>JAQJVK010000028.1:5574487-6790152 GCA_035578135.1 Flexamia atlantica
ACAAAACTTAACGACTCGTATGCGATTTCTGGCAGTGAAAGTCTATTTGGAAGAAGGAGTCGGAGGCGCCGGACGCCGGACCCGCAATTAAACGGAAACAGACATTTCTTCTACGAGCTGATGAGTTCCCCGGGCGCTTGTTGTGGGCCGTAGAAAGCCGACCTAGGGCCGAGTATGTAAAGTATTATCTGGAGTCTGGAGTCATCTATGTAAAGGTCACTTTCCCTAGACCACATACATAGAGTACACAGTTACGTCACAGCCACGAGTGGAGTACAGGGAGGTTATGGTAATGACGGAGTGGATCGCGTGATGTTAAAAGGTAATCTCGAACAATTATTTATTCGAGTTCAATTTTAGTGCCGGTGGACCGAGCTTGCTCGGTATTATTTTATATTTACCAGTTCATATAGTGCACCTGGCCTCAGGTGAGGCCTCCATGCAAATCATAGCCCAAGTTTATTCATGCTTATGGTGCAGTCAAAAGTTTTTATGATACGTTTTCTTCTATTTTTATGTTATTCATGATAAGAAAGTTCCGAGGAATTAAAACAAATTTTTTGGATGTAAAATTTATGACCTACAGATGTCAAAAGTGTAATAATGGGGCAAAAATTCCCATCTTTCTTGCATCGTTCACGAAGACACGGTTTAACCTACAGGGCCTATATTTAGGAGTTATTTATGATCAATGAATGTCTTAAACCGTACATCCTTAACATCAAGGAAATAAAAAAATAAATAAATAAATTTTCAATGTTGTTGGAAAGTAATCTTTCCTTCCGTTTTCATAAGTGTCAAATCTTTTAAAATTATGTCATATTGCAGGCCAAATGATTCCGTATTATATCCCAAAAAATTAAATTTTTATAATTTAAACTTTCTCCAGGATTTTTGCACAAACAAACTGAACTTAACACCTGCATAATTTGGTTAGGCAACCCAAATTCAACAAAATAATGCTACCAGAACATTCTTATGACACATCCCAATCACATGCACAGACAAAAAGTTGAGAAAAATAAAGTAAAAAAAAAAAAAACATTAGACTGTCATGCTGCCTGGCGGAATAGTTTGTCCCTAACGGCGCCCGCAAAACCTTAAGTATTTATATGGCTTTGATAAGCCGTCCACAAATGATACCGTCATCCATGAAGAGGTTGAACCGTTTCGGATCTCTTTAACGAACTTGATATCCACGAGACAACTCTGGGCTGGGCTGGACTGGACAAACCCTTTCAAAAACGGCAAAAAATGACTGACGTCACTTCACAAAAAAATGGAAACGTCACGTGCCAATCGATTTGTGCGGGGTTTCCCTGCACGTCGTCGCGTTTTCACGCCGCTCGCACGTCGCGCGTCCGTCGCGGTCACGTAGCCAAGACGAAGCGTCGCATCCACTGTCGCCACTGTTTGATGTTTGCGACCCCGCGGTGCGGAACGAGCGAGAGTGCGAGAGTGATGAGAAGATTGGTAGGGATTGCAAAAGAGATTGATATACAGGATGTCCGGATATTATGGTAAAATATTTTAGTATATGATAGTAGAGGTAAAAAAAGAAAAAAAGTTATATAAACATAGGTCCTAGAGTGCTTCGTTTTCCGTCTTCGTCTGTGTCTGTTTGTGATTTTTACATATTTAATCATATCTCAAGAAACCTCTTAACGTATAAACTTCAAATTTGGTATATGGATAACCACTATTAAGAATTATTTTTGTAAGATATATAAAATTTCTACTTTGTACCATTTCAAAATGGCGACTATTTTTTTTTTGTTTTCAAAGCTCTTAAAATCTTAAAACCGTAAATTTTGGAAAGATTTTACAAGAGACAAAAAAGTTTCGAAATTTAATCCAATTAATGCTGATACTAAGATTATAATGATCGGACAACTAATAATGGAGAAATAAAAAATTTTCCGAATAAAAACATTCAAATTTCAGAGGGTATGTTCCAAAAAGCCATGTTTTTATTCAGAAAAGTTAAAATTTCTCCGTTATTAGTAGTCCGATCATCATAATCTTAATATCAGTGTCAACTGGATTAAGTTTCGCAACTTTTTTGATTTCTAAATAATTTTTCTAAAATTTGTGGTTTTTTAAGATATTAAGCTTTGAAAATAAAAAACAGTCGCCATTTCGAAATAGTACAAAGTAGAAATTTGATACTTTGTACAAAAATAGTTCTAATAGTGTTTATCCATGAAACCAAGTTTGAAGTTTATACGTTAATAGGTTCGTGAGATATGAATAAATATGTAAAAATCACCAACAGACACAGACGGAAAACGAAGCACTTCTTGGACCTATGTTTATATGAACCTTTTTTCTTATTTTATCTCTACTATCACATACTAACATATTTTACCACGATTTCCGGACACCCTGTATAAGAGGTATCGATATTTCAATGCTGATACATCTTAAATGCTCTATCGATAGTGTTTCCGATTTTATTGCTTTATGGACATTTTTGTTCCGATATTGGTGTATTGTTGTTTTTTGTCCAAGAGGTATGAATAGAGGTTTTTGAAGACGTAGTTGTTATTGAGACTGTTTACATGCGGTAAAAATGTGAACAGCGCAATATTTTGCGATTTAAAAGCAATGAAATATCCCTTAGTAAGATTTTGAAAGTCTTGAGTCTTGAGTTGAGCCACTCGTGGTGGTACTCCTCGAACTTGTAAAACAGTCTTATTTGTCTCCAGAAACATAGTTTTTTCAATATGTGAAATATCGATACAGGAGACTCCTTCTTACCCGGATACTTTTTAAACCGGGCATTGGTTTAGCCGGACTACTCTCGGCAGATACAACATCTTTTTAACCGAAGAATGTTTATAAAAAAATAGGTTTAACCGGTCCTGTTTCGTACTGGACGGTACTGTGTTGACGATTATTTGTAGAAAAATATTTCAGTCCAATGACGTGTTTAAATACTATCCTCTCTTCAGTTGAAGTAAAATGAGCTAGTTTTTGAGTTATTGACGATTCCTGAGGGAAATGTAAACAATTTTTGTAAAATATATTATTTGTCATGTTTAATTTTAAAAATTATTAATTCAAGGAAAACGTCGCGCGTCGGTTAAACCAAAAAAATCTGTTATCCGGACAGGGGCTCGGTCCCGAGGGGTCCGGATGAAAAGGAGTCTGTATTTTTGCTCCCAATATATATCGTATCTATCGATATTATTGCTTCCGAAATATTTTTGTTACAAATGCCATCCTTACGAGAGTGACGATAAGTCTGGTCGGTTCGCCGGCTCGGGAACACGTGGGGTGTAAGTGACCTTAGTTTGGGGGGAGGGGTTGGTGGGGGGGGTGGGGGGGGGTGTTACTCCAGACCTTCATCCCCCTCAGAGTCGCTCCGCTCTTGATTTATTAAACTGCACTGAAGACACGTGCCCTATCGGTTTACATGGGATCGGATGGTTGTTAGGGTATTGCTTGGTTTCATAAGGGGTTACTAATTTGTACGTTTTACGTTGAAGCACAACGTGTAACAGGTTTTCTTTAGGTTCAAAAAGTAGAAATAACTAACGTAAGAAAAGAGAAAGATATTGTGATGAAGATAGAAATCACCTTGGGTAAACATGTGATATAACTGGAATAGCCAGATTTGTAATGATTAACAAATAATATAATAGCAATAATACTATAACTTGATAGCAATTATTATATTATAGAGTTATAATCGACTTAAGGGCGATTCCCTACTTTGATTTGTCGTGAATTCATTATGAAACAAGTTCCACGTGATCCCTGATAGATCCAGCATATAGGCTTTCTGTATATGTTTTTTTTTTTAAATAAGCTAATTAGTTAAACTTGAAATATATTTTCAAATACAAATTAAAAACTCCAAGGAATTCGTAAGAATCAATGAAAATTATCGGAATAAAAAGAATGGTTTTAAAACGCGAATAAAAGCGAGAGCTCTTTAAGAAAGTTATATGCCGGTACATTTATCTCGAAGGATAATTGAAATTAAATCATTGTATATATACTTCCAACTCAGATTAAGTTTGTTTTTACATCAATGCACAACAATTATTAAAACAAAAATTTTACTTCAGGGCTTTGCAGGATCGGATTTCAGTACTGATGCTAAGCTTTAATAACTTAACATTTATTTGAACGTCCATTTTCTTCGTTGTAAATTGTTAAAAAAATCTACAACCAGTAAATAAATACAGTTTATCAAACAGTTTTCCCTTAGGGCTAGCCAGTACAGCAGTAATCAATAAAAACTAATAACATTTATTTAAACGTCGAATTCCCTTGTTATAAATTGTAAAACAATTTCAACAAATAAATACAGTTTATCAAAACGTTTTCCCAAAAGGTAATCAAGAACATTAATTCATAAAAGCTAAGGCTCGTTGAAGTTAAAGGGCGTTGCGAGAGCGGGGCGCACGTGGGGCGAGCCCATCGATCAGTGCTCAGTGCACGGCGCTGCATTGCGACAACCTTGTGACTACATTTAAAAAAGGAATTCTTTTAACTTAACGCCTGGCATTCCACCAAGCAGCTCGCAGTCAGATGGAGCCATGGCTCAATATTTAAATAAGTCGATTGTAGCGTCAAATTCAAAATAAACATGTGAAAACAATGCACATGTTGTCTGTTCTAAATACATTTACTCTAAATTAATTACTAAATAAACACTTTAAATAAACGTTACTTCTCATGTGGATTTCCCTTGCCAACTTCTAATATTTCCACAGTGGTGTGGGGATGAGAAATCGTTATGAAGTTAGAATTGTTCGGGAGTAGGGTAGTTAAGTGCCGAGTTCGTAATCAGAATACTCGGTAATTAATATAACAGATGCCCATGCAGTTCAATATGGATGAATATCTTAAGACTGTTTTGAATACATTGAAAATCGTGCTATTTGTCAGTGGGCTATGAAAATTGACGCTAACTGATAAGAACAGGGTGTTTTTTTTTAAACGCAACCATTTTTAAGATTGAATAATGCACATATGAATGTGTAATGAGGATTGTTTTATTGCTCTTTACATTTTATACAATCTATTATTTAAGTTGGATCACATTTAATTTACATTATGTGCTCAAACAGTCCGTCATTGGCATTTGTATAAAGTTATGCTCTCTCCATCAAATTCCCTAACACGTGTTGCAAGGTACCTCTTTGAATTTCTTGCATTAAATTTGTTATGTTTGTTTTGAGGTGCTGAATATATCGTGAATTGTTTTCATAGAATAATACTACTTAAATGTCTGTGGCAAATTTTATTCAGATACCATTTCAGATTTCGTTTTTACGTGAGTTATCGTGCTTAAAGACACACACATTAAAAACGAAACCCAAAACTTGATTTTATCGGTGAAGGTTTATTTCCCCCCAATATCCCTGATTTGACGCCGCTATATTTTTATTTTCTTTGGGGATACATAAAAAGTAAGGCCTAAAAAAACAAGTCACAGCATATTCAGTACCCCAAAACAAACAAAACTAATGTAATGCAAAGAGGTACCTAGCAACAAGTGTTCGGGAATTTGTTAGAGAGAGCATAACTTCATACAAATGCCACTGGCGGATTTTTTGAGCACATAAAGTGAACTAAATGTGACCAAAATAAAATAATAGAGTGTATAAAACGTAAAGAACCATAAAACAATACTTATTTCATATTTATATGTGAATTATTCAATCTTATAAATGGGTTGCGTTTTAAAAAAACACCCTGTACTTGGTATTTTAAAGAGGTAAGGTGTGCAGTTTTCTGTAAATTCTTAAAAAGGCTTACATAAATGGTATATATCTTTTATTAACAATATAGGTGCCAAAATGATTGAGTTGGAGTACAGTAGTGTATACCTACTTCTCGTTTTCACAATTTTCGTTTAGAAACGCCACCAATTACGTGCCAAGACAGGTAGTAGGCGCAGTTTCGGTTAAAGCGGATACAAAGTTTTCAAACAATCAGGGAGTTTCGCGCGATTTGTATGCGGCCCGGCGACGCCTGGGGCGGAATAATTTCGGCGACACAACATCGGAAAGACATTTGGACGTGCCCCACCTCGCGGCGCCGCCGTTCTGCAACGTGATCCCGGGAAACATCACCCATCCGTCTGTCATCCGGGGGCTCCGTCAGGTAGTCAGATGTAACCTTGACTTCCTTAGGTATAACAATACAGTAGCGCGGATGTTTATTCTTTAATCAATAAAAGTAGGCGGTCGAAAAACAACGTGTGTTATCCACACCTCCCTTGCATCCCTAATCTGTTGGCTAATTAGGAGTGAGATTGGACGGTGGGCTGAGGTGGATAGACCAGGTGGATAAGTTAGCAGCAACCTTGTCAAAAAATATTTTTGTTCTTAGAAATATAGCTTATTTAAGAAACATAAAATTTATCTATACTAGTCTACTTTAGTTTAATTGAAAGCCACATTAGATACTCTATAGTACTGTGGGGTGCATCAAGTAAATATAATATCAATCGAATTTTTGTCATACAGAAAAGAGCAATAAGGTGTATTCTAGGTCTGAAACCTACAGAATCATGTCACAGTCACATTAAAAACTTAGGAATTTTAACTGTCCCATCACTTTTCATGTTTGAGACTATTATTTATGTAAAAGACAATAATCTGGTGCCTACACATTCTCATGGTTACAATACAAGGAACAGAGCAATCAATCCATCAGTTCAGCACAATTTAAAGCTTTTTGAACAAAAACCTTCCTATATTGGCCTCAAATTCTTTGCCACCCTACCAACTGATTTAAAAGAGATTAACTGTCCCAAAAAATTCAAAACGAAACTGAAAACTTACTTAATAGATTGTTGTTTTTATGAAACTCCTAACTTTTCCTAACCTGGGCCCATCCTGATATGACCTGATTCAACAGAACCGTGATAGAATAAGAAGATTAGTATAGTGAAGATATTATGACTGGTCTCATGCCGCATAATAATATGTGGTCTTCGGGACGACTGAAGAAGTATAAGTAAGTATAAGTAATTCATCTGCAGCTTGTAAAAAAAGACATCTTAGACAGAATTTAAAATATTCAGCTGATTTGCTGCGAGAGGTAGTGGAGCAAAGTCTGAAGATAAGAAGAGAATAATATCATTGTACTCAGGTTGCCTTAACGGGTTTCGGCAAAAGTCTGGAACATATTAAATAACTTATACAATATTTTGCAGAAAGTAATGAAACTTAACAGTTGTGAATCTATTTAAAATAGAAATATTTTGGCTCATTTTCTTAGTTTTTCGTACTAAGGGGACGGCCCACGCTGGAAGTCTTGAATTTTCAAATGTAAGCATACCTCGAGTTAAACCTAATTTAATGGTATTAATTAGTTGATCATAACAGCACAAACCGCGCCTCAAAAGGTTAGACCAATCAGAAGTTACAGCTGCTCAATGATTGTAATGATGGCCATTAATCTCTAAGCTAAAATTAAGAAAAAAGATTAATTACTTATAATACACTCCGAACGGGTGTTTTTTTAAGTAATTAGATAGGTCTACTTACTTTTAGCTTAGAGTTTAATGACCAACATTAAAATCTTTGAGGAGCTATACTTCTGAATGGATTAACTTTTTGAGAGGCGGTTTGCGCTGTTGTGATCTACTAATTAAGACTTTTAAAATGAGGTACAACTCGAGGTAAGCTCACATTTAAGAATTTCAAGACTTCCAGCGTGGGAAGTCCCTTGGTCAAGCGAAAAATAATAAAACACAAGAAAATATTTATATTTATGACTAATACACAAGTGAAAAGTTTCATTACATTGAGCAAAATAATAAAGAGGTTATTTCATATATTCCAGACATTTGCGGACCCTGTACAACTCCCATAAAGTCTGTGGAACCAAAGCTTCAGGTTTCAAGAAGCTTTACTTTATTGGATAAGAGTGTAGCCTCGACTGAGGACTGAGGTGTCAGTCAAGCTTCCTGTGACTGGTCAAGATAAATTGTTTCCCAGCTGGAGGTTGTGTTTCCGGTCTAACGAAGTCGTCGCGACTTGTTAACATTTATGACTGTGATAAACTGTCTTGGTACTACTGTATTCTCGTCTATGCTATTCTCTTCTTCTCTACTACAGACCTTGGCATTGGAGGGTCAGGGAAGGATAGACAACCCCGTTTACGATCGCATATTTTTATTTAACAAAGAACGCAGTAATCTCTTAAACCCCGTAAACAGTTTCTTCCGTGAGTCATTCATTGTCTTTGATGAATCAATATGCAAAAATAAATAAAAGAATAAAGAATAAACTGAGAAAATAAGCTTTCCCGTTGTCCTATCCTTCTACCTTCGGTTCTAGTAATTTATAATTGATAAGAAGTGTAATCTGCAATGAGAGCGCTGACTTTGTTGCCTGATGTTTTTCTTACCATAAATTTTCAGAGCCAAGCCCGGACACTAAGAGAAAGGGGGTGGGAGAAGAGGGGGTCAAGGAAATTGAAATGGTGTGGTCCAGTTTAATTCTAAGGGTCTCGGTATACGGACTACTTTGCTGCCGTTTTTGCGTGGCATTAACTTACTGTTTCTTGAATACTGGTTGGCTAAACACAATGACGTAGGCCTTGCGACTAAGCAGAAGACGCAGTTGACCAGTTAGTTGTCGCGCAACGAATCAGCCCGTCGCCGGCCGAGGCCCTTTTAGTGCGATACCTCGTGAAACCATTAAATATCCCTTCATTTCGTTTGAAATTTCTTTTGTTTTGTCTAAACTTTTTTAAAAACTGCTCAAAACTAATTACTAATTCATTTGGTTCGAGAGTTGTCCTCTCTTTTTTACGCAGGGACTAAAACCCCGGACAAACTTCAAGCCCGGACGTTTTCCCGGACGCCACCCTGGAATTCGGTGTGTCCGGGGAAATACCTGACGTTTGGTAAGCGTACTGATGTGGTAGATTTCCTCCGCTCCTCTCTTGTCTAGCTGGTCCGGGCCGGGACCGTGGAACGGTGTACACACCGAGACCCGTGGCACGGCCGGCCACCGTCACTGCCACCGTGCACTCCCGGTGACATCACAATTAACCCCGGCGGGACGAATTTTCCTTTGTTCTCGGGAAACGTGAGTTTATCTCACCTGTTTGCCTCGCTCCTCCCCCTTTACGACCGAAACTCCCCCTTTTTGATGACGTAATCGACAGGGTCGGTGGAACAGGGGCTTTTACTTTCGTTACTTTACGACAAGCGTCGGACGGTGATGTTTCTCGCCGCAATATTTTGGGGATTTGATCCTTTGACCAGCTAAATAGGGTCAATCTGTGTATTATGTTATGCAATATTTAAAAGTGAACAAAGAAATGCGGAATTCAAATTTTGTAGTGGACACGCGATGCTGCGCAGCTATTAAGTAAACAAATAATTGTAAATAACAAAAAAAATCTGTTCAGCCCTTTTCTCTATATTTGTGCCTTTAGGGAAATTTGTATAAAAACTAACATTTTTCTTAGTATTTTCCCACTGAGACCTTTCTTACGACTATTGGGTCGATATAGGTGTCGGACTTGGGTCTATAGCTTTTCAAAAGTTGTGGGTAATTTGGGCTTTACATAGGCTTATGGATTAAAAGCACGGTATCTACTTACCGTAATTAAAGTACTAGTAAACCCGTTGCTCGAAATCGAGCAATTGTTATGTATTGATTTCAAAATAAAAATATTATGGAACAGTATTTTAGAACTATTTTATTAATTATATGGTTGAACTTCCTGTTATACTGAAATTTTTTACAAAAGCTTTTTTTAAACTAAATTTCTTGTGGATACTCAAGAGATACAGTTGGCTCCCGTACGTATGTAGAACAACATTCTGAAGTCGGTTAGAACAACCATTAAAATTCTAAACTTTAAAGGCTTACTCATAAAAATAAAATTGATAGCAAACTAATATTATCGTGACACAATAAATATTTCCTTTCTCCGCATCAAAATGACTTAGTCTCATGCATCGAAGTAAAAGTTGTATTATTTACTTCGATGATCTCACGCCTTTCTCCGGACAGCCTCTTTGTTCTTCAGAAGTTCATCACCCTCCGGACCCCGCGTATTGTCACAGCGTATTTTTACACGCGTGTTCTGCGTATTAATTACACGCGTAATTAGTCTGACCAGCAGCTCGTTAACGCGTTCCCAACCTCTCACTCTCCCAGAACTTTTGTAATATTCAAATTCAAATGTCGACAGTCGGTGGTGGTGTGGTGGTGCGCGAACATAGGCCTACAACCTACGACATGTACCGACTCACTGGATACTCTCAGATTCAATTTCATTTCGGGAGACTTCAAACGGTAAGGATATCACAAAGACTACATAAAGACTATTTAATTTATGTCATTATATTTAAACTCATTAGAACTTTGAGTGTCCTATTGTACATCGGTGAAACGTAAAGTGTATTCTTAGCTTATTGTTGTTTTAAACTATCTGTGAAAACTAAACTAATGAAAACAGAGGGAAAGTGATATTCGGTAATTTGTGAAAAAAGTAAAACGGCGATTATTTACCTGCAAATGATTTTCCCCTATCGTGTGAAGAATAGCTGGACCATTTTAAAACTTCCTGCTCAATCCAAGTGAAGTTTTCTTAGTCATGCACAACGATTGCAATGAAATACGAAATACTCCAAGTATATTGCAGATATCTCTGAAAAAAGAACTAAATCTGCTAAATAATAATATTCATATGGGTTTTATTTAGTGTTTCGTTCCGTTGTATACTTTTAAGCACATTTTTTGAACAATCACTGCAAAACTGTAAGCTCAAATTTGTACAACATTTGAATTGTTGTCAACAGCTTATTAATTACTCGCTCTAACGATTTGTCTGCAAGGGCCAATATGTTTCATATAAAGGCCTGTAACATTCTTGCTAGTTTTGTCGACACTCCTCTGTACATCACATCTTAATTCAAAACAAAGTGTTTCAATAAGGAAGACTAAGATGTAGCCTAAGGCAGTTGTTTTGTCTTCACGGAGCACGTCACGAAGAAACAGCGGGAGGTGGTTGGATGTTACAAAAGAAGGCTTTGTGAGAGCTAGGTCAGAGGAAGGTCCTTCCTTAAAGGACAATAGCTAGAACCTATTCAAGTTCTAGTTTATGTAGGACACAGCATCTGCTCTCTATAACGATTTTGAAGATTCTGTTAAAACTTTGGCTTTCCTAGATGAACTTTCAGCTCGTATCACTCCAATTTTTGGAATGGGGATAGAAAATTGCTTTGGACTCTGGTCGGTATATAGCGGATTGACATTTATGATGTTCCTCGGTCTAAAGAGCAAAGAATACTATCCTTTTCGAGAGCTTTCGTCTAAGGCTAAATTGCTGGTTTCTTAGTTCTCACTCACATCCACCAAAAGTCTTATTCTTCACATGATCTCCGACGTTTATGAAAGTGATTTCCCGTTTTACTTGGTCCCTATACTGACAATCAAACATAAAACACCATACCTGAAACAATCAAATAATTTATTGATTAGCATGATAAGTGTTGTTTTATTCACTGGGTGTTCGTTACAAACGTCTTACAACGCTTAAAAATATGTTTAATCTTGCACTGTATTTACATTCGAGACGGTAAATATACACGATTGGTGGGAAATGGCGATTGATTTCGATTGGTCACAGTAGTCATCATAGGTCCATTGAGAATTGGGATATCCTTCATAGCGTCCGTCCTTTTATCCCATTGGCTGGCGGAAGTTCCGTCGGAAGCAGGTACGTGAGCGAGCCACCAGAGTCAAAGTTCATTCACTCGTCTCTATCTTTACAATTTCCTTTGAATATTTACAAGTTTGAAGATACTGTAGAGACAAATTCATTAACGAGCAAATGAACGTTGGAGGCACGTTGAAGAACCTGCTTCTGACGGAACTTCCGGCAGCTAATAGGGTAGAGGGACGGACGTCATGATGGATCGGATAGTCTCTCTTTGGGACTGATGGTGTCTGGTGTGACCAACCAAAATCGATCGCCATTTTTAAAGATGGTATTTTCTTATTTACATTCATTAAAGCAATTCTCAGAAATCTTTGTGATCCGACGTCAGACGGTTCGTCCACAGGCGTTTTGAGGTCCGCGGTTTGTGATCCATGGTTCGTGGTTCGTGATCCAAGATCCATGGTTCGTGGTCCGTGGTCCGTGGTCTGTGGTCCGTAGTCCGTGGTCCGTGGCGCCGGCGGAGATTGCCGATGTCACAGTCAAGGGTCGCCGATCTAGTCCTTGAACCTGGCCATCGCCTTGGTTCGAACCTAGAAACCCTTAGAACTCGGTAATAATAGCCGATTGCTGGAGTAATTGCAACAAAGAACTCGTGTGTGTGTAAGCTAGTTATAGGTTTGTTGGGTTTTGATTACGTTGGATTGAATCAATCGTTGTGATTAGATAAAATTAAAAACAAAGGTCATACATACCCTGACAAATATTACTAATTGAGGAAATATTTTATAGCAGCAATGACGGATGGATGAAATATGTCTGATCAATATTTACATGCAATGACAAAATTGAAAAGAAACGGAAGTGTTAAAATATATAATCCAACATCTATCTTCAAAAATAAAATAAAACATTTCTATGAAAAAAAAAATTCCTTGGAATACTATGTGATATATTATTAGGACTATTTAAAGCATTTCAACATTTATTTAAAGCTGTATGGTTGCAAAACGATGGGAGTTTCATCAGGTTTTCTTCCAAACTTGTCGCCCGTTGGCCTACGATTAAGCATCAAGAAGTTCCAAAACCGAACCTTTGCCATGAAAGGTTCATTAAGTCCATTTAGTGGTTTTCACGAAATTGTTAGTTTTGTACCCTAAAATTAGATTAAATTCGTACCACCAACAAACCCTGTGGAAGTTGCAAATAAAAGAACATCAAAGGGTGATAGAGAATTAATTCTTACAACTTCGCCAATTTCCATCGCCGGCAGTATTCAATTTCTTTCAATGTTCCCCAGTAAATGTCAAGTGCATGTTTTGCAAGGTTTTGCTAAGTAAAACTTGTGGCGGGAAATTGCCACGGTCGGTGTTGGTGTGTTTTTTGGAAGTAATGACAGGGTCGCACCGGACACAAGTGAAGAAAAGGTAGGAAGTAAACTGACCACTACTTAGAGAGGAATGCTCTCTCGCAGCTTTCTGTTTCTGAAAAGATGGTGCTGTAATTGGATGCTTCAGCTCTCGGCTTTATTCCTTGTTTCACGACTACATCGTTTAGAAGCTCATTTCCTCACAAGTTCTTGTGTCCTTGAATTGTATTTAAGTGTCAATAAGTTGTACTAAAATTAAACTGCAAATGCGAACAATTAAAAAAAATGTATAATTAAATCAACAGAACTGGAAGAAATTCGTTCTATTTTTTATAGGTCGCAGAAACTTGGTTATATTTACTTTACGATTTAACGTTTATTGTGAGGAGCTTTGATATCTACTCTTGAAGTTTAGAAACGTCTTCGTCTCGTCTAATCAGATGAGCAGTTATTTTTCTAATGCCAACATTTTTACTGACTCAAACGAAGTTGATAGTTGTTTATGCTTAAATTTTCACAGTCAAATAGACACGTTTGTTTTTGTGATATCATAGAAAAATATGTAAGTTTTATTTAGTCAACTATTTCTATTTTTTTTCTAACATTAATTCTTTTGTGTCTTTACCTGACAAAGCAAAATCGTACACTGGTCAGATCTCTAGATCCAATTCAAGCTGTCCAATGCAACTTATTTAGTGTCGTTTTTCTCATTTTTCTTTCTTTCTGAACATCATTCATTCATTTGATGCCAATTAAATCAATCATTCTGATTGTTCTATTAATCAGAATGAAAAGTTTTTTAGCTTCTAGAATTAGAAATCTTTGGATACAGATGCTTCGTCCCTTACCATCCCTTAGGTATTGATATAATGATCGATATGAAACCTCCATTAGCAGTAATTAGCCACTTTTTTCTTTGGAATATCAAAATCCAAGAGTAATTATAAATTGAAAATAATGGCCAGTCACCCCGCCGCTGAATGAAGAAAATATCCCACACCGTACAATCTAAGCTGTGATCTTAGGACGAATTACTTTCTAACATTATAACCTATCAATGGTCGCCAACCAGGTCTCCTTGAAGACTTTCAGCCTAAAGGTAGATCTGGGAGGTTGTCAAATCCCTTTATAAAAAAGATGAAAGGGGGGTACTGAAAATCCATTTTTCAGGGGTTTTTGACATCCCTGTGGGAAATATGTCCTATTATCTTTCTAGAGGTTAAGACCCGCCAGGGAATACAAGCTTACCCGTTAGTTGAAGTTATTCCCAGAGGGCCTAGGATGAATTAGGTTTAAGTCGAATTTGTGCATCCTAATATTTTGAAAAGAAAATGCAGCAGCAAAAAATATTTGCTAAACTGATGTAAATTAAGAAGTCGTTCATGGCCACATAACGGCTTGCCCCAGACTAGCCCGAAGTCGAAGTTCATACAGACAAGAATGAACCAAAGAAGAAGAAGGTGACCATCGTGGATAGCCAAATGACCAACAAAGTGTGAACCGAAATTGTGTTGAACCCGATATAGACCAGTCAGACATCAGCTTGGACGTCAACTGAGTATCCAAGTTTAGATGAGAGTCAAAATCCCTGGAGATACAACGGGGGGTCTACCAGTCCTCCAAATCCCCCGAGTTTTTCAGAAGTCGTCCCTTTAGAAAAGATCGTCCAAAAATTCTCATTTAGACCTGAAGGTTCTCCATTTTTTAGTCTATTAAAAGGTTGTGACTGAAAATATTTTCGTTAGACTTTTCGGAATCCTAAAAATAATGTTCCGCTGTAAAACACAAATGTTGGTGCCTTCATATGTCGTTATCTTTCCAAGTTTTTGAGAAACATTGAGAGACATCCACCACCATGCCGAGAAATGTCTCCGGGCCCTCCAAAAATCTGTAGGCCCCTCCAAAGGTGCTCCAGAAGTCCTCTTTTTTACTCCATCTTAGGTATCCTAACCAGGAGGAACCTAACCAGGAAACTGGCCATCCTAGATTTTTGAAAATTTAAACAAAATACGTTGAAAAATCTTGTTTGATTATGCTGTAGCCACAGTTCTGGTGGTCTGCTCGCCGCCGCGTCGCCGGCGACGTTGCGACAGGCGGTTGGCGGTTCTGCAACTGGATCGGCGACACAATAGCGCAGACTGGCGGAATGCGGTGAAAGTGACACTTGTATAACACGCACAATTCAGCGATTCGGCGACTCGGTCGTAATGTCGCGTGGGTATGCCGGTTATCCATCACTCCTCGCTGCGGATAACAGACGGACTCCCTCGTGTGTGAAGCGTCGATGCACGTGTACTTGTAAAACTGATCTAAAACTGTCTAAACCTAATAAACCCTATTCAGGCAAACCAATTCTGCAGATGACCACAATATACAATTTTTTTGCCATTGATTCTTTCGTCTCCCGAGTTCCAATCTCTCGATATACCTCGGATATGGCTTTCTTTCCTTTGTTTCCAGTTCTTTCCTTCTCGGGGGGCTTTTCTCAAATCTTTCTTTTTCTAAGTTTCCTTCTTTCTTTTCCATCCTTCTCTCTCCCTTCCTCCCTCCTCCTGTCTCACGCTTCTTGTTGATTATGATGATGTCTCGTCAGGATGATGTCTCGTCCAGGTAAGTTGGCGTCTCATCCTGGTAAGTCTCTTGTTCGGGTGTTGTCTTGTCAGGTGATGTCGTCTCCGAAGTCATCCAGGGCCGAGGTCCTCACAGCTACAGTCCTCTTCTCTCACCACGATGCACCAGGCAAAGTCAATTTAAATGTATTCTCCGCCAAATTACAATTTTACAGTGAAACACAAAATCATGAGAAAGGTCTCCGCTTCTGTGCCTGGGAGCCGAATCCTAAGCACTCACTCTTTTTCGAAGATAATAGGGTGGGTGCACCAGTGAATGACCACCCCCCCAGTGAATGACCGTTTTGTTTAAAAAGCCTGTTATTAAGCATATTCTTTGGGCTAGCTAATTAAAAATAAGCATAAAACCAGCCTTGGAATATTATTCAACAATAATCTTTCATTGGTTAAAATTGCTGGAGTCGATCATACTTTTTAAACATATTTAATATTGAGTGTCCCACTATCTTCGATTTTGATGTTTCCTGCTATAGTGATTACCCCTGCAAGGCTTTCCTGGATTTACATTCATTCCGTATTTGATGATTGTTTCAAAATTGTGTTGCAATTAAATGATATTTAACATACTATTCTGCAATTTAAAATCAATTTTATTGCTGTGCATGTTAAGATTAATTATTACTGAGGGTGGTCATAAATTGGAACGTAACTAGGGCAAAAACCAGTGAATGACCGGGGAAAAACTTAGCGGTCATTCACTGGAACGAGATCGGTCATTTACTAGCTATGATCTATATTCTCAGCTGAATTATTCTTAATCATTGTTGTCAGCTGATTTTCAAATTTTTTGACAGTTATTCAGCCAAAACAGACCGGGCATTCACTGGTGCAAGATCGGTCATTCACTGGTGCAGTCCCGGTCATTTATTGGAGCATTGACATAGTTGTACTTTAATTAATATTACAACCAGTATTCTCATCAAGTGACATATTTAACTAATATTGCTTAATCCTTAAAGAATAAATGAACTTTCTACAGTAAAATATATATCTGTGACCATAAAATAAGGGAGTAGTGTTAAATTAACATGAGACATCGTCCTTAACCGGTCATTCACTGGTGCACCCAGCCTACATTAAAGTCAGTGAAATTATTTACAACTAGCAGTCGCCCGTGACTTTGCTCACGATAAAAATTACAGCTGATCTTACTTCTGCTATTTTAACTGTCAAATTTTAGTATCCACAGCTGTTTACAATTCAGTATTTGAATGTTTACATCTTTATAAAATGCCAACATTGAAGCTAAGGACGTTCACGGGACGTAGCCCGAGGGGATTTTAAGGAAGTGAGTAGGCCTATGTCTTTTTCTGATATAGTGGCTCCATTCCTGCAAAATTTCAGCTCAGTTGGCCCAGTATTTTTCACGTGGTGGAAAGACGTGAAAAATACTTCAAACAAACATCCATACTTTTACATTTATAATATTAATAGGATTTACGATATTATTCTCACTATTTATTAAAATAATTGTGACTGCAATTCCAGGTCGTACTAATAATAGGCCTTTACTGAATTTGAAACCGTAAATTCTTTAAACCATGACAGATCTTTAAGTAATACCTCTGAGGTTGCCTGTAATCAGTACGCTGTGATGTTATTTCTGTTGTGTTCGTTATTACTCCAATTACAGCTATTCCAATTTAGTCGTTACCCCAATTACCCATCGTTGAGAACCGTATAGCTGTAAAACTACTTGTCAAGACACGAAATAGCTGGAACTGAAACTCTGTTCATTTTTCACATGTTTTAGATAGTTGCCATCCTCAGAACGTGACTAGCACATTTGAATCCTCTAAATTTAAATTTCTAAACCACATTATTCTGAATCATAAGCTCTCTTGCTTCACTGTTGTGTCCTGTTTTGCATTCTATATTCCTAGCTAATTGAAGGGGTCCCCCGTAAAACGTTCTAAACGACAAAAACCTAGTTTTGAGTAATCGAGGGTTGAAAGTTGAATTCTAAAATTTACGGTTTTTTTAAAGTTAGAACTTATAATCATGTATAATCTTTTAACACCCTATTTATAACATCATAATGTAGCATTATATTGAATTTGTACCTGCCATCAAGCATTTTCAAACATTTTACGTGTTTTTTTAGGGGCTATAACGTTCTAAATGACTGGCGCATGGAACATTTTCTGACGGACTGCTCTTCTACTTTGGAAGAAAACATGAGGGAGAGTAGGAATACCAACAGAAACAAAAATTAAACTGAATATAAAACAATTTTATTGATTTAAAAGTACAAAAACGTAATGTTGTTAATAAAACGTGATACGTCATTTTGCTAAAAGTTATCCACATGTGGTGCTTAAAACGTTATTCTACCTACCTCTTTTTGGGGCAATTTCCAGGCCTTGGCTTCTTATTTTTTGAAATATAGGGTAATCCAACTTTTCTATATTCAATCCTGGTCTTATCCTTCCACTTTCCAATATTTACTTCACGTTTTTTATTTTTATTTACGAGATTTCGGTCCTTGGGTGACAGCGCAACGACCGGCGGGGATTCCATCTTTCGGCGAATAGAACGTTATTACCCAGAAAGTCCGAGCAGTCTCGCGAAGCACGCAAACTTTGACAGACCAAATCAGGGCTACCAACTCAAATATCTTCAAAACAAAATATACCTCAGTGTAGCTCATGTCCTGGAGAACCTTTTTCACTGAATATCTCCGACTTTGAAATCTTGTCGCTTAGAACGTTTTACGGGGGACCCCTTCAATTGTTAAAAATTAAATGTCATCGTAATTTTTAACACAGTGCCTTAAAATATTTTAGCATTATTAAGCAAGCACCACTTTGCGGATGAAATTGCCACCCAGTAACTCGAGTGCTGGCGAGTGGAGCGGCGTGTTGGGAGTAATGTCGCGCAGTTTGTCAACATAAGCCCCTCCCGCCGAGGAGAAACGTAGTTTGTCATCTTGGGAAAATTGTCCTCCTGGTCTTGCTTTCCCGACGATTTAACCCCACGTCGGAATTCGGATAGCGGGGATTCTTTTTCTAATTCAGAAAAAATTGGCATTACCGAATTTGTGTTGACAACGTGTAATTTTGTGGTCGGGTCCCTTTCCGTAGAAGAATGTACAGTAGACGTTTATGTGGATTGTTATTTAACGGTTGTGATACAAAGAATATTCGGTAATAATTTCTGCATGTTTTGGTTTGTCCGTACCACCAGAATCAAAAGTTAGGGAATTCGAAGTACGTAAAAGGTAGAGAATAAAAGCGATTAAGAAATATGCGCCTTATTTTCATCATGGTTAGATGGACTAATGTGTTCGTTTTCCATATAGTTTTTATTAACAAGGAGTACGCTCCTATGTCGCGTATACCGAACGAAGTGCGGTAAAATTAATTAAACAAATAAATACTTAAACGTATAATTAACAACTCATTCGTAGATTAAAGCAATCTTCGGGGTTTAAACACGATGTAGTTCAAATTTCACGAATTTTCGTCAAATAATAAAAGAGGAGTTAGTTCACAAAGAGTGATTTTTAAGTCAAGTATGACTCACTTCGTTAACACTTCGTTCGAATTAGCTGCATGAAACGATAGTTGAGTTTGAAAACAAGGAACATACAGTTCACATAACTTAAAATGAAATTTCTTATCAAAATGCTGTGTTCTCTAATACGTAATAGGTAGATAGAACTTTTTAATTGCCTTTTTAAAGTTTACTATTTTCCCTTTGTAAAACTGTCCCTCTCCCAGTCGCATCACATTGTAACCTTGTATATGCAATATTTTATTGTATGAGCGGATTCAGAGTACCTTATAAAATTACTGGTCTTCTCCCGAAGACCGCTATAACCTCAGACGGCCACAATTGAAGACAGGCGACAGGGGTAGACGGACAGATGACCCATAACCGGAAAACCTGTCCGGTTTTCAATGACGGGTGATAAAACTCGTTTAAATTCCGCAACCGTCCATTGAAGCCATTGAAGTGCATGTCGCCTCCCATAAACCACCTGGATGTGAATGGACGTCGGCAAAAACTGCAGCAGCGACAAACAGCGGGATCCGACGGGTTGGGAAGTTAATTAGTGCTTGGATATCGAAAGAAAATATCGATATTTATATCGACGATATATGGATCAAAAATATCGATATATCGAAAAATATCGATATCAGAAAAATTTCGTTAAAAATTAATCGAACGCATACGGTATGTATCGCAACAGATAGCAGGACACCTGTGACGTAAAATTGTTTACAATTTATACTTGGAAGTATAATTTTAGATCAATAACTGTAAAATAAATTATTTTACTGCAAAAGACTCTTGTTTCAAGTAGCCTACATAGCCAAGATAATTTGTTTTGAAATTCTTGTGGATAACCAAAACTTTACAACAAAACAACAAATTATTAGAAAAAATTAAACTAAAAATCCTTTCTTGTAGCTAATGAGTTATCTGTTAGAGCTTAGCCCTATAAGATTGATTAAAATGTCGAATTAAAATTTAATTACCAGTTAAATATCCCTGCCTTACAATAAGGCCTATCATTATATCATATCGGTAGGCCTTAATTCCAGTTCTCGACGCCAGAAAAGGTTAAACTGAATTTTATTCGTGTATTATTCTTAAAAATGTGCTAATATAACGACACACACAAGAAGCACAAAAACGCACACGCGGTTCGTTGTGTGTTATATTTTACTAACGATAGTATCGAAGTAAAATATCAACTTTTTTATTTTTTATAATAATAAAATATTTTTTAGAATAAAATATCGATATTCCAATAATATCGGAAGTCTAAAGTCGATATTAATATGACGATATATCGGAACCAAAGTATGTAGATTTCCGATGTATCGGATATCGATACCGAACACTAAAGTGGATACTTCTGCCACATTCCCAGGGGCAGAGTCGAGGTCGGCGAGTCGGGAGTCGCTGCAGTTTTTGTCGCCTTCCACTTCCCACAGTCACACTCGAGGAGGTGAAGGTGTCTTTTTGTCCGACCTTGCTTCTGGTAATCAATACACCGGCTGAGAACTGAGAACGCGATACCGACGATGATCGCCGCGCGGAGGGTCTGGGACCCTATTTTTGGAACGGTTGAGAGTTGAGTAGTTAGTCACTCGTCAAGTCACCTAACAGCTGATGGGAGCATTGTTTAAACCACCACGTGGGATGTCAACGTTTCAAACTATACATCTGTCAAACTAGAAATCCAAATGTAAACATTGACCAGTTTAAGGAATTACCTCATTTTTCATGGCTTTAACTAGACTATCCTGGTATATTTATAGGTAAATTTAGTTGTAAGGCATTTTATAAAATAGTTCATAGGCTATCCGAACGCTTTTAAATATTTAGTATCAAAAAGTAAACATAAACTAATTGGAAAAGCTTTCCATGATTACTATTATTACTTCCTTCAAAAGAGAAGAAGAAGAAGCTTGTTTCCTGTCAACTCACCCGTTTTTACTCCACAGCCTATTGCTTGGTGAGTAAAAATGGTTGGATTGGTGAAATACTCGATGTATATTATGTCTGTATTAAAATTAAGAATTTTTAAGAATAAGTGCCTATTGAAATGATATTCGCAGATATTATGGGGCTGAATTCATAAAGTTAGATAGGAATATTTTTATTTTTATCTGTGATTTAATTTTATGAATAGAAACGAATAACTTGAAGGATGAGTGACTCACTCAACCGCCAACTCAACCATTTCAAAAATAGGGCCCTGGTGTGGTGGGTGGGAGATGGAAGTACCTCGGAGTATATCATAGCACTACATAGTTACTGTATCTGAGGTCGGGTTATCTTTAATCAATAGAGTTTGCGTTTTTCATGAAAAAAACTTTTATTCGATAAAAAATAAGAAAGAAAAGAGCGAAAAAAGCTGTGAATAGCTGTCCACACTGATTTGTTTACCCAACCTACAGATTGATTTGCATCGAAACTTAAAATGCTCAAGGAACTTAGCATTGAAGTTACTTAGGGATTTTAGAAGCAGAAATTACACATGAATCTTTTCTGGCGTTTGTAGAACGATTCTCTTAAGTTTCATGACATTTGGATGAAACGTTTAATGAGAACAAGTAGACAAATACACGGAAAGACAGGTAGACATTCCTTTTTACGTGAAATAGTTGCTTTAAACGTTGTTCCCTCAAGAAATATAGTTGATTTTACGAATATTTTGTCCCCCTAATAAAACTAATAAAATAATAGAACTATAATCACGAATTCACAACGATGAAACACCGACTTTGTCGTAATGATTTTTTTAAAGATCTTAGTCATGTAAAAATAAAACTGGGTTACCATCACCGTAGTGGTCATTCGGAGGGATCCAAATCGCAGGTTTCGCCACAATCGATCGTCCAGTGGCGGGGATAACAGGATCGATCCATTCAGCAGCCGGTCGAAGATTCGACTTGCGGTTTTCGGTTTTGCTCCGCCGCGAACGATCGGTAACGGTAAGCTCCATCTGCAGCCATCGGCGGCGGCGGCGGCGGCGGCGCAGGTGCCCTCAGCCTTCGTGTCAATGGCGGGGCCGCACCTGTGGGGAAGAAGGTTCCGGGAGGTATTATTAGCGAATTTCCCCTATAGGGAAGAAGCTATTACCGTAGGTCTCATGGTAAGACCTAAGCCCGAGACCATGATAACTTTTCGTTTTGGGGCCCCCAGAAGCAAAAAACACCATTCGTTCAAATTTCTAGATATATATATATATATATATATATGTGTGTGTGTGTGTGTGTTTGTGTGTGTGTGTGTGTGTGTGTGTGTGTGTGTGTGTGTGTGTGTGTGTCTGTAAGCACGATAGCGCTCGCAAAAATGGTCCGATCGGAATGAAATTTGGCACAGGCGTGTAAAGTAGTAATTATTCGGATGAGTTCGTGAACCAGCCCGATCGGACCATCAGAATGGGGGGTAAAGGGGGGTAAACCCCCTCAAAAAAAGGTTTTTTGAGTTTTTTACATAGAAAATAAAATTTACCGAATTTTTGTTGGCACCATTGAATTCAGCTAAAAAAAAACAAACAATTTAGTATTTTGAATCACTGCTCTATGCCCATTGGTTACCGAGATACTGAAAGTGGTAAACACAGTACGTTGTCCCAATGTTAACCTTATGGGAAATAAGTAAAATTCTATATCTTGGTTATTTCTCAACATATCTTGATAAAACTTGGTAAATAGCTTCTTCTAGGTCAGATCTACTAAATATTGAATCAAAACCATCCAGTTTTAATATACCTGTAGCAGCAGACCTGCATACTCATTCCCCATGTTATTCTTATGGAGCTAACCAAAACATGTCAAATCTCGCTATGTTGGATTGAAATACTTTGTTTTGCATTTGAAATTCGCTGAGTATGCAGGTCTGCTGCAACGGGGGTATTTTTTTTAAGTCTCCATCGTTTGTTGGTCTTGCATTTTTAAGAACCCTATTGAGTCGTCACTCCTTATGTGAGCGCACCGAGTGGAGACAGATGTCTATAACGATAGTCGACCACCTACGATGTACACTGAATCATTTCAGGAGTCACTGTGTCATTAGCTGCAAAGATCGGTTCTTGCAATGATGTAGTTCGCGGGTTATCTCAGAACAAACGCCGTTAGATCTTTTCATGGTTACGTACAAGGCCACACTACACTACAGGCCGGAGTCCTTTTGTGGTGACGTCACATTATCAGACGGAATCACAGACGTTTTTAAATATACTCTTATGGCGATTCACTGTCGCACTCTTAAAACTATCGTGCCCTAAGTAATTCGTTTAAGTTTTCGTTTAGAAACCATTATTTTTTCGAATATGCATTAATCGATGAATAACCGAATGCGGTCAAAAATAATTAAGTTTATTTCATAAACTTAAAAACCGGTAAACATTACAGGCAAGTAATTTGTTTACGAATCTTAGCAGCTTTTGAAACTGTTACTCCTGAAATGTGTCAACGAACGGTAGGAGGTTGAACATTTGTCGCACCATTGGGGGAACTCACAGAGAAACAGTTCATTTATATAATCAAAATATAAGAATTGTTGTATGTATTAATGCATCATTGTATATTTTACTATTTATAGGGCCTGTTTATTAAGCTTTAGAATCAATGGAAGGGGTCCCTCCAGTAACGTTGTAAGCGACATAAAGTAAATTTTTCACGAAATGGAAAAAACATATAATTGGGAATGTAATGATTTAAATATGTTTTATTTGTTATATATAATTGTAATATCATAAATCTAGCCAAACTATGAAGTATTACAATATTATCGCACGTAATAAAAAAGTTATTACAAAAAAAGTGATTTTAAAATTGCAATAACGTTGTAAATGACAGTCGTTTGCAACGTTGTTGCCGGCTTGGCCTATGCAACAATGTTTCTTTTGGTTTCTTATTTTCATTTATGTACAGTTCCCCAGCATTTCTTCTCTGCTTACTTACATTTCTGGTCTAACTTCCGAACTTAACAGGGCGTTTTTTACTACGATTTAGCCGATTAACATCGGGACGGCGACAGAACGGTGCGCGGTGATAATGCAATTTTTGGCGGTTACAACGTTGTTGCAACTGTGGGACCAACAGCACTTGGTTTTCAACCTGTGGTAGTGCTGCCAACACAAGAGATATCAACGAAAAAATGCCCTGCACTGATGCAGGATGTCGTTTACAACCTTACTGCATAAAAATCTCAATTTTGAAAAAGTTGTCGTTTACAACGTTACTGGAGGGACCCCTTCAAATGGACATCTTTAGAAGTTACCATTAGAAAAGGAAAAGGTCATTCAAAACCAACGAATCCTAACTCTCATTTTCTTTTGGTGAATCTCCTCTGTCGGGACCACAAGAAAGTACAGCAATATAATGTTTTATGGCCCTTTACCACAAAACTACGAGGGTCTTTTACAAAGTCTTGCTCCGTTTTTCCAGTGAAAATAATCCTGCCTTGTCCACATGTTTGTCATACTCTCGGTTTTTCTCCGCCACAACAGCGGCCTACATCGGTGACCTGGATAGCCCAAGGCCGGGATGGGGACAATGGACCCGTGAAAACGGGAGATAATAACAAACATTCCACCGACGGACGCGGTGGAAAGTTCGCCGACCGGACCACTCGGGAAATTAATTTCCCCTAATCTTTCCCCTCTATTAACTCCGGGAGTCTTTTCAACTTTACTTTTCACTCGGTTAATTTACGATCACGCGCTTCAAACTAAGGGGCGGATACGGTGGGATTTACTTCTTCGGCAAACTTAGTTTGGTTTGAAATTGAAAGTTTGTTTTGAGAAGGTTTTGCTTATATAATAAGACTTACGGATAGTGTTTTTCGTAGTCTACGGCTAAGATTTTTCTACAGTTTTATAAACTGAACAGAAAACTTTTACTCATTGCGACTTTGATTATTATGGTCACTGTTGTGCAGTTTTGTGCAGTGAAATAATTAAGGAAACCAAGTAATGTAAATATGTAAGTGTAATATATTTTAATATTACATATATACTTTGGAAACATGTAGATACTGTAAGGGGCGGTTTGGGAGCTCGGTATTAGTTGGTCTCGAGCCTAACTGGCGCAGGGATAATCTCGCGCCTAACTTTTTTGGGTTTGGGAGTCAAGTAGACTTGGGCTTACGCCTAAGAGATAATCTAGTTGGGTTTGGGAGTCCAAGTTCGGGCCTAATAAATATTTTTTTGTCATCATAACTGGCGATTTTAGGCCCAAAAGTTAGACCTGCTACGTGGCAGGTCTAAGCAAACATCATGTCGGTTTTATCTAATTATCTTGTTTATTGATTTCAATTTAACAAAAGGATTGTTATATTTGGATTCGTCATTAAATTCCGAACAATTCCATTACCCTTAAGTAATATTAAAAAAAATAATTTTTGGTTCCTGATGAAACCAGTGGTAGTGTAGTACCAAATAACAGAATCACTTGACAGTAGCAGGTAATTTAAACCATTTTGCTTATAATCAGTGATTCAGAGGCTATGCAATCATGAAAACAGAGGTCGCTTTCAAATGGGCCTTCTGTTGCGCCCAAGTAGGGGCCTACTATTTACAGTTAAATCCAGTTACGGTTACAGTTAAGTTACTAGTTACTAGTTACTAGTTACATCCAGTTACTAGTTACAGTTAAGTTAATTAGGAGAGGGCGACGACGGTGGTGCTCTCTTAGAGTTAATGGTAAACTAAGTCCTCGACACACGCTGCGCAGCGCTCGACACACTCTGAACGCAACATTAGAAGATGTCTTTGTTTAATTCTCCTCTGTGGCCAAACACAATTTTAAATATTGCTACATATTGCCATCTGCAAGGAACAAACACAATATTTTATTTGTTTATGAAAGAGGTTGCAAATGGTGGATGTCGGAGACGAGGATCAGAAATTTAGAAGTGTTTGAATACAAAATAAAGTAGATTTCTCTAAGTCAAATTATTACATTTCTTCCAAAAATAAGCTTGACACATCAACCAGTCCGGCTAAAGATTCTGTTGTAATTTCTCAAGATTAACAGGCACAAATTTCAAAATAATCAGCAACGTTTAAAAAATCGAGGAAACTATGAATTATAACCCGGCTTTTCCCTCCTCCTTTTCAATCTAAAAGAAATAGAATCATGAGAGTGTGAGTTATGACGTGTCATTCTAGAAAGAGTTTTCAGACCATTGTATATGTGACACAATAGAACCTTCATTAACCGTCAATCTTTTAACTGTCTCTCCCAGTTATCCGTCACCACTACTGTACTTTTAATGTGTTGTATTAGACGCCGTAAATCATTGAACATGTACATAAATTACAGTACAGCAGTTCCGTTTAACGCTTGTGTAATTGAAATTTAATAAGAAATATGTATTATCCACTTAAACAGGGTATAATTTCTTCCAAACTACACTATGAATCTACACTTACTGAACGAACACGTTTATAATGAAATTTCTGATATCCGTCTATTCTCTTAACAGCCACACTATCGGTCCCAAGGGTGACGGTTAACAGAGGTTCCACTGTATCGTTTTCCCTTTACACCAGTCACGTTATATAATCTCGTTATCTAACGTGTAACAGTTTTTCTATGCAATCAATCACTCCTGGCCCCGACCTTCAGAAGGTCCGGCCGGATTTGCATTGTCCTGTAGAGGCAGGACTCCTCGTTGATCCGTCATCATTACCTCCTGTGTCCTGTGACGCCGTGGGGCTACGCCCTCACCTGTCCCGGATGACAGATGGACGGCCCGGAGAAACTGAAGAATCCGTGTCTACCCTTAAAATTGCAGTTAAAATCGATATTTTTCGATATTTACAATCGCGAATATGTTAATTAAAAGAGCATTTCGATATTGTCATTGAAACGGTAGTTCAAAGCATAGATGATTACCTGCATGTTAGTTTAGTGAATAAATAATAACTACAACAGGTTTGATAAAAATAAAACATTAAATATCACAAAAACATGGTTACAATTACTGTGTAACTATATGAACTTAGCTGCACCTCCTAAATTTAGAAAATACACTTTGCACGACACATGGGCACTACCGTCGAGTAAAATTGCCTAGGTACGAGTCGAACATGTCCTTCTTTCTACATCATAGAAAAAAATAAAAACTGGCATTGTTGAACTAGATAACGCATGTTGCTGATGATATTCTACGTTCGCGATTAACCAGCAATAGAGTAAACATATGCCTCCATAAATGCCAGTTATCTTCAAGTTATCTTAAATGTTACCTGGCGACATATTGAAATTTTCGTACCATTTACAGCTCGCGCATACATCTCCAGCTATGGCTGATCGAGACAGCTGATTGTAAGGTGCGGGGGCGAGAGGGAATACTTCTCTGCATTTTGCAAGACACCGTTGCTTGTGAAATGTATGTTTAAAATATATGACACGGTTAGTAGCGTAGTGGTCATAGCCGGAGATATAATGCGCGAACTACCAACATCCACGTTTGTTACACACTGCCAAATATTCATCTCTTCTATCACTTTTCATTCCTAGAATCATCGTAATACAACATGAAACTGAATTAGCTAACAAAGCAAATTTTTGTAATCCATGAAGACTGACTCTAGGTTTGCCAGTTTCTCTAACTGATTGTAGTAGGATAGTAAATAACTGAGACCGACATTTTAATAAACGGTTAAAACAGTAACCGAAATTGTTTATTTTAAGTGAGTCTCACATTACTAACAATTACCTGGTGGTCCTAGCCTTCCTCTGTATTTTTTCATGTTTATCAGATCGTCTAATTACTATCAAATATTTCAGCGTCATAAAATTGATATATAAAACTCTCTTTATTGCTCAATGCAATCTTTATCCCACACGCTATATTGTTCCTAGATGGCTTTAGTTAGCAAACAGCTGTTATGGTTACTTTATTTGTTTACACTTTCCTTGTTATTTCGCTGCTATCATGGCAACTCATAAGGCAAAATTTTACAACTTTAAAATTCATTTTATTACTTTATTACATTTTCTCTGGCCAAGTAGTCTCCATAGAACGCGTTTATGAGTTACAAATTACTTATTTCAAAACTTTGAAGGAAATCCTCGGAGCTGTTTTTGAGGTAATTAGTTGTTCAAATAACCAACCAAGCAAGCACGCAAATAACATTGCTCTAATAAGAATATAGGACAGGATATAACTTATCATATGTTTTATAAGTATGTCGATTATTTATACAAAATCGAAAAATATCGATTTTCAACTTAGATTTTATCGGTGGAGACGGATACTAAAGTTTAGCCGGCGGCCCCTCTGACCTCCCGGCGCGGCGGCGGCCACCTGTCGCGCGGTCGTGCAGGGCAAATCCGATATACTCCTGGACACCTGGAGCCGTGGGATCCTCTGGAGTTCAAGGTCGTCGCAAGGTCAAGGTCGCCCCACGGTCGTTCACCTTTGCCTTTTCATCCTTGACGACTGCGAGAATTCCAACTCTCGTCGCCATCGTGACTTTTGATTGTAGATTTGTTTTTTTTAGTTTGTCGGTCAGTCGGAGCGCTCGGAAAATTAAGTTGATTTCGTGTTCGAGAAATTGCGGGTTTCGATCATGATGCTAATCGGTGTTTTGGGGAGTTTCCAAACTTTATGGAAAATGTTATACAACTACAAAATCAGTTGTGACAGAAAAGTATAAGTCAATAGAGAGTTATATAAATAATTTTGCTTATCGAACACTCCAAATTAATCTCGTAGACTTGAAGTGAGTCGGTATGAAGCGTGAATCTATCAATCAGTTAAGCTAAAATAATCCGTACGAAAAATTCTAAATTTATGGCTATTAAAATGTTTTTTGTATTTGTTTCAGGTATGTACATCTAGAGATGATCTGCGTAGAAGGTAAAATCTTGAATTAATTACTTTTGGCTGCTAGTTTTGAATTTTTAATTAAGGTTTTAATTTTCTAGGATTAAATTTAGACAATATGGTTTTCGGACTTCAAAAAACTAATCATCATAAGTTTTATGGATAGGTGATAACTTTTTGAGTTCTTGTGTGTTGGAACCAACCGCAAAAGCTATTGTTGAGAGCTATTTTTTTACCAGAGAGGGAGTAAAGTTTTGTTCTCTTGTTAGATATTGAAAGTGGTAAATACAGTACGTTGTCCCAATGTTAACCTTATGGGAAAATAAGAAAAATTCGATATCTCGCTCATTTCTCAACATAACTTGGTAAAACAGGTTATGTATGTTACACTTATGTTCACCATTTTGCAATTTTGTTGTCTTTTCAAGAATTTTTTGTTTGTTTTTTTCCCCAAGTGTTGCATGTAATTTCAGGACGGTTTTGCTTATTACGTTTCTAGAATTAGAAAGTAATCCTGTGGTTTTAAGTTAAATGTTTTTTTTTTATAAAGTTAATTTACTTCCAAAACCTTGTAATCTAGAAATTTTAGTCTATAATTTCAGGTTTGTTATTACATAAGATTCCCTATCCCATTAGTATGTTGAAACTAAACTGCTAAGTTATTTCCCCATCACTCTCTTCGAAAGAGTAACAATTCTGGATGTTTTTAGCCGCGAACTATATAACCACCTCTGCCTAATCAGTTTACACCCGCTTTCCGCTGCATTGCACAACGCGACTGCAAACATGTCACGAGCATCACGAGTTGCCTGTTGGTCTTAAAAATAAATACAGTAAATAAATAAATATGGTCTTTATTTAGCCAGCGTTCATCAAAGTACAAACTCTGTTTTTCATGACAAGTTTTGTCAAATAAATAAATGAACAGTATAATATATATATATATATATATATATATATATATATATATATATATATATATATATATATATATATATAAACAAACAGCTTCTTCCCTATAGGGGAAATTCGCTAATACCCCCGTTGCAGCATACCTGCACTGAGAAAAATATCTTAGCGGAAAAGCAGTTTTCTGCCCCCAAGTCTAGAATCTGTACTCGCAATACGTAAATAAGGACTTGGCTCACGTACAGGAGTGTTGTGTCTGGACCCAGCTCAATGACTCGGCAGAGTTTTGGGCATTAGTACAGACGCAGGACTCGCAGTCCTTCTTTAAGAACTATTTCTCTGCAATTACACTCGAACTGCCGTATTTGCAAATAATCAGGGAATTTACCGTGATTTTAAGGAAAAAACATTAGAGTGACGTCATGGATGGTTTGTATACGTCACAAAACACGTCATAAGTTTATCCATGATTACTTTCTGCATGCAGCCCACTGCATTTACGGTAGGCGTATGGATGAGAACTTAAAATTATTTCCATGTGATTTGGTAAAAGCAGTTAGTCATTACCTTGTTTTAGTTCGCACTATCATCAAATATTTTATTTGAATCGAATAAATATTTTTTAACCAAATCTGGATTGATTTTAAGTCCGTTGTGTTAGTTTTATATTTGGGATTGAAAATTTACAAATGTGATATACAAGTTTGAACATTTGGTTTCTATAATACATATTTTATTAATGTTTTTTATAGATTTACTTACTGTAGTACCATTGATAGTAAATACATATAAAATAAATGGTAGTGAAACGTCAAAAAGACTTTCAAATTTCCAATTTTTCTGAGAAAAAGCTTAGATTATTGAAGAAAATCAAATCGTATTATTTGTCAGCAGTTACTTATGTTAAATATTGTTTTATTTTTAAATATTTGCAAGGGCACATTGATCAGTTTTAGACCTAAGATTAATTTTATCTGCCCAAAGTTTACACGAAAAAATTACCAAAAAAAGTAATTGTACTGTTTAAATCCTGCTTCGATTTTAATAACTCAGGTATTTTTTAGCAAAGTCTTAAATAAGATGAATTGTAAAAAATAGAATGCAGGTCGAGTATAACCTTGCATTGATTTGCTGCCACTTTTAAATGTATCAAATAAATATGTCAGGGCAATAAATTGTAAATATTAATGGTGTAAATACCTTGTACTGTCTAAGTGATCCTTTGTATAGTCCCATATTATGGGCTACGACAGTTTCAATCTCAGATAGATCTTCCTCAGGCGATAGAAATTAAATTTCATTCCAGTGGAAGTCGTCAAGAAGCATTAAAAACCATCATGACACATACCCACGTAACACAAACGGACAGACGCACACAACGAACAAACATTACTTTTTATAAACATTCCGGTACCGGGAAACACGCACGACACGTACGGAGGGCTACACTAGACTCTATCACGCAATAAATTGTCACTGTAGAGAAGTACCATTAGGCGTAAAATTACACTTATCACTTCTTCAGATGCTATTCAACAACTACACTCGTCAACAGGCAGCCGTAACGCAATGGATATAGCAGTCTCCATCTGATCATACGAGTCAAGAAACATCGGGCGTGGTTAGAACTTGGATGGGTGACCGGCTAGAAGGACCCAGACATTTTTTACTGATTTTAAATAAAAAAATACCGGTAAATGCAGAGACTAGGCAAGTCAGTGCATAGAAATCGGTTGTATTTTACGAGAATAGGAATGTACATTCTGTGATAAACTGTGGTAAAGGCAAAATGAATCGCAGGATATTCTGAGAAAAGTCTCTGCAATTACGAGAGCCAACTCTGATCGGCAGGACTTACAACCGAAAGTAATGACGTCACAGCCAGTGACGTCATAACTATGTAGACAAACTAAGTCCTGATTTTCCGTGTGGCGGCCTCACTGCCGGAGCATTGAGCCGGGTCCAGATTGCAGTGGGTAACCCGCACACCCTTATTTACGTGTATTTTCCACGTATTTCTGGACAAAATCTTTCTCAGTGTGCATACTCAGCGAATTTCAAATGCAAAGCAACATATTTCGATCCAACGCAGCGAGATTTGACATGTTTTTGTAAGCCCAATAAGAATAACATGGGGAATGAGTATGCAGGTTTGCTGCTACGGGTAAATTAAAACTGGGAGGTTTTAATTCAATATTTAGTAGGTCTGACCTCGAAGAAGCCATTTTCCAAGTTTTACCAAGTTATGTTGAGAAATGAGCGAGATATCGAATTTGTCTTATTTTCCCATAAGGTTAACATTGGGACAACGTACTGTGTTTACCACTTTCAATATCTCGGTAACCAATGGACATAGAGCAGTGATTCAAAATACTAAATTGTTTGTTTTTTTGAGCTGAATTCAATGGTGCTAACAAAAATTTGATAATTTTTATTTTTATATGTAAAAAACTCAAAAAACCCATTTTTGGGGGGGTTTACCCCCCTTCACCCCCCCTTCCGGTAGTCCGATCGGGCTGGTTTTCGAACTCGTCCGAATAATTATTACTTTACACGTCCATGCCAAATTTCATTATGATCGGACCATTTTTACGTGAGTTATCGTGCTTAAAGACACATATATATAGATATATAGACATATATATATATAACACTATTCGTCCATTATATATATATATATATATATATATATATATATATATATATGAAAATGGACGAATAGTGTTTTTGGCATCTGGGAACCTCAAAAAGAAAAGTTATGATGGTCTCGGGCTTAGGTCTTACCATGAGATCTACGGTAACAGCTTCTTCCCTATAGGGGAAATTCGCTAAAAGAAAAAAGTATATATATAAGCAGTTCAGATATACCCTTCTCTTACACATTTCTTAAACCTATTACAATTGTACTAGGTAATCTTGTTTGGAATCAGGCAGTGCGATAATAATTTGTCTCGGGCAAATTTCTCTTGGAGAAGTTCCAGGCGGCTCGTGGCGTCGCCGTGCATGGTCGCCGGCTACTCAGCTGCTTGTTGGCTTGTTTGTGTCGCCCGGGGTATGAATAGCTTACCTCCGTGGTATGTATATGCGGCCTGTTGATTCGGTACGATCGTTACCTTATCTTTTGCAACCGCGGGAACGGCACGAGAACATTTTTACTGTTGTGTAATCCCGTGTTTTGGTATTGTTAGATAATAGGACCGAATCGCGTATGTTTATGGGAGTTCATATAGAAACAGTTTTCCAACCATAACCGTAATCTACTCTGAATAATAACACTCTCATACTAGAAGTTGTTATTTTTTATGATTAGGTAAAATTAAATAGCAGAGAAATTAGGAATTACTTAACAGTTTAACTGTTCCTCGTTAAATGAACTGAAGTCGTAGAGATATGGTTATGAGTTAATGCATAAGAAGACCGTAACGACTTCCGCGATAGAAATTTGTTTTTTGCGAATTTCCCCTGTAGGGAAGAAGCTGTTACCGTAAGGTCTCATGGTAAGACCTAAGCCTGAGACCATAACTTTTTGTTTTGAGGTCCCCAGATGCTAAAAAAACACCATTCGTGTGTCCTTCTTAAGCACGGATAACACGCCTGAAAATAATCCGATCTGAATGAAATTTCGTGAAGTAGTAATTATTTGGATGAGTTCGGAAATCAGCCCGATCGGACCATCGCAAGGGGAAGAAAGGGGGGGTAAAAACGCTCCGAAAATGGAGTTTTTGGGATTATTCACACAGAACAATAAAATTTATGATATTCTGGCTTAAACCATCGAATTTAGCTTGAAAATATCAAATAATTTAGTACTTTGAATTATTGCTCTGTGTCCACCAGTTGCGGGGATATCGTTCGTGGTAAACGCAGTACTTTGTCCCAACCAATGTTAACCTTTGTTGCAAAAAAATCTCTCAATTTCACATTTCCATGGCATCAAACCTGCATACTCATTCCCCATGTTATTCTTATGAGAAAATTTATGTGCGTTAAACTTTGGATTTTAAGTTGATTTTACTTGATTCAAGGTTCCGTTTAAATGATTAATTTAGCATTTGAAATTCGATTAGGATGCAGGTTTGCTGCAACTGGGGTGTTTCATTCTTTCACTGTAACAGAAAAATTAATTGTTGAATTGAATTCAAAATAACGCGATCATATTGTAACACTTCAAACAGTATGTGTTGTGTCTACAATAATTGTCTACTCTAATTATCATGTGTTTTTACTGCTTCAAATGAGCCGTACTTAAACTAATTTTTGATTATCGTATAAAGGGGTGATGTTATTTACGTTAAAATTGGCTTTAGGGAAGACGCAGGGAGAAAAGCTATATACTACGTGACTGGACCTCACTCTTAGGCGGCGATTTCCCGTTCATGTCTCCCACTAATGTTTCTGCCTGTGATGGTTGCAATGAATTTCACTCTAGATCGTTTGACATTCAATTCGATCTACCGATTACTAATGTACTCGCGATAACACTGTACCTACTGTTCCTACGAGTTCAAATACCGGGTTCAAATCCCGCCAATCACCAAAACTTTTTCGCTATGTGATAATGAAACCCACTAGATCTAGCCTGAAGTAATATGCAAAACAGTTCCAGGCCAGGTCTGGCGTCCTGGGATGTGAAGGTGTGAAGGCGAGACAGTAAAAAAAAAAACAAACAAAAATTGTGTCTACGACTTACCGGATTAGCCAAGCCTGACTACTGATTGACGTACAGGGTATAGTAGCTTCAAATCCTCCAAAAATATTCCTTCCTACCTAAACAGTCCTTCAGTTTTATCGTTTTACGGTTCATTCAAAATATTGATATTGCACTTTTGCTAGGTTAAAATGCACCTTTGATGCCATCGTATGAAAACTTTACTAGTTTTCAAGAAATCCTGAGAGATATTCATTAATTAATCTAGAGCACCTCGTGGAACGAGCCTTGTTCGGTATTTTCTCATGTTTACCAGATCATCCAATTCCAATCAAACATTTCAGTGTAGTAACATTTATAAATAGATACCTTTTTATTACTCTATGCAATCTTTACATCACACGCTATTTTTTTCCTAGATGACTGTAGTTTGCTGTTATGATTACTTTATTTGTTCACATTTCCTTGTTAATTTCGTTACTATCATGGCAACTTATAAGGCCCACTGTCAAAATTTTACAACTTTAAAATTCATTTTATTACGAATTAGATTTTCCCTGGCCAAGTAATCTACATAGAACACGTTTTTGAGGCATAAATCACTTATTTCCAGACTTTGAAGGAAATCCTCGGAGCCGTTTTTGAGATATTTGTGCAAGCACGCACGCAAGATAACATTGTCCATAGTTTGAGGGTGTAGGATTATGACTAAATTGCTTCAGAGTATTGTTTTTTGTTGATTTTCAGTTAAATATTTTCATAAATAACACCACGCCAAGACTCATGACACTGGACTCTCCAAAATTCTGTAGGCCCCTCTAAGCACAAAGGTCCTTCAAAAGTCCTACTGCATGTGATGTTGTTGTAGACACCCTGTTACCAACAACAACGCGGGATACGTCGCGCACGACTGTGGTACCCGCCGCACGCCGCGTGCCGCAGTGTGCGGGCGCGACCTGCGGATCCGCAGATAGTGTTGATAAGCGCGGTTCTGGTCGGCCTGCCACACGCCGCGCCGCGACTGCGGTTGGAACCGCTCGACCCGGCGGGCTTACGGGCGCACCGGAATTGCGCACTAAAATTCAGGTAGTCACCGGAATAGCGCACTCGGTCGAGAGACATCCCCTGGACACACACCGGTATTGCGCACTTACTCTTTCGATAAATCTCTCGGTTAAGTAAGCGAGGGAAAAAATTAATAACTACAAGTTCACAGTCCTCCATTTTCTAGAGTATACAGCCACGCTGCACAGCATTTTTTATTACACCGCCAACGCTCTTCCCCTCTTCTTAAGACACTCACAAATCGGTATGGATGATTGTCCTTTATAGTATTATTAATCCCCCGTTCACTTAAAACTCTGAATATTGTAACTAATAACACTTCAAATTTAACAGATATTTTCAATTAAATTCAACAAAATCACTATGTGCTATAAAATAAACTTAATTTATTAACTACCACTAACATTCCTACAAACTAATCACTCGACTAAATAGACTCGAAAGAGAAGGTATCGTAGGCTAACTGTGCTTATAGTTAACCTCTTCAACTAAAACTGAACAGTAAAAAGAATGCTCTCCCACTAATTCCCCATTTACTGGCCTAAGGGGCTTGGTGGTATGGAAGGGTGCAAAGTACAAATTTTGGAAGTCCCAGGTCATTGCCACATGAGTGACATGAATCACATATTCCGGAGCTATTACGGCGGCCGCTGAGGACTCAGGTACCTGACGGGCCAAGTGCGCAATTCCGGCGCATAGATGAAGAGCCCTTTTAGGGATTACAACTTGGTGCGCAATTCCGGTGCACCGGGGCTTACTGCTGATCAGCGTTGTTAGTGTTGTTCGACCACCACAAAAAAATACCTTCCGCTCCTGTTGAAATTACCCTTTTTACTCGAAAATTACATTATTCAATTCAATTCAATTCAATTCAATTATGAAACCATGCAGAGAAAACGTTAAAACACAAATAGTTGAACTACTTCATTATTTAGTGGGATTAATTATGCAGAGTAATTAAAATTACGGAGCAATATAAAAATTTAATAAGGACAGACCAGATTATAGTTCTGATAGAGATTGGCGGCATAGATAGTTTTTTCCCGGCCGAATGATGATTTAGGGACTGAAGAGACTTTTCAAACAAATGGTCTCCTAAAGTAGTTCTTATAAATAAGATAAAAGGTTTTATTAGGATTTAATTTAATTAATGGTCTAGCTAGCTTTACCTCTTTCTGACTGTCTGTGGACCAGACTTGAAAACGTAGGACGCGTCGATAGGATACAATTTTAAACGACAAAATTCCTTATGTCAAAATGCGCATTGACTTAAAATTAACATGTTATTTCTTAGAACCAAGCTTAGACACGACTCCTTTTCTGTTAGCATTTTTTAAGAATTTATAACCAAAGAGCATGAAAACCAAGCACGCACGCCCAATTTCTTTCGCAATCCGCACAGTTCAGCAGACACGTTCTCCTCTCCTCCGGCGATATCTTCAGAGGCTGTTAATTCCGTCGTAATTGGCCCCAGCCGAACACGTCGTTGCGCGATGTCGGGGCACGGAGGTCGACCGGCGACTTGTGAAGAGGGAGTAACTGTGAACGATCATGCGATCTCCAGTGGTGCCTCTTGTGTCGTCACTTTTAGGGGTGATGAATCGATAGTTCTCACGGTACCGCTTCTTAGATTGTCCTATTTGAAGGTGCAATCGAAACCTCTTTGATTGTCGTAATTGAACGTGCTCAATAGACTTCGAAGATGATCGTGTTTGAGTTTAGATTGGGTTTTTGGAATCGCGGAGTAGTTTGTTTTATGTAGCTCGAAGAGCTCTTTATAGTAAAGTAAAGTTCTGATTGCTTAGAGAGTGACGTTAGACAGTTTGGGAAATCGAATCGTCCTTTGTAAGAAATTACTTTAACATAAAAACTTACATAGGCTGCTGCGAATGGTTATTATGAAATCTAAATGTAATTTGATGGTGGAATAGAAACATTTTGTGCCTTCCTTAAGAGGGTTCCCTACCAACGGCAGTTTTCGTTTTTCTGCAACACTAGCGGCGACTTTTGGAACTGCGGCTCCATAAGAGCCCATGTTAAATTTATGCACTTTTCGCCGCGCAAGTCGGTGCAGGGGTAAACGCGGTGTCATTTAGCGTCTCCGTTTCCTAAAATATAAGTTATTCGGATATAGCATTGTAAAGATAACGAGTTGCAGAGTGTTTATTGCTTCTCCAAATTCGTTTATGCTCACTCATTAAAAAGATACATGGCGTTAAAGTTGGTCAACTTCAACGGTACGTTTCTTCAGAATACGTTAACATGAGCGATTTTGGATTAGCAATTAACATTCTAAAACTCTTTATCTTTGAAATGCTATGTTAAATTAAATTTTATTTTGAAAACTGTCGGCGCTAAATGACACCGCGCGGAGCGTGTTTTAGGCATGTTTTGGGGTAGGTAGGGAACCCTCTTAAGCTGTTTTTCTTGTGTGCTTAAAAAAGCAAGATGTTTTCTTGACAAAGAGCTTCTTGAGTAAAACTACTATCTGATGCTTCTCGGTTGGAGAAAATAACATCGAATTATAGTAGAGGTATTTAATATCGTAAATATTTTTGCTTCGTAGAAAGCGAAACCGGCAAAACTTTCGCATCCAAACACATTATTCATGTTTTGATCTGGTAATCCTCTTTCTTCACCCTACATTGTTGCCGATTATGGTGAAATTGACCTTGTCAGAGTGTGACGAATCGACGAGTCTAACCAGGACCTGGCAAGTCATAAACGATAAGTTTTTCCCGCCAACAATTTCCTAGGTCATCGGTCGTGATTCCACAGTCATTTGTCGCGCCAAGACCGAGTCCGGACATCACCGGAGCGGATGCTAAGGATCAAGAGGGCCCAGCATGGTCAGGTAGATACGTTTTCCTTTTTAAATACTTTACACTTTTCTTGAAATGGCGACCTACCCAAGTAGGTATTTTAAGCCAAGTAGGCTCTACCGATCACCACAGACAGGCAGAGATGGAAGCGCCTTGTTACCTCGACACCGACCGGTAGAAGAGGACAGGATTAAGTAAGTAAGTAAGTATGAAAGACAGATGAGTGAAGGATGATTGTGGCGCGATATTGTAGTCTTGTTACTGACTGAGGCCGACATAATTGACATGTTCCTTAGACAGGACTGTTAATGAATAGCCCAACAGCCAATGGCAACTAAGGAACCTACATTTTAACGTGGGATCCGAACCACAATTTTTCCTGGTTTACCAATGGCGCTCTAAATATGAGGTCCTATGAACGTAGTGCGGACGTTAATTCCCAGTTGGGAACACCGCGTCCACAAGCCATCGCTCACAATTATCCACAATTCGTAACCTCCAAGTAGCTGGATTACAGGACTTTAATACAGGATTTTAAATGCAGAAGGACCAGTGGAGAGATAGGATTTTTGGGATGGGCAGGAGATCATGATAGTTTTTCTCGTTATCGAGGAAAAAAGAAATACCCTCCAAGGGCCTAGTTTGACTGCTACCCATAAAGTTGAGCTTTAATGGCAAAATCAATCACCCAAACAAACCCCCAACTACAAAATTGATCTCAGGGACTTTTAAGCCTTCTAAACGTTGATCTCTGGGTGTCTTAAGAGTTCTCCAACACCCCCTTAAGAGTCTGTACCCCCCGTATTTTTTTACTTAAAGAGTTTTTTCATGGAGGGTCGAGGGTCTTAGAGTTTTTTTTAGTTTTCTTGTTCCCTAGCGCCAAACTCTCATCCAATGCAAACAAGTCAATAGGAGCATTATTGGCATATAATATACGTAGAGTGGGTGTCAAAGCTAAACTAGGAGTCAAGTTCCCCACAGACGCAGACCGTAGAGGAGAAACCGAGGCGAAAATGCCCCCGTTGCAGCAGACCTGCATACTCAGCGAATTTCAAATGCAAAACAATGTATTTCAATCAAACATAGCGAGATTTGACATGTTTTGGTAAGCTCCTTAAGAATAACATGGGAAATGAGTATGCAAGTTTGCTGCTACAGGTATATAAAAACTGGGTGGTTTTAATTCAATATTTAGTAGATCTGAACTAGAAGGAGCTATTTACCAAGTTTTACCAAGGTATGTTGAAAAATAACGGAGATATAGAATTTTACTTATTTCCCACAAGGTTAACATTGGGACAACGTACTGTGTTTACCACTTTCAATATCTCGGTAACTAATGGACATAGAACAGTGATTCAAAATACTAAATTGTTTGTTTTTTTGAGCTGAATTCAATGGTGCCAACCAAAATTCGATAAATTTTATTTTTCTATGTAAAAAACTTAAAACATCCATTTTGGGGGGGTTTATCCCCCTTTACCCCCCTTTCCAGTAGTCCGATTGGGCTGGTTTACGAACTCGTCCAATTGATTACCACTTCACATGTCTGTACCAAATTTCATAAAGATTGGACCATTTTTACGGCTGTTATCGTGCTTACAGACACATAGATATATAGATATGTATCTAAAAATTCAAACGTATGGTGTTTTTTGCTTCTGGTGGCTCCAAAACGAAAAGTTATCATGGTCTCGGGCTTAGGTCTTACCATGAGACCTACGGTAATAGCTTCTTCCCTATAGGGGAAATTCGCTAAAAGCAAGACACTTTTTATATTTTAAAGCTCTTTTACCGTACAAAGTACCAGTTTACGACCTCTGCACTTACAGCGTATACCCGGAACCTAAGAGTCATCTGTTACTTAGCGGACCGGATACCCAGGACAGCCTCTTGAACCGGAAATGACTCTTAGATAGACAGTCCATTGTCGTCGAGGAGCAGAGATTAGATTGGCGAACGTCGCGTGGGTCGGGTGAAAGTCTCCGACAACGCAGGTTCGCTCGGGTATTCGCGAGCGCGGCTTTGCTTTGCCTCCCACCCACAGGCTCATGGGTTATTCATGCCATTGTCTGTGGTCGATCGTTATCCTTACATGAGTGATTCTTCGCGAGTCTCGAGACGTAATTGTTTTGGTAAAGCGACAACACGACTGTGCAATAAAACTGACAAGGGCTATCGGTTTACCTGGTTTGCAGGGCTACGACTACACGACTGTGGTGCAGCTGCGAGGGGACACCGTCGTGTATTCGTAGTCTGCACGGCTTGATTGGGGTAAACCTTGAGGTTAGGTTAGGTTAGGTTAGGTAAAAAATAAATACAATAGTTTGATAGTATGTAGATACTGTAGATATCACGGTGTATTTAACTACGTACAGTAGTAATGTGCAGTCATTTCTTTGTTTTCAGTGTAATCAAATGAAGGTAAAAATGTTGAGTAAAGTATTATATACGGCTAATTTCTTAGTATAAAAATCCGCTGTGGTAACGTAACTATAATCATAAAATGACAATTTACACTTATCATTTACACATAAACAATTATGTGAAGTGATTTTAAAGGAGTAAATATTTTCTAACTAGAAAGTCAGTTATGGCATGGATAACGTTTTCTTCAAGACAGCCTCGCAGGTAGCCGCGGGGGGATCAGCGGCTGGGGGCTCGGTGCAGACTACGTCTATACGATTGAGCCGCTAATTAGATTCGGCACCGTCGTGCTGTCGTAGCCCTGCAGATTTGTTTATTGGCCCCCAGTGGGGTCAGGTCGCATTCAGTCGTGTAGTCATACAACCAATTGTTTTCGCGAGTCGAGATAATCGGCTTTGTTCAGGTGGAATTGATTTGTACCGAGGTCGCCGGTGGAGGGACGTGGTCGTGTGGTTACAGTGGAATGCGGAATCGGCGACGGCGATTCCGCGTGGTGTTGCGCTGCTGTTTTGTCACGGGTGTTTTGTCTAACGTACCAAATTTCGGTATTGGATTGTTTAATGTAAACAATTTGAACTAGGTCTTTTATTCTTGAAAAGAGAAAAAGACGCTAATTTGATACAGGGTATAACGCAAATAATCCTACGTCGGCCAGCTTAGGGTTGGATCAACTTTGGCCAAAATCGGAAATATCTTTTGATAACAATTGACTTTTATTATCAAAAGAAATTTGAAAAAAAACTTTGTCGAATTTATATCAGCCAGGCCTAATGTTAAAGCTCCTTTATTGAATTGTGGCCATTTATCTGTATATAACAGTGTATTTCAGGAAATTGCTTCAGTTTTATCGTTATGCCCCCATCAGTATGTCCCCATCATTTAACATTTTGATCGATTGATAAGTGTCAAAGCCTACAGTAAGTCAAATATTTCCTGTTATAGTTTAACAGTCCAGCGAGGTAAACCGCCTTAATTATCCTTTGTCTCAGTCTGTCTGGTTTCGATAATTAATGATCCCCTTAATCCACAATCAATCTTAGTTAAACCTATACGGACCAAACACCCACAGTCATTACGTTTAGTGATAAATAAACGCCAAAGAATGTTGGGCATCTTGAAAACGATACCTGCCAGTTGATGCAGTACCCAATCAATTACCAACCCGCTCGAGCGGCGGAACAGCGACAGATCGCGTAATTGATTGCAATCAACGGAGGAGTAATTGATTGTTGGCTGTCGCAGCCGCAGCGGGCAGCCGCAGTGGCGAACCTTCCCGCTGTCACATGTAGGATGGGAATACGGAGTGCTGGGGGAATCTATAAAAAATGCCAGAAAACTTGAAAGTTTGTTTTATTGTTTAAAGTAGGGGTGTGCGAGTACTCGATTATCGAACTTTTTCGAGCCGAGTTTTCACTTGAAGTTTTGAACAAGTTAGGAAGCTCGAGTCGTGTAGTACGGGAACTACCAAAAAGCCACGAATTTTTGGGCCACTCCCAAAATACCGAATAGCCACGAGGGGATTAAGAAGGGTTCGTTTGCCAGCGCTGAAATGTCCGAAAAGCCACGACGGCTCAGCCAGGAAGCCGGCACCACCTCTGGGAAAAAAGGAATTGATAATTCCCTATGACCTAAACCATTTTCCTACTACACTTAGTAGTTTGTAAAAAAACTAAAAAAACTTTTATTTTACAAACTACTAAGGCCTTAGGCAACAGACGTTTTAACTGCAGTATTTAAAAAATATATTCTACTTCAGATATTTACCTAGTAGTGTTCTTGTCTCGTGTGCATTCGTAAATTAACACTCAGTTTTGACTAATCTTCATATTATATTTTTGGGGGAAATCCATTTAAAGTTTAAATACCCACCGGTGAAACGGTACAGGTAGATAACAAAATTATCTACGGAACAAAACGTCCATTTAAATAGTTTCTGATAAAGTTTGAATGAGATTCCAGGCTTATCTCATTTTTTGCTTATATGTTTTGCCCAAGGCCACTCAAGGAGTATAATTATTTCTTTATCTTATCGGAAACGGTGCTGCGGTGTGGCGTACTCCAGGACCTAGGTGGTTGTCGCGGGTGGGTTGCTGACAGATGAGATAGATTTGAAGACTGGGTTAGTTTTTTACTTTTTATTTTGGTTATTTAAATTAAAGTATTTCCAGTAGTTTTTGAGTAATTAACATCAATAAATTTAGTTTTGTCTTTTTTCCTCTCAGTAATTTGAGATATTTTCTTACTTGCTCAGTGATAGTGATTAAACTTTCATTTTTAAACCTATAAAAATATGTTACCAAAAGTCTTTATTGTAGCTTGGCGTTGACCTTCTAAGAATGGAAGTTTAATAAAATATTGAGTAATGATATAAATTTATGCTAAAGAAAGCCTGAATTATCCTCTCATTTCATTTGAAAACGTGTGGTTTTAACTCATAGGCGAACATGCCTTTTTGATAACCAAAAAATATTACATTTTATGTGATCAAAAATAAATATGATAAATATTAACTTCTACTACTCAAAATACTCGACTCGAGAAAAACTCTGAACTCGAGACTATTTTTTTAACTCCACTCGTGTCGACTTCAAAAATCACTACTCGCACACCACTAATTTATAAATTTAAATTTATTTTTTTAAGTTTTTAGTTAACGTAATCCTCTATTCACTCCAAAATTAAAGGTCTATTATTGTTAACCGAATGGGTCTTAAGTACTTGAGGTTTTAGTTAATATTGTTATTTCGATTCATGTTTGTATAAGTTTGTTTAATCATCTACCTTGTGAATATATCCCACTTTATATACGAAAAACCATAAAATTACGCGTGGCACTCGTGAAATCGATTGATTAACTAGTGTTCTAATGATTTCAAAAGGCGAACGTACCTTGTTAGAATCAACGAATGTAGGATTTGCGTCTGAAATATGATTAACCTTAACGAGGAACAATATCGAAAACCTGATGTTTGTCAATTATAAATAAGAACATCCCCTTACGGCAGTTAACATTTTCAAGCAGCTTTCAAAGTCGTAGTAGTTTTGCAGTCTGCGGCTGGCACTCGTGAAATTTAATGATTTACTAGTGTTCTAATGATTTCGAAAGGTCAGTGTTCCTTGGTATGACTATCTCATATATGATTAAACCTGAAATATAAACTGTCATATAACCAACGTGTATATCAAATTCGTTTTATGTCAGTTCGTTGTATTCAACGAAATGTATAGCCATTGTCTGCGTTAACAGGTGTATTTCATAATAAAAAATAACGTGACATAGAATCGTCTCAATATCATATCGAATCAAATATTATTTTAATAATCGGAAGCGCTAAATATATTCGCTCTTCTCGGGTTTTATTTCGGCCCAGTATTAGCGAACCCTCAGTAACAAGGACAGTAATAAACACAGCTTATTGATAACGAGATGTTTCAATAAAGATTGCGCCAGTGTCAATATTTGAGAGATAACGCAGATGCTCCGAGACTTCCACAGCGACTGTTATCGCAACTGGCGCGGCTGGTTAATGGCCGCACTTCGCTTGTTTTACGGTTAGTCATGCATCATTGACCGCGTCCTATTGCCCTTGGACGTGGAAGGAGAATTGCATTGTGCAACTTGCGACACGGTTTATTGTTTCACGTCAGTCGAAACTGTTACTGTAGGGAATAAAGGGGTTTTCACATGGTCAGAATAGAGTGTCTATGCTTGTATTGATTTTTCTTGAGGTACCGTACTAATATTACTACGCAATAAAAAATTAAGGAAATTTAATTTATTTTGGTTGAAGAAATAAATTCCTTTGTATGAATAGTTTGTACAGAGGGTCCGTCAAAAACTCGCCAAACTAGTTTTTTTAGTAATAAGTCCTAGATCATTTTTTTACCGTCTTCGGTCCTTATATTCTATTTACTTAGTTCGACTTATTTTTTAACCACTTAGGTACCAATTTCAAACTTGATGTATCCAAAGAGCTGTTTGGGAACGCTGTTGAATGTTTGGGAACGTTGTTGAATAACAGTAATGAGCTTCAAGAGTAGATCTTTACTTGGTGTCGGTCTTGGTGTACACAGTTGTGAGCTGCGAAATAGATCTTCACTTGGTGTCGGTCTTGGTGTACACAGTTGTGAGCTACGAAATAGATCTTTACTTGGTGTCGGTCTTGGTGTACACAGTTGTGAGCTACGAAATAGATCTTTACTTGGTGTCGGTCTTGGTGTACACAGTTGTGAGCTACGAAATAGATCTTTACTTGGTGTCGGTCTTGGTGTACGCAGTTGTGAGCGACGAAATAGATCTTTACTTGGTGTCGGTCTTGGTGTACACAGTTGTGAGCAACGAAATAGATCTTTATTTGGTGTCTGTCTTGGTGTACACAGTTGTGAGCTGCGAAATAGATCTTTACTTGGTGTCTGTCTTGGTGTACACAGTTGTGAGCTGCGAAATAGATCTTTACTTGGTGTCTGTCTTGGTGTACACAGTTGTGAGCTACGAAATAGATCTTTACTTGGTGTCTGTCTTGGTGTACACAGTTGTGAGCTACGAAATAGATCTTTACTTGGTGTCTGTCTTGGTGTGCACAGTTGTGAGCAACGAAATAGATCTTTACTTGGTGTCTGTCTTGGTGTACACAGTTGTGAGCTGCGAATAGATCTTTACTTGGTGTCTGTCTTGGTGTACACAGTTGTGAGCTACGAAATAGATCTTTACTTGGTGTCTGTCTTGGTGTACACTGTTGTGTGCTACGAAATAGATCTTTACTTGGTGTCTGTCTTAGTGTACACAGTTGTGAGCTACGAAATAGATCTTTACTTGGTGTACACAGTTGTGAGCTACGAAATAGGTCTTTACTTGGTGTACACAGTTTTGAGCTACGAAATAGATCTTTACTTGGTGTACACAGTTGTGAGCTACGAAATAGATCTTTACTTGGTGTACACAGTTGTGAGCTACGAAATAGATCTTTACTTGGTGTACGCAGTTGTGAGCTACGAAATAGATCTTTACTTGGTGTACATAGTTGTGAGCTACGAAATAGATCTTTACTTGGTGTACACAGTTGTGAGCTACGAAATAGATCTTTACTTGGTGTCTGTCTTGGTGTACACAGTTGTGAGCTACGAAATAGATCTTTACTTGGTATACACAGTTGTGAGCTACGAAATAGATCTTTACTTGGTGTACGCAGTTGTGAGCTACGAAATAGATCTTTACTTGGTGTACACAGTTGTGAGCTACGAAATAGATCTTTACTTGGTGTACACAGTGTGAGCTACGAAATAGATCTTTATTTGGTGTACATAGTTGTGAGCTACGAAATAGATCTTTACTTGGTGTACACAGTTGTGAGCTACGAAATAGATCTATACTTGGTGTACACAGTTGTGAGCTACGAAATAGATCTTTACTTGGTGTACATAGTTGTGAGCTACGAAATAGATCTTTACTTGGTGTACACAGTTGTGAGCTACGAAATAGATCTATACTTGGTGTACATAGTTGTGAGCTACGAAATAGATCTTTACTTGGTGTACATAGTTGTGAGCTACGAAATAGATCTTTACTTGGTGTACATAGTTGTGAGCTACGAAATAGATCTTTACTTGGTGTACACAGTTGTGAGCTACGAAATAGATCTTTACTTGGTGTACATAGTTGTGAGCTACGAAATAGATCTTTACTTGGTGTACATAGTTGTGAGCTACGAAATAGATCTTTACTTGGTGTACGCAGTTGTGAGCTACGAAATAGATCTTTACTTGGTGTACATAGTTGTGAGCTACGAAATAGATCTTTACTTGGTGTACATAGTTGTGAGCTACGAAATAGATCTTTACTTGGTGTACACAGTTGTGAGCTACGAAATAGATCTATACTTGGTGTACACAGTTGTGAGCTACGAAATAGATCTTTACTTGGTGTACACAGTTGTGAGCTACGAAATAGATCTTTACTTGGTGTACACAGTTGTGAGCTACGAAATAGATCTTTACTTGGTGTCTGTCTTGGTGTACACAGTTGTGAGCTACGAAATAGATCTTTACTTGGTGTCTGTCTTGGTGTGCACAGTTGTGAGCAACGAAATAGATCTTTACTTGGTGTCTGTCTTGGTGTACACAGTTGTGAGCTGCGAATAGATCTTTACTTGGTGTCTGTCTTGGTGTACACAGTTGTGAGCTACGAAATAGATCTTTACTTGGTGTCTGTCTTGGTGTACACTGTTGTGTGCTACGAAATAGATCTTTACTTGGTGTCTGTCTTAGTGTACACAGTTGTGAGCTACGAAATAGATCTTTACTTGGTGTACACAGTTGTGAGCTACGAAATAGGTCTTTACTTGGTGTACACAGTTTTGAGCTACGAAATAGATCTTTACTTGGTGTACACAGTTGTGAGCTACGAAATAGATCTTTACTTGGTGTACACAGTTGTGAGCTACGAAATAGATCTTTACTTGGTGTACGCAGTTGTGAGCTACGAAATAGATCTTTACTTGGTGTACATAGTTGTGAGCTACGAAATAGATCTTTACTTGGTGTACACAGTTGTGAGCTACGAAATAGATCTTTACTTGGTGTCTGTCTTGGTGTACACAGTTGTGAGCTACGAAATAGATCTTTACTTGGTATACACAGTTGTGAGCTACGAAATAGATCTTTACTTGGTGTACGCAGTTGTGAGCTACGAAATAGATCTTTACTTGGTGTACACAGTTGTGAGCTACGAAATAGATCTTTACTTGGTGTACACAGTGTGAGCTACGAAATAGATCTTTATTTGGTGTACATAGTTGTGAGCTACGAAATAGATCTTTACTTGGTGTACACAGTTGTGAGCTACGAAATAGATCTATACTTGGTGTACACAGTTGTGAGCTACGAAATAGATCTTTACTTGGTGTACATAGTTGTGAGCTACGAAATAGATCTTTACTTGGTGTACACAGTTGTGAGCTACGAAATAGATCTATACTTGGTGTACATAGTTGTGAGCTACGAAATAGATCTTTACTTGGTGTACATAGTTGTGAGCTACGAAATAGATCTTTACTTGGTGTACATAGTTGTGAGCTACGAAATAGATCTTTACTTGGTGTACACAGTTGTGAGCTACGAAATAGATCTTTACTTGGTGTACATAGTTGTGAGCTACGAAATAGATCTTTACTTGGTGTACATAGTTGTGAGCTACGAAATAGATCTTTACTTGGTGTACGCAGTTGTGAGCTACGAAATAGATCTTTACTTGGTGTACATAGTTGTGAGCTACGAAATAGATCTTTACTTGGTGTACATAGTTGTGAGCTACGAAATAGATCTTTACTTGGTGTACACAGTTGTGAGCTACGAAATAGATCTATACTTGGTGTACACAGTTGTGAGCTACGAAATAGATCTTTACTTGGTGTACACAGTTGTGAGCTACGAAATAGATCTTTACTTGGTGTACACAGTTGTGAGCTACGAAATAGATCTTTACTTGGTGTACGCAGTTGTGAGCTACGAAATAGATCTTTACTTGGTGTACACAGTTGTGAGCTACGAAATAGATCTTTACTTGGTGTACACAGTGTGAGCTACGAAATAGATCTTTACTTGGTGTACACAGTTGTGAGCTATGAAATAACTTACTACGTACAGAGAGACATTTACACTGTACTACGTACAGTTTTACTACGTACAGAGAGACATTTACACTGTACTACGTACAGTTTTACTACGTACAGAGAGACATTTACACTGTACTACGTACAGTTTTACTACGTACAGAGAGGTAAATCCACAGTTTCGAACCTCGCAAAAGACGTCATAGGGATATAGGTATAACATTTCCGCGATGCAGGGGGTGCAGCTCGATCCGTCATTTACCGCAGTCGACTCGTCAGTTTGCGGTTGTCTGCCCTTTCATACATTGCGGTTTACCACAGTTGCATGATCACCTTCGTAGCAGTTTTATTGAATCCCTGTACAATTTTACTACTTTTCCGTGACGTTTTAGTTACCGGACGTAATGTAAATCATTTTACATCATGGAACACAGAAACATCTGTTTTCTTTGCCTTTCTCTTGGCTGGAAGTTACTCTTTGACGATAACTGCTCGGTAAATTAACCTTGCACTAGGGAACGGAAATAACGGAAGTAAACAATCATAACAATCAGCTGATTGTAGCAAACTGACGTTTAATTCATTTTTATTGGTTACCTCAGAGGAATGTATTGGCAGCACTATAGCATTAGCAAATAAATGTTTGTTTGTTTACTTTTGGCTAGGTACTGTAGTAGTTTATTCAAGGAATACGTTGATTTAAAAAAGTTGTTTTTTTCTGAGTAGTACGATGTCAGGTCTCGTACTCGCACGTCACATGCCCGGTAAGTTTTACTCGCCCCTGGCTCGCACAGGACCAATCATGCTCGTCCGGTAAAACATAATACCGGTCTATTAAGATCATATACGATTTTGCAAAAATGAGTTCATAAAGGTTTCCAGAAAGTCTCGACACACTCTGTATGTCGTCCCATTGTTCAACTACATAACAAACGGCCTCGTGACATAACAGGAAGCCCGGGCGAAGACGCAGACAGCGTTTACACGCCAGCCAAGCCACATCGTGCCGTGTATTAATGCCCGATAACTCGCCAGATAACCCCAGCAAGGACCGGTCCCGGATCAGTTAACGGCCGCCCGTGTTGGATTATTTTATTTATTACTGCGGCAGAGCTGAGTCTGCTCGCTCAGGTTCCGTGGGGCCTCTGATATTGTTTGTTTACTGCATTTGCTTTGTAAACGAGGTAACTTGAACATTTCTTGAATACGTTTTAAAAAGTTAACGTAAATCTAGGAAGATAATCTGTTTGGCGAGGTTTTTTACAGAAATGTTAATAATTTGAAAGTAATGATAAAATGAGTCTGTCCGTCTGTACAATTCTGTGCATAACAATTTAAATTTTTCAATGAGTCGATCAAAATTCAAAAAATTGTGTCAGCAGCTTTTGAGCCAAAAAATTTTGTAATATTTGCAATTCTCTCAGGTCTTAAAGTTTGTCTTTTTTGTTCTCAACTTTTGATTTTATTTTTTTAATGAATGCATTGTAGATAGAGCTTATTTATTTTTTTTAGTCCAAGGTTAAATATGTTAATACAAATATTTGGTCATGTTTTTCTCTAAAATATATTATATATCAAGCTCCCCCTATAATTGGGCAGATGTGCCTGTTGGGGAAGCCTTTGCAGGTCATAGGTTTTTATAATAGCATGCAAAATTTTATTTTGTTTTTACCAGTTGTTTTAAGTTATTTTATGTAAATGGAATTTAGTTTTGTTACATTATTTATAAAGTTGCATGTTATGTATTTTATTATGTATGTATACCTGCAATAAATCATTTATTTATTTATTTATTTAAAAGGTTATTTTTTTATACATTTTAATCAAGTATACGGTATATCCGAAATAATTTTTTTTTAGATATAATGGAATTCGATTTTGAAAATTGTCTTAATTATTTAGACACTTTGATATGTCTTACGGTGTTCAATAGATTTAATAAGATGAATGTGTATTAAAGCTTTCTATTAGTTATTTTAGGGTATGTTAGCGAATATTAATATATTTATCAAAATCACTCTACTAAATTGAAAATTAATAATCATAATGTAATCTTTTGAAACCCTCTTGGGCCCTCTAAATTAATTCGTTATCTCATAACTCAAATCATACCAAGACTTCAAAAAGACTCGTCTTTATTATAGGACAATATTCAATTGAGTATTAAATGTTATCCAGCCTTACTCTTAAAATTCGGGATTTAGAACATAAGAATAAGAATAATTTATTTTCTCAAAAAAATAAACATTGTTCTTTACAACTATATACATTTTTTTCTTAATCATTCTTAATAAGACAGGTGCATCATGGAGGTCGTCACCCTGAATATGAGTGAAGGGTCTTTAGCTGTTTATGTTTACATTAATAAATAAATCTACATTTCGTTCTAAAAGAAGACTTGTTAATTGGAACACTACTCTGTAACACGACTTTCCCCCGATGTTGCACTGCAGACATTCCGTTTGTTGTTACTCAGTACACGTTGCATTCCCGACCTAATCCGTGTAACATTCCCAACTCGGACATAGTTAGGAAACTTCGGGACAAGTTTAATGAACTAGCAGTGACCTGGAATGCTAACATGGCTGAACTCTGCGTCGTTAATATGACTGAACAATGTGTTGCTTCGTTGCATCAGAGATAAAGTTCTCCCTGCTTGTTATTCTGGGCCTCGGCGCATAAAAATCGAATGTCTGAGGTGATATTCATAAATATCTGTAATATTTTCTATCACCTGTCTGAACGATTATCACCTCCTTATTTAATGCTCTGTCACAAACTATGTATGTCAGAAAATACCGAATGTCCATAGTACAATTTCAAATTTAAACTGTACTGTTCCTTCTCAAAATATGATGGTATAGCTGTGTTGGTTGTGTCGACCACTTTGCAAATTTTAGTTTTTGTTGTAATTGTTGCCAAGGTTTTATCAAAATCGATATTTTATAAAAAAAAAGTTGCATAACTAAAGCCCAAAGCCAAACTACGCCACCTGGTATTTGCAATACAGATATGCTCGCCTCAGGCGATGAGCCTACTTAATTTGTCCCGAAAATTCTTCAGCGATGAGGATATTTTTCACAACTGTTTTAATGTAAATAGACGCGTAACTGTCTTATGGAACATACACCGGATTCCCCAAAAAGCAATGTTTGGGTGGAATCATAGGCGCAGCAGAGCAGTGAAAACATGAGGTGTGCATTCGTTTATTTTTTGATAAAATATCGTTTCAGGTGAAACCTCGGCAACAATGATTAAAAAATTCAAATTTTAAAAGTGGTTGACCCATCCAACAACACAGCTAGACCATCATTTGTTAAGAATCAAGAAGTCACATTTTGGTTAAAGTTTAAAACTGTACTAATCGGTTATTGATCCCTGGTATATTTCAGCAATATTGGACGAATTAACCTAATGAAATCAAACAAGAGCGGATGAGTTATACAGTATTGTTTGATCAATTTTCAAAGACATAGGCGCGGCATAGTTTAACTATAACAAATATTTTACATGTTCATTTATAAGTGAGAACCTAAGTGGCTGGTTACTATTCCGCAATCGCGTCGTAGTGTTACAGGTATAAATTCAACTTATATAATCAGCTATTAAATAAATATAGAGTCGCTTGTCTTTTTATTGCAACGCAAAACCATGAAGGCCTTGGAACAATCTCTAATCTCGAACAGCCTCAATGTCTTATTACCATATATCTGATTACACCAGACGCACTGACCGCACGTGGCGGTCTTGTGTTTCAGCGCGTTGTCGCGTTCGCATGCGGTTCGGTTGTGGTCGGGTCCGAATCCCACTCTTCAGGAAGAATTATCTCTGTCTAGCATCTCGAGAACACCACGTCTTACCTTACCACTCCCTTCAGCATTGGGTTTTCTGATAAGTACCTGCAGCGTTTGAACGCCCGTGTTTTAAAGGTTAAATACCTGTAATCAGCTTCGTGATTATGTAATCCTCTTGACGTGGATTACGAGTTTCGGCAATCACTTGTCATCTTCGGATCCTAAACTTGAAATTTTAACACGTGAAACGCCCGTGTAATTGGAAGGAAACCGCACATTTTACTCTATGTATCGTCGCTCTTTTTTGTTTTTAACTAAAATACCCGCGCATTCTTGGCAAGTGACAACCACAGACTAATAATTTGTTTAGTTTTTTACTCGAAAAGGCTTAAACTATCTATCAACGTCCGCTCGTGGATTTAAATGTTATTTTTCACCAAAATGAAGGTAGAAAATGTTGTGCTGTTTCTGGTAGTGATAGACTAGTCATTTTCAGCGGAAAAGCCCGGAAAACCCCCAAATGATTGGAAGCCCTCGAAACAAAATTTTTACAAAACACTGGAAATGTGTCCTATATTTTATGAACTCTTTAAATTTGCATAGGGGCATTGATTAATAGTTATACATTAAAAATCTACGTCCGTATTTTAAATCGTACTATTAAGACAATGACTAAAAATTGTATTTGAGTAAGAATTTACGCCCATCCATATTTAATTCTTTAAAAAATTATTCACTTTACATAATTTCAATGTTAGTGAATCAAAATAGCGTTCTGGCTCCGCAGCGAGGCGTTATCAGGCGGTTACGTGGTCAAGTGCGGCGCGGGCGGCACAAGTGAGTCAATGTCAAGATCCATCGATCGCTGACAGTGCATCGCCTGCATCACCCACCCCCTCCCCCTGCACCGCTGCCCGGCTTATACTGTACTGTTTCTTGCAAATTATTTAAATTTAAAATATTCGAACGAATTTTACTATTAATTGAACTATTGAAATGTATTTTGCACTTGTTTTATGTGCCATTCAGTTATGTGCGGATTTGAAAATGTCTACCTGATGTTTGTTTGTGATTTTTATTTCTGCAGTACACCTCGGATTAACCGGACACACATTGTTATGATCCCAAGCTATCCGAATCGGCCTATCCGTGAAATAATAATATTAAAAACAGAGTGAAAACGTGATTTTAGCTAATTTTACGTGTGAAAAGTAGTGTCTCGCAAACGCAAGGTCTCATAAGGTCTTATAAGTGTATCATAAAGGAATTAATTGCAATACATCACTATGCGTACGTGCAAAAATAGAGGTTGCCGCATAACATGAACAAGTACATTACAACATTTTCGTACGGCAAGGGTTTGATTTGCCGTTGAGCGGTAGCAGAAATCATCAGATTCGTAACCTGTTACGAAGCAATTTCGCGGGTTAGTTTGTTACTCTCACTTGTTGTGTTTATCAGGGTACAGATTTGCGTTCCTCCATATTATTCCGTATAATCTGAAGTGTACTGTAATTAGATCAGAGGATTACTTACGATACATAATTATTGGTCTTAAGAATGAAACTGGCAAAACGTTATAATCATGTCATACGTTTTATATAAATACTTTCATTTATTTTGTCTTGCCAAGGTTTGAACACTGTACTGCCGCACAGTTTGGCGATCGGGCCTTTTGCGTTCATTGTAACCGGAGCGCGGGTCGCGAGTTCGGGGATTTTTGACATTCGGGGCGCATCGCCGAGCATGGGACGGAAATATCTGAGTATTTCTGGCAGGGTCAACGGCTCTCGTGGTTGACGAAACGTCCACAAGCCCTGCGGTTTATTCAGGTGACCCCGAATGTTAGGGTTTCGGGATGTTTTTCTTTGATGAAGATCGGGAAGTTACGTGTAAACATCGTTTTACCTCTCTGAAACACAAACATTTGTCGTTTTGTTTACCCTGCTTGTTTTGCAACATCATAATTTTTGTTCGAACCGGTGGTTGATGTGTAACCCGATCAAATTTACTATACCGTAATGGGTTTTGCGAAGGGCTTAAAATGAGCCTGCATATGCAATAGGGATCCAAACCACTGCATAGTCAAACTGAGAAAAACAAGGTTAAATTTGCTACTTTATTATTAATTCCTGTATAATTTTAACGTTATAAATTCGCATTATATGTATAAAAGTGAATCTCCTCTGTTTATAAATTATAGGTTTAATGTCATAGTCCATATATTTCCTTTGTTATTAATTGTTTTATTTGTTTTGTGGCTTGGATCCTTTTTGAATGGGACGTTTAGGGCAATGTAATACATTGTTTAGGGGGTCCAAGCCACAGGTGTTGTGGGTTGGATCTTTCTAGTAATTTTTCAGGTGATTTAGCAAACAAGATCCAGTCAACTGGAACCAAAAAACAAGAAACAAGCTACAAATACAAAAATTAGTTACAAACAAACTCAATAATCTTCTTATGTCATTCACTAGTTATTTGTAATTTACTCTTGTACTTGTAATTGTAAGAAATAACTTGGTAAACTCTCATAGAACAAGCCATTGGATCGTTATTGCTAAACCTGAAAGTATCTTTACAGATATGTGGGTTGGTTCCAAGCAAGATTTTACTGCTTAAATAAGCTAATTTTGGTCAGATCTTTTTTGCATAAAATAAATCAATGTTTCTTTTATCTGGAAGTTACCAAAACACAAAATTTTAATATTTGTGGGTTGGATCCCTATTGCATATGTAGGCTACAATAATCCTTGTTCCGGCATTAAGTAGCCATGTGCGTGTATGTTACTGTCAAGAAGTAACATGAGGTATTAGCGAAATCATCTCGGTTTTGTCAGATTAAATTACCGCCTGGCAAAACCCAATGAAGATGGGTCGGGGCTTAATGACACTAGTAGTGCATTTAGTGGCGGAGGTGACGGCAAAAAGGGCGAATGGCGGTCTAGTCTAGTCATTTGCGGGCGCTGCGCCGCATGGTCCCACGGGCTTGTAGTACATGAAATACATACATAAAATGGTACATTAAATAGTTACGTACTTCTTTCTGTTACCGGAACTGACCTTTATCGTAATCTTAACTCGAACATGGTCGAGGTTAATGACCTACGAACATTGCCCTGTCCCGTTTTACCCCTAGCCTACACACGGGGTCAGAAGATGGGAAAATAATAACAGCCAGTACTTTTGCACGGGCTGCGGTCGAGCCGAGTGACCGAACATGGAACATTGAAAATGTTGTATGTTGGCTCCACTGACTGCCTGACTGACTGACTGGCTGACTCTTGCTGTAGAGGTCTCAAAAGAGTTAGTCGAGTTGTAATGGGAGGGGACAAAACAGGGGTTGTATGACTACAGACTGAATGCGACCTGACCCCACTGGGGGCCAATAAACAAATCTGCAGGGCTACGACAGCACGACGGTGCCGAATCTAATTATCGGCTCAGTCGTACAGACGTAGTCTGCACCAACGAAGTAAAATTACTTCGATGGTCTGCACCGAGCCCCCAGCCGCTAATCCCCCCGCGGCTACCTGCGAGGCTGTCTTAAAGAAAACGTTATCCATGCCATAACTGAGTTTCTAGTTGGAAAATATTTACTCCTTTAAAATCACTTCACATAATTGTTTATGTGTAAATCATAACTGTAAATTGTCATTATAGTTACGTTACCACAGCGGATTTTTATACTAACTAAGAAATTAGCCGTATATAATACTTTTCTCAACATTTTTACCTTCATTTGATTACAGTGAAAACAAAGAAATGACTGTACATTACTACTGTACGTAATTAAATACACCATGATATCTACAGTATCTATATACTATCAAACTATTGTATTTATTTTTTACCTAACCTAACCTAATCTAACCTAATCTAACCTAACCTAACCTAACCCTAACCTAACCTAACCCTAACCTAACCTAACCTCAAGGTTTACCCCAATCAAGCCGTGCAGACTACGACTACACGACGGTGTCCCCTCGCAGCTGCACCACAGTCGTGTAGTCGTAGCCCTGCAAACCAGGTAAACCGATAGCCCTTGTCAGTTTTATTGCACAGTCGTGTTGTCGCTTTACCCAAAACAGGAAGACGGACTGCTGGACCGCAAGATACCCTCATTTATTGTGGCGTCACAAACCGTACAGAACTTTTGCGCAGGACAGCTGGACTGGGCACTTGAACAACCCGGAGAGAGGTTGTTCGCCGAGAGAGGGGGAGGAGGCGTTGGGGTGTATGAAAGCATAGGAAGGCGCTGGAATGCGGGGCTGACCGGACTATCCGGGTTTCATAAACCCCCGATACCACTGTGATTGCTTGAGCGGATATGAGTTAGGCCCCTTTTACACTAGGACACTGTGTCCGGCAACCGTGTCCGTCAACTGTTTCTCGGCAACTCACGGGGCATTGCCGCTTATGGAGCCTTTTAGACTAGGCGGACACAGTTGCCCGCAGGGACACAGTGGCTGAACGGTGTCTCCTCGCGCAACCGATGTCGGCCACCGGCGAGCAACCGAGAGCAACTGACGGTTGCCGAGACCCGAAGCGGGGCATTGAATCAAATAGGGCCGTTTAGACTAGGACACTGTGTCCCGTTACTGTGTCCGTCCACAGCATGCGCGCGCATTGCATTTCGTCGGTAGAACGAAGATGTTTTTCACTTTATTTGAGGAAAGGAAGCGTTTCGAAAAGCCGGGGGTGAATGCTTTTCATGGGAAATTTTCCAAACCCGCAAAAGGCACACCTAGAGAGTAATAGCTTTAATTTGATACCAAATATGCATAGAAAAATTAATTTCTAGGGGTCGATTTGCTCTGGACAAAACCCCAGAAATTCTTTTAATAATATAGATAATAATAATTATTACTATTTTTACTATTATTATTTATATAATAAATAATAATTACTCCTCCTTTTTCGCCTCCTTTTCCTAATTAGGAAGATGTTACAACATCTTTCTCAACTGGCGCGGGAAGAGTTGGCGGGAAACGGTGTCCGTGCAGTTGCCCGCTGCGGTTGCCCGAGCAGGCACAGTTGCCGGTAACAGTGTCCGGGCACAGTTACGGGCAACTGTGTCCTAGTCTAAAAGGGGCCTTAGTCTATACTATAATAAGTGTATTTATTAGGTTAGGTTGGGTAAAGTTAGGTTATGTTAGGTTACGTTAGGTTAGGCACCGAGCATATATGAGTCCAAGTAAGTTTTAGGGCAGATTCCTGACCGAGTGTAGGCAAACATTTCCTCCCCCTAACACTCATCCACACACCCCTCATTCTCCCTGCAGTGAAGATCCATTCCAGTCCAGTAGTCCGCTTCTCAGACTTTAACAGTTGTACAGTCGTTGATAACGACTTTGGTAACCCCCGGTCCAGCAGTCCTACACTCGACACAAAGATGCGGCAGGGAGAAGAATCATCAAACAGAGGTCGCTTTTAAATGGGTCTTCTGTTGCGCCCAAGTACTATTTACAGTTGAATCCAGTTACGGTTACAGTTAAGTTACTAGTTACATCCAGTTACTAGTTACAGTTAAGTTAAATGCAGTTAGTTACAGCGACGGTGCTGCTCTCAAATCAAATCAAATCAAATCAAATCAAAAATCGGTTTATTTCCTTCAAATAAAAACAAAATATATACATCACATATCACAAGAAATAATAAGTCCTACATAGATCAAAAATGACCTGTGCGTAGAACTGAGTCTCTTCAACAGTGATGCAGTTTTCACATAAAAAAATATATTAGTACATTCTTAGGAAATTAAAACAACAAACTAAAAATTAATAATTAACAGGACAGACAGTGAAAATACAAAAGAAATTTTACAAACAAATAACAAATAAACTGACAAAAAATGGGATTATTATGCAAGCTACTTTTAAATTTTTTACTTCTTGCATAATTAGAAGCTGAATAATAATCAGAGCTCACAGCCAGGGGTGGATTTACATATGGGCTTAAAGGGCTATAGCCCAGGGCGGCAAATTAGAGAGAGAAGTCACAACGCCCCCTGACATCGTAGAAATAGCCTTGCTTAGGGCCCGGAACAGGTAAAAACGGTGCAAAAAGGTCACAACGGGGTCAAAAAGCACACGCTCGAGTAAAAAAAAAAGGTCACCCCCCGCCGCCGGCCCTACTCCCCCTATGTAGCCCAGGGGCGGCAAATTCCCAAATCCGCCTCTGCTCACAGCTAGGGCTTGACTTTGATGAGCACGGCAGTCAGTCGAATATTCGAGGGTCTCGTCAAGTAGTGTCATAGATAGAAGTCAGAAGCTGGTCAGAGTTGAGTGAGCCTATCTCATGCGGTAAACTAAGTCCTCGACACACGCTGGGCAGCGCTCGACACACTCTGAGCACAACATTAGAAGGTACCTCTGTTTGACTCTTCTCTGCGGATGCGGCCAGCAATTTCCGCCCGGGGAGATTCCAACGCAAACAGTGTGATATGTTTCTTATCGCGTCCGTGGCTTCCTCCCGGTCCAGCAGCGGAACAGTTTCTTGCCGAGCAGCTCTTAGAATGAAATTACTTCGGAAATAGTTACGGACCGGCTCGGGACAAAAACTCGAGTGCGTTCCAACGTTCCATCCGAGCGCGCGTGCCTTCAAAGCGCAGGAAGACAAAGGTATTAATAGAGTGGTAAGTGAGTAACAAATGTGTCGCTGTTGGACGCGCGATCATTGCATCACAATCCGCTTCCGGCGTGGCCCGGCTTCCGGCGCGAGATCACCGGAAGTAGCGTGTTCTGGCGGGAGTCGACGAGGGATCTGATCGTTTCACAATGGACGATCAGCGCGCCGTGTCCATCGGCGCATTCCGCAGCGAGTTGACCGTGAATGCGTGGAAATCAGCATGGTAAATGCGTCATTTCGTGACTATCCGAGGATAGCTTCATGCAACGAGTGTGGTCTAGGTTACGACGAGTTCAGTTGTAGGGTATTCGATTTCTTATATATCGGGATGGAATCACATAACTTGGATGATGTCAGGTGTGCGTATGCACTAAAACCTAATTTAGTTAGTTACAACAGGTCCATGTACATTCACTATGAAGTTCCCAAAGGCTCAACAGGCGAGACATTTGCATCATTCTGTTGATAAGTTCTTCATTGATTCATGATGGGCTTTGGTACAGGCTAAGTAGCCACCATTCCTCTCATGTTAGGTTTTTTATTAATTCATGGTGGGCCTTGGAATAGGACGAGTAACCACTATCCCCCTATTGATAGGTTCCATATTCATTCGTTGTGGGCCTTGGAATAGAATGAGTAACCGCTATGCCTCTATTGATAGGTTCCATATTCATTCGTTGTGGACCTTGGAATAGAATGAGTAACCGCTATGCCTCTATTGATAGGTTCCATATTCATTCGTTGTGGACCTTGGAATAGAATGAGTAACCGCTATGCCTCTATTGATAGGTTCCATATTCATTCGTTGTGGACCTTGGAATAGAATGAGTAACCCCTATCCCTCTATTGATAGGTTCCATATTCATTCGTTGTGGACCTTGGAATAGAATGAGTAACCGCTATGCCTCTATTGATAGGTTCCATATTCATTCGTTGTGGACCTTGGAATAGAATGAGTAACCGCTATGCCTCTATTGATAGGTTCCTTATTCATTCGTTGTGGACTTTGGAATAGAATGAGTAACCGCTATGCCTCTATTGATAGGTTCCTTATTCATTCGTTGTGGACCTTGGAATAGAATGAGTAACCGCTATGCCTCTATTGATAGGTTCCATATTCATTCGTTGTGGACCTTGGAATAGAATGAGTAACCGCTATGCCTCTATTGATAGGTTCCTTATTCATTCGTTGTGGACCTTGGAATAGAATGAGTAACCGCTATGCCTCTATTGATAGGTTCCATATTCATTCGTTGTGGACCTTGGAATAGAATGAGTAACCCCTATCCCTCTATTGATAGGTTCCATATTCATTCGTTGTGGGCCTTGGAATAGAATGAGTAACCGCTATGCCTCTATTGATAGGTTCCTTATTCATTCGTTGTGGACCTTGGAATAGAATGAGTAACCGCTATGCCTCTATTGATAGGTTCCATATTCATTCGTTGTGGACCTTGGAATAGAATGAGTAACCGCTATGCCTCTATTGATAGGTTCCTTATTCATTCGTTGTGGGCCTTTGGAGTAGGAAGAGTACAACCACTCTGCCTCTGTTGATAGGTTCCTTATTCATTCGTTGTGGACCTTGGAATAGAATGAGTAACCGCTATGCCTCTATTGATAGGTTCCATATTCATTCGTTGTGGACCTTGGAATAGAATGAGTAACCGCTATGCCTCTATTGATAGGTTCCATATTCATTCGTTGTGGACCTTGGAATAGAATGAGTAACCCCTATCCCTCTATTGATAGGTTCCATATTCATTCGTTGTGGACCTTGGAATAGAATGAGTAACCGCTATGCCTCTATTGATAGGTTCCATATTCATTCGTTGTGGACCTTGGAATAGAATGAGTAACCGCTATGCCTCTATTGATAGGTTCCTTATTCATTCGTTGTGGACTTTGGAATAGAATGAGTAACCGCTATGCCTCTATTGATAGGTTCCTTATTCATTCGTTGTGGACCTTGGAATAGAATGAGTAACCGCTATGCCTCTATTGATAGGTTCCATATTCATTCGTTGTGGACCTTGGAATAGAATGAGTAACCGCTATGCCTCTATTGATAGGTTCCTTATTCATTCGTTGTGGACCTTGGAATAGAATGAGTAACCGCTATGCCTCTATTGATAGGTTCCATATTCATTCGTTGTGGACCTTGGAATAGAATGAGTAACCCCTATCCCTCTATTGATAGGTTCCATATTCATTCGTTGTGGGCCTTGGAATAGAATGAGTAACCGCTATGCCTCTATTGATAGGTTCCTTATTCATTCGTTGTGGACCTTGGAATAGAATGAGTAACCGCTATGCCTCTATTGATAGGTTCCATATTCATTCGTTGTGGACCTTGGAATAGAATGAGTAACCGCTATGCCTCTATTGATAGGTTCCTTATTCATTCGTTGTGGGCCTTTGGAGTAGGAAGAGTACAACCACTCTGCCTCTGTTGATAGGTTCCTTATTCATTCGTTGTGGACCTTGGAATAGAATGAGTAACCGCTATGCCTCTATTGATAGGTTCCATATTCATTCGTTGTGGACCTTGGAATAGAATGAGTAACCGCTATGCCTCTATTGATAGGTTCCTTATTCATTCGTTGTGGGCCTTTGGAGTAGGAAGAGTACAACCACTCTGCCTCTGTTGATAAGTTCCTTATTCATGGTGGACCTTGGATTGCTCTTATACTTTATACTTTCCTTGAAATGGCGACCTACCCAGGTAGGTTTTTTATGCCAAGTATGAATGACAGATAAGTGGAGGATGATAGTGGCGCGATCTTGTAGTCTTGTTACTGACTAAGGTCGACATGAGTAGTTAAATAATGGCGTTTATAAATAGTTAAACCCACAACTGGAAAAAAATGGCCCAAAGTTTTAAAAGTTTTCGGTCAAATGGTTTTGGCGTCCGAAGGATCATTTCTTGCACCGACCCCTGATCCTGCCCTGATCTCTGGCTATTATTTGAGTATGTGAGTCGAGTTGTAAATGGCATATGTTATTCTTAACCCTGCATTATATTTTTAAATATAAAATTATAAAATTGCCCAAAAAAATTAACTTTGGTCTTTATTGTCTGATTTGTCTAATATTTGGATATGTTGTTAAGTTAAGCAAGTGAACTTGTAAATAGTATAAATTAATTCTCTCTACCCTATAACTTTTAAAATATAAAATTACAAAATTAGGTAAAAATGCTAACTTTTGTCTTTGTTAATAGATTTGTCTAATATTTTGATATGTTGTTAAGTTAAGCAAGTGAACTTGTAAATAGTATAAATTAATTCTATCTACCCTATAACTTTTAAAATATAAAATTATGAAATTAGGTAAAAATGCTAACTTTTGTCTTTGTTAACAGATTTGTCTAATATTTGGGTATGTTGTTAATCTAGGCAAGTGCATGTATAAATGATATATATTATTTTTATCTAGCCTGTATATTTTAAAATTTAAAATTATAAAATAGGCTAAAAATATCAACTTTGCTATTTATCGTCTGATTTGTCTAATATTTGGGTATGTTGTTAACTTAAGCTAGTTTATTTGTAAATGATATATTTTAATCCTATTTACTCTGTATATTTTAAAATATAAAATTACAAAAATATGTAGAAATACTAACTTTGGTCTTTATTGTCTGATTTGTTTAATATTTGAATATGTTGCTAACTTAAGCAAGTGAACTTGTAAATAGCATATACTAATTAAATATAACCAATAACTTTTAAAATATAAAATTACAAAATATATAAAAATGCTAACTTTTGTATTTATTAACAGATCTGTCTAATATTTGGCTATGTTGTTAACCTAGGCAAGTGCATGTGTAAATGGTATATAATAATTATATCTGCCCTGAATATTGTATATATAAAAATTTAAATTAACTATGTCTGCATAGATAAAAAAATAAAATTTTTGTTGTTATCGACATAAAAGCAAACATTAACAGAACTATACACAAAATACTTGTCTTTCTTTATGCTTGTTTGGTGTAGTCCTTAATTTATCCAATTTAATTTTAATTTTATAATTAAAATCAAATTTTCCACTGTTTAGTTCATTCTCTAACCAATAATTGGAGGCATATAAGTTACGAATATTTTCCAATTGTATGATATATCTTTCCCTATTTCTATGTTCCACCTGTTTGATAGCACTTATTAAAAACTCTGCACCCTCTTCCAAATATTCCAACCTATTACATTCTCTAAATTTTACATCGCCTTTTATATCTTGCATTAACATAGCATTAGACATATCCAAGTCTTCTTGGACAGGAGGGATATCTGTATAATCCCATTTATTGTTATGGAATTTTAAATTTTCTATCTTAGGAAATGAATGACCAAAATATGTTGCTGTTCCATTAGTATTGAAGGTTGCTAGTGGCTCGTTATTGGGTAAGTATATTATGTCTAAGACAAACTTACCATTATATACTGTGTATGGTAGTACTATATAACCTTCTCTATTCTTGTTTAATTCTACAAATACAGTTTTACAAGCACCTTTAACATAATGCACACCTTTTTGTCCATCTTTCTCTGCTAATAGACCTACAAATGTAAATTTATTTTTATCATTTATCACAAATGCATATATCTTATAATGCCCGTACTGTTCTAAATCCTCCCATCGTCTAAGGAAGTATTCTTTTAAGTTTTCTGTAAGAAGTCTGTAAGAAGGTTATTATTTCGAAGGTTTTCTAATAAAAACCATTTACCAAACCTTTCATTTGTAGCTTTAATTCTATTTCCCAAAAAATCGCTAACAGAGTACATTTTTTATCTATTTTTATATAGAGAAAAAAGTAGCGGGAATACATCAAAATAATGCATAAAATTTGGTTGATGTAATATAATGCAACGGTTGCTTTGTTATGTGCTATGTAAAACTTAGTGTGTAAGTCAAACGTATATTTTTACACAAACATTACGTGTTCTGTCAATTGTCTACTTGCCAACAGACATTTTAACAGGAAATTTACAACTTTATTAAACAGATATATAATTTCTTTGCCCCTAATAGGTTACACTTTATTTGTAACTATTAAACAATTATTACCATACGTCTTTGTATAGCTTGGGTATTTTTTCCGTTATCATTAGTCAATAAATATAAATTTAAAAGTTGGATAGGTAATATATTACAATGTTGTTGTCACCGCTTACTACTAAAATATAGTAAAATCAATTTAATTTTTACAAGGCATGTATAAATTAATAATGCTTAAGACTGGCACCTATAAATCAAATAATAAAGATAACAGTGCTCTAAGCTATTTGTGTCTTCTCTGCTAAGGTAACATCTCTTGCAGACAAATTGGTTTTACATATGTACTACATTACAATCAATTATTTTGGTAGTGTTATGGGTTTTCCACACTGTTAACTAATAAACTACAACAATATATAAACAATCTTAACAGTTTACAGACATTCACAACTGGAGGGGGAACATTGTACTATTATTTGATACAATGTATTGCACATAACAAAGCAACCGTTGCATTATATTACATCAACCAAATTTTATGCATTATTTTGATGTATTCCCGCTACTTTTTTCTCTATATAAAAAGAGATAAAAAATGTACTCTGTTAGCGATTTTTTGGGAAATAGAATTAAAGCTACAAATGAAAGGTTTGGTAAATGGTTTTTATTAGAAAACCTTCGAAATAATAACCTTCTTACAGACATAGGAAATATAAATTATTATGAGGGCGAACAAAAATTAAATAATACTAATCCTATAACAGATGTCTTTTGTGATAATATCATGCTATTTAAAATAACAGACTTTACCAACTGTAATTGTGGTGCAAATATTAAAAATAGTTTTAAAGTTAAAAAGGAAATATGCGGGTCTTATAACAGTTACTTACGTGGGGTGTTTAAAAAATTCTCTTTATCTCGACATGGAGTTGTAGCAAAACTACCATTCTCCTTACAAAGACCTGGCATATCACAAATAGTAAACAAAGACATTGATAAAATTAAACAAAAGTACAAAAATCCTATTGCAATTCCCTATAAAATTGAACTTGCTAATGTTAAAATTAGTGATTTATTAGAAGAGCTGCCAAAAATATTGCAATATCTGGAAAAGGAAATGTACTACCTTATGGACTTAGATATTACAATAGACTTGGCTGGTGTTTTTGATAAGGAGGAAATGTGTAGGTACTTAACAGAAAACTTTGATTTTTGTTACCCAGGGGAAATACAAGAGGGATATGATATTATTACAGACAGTACCTATTATGTTGGTAAAGACTGTTTAACATGGTTTAACGAAAACAGTAGGGTTAAAATATATAATAAATTTATATGCCAAATAACAAGTCCAGGAGTAACTAAAAATTTAGGAAATCATATTATAAATTTTGTTAACTGTCCGGATACTAGACTAAGAGATACTTTCTCGTCTAAACTAGCCAGAGAGAATGGAATTACAAGATTAGAAGCAACAATTTACAACTATTGTAGAGGTTTTGGAAAAGAGATTGAACCCTTGAGAGAGTGTTTAAGTTTGATAGATGACAATATGAGATACCTCCAAAACGCTCCATTCTACTCTGTGCCATTGCATAAAATGTGGACTAAGGTAGCTAATCAATTACAAAATAGTTGTTGCCTTGTATTTAACGATATATTACAATATGCATATTGGGGTAATAGTAATACAAGAAAACTAACAGGTGTACAGCTAAAGTTGCCAGAAGACAGTGTGCAAAGGGATAAGTTAATAAAATATGCTATATCAGCATTTAGCTTTAACTGCTTACCAATAAATTATATAGAAATAACAGAAGAATGTCCCGATACTATTAGTGTAAAACAAAAGTGTTATATACAATCTGGAGCTACATATTTTACTAAATCAAATACACCCTTTTCCACAATACCTAAAGCTATAAATTTAGAGGAATGGGGTTTAGTAGAAAATCCCAATCTTATACCTTATATTCCAAGAAGTCGAATAAACATTAATAGCAACTTGTATCCATGCACTATCATAGAAATAGAACCTCTTTCTAAGCCATTATTAGAGAGATGTTCCAAAAAGAGACAGTTGGAATTAGAAGACACAGGTGCTAAGAAGCGAAAACTAGATTTTATTGAGTCAACAGCTACAGTTAAAGAGGAATATATCAAACAATTGTCTAAAGAACAAGAAATAAGAGAAAGGGAAGAAAACTTAAAAGAATACTTCCTTAGACGATGGGAGGATTTAGAACAGTACGGGCATTATAAGATATATGCATTTGTGATAAATGATAAAAATAAATTTACATTTGTAGGTGTATTAGCAGAGAAAGATGGACAAAAAGGTGTGCATTATGTTAAAGGTGCTTGTAAAACTGTATTTGTAGAATTAAGCAAGAATAGAGAAGGTTATATAGTACTACCATACACAGTATATAATGGTAAGTTTGTCTTAGACATAATATACTTACCCAATAACGAGCCACTAGCAACCTTCAATACTAATGGAACAGCAACATATTTTGGTCATTCATTTCCTAAGATAGAAAATTTAAAATTCCATAACAATAAATGGGATTATACAGATATCCCTCCTGTCCAAGAAGACTTGGATATGTCTAATGCTATGTTAATGCAAGATATAAAAGGCGATGTAAAATTTAGAGAATGTAATAGGTTGGAATATTTGGAAGAGGGTGCAGAGTTTTTAATAAGTGCTATCAAACAGGTGGAACATAGAAATAGGGAAAGATATATCATACAATTGGAAAATATTCGTAACTTATATGCCTCCAATTATTGGTTAGAGAATGAACTAAACAGTGGAAAATTTGATTTTAATTATAAAATTAAAATTAAATTGGATAAATTAAGGACTACACCAAACAAGCATAAAGAAAGACAAGTATTTTGTGTATAGTTCTGTTAATGTTTGCTTTTATGTCGATAACAACAAAAATTTTATTTTTTTATCTATGCAGACATAGTTAATTTAAATTTTTATATATACAATATTCAGGGCAGATATAATTATTATATACCATTTACACATGCACTTGCCTAGGTTAACAACATAGCCAAATATTAGACAGATCTGTTAATAAATACAAAAGTTAGCATTTTTATATATTTTGTAATTTTATATTTTAAAAGTTATTGGTTATATTTAATTAGTATATGCTATTTACAAGTTCACTTGCTTAAGTTAGCAACATATTCAAATATTAAACAAATCAGACAATAAAGACCAAAGTTAGTATTTCTACATATTTTTGTAATTTTATATTTTAAAATATACAGAGTAAATAGGATTAAAATATATCATTTACAAATAAACTAGCTTAAGTTAACAACATACCCAAATATTAGACAAATCAGACGATAAATAGCAAAGTTGATATTTTTAGCCTATTTTATAATTTTAAATTTTAAAATATACAGGCTAGATAAAAATAATATATATCATTAATACATGCACTTGCCTAGATTAACAACATACCCGCAAATATTAGACAAATCTGTTAACAAAGACAAAAGTTAGTATTTTTACCTAATTTCATAATTTTATATTTTAAAAGTTATAGGGTAGATAGAATTAATTTATACTATTTACAAGTTCACTTGCTTAACTTAACAACATATCCAAATATTAGACAAATCTATTAACAAAGACAAAAGTTAGCATTTTTACCTAATTTTGTAATTTTATATTTTAAAAGTTATAGGGTAGATAGAATTAATTTATACTATTTACAAGTTCACTTGCTTAACTTAACAACATATCCAAAAATTAGACGGATCTATTAACAAAGACAAAAGTTAGCATTTTTACCTAATTTTATAATTTTATATTTTAAAAGTTATAGGGTAGAGAGAATTAATTTATACTATTTACAAGTTCACTTGCTTAACTTAACAACATATCCAAATATTAGACAAATCAGACAATAAAGACCAAAGTTAATTTTTTGGGCAATTTTATAATTTTATATTTAAAAATATAGAGCAGGGTTAAGAATAATTTACCATTTACAACTGTACTCACATAGGTAAACAACCTACCCAAATAGTAGTAGTGTAAGGCCGATTCACCAACGATGAGAGGTGTGAGAGGTGTGATGACGTCATCAGTTGTGACGTAGCTGTGGAGTGCAAAGTCCAAGGTCATCGCTGACGTATGAGTGCAAAGTCCAAGGTCATCGCTGACGTATGAGTGCAAAGTCCAAGGTCATCGCTGACGTATGAGCGCAAAGTCCAAGGTCATCGCTACGTCATTATTTCTCGCGCGCGCCACGAGTGCAAAGTCCAAGGTCATCGCTACGTCATTATTTCTCGCGCGCGCCACGAGCGCAAAGTCCAAGGTCATCGCTACGTCATTATTTCTCGCGCGCGCCACCACCGTTGCGCCGTTCGCTCGGCTCGAGCGCGCCGGTTCCTACTAGATTCTGCCGCCCTGATACTTCGGAAGAATAAAAAACGGAATAATTCGATATTCGATTGTCGATTTCGATGACAAGTTCCGTCCCAAATCAGAACATTTGACCCAACACCATAACAAGTCCACACTTATAAAAAAAATAAAATAATTAAATAAATTGCATTTTTTATACCCTAAGCCTCTTAGCCTCTTTAACATATATGTCCTAACAGAACTTGACAAAAAAATCAATTTATAACGCTTTAAAACATAATTAACATTTCTTACGGGTAATTTTATCTCCCTCAAACGTCCAACAATCCTCTAGATTAACTTCAATTCCTATAGTATCACCGATATTATCCAAAACATCCAACTCACCAATGTCCATTAAAGCATCAAACACAAACTCGTCACTCCCTAAAATTCTAACTGACTTCGGATCATTAGGGTCAAATTTAGTTCCATCAGCTGCAATAACCTCCCCGATCGACTTGGAAATAGCAGCCTCGTGAATCGCATGCAATTCTTTTAAATACTCTTCATCCACAAGGTTCTTTTTACCCACTTCTTCCGGACGCCTTCTTATTAACTTACGTTCAAAACATGTTGTTGGATTCGTCCGCAAGTACAAGGTAATATCTTTAACACCGCCCTCATCAAATGCAGTCTTACGCGGATCGACATACTTATTACTTAGATCCGTTAAAATTTGAACCTCAGCGGGCGTCATAAACTTTTTGTAATGTTCATTAAAAACATGTCTTACAGTGAACGCAGAGCGCTCTTTAATCACGATATAACCCTTCTTTGCATATTCAACGGCTCTCTTATCGCACTCCGTCATATAAATTAACGCGTTGGCTTGAAACGTGAATGCCCATCTCTCGATATCTTTATACAAGAGGTCTAATAAATTCGTACCGTGAAAATCCCGCCATGCGCCGACTGGCTCTTGTATGTGTACGGTTTTAAACCCTAGGTTTTTAAACCGATCAAACAAGCCTGTGGCAAAAGTAGTTTTACCCGCACCGATATTTCCTTCCAGAGTAATAATCATGTTATGAGACTCCATTTTATTCATCTATATAGTATATCATTTAAATTCCAACCAAGTTTTTTATTAAACCGATTGGCAGAAATATATTTCAGACGTAAAAAAATAAAAAAATAAAAAATAAATTAAATAATTAAAATCATCGTATGTAATTAAAAATTCATTACACACCGGTCGAACCGAATCCATTACTTCCGCGTTCCGTATTCCGCATATCGATTCCACCGTCTACCGGCACATCGTTTCTATAAACCTCCAATATTAACTGAGCGATTCGATCACCTCTTTTAACGATGAAATCATCATCCGAATGGTTAAACAACAACACACGCAAATCGCCTGTATAATCAAAGTCTATCACGCCGGCGCCCACGTCGATGAAATGCTTAGCAGCTAAGCCACTTCGAGGTGCTACTCTACCGTAACATCCGCGGGGAAATTGAAAAGACAAGTCCGTCTTTATCAACTGTTTACCGCGACCGGGTACTACATAGTCATAAGCGCTTTTCAAATCGCAACCGGCCGCGTCCGGTGAACCTCTGACGGGTGGTGAGGCGAACTCTGACAATTTGAAATATTTAAAAGTGACAGACTCCATTTTTGTTACCTATATATTACATTCGCTTATATTCGCACTACATAAATTATTAAGCTGTTGTGCAAAAACACATTTCAGGAACGAGAAAAAAAAATTAAATCATAAATAAAATAACAAGTATAATCAAATAATAATAACGAATATTCAATCTCTCACAAACTTGATATCGTGTTTAAACTTATCATTCAACAATGGGATCTTTCCATGGTACACCACATACAACGGTTGGTCCGATTTCAATAGCGCGTTTATATTTTTCGTAGTCATTCTGTCGTTCCAACTCTCGGGTAGTTGAAACCGCACATCATCACATGTAACCAAAACTCTAAGACCATAAGCATAATGAATTCTTTCTATGCTATTGACCAAATATTTTTTATCGATTTCTAAATCACTTATCTTCGCGAAAGAATTACCATTCACTTCGTCGAGGATATCTTTATAATAATCCTTTTCCATTTCCATCTTTCTTCCGTCTATATATAAAAATATATTTTCATAGTCGAATAAAAAATTGAGAGCGTTTCAAAAGATGTAATAAATCATCGCTTTTGACGAAAACTAATTCATATTTAATTCCGACTCATCGACTAGTTTTAAATAAATGATATAATCGGGCAGAGCGTTTTGCAGGGGAACGTAGTTTTCATCCGTCAGATAAATGTTGATTTCTCTTATCGTCTGCGTGTTAGGTTTGAGCGGTATGTAATTTAAAACGGACGGTTTCTCGTAAATTTTATCTCTGTGTTCTCGCGGACTCGAGTGATACAACAACGAGGAGAAATCGTGTCTGTGCCGATGCTCCGCGTGATTGACATACGAATGTTCGACTAAATCGCAATGCACTTCGATCATGTGGAACGGTCTGATTTGTAATTTACTTTCCTCCTCATATATTGATAAAATCTTGTTCGCTGTAAACTGTAATTCGAATAAGGTTTCATCTTTTTTCAATTCATCGAATCCGAGAAACCGTCGCAGCTCGTTGTTTATATGGAACTTGACTGGAGATTTTATACATATCTTAGACTGTGGGTCTCGAAAAATCTTAAACTTTTCCACATCTATCGCCGGTGTAAACTTATTAATCCTCATGAATTCCCTGATTTCTCTCTGCATGGTTTTCAAATCCCAAAATTCCGCTTTAAAAGTTAGTGTAGGACGACTTATCTCCCCCATATAAAAAGTAATTGAAGCCTCCTCGTTCAAGTTATAAAAATAGTTATGAAAAGAAAACCCCGTGAGCGCTAGATAATAACGCACGTCCTCTTTCAAGTGTATGGGGTTTTCGAGCTTCAATTGCAAATGCGGACTCTGACCCGTCAATCTGAAATACACCATTTCTCTATATATACTTTTTTAAATTGCGGTTAAGATTATTTATTAAGAGCGAGGGAGAAAAAAATAAAATTATTCGAACCATCTCAAAAATGTGTATTTATCGTTTTGTAAAGCACGTTCTATCGTATTGAAATCCTGTCCTCTGGAAAAACATCGCAATACCTCCAAACATAAATGACCGCATATCGGGGGATCGTCATGATTTTGATATCTCATATGATTATAAAAAATACCTTTAGTCATGTTTAGATATTTCTCCAATTCTAAAGGTGGAGGCGCCTCACCGAACGAATCGAAATATATGACATAATTACCTTTTTTCGTATAACAAGTCCAATGCGTGCCGCCCGACTCCAGATCACCTAGATTAATAATAGCACACTCGTTTTTGCGCGGCTTGTCGGGTAAACACTCTCGCATAAAAACACCACGGCAATTGTTGATTTTCAACTTGTTGGCCCATGTCTCCAGTTCGGACATGGTCAGCGGAACTAGTTTTTTTTATCCTCTCTAATATCTTTAAGAGTCTTATGCAATTTTCTGCTTACACGTTTCTCCAGACCGGCTCCGGTTTTATCTTTATTAATCAATTCGTCCAGTTCATTGTCTATTAAATTTTTCAACCACGGCACGAAATCATTCTTCAACACAGGCGCCACTTTATTCTTTATCAGAGGTGAGGCAAATTTCTTAAAATACGGAATATTGTTTTCAGCCAGTTCTAAAACTTCCTTCAGAAGACCTCCATCGATCATTTCCTTCAACTGCGAATAATCAAAAATCAACCGTGTCCCTCTATTGTTTTTCAACGCTTTTTCCACTTGTTTGTTTTGATCACCATCGAGTGACACTTCGGTATTACCATTTTTTAATTGATCTTTTGTTAAAGTAAGCACTGCGCGTTTAAGCTTCTTATGAGCTATCCGCAGCTTATTCAGTTGACCTTTGGTCAAATTTATTTTCCTCTTATGATTCCCCATTATCTATGTATAAAAATTAATATTTTGAATTCATATAAAAAATTAAAACTTGCCAAATGATTGATATTTTTTTCTATCGAACGAAAATTTAATTTCATTAATATAAGAGATGAATTCTTACTGTCGCACGTGTAAAACACAGACCGCGTCAGAGAACATGAAAATTGTGAAAACGAAAAATAAAAGATGGTCGGCGAGTTCCGATTGCGCGGTCTGCGGTGGCGTTAAAAACTCGTTTATCAAAGAGCCGCCCGAAGTGGTGGAGGCGAAAGAACTGCACAAACCGGTAGTGAAAAAATTTATAAAACGCAGGATAATCATGAAAGGTCTGGATAATCTGTGGGCCGCGGATCTGCTCATCATGAAACAATTCGCCAGAGAGAACAACTGGTACAAATACATCTTAAACGTGATAGACTGTTTTAGCAAATTCGTCTGGTCCGAACCGTTGAAGAAAAAAGACGGCGCGGTAGTGACGGCCGCTTTTGAGAGGATAATAGAGAGAGCGAAAAAGGACGGTCACACTACGCCCAAACTGCTGCACACGGATAAGGGGACAGAGTTTAAAAATAAACCTTTTAACGACATGCTCAAAAGACATGGCATAAAAATGTACCATACGGAGAGCGAGGAAAAGTCGGCGATAATCGAGAGATACCACAGGACGTTAAACGATAAATTCAGAGTCAAATTCCAAGTGAGAAACTCGCACAAATGGTACGACGTCTTACAAGAGCTCACCGACGAATACAACAAACACGATTACCACAGCACGATAAAAATGCGTCCGGCCGATGTCAATAAGAGCAACGAGTCCGATCTGTTGAAAATGTATCAGGAGCTCGAAAGTGAAGTGCCGCGTAAAAAACCGAAATTCGACGTCGGAGACAGAGTCCGCATAACAGCGAGTAAAGTCGTATTTAGAAATAAATATAAACAAAACTGGACTAGCGAAATTTTTGTAATCGCGCAAGTTTTAAACACCAAACCCGTCACGTACAAAATCGAGGCTCTAGACGGTGAAGAAGTAATCGGTGGTTTTTACGAGAGGGAACTGCAAAAGACGGAGTTTTGATTATTTAAAAAAAACACTTAAAAATATAGACCCCTTAAAACTACAGGTAATTGTTTATTTTTAGACCCGTGGTTTTGTAATATAAGCCTTACTAAGCTTTTATCGCTCGAAAACGGTTGGGACACAAATCGTGTCCCACCCTGTTTTAGGAGGTCCCACCCCCTAAAACGGGGTGGGACCCAAATCGGGTCCCACCTAAATCAGTCCAAAAATGTTGATTTTTCATTAGCTTTAAAACCCGTCTGCTGTAGATGGTTTAATTTTTCATTACCACCTAACCCCACCTGCACGTCCTAATTTGGGGCTGTTATTCATAATATCAACTTATCCTAGTTTAGGACTTAACACATCCTAATTTAGGACCGTTATTTATAATATCAACTTATCCTAATTTAGGACTTAACCGTAAAAGCAAATGTATAAAAATTCACGATGACGATTTCGACCTGATTAACCTCGTTAAAAAAACATTGTCGGAAGTGATGTTGTGGTGAAATAAATACGTTTCCGATCGTACGAACTATATAATTTATTTTTTTATTTTTTTCGATCGTAATAAAACATTAACGTTCGATCGGTTGTTTTTTCTATAGTAGGTACGAAATGAATAACAATAATAATATGGATATTGCGAGTGATGAGATTTCCGACGAAAGTTCTTCATCGTCTTATAATTCTGATGTGTCCAACACAGATGAGGATTACATGGACGATATCGCGAGTAAATTCATTTTTTAAAATCAAAAGGTTACAGTGATTTTCGATGATGACGATAACTCGTGGTTTAAGGGTAAAGATGTGGCCGAAATATTAGGATATTCCAATCTGAAGAAGGTCTTACAAACGCACGTTAACGATCGTTATAAGAGAAATCTGGCCGATTTAGTTGGGCCCCAATTTGGGTCCCAACCTATTTCGCACCATAAAGGCTTAGAAGTATACATATCCGAGCCCGGATTATACGAATTAATATTTTCATCAAGGTTACCATCGGCGAATGACTTTAAACGTTGGGTCTTCGAAGACGTTTTGCCTTCCATCCGTAAATACGGTGAGTACAAACTCAAAAATAAAATTGTAACGCTCATGGAATCGATCGATCATATGGAAAATGAAAATCGTCGTTTAAACAATACGATACAAAACATGAAACCTAAAGTAGCTTGTATGCCTCAAAAATCGAACCTAAGACACATCTTTGCCGTATTTAAACGATATTCTTATGCAGACGGTATTTATACATACTACTGTGTAAGAACTGAAGATCGGTATTTTTCTACGGTTTATAAAAAGAAAATCGATGAAGGTTATTTACTTTTGTTTTACAAAGATGAAGTGCCGAACAGTATAAACGTTTTGAACTGTGTAAAAGATATCATGAGATACCGCAATATATCCTATAAATCACGCAATAATGTTGTAATCACGCCGTATAATTTCATAGAATTAGTAGAAGAATTCTTCAAAGATTTGAGAAAATAAATAGTAAACATTTTCCCATCCTAATAAATTCTTATTTCTCGTAATTTATTTTATTTCTTTTCTTAACCGGTGCATTATTTTTTTTCCTCATAGAGAGTGATGGATATCGTCCCGTATTACGAAGAGAAGATCGAAGATAACCTTCTACCCCGACCATTACGTTGTCTGATAGTAGGCTCCTCGGGCTGTGGAAAAACAAACTTGTTGTTGAATTTTATTTATAATCCGCGCGGTCTCGTGTTTAGAAATTTATATGTGTTCAGTAAGTCTATAGAGCAGCCGGCTTATGTAGAATTACGCGAAAAGTACATAGATGCTGAAAACAAGTTGAATAAGAAGATAGCATACTTTTTTAGCAATTGCGAAGATTTACCCCCACTGGATGAGTGCAAGAAAAACTCCCTCGTGGTGTTCGACGACTGTCTGATGGAAAAACAAGAAGCGATAAAAGACTACTTCATCAGAGGTAGACATAAAAAACTGTCCTGCGTCTACCTCAGTCAGAGCTACGGTAAAGTCGACATGCAAGTGATACGGAACAACGTCAACCTGCTATGCGTCTTCAAACAAAACAAACACTACACGAAACGTATTTATGACGATTTCGTAGGATCGGACATGACGATTGATGAATTCGAAAAGATGTGTCAAAAGTGTTGGAGCGAACCGTTCGGATTTTTGACAATAAACACCGCTAAGAAAGCGCACAACGGAAAATACATGTTCAAGTTAAAAGACGAGTTAAACGATGTTATCGAACGATAATCGACGTGTATGCATCGTTTTTAATAAACGATTCATATACGTTATTTTATAAAAACCACGTGTACGCATCGTTTTTAATAAACGATTCATATACATAATATTTTATAAAAATAACGTGTATGCATCGTTTTTAGATTTTTATTCAAATTTATTTTTTTTTCTTTATTTTTGAAAAGCGAAACTCTGAACCCGAAACCTATATATAGATAATATAATGAAGAGGAAAAGCGATGATAAGGAGATCATCGGCACGCTGGTGAAAAAACAGAAGATGGCCGATAAGATGTGGCCGGACGATGCCGACGTACGAATGGCTAAAAAATATGAAAAGTTACAAGAAAAATGGCTAGAAGACAGTAAGAAAAATCAGATACGCGAAGCTGAGGAAAGGAGAAAGCTTTTCAGTTCACACCCTGTGTTAGTAAATGCCAAACCGAAAGAACAATTGTTAGCGCCTCCTCCTCCGCGTGAAAACAAACCGATTACCGTCGCGGAGGCTAAGAGGTTGGATAAATTGGAAGATCGATTAAAGAGTGAATTCGACACGTCTAGAAGAGCGGAAGTCGAAAAGGTTCGCGAACAAGAGAAGCTACACGAACCCGTAGTTAAAGCTATAAAAGAACAGACGGAAACTTTAAAGACAGAGAAAAAACCCCGTGTCATTTTGAGAAGACCCATCCCCACTGTCGGACAGTTCAGACCTAGAACGTCGAGCACACCCGGTAGACCTGTAGGTAAAGTGGACAAAACACTTGGTAGACCGGTAGATAAAGCGGACGAAACGATAACTCCAATCGAAAACCCAGACGTATTCGATGCGTCTACAGTTTTATCACCGGCGCAAACTTCGCAGGAATTACAGAATCGTTCTATCCGCGAATTCACTGAAAACGAGGAAATTGGTGATATCGCAAAGGAATACCTCTCGAACTGTAACGATATGAGTTTCGGCGTTTATTACGATTTCGCGAATAGCAAACTCGCGATCGGATCGCAAACCATATCCATCGAAAACAACGATATCATACTGGAGAGAACTATGGACAGATACGTAGGTACCGAGGGACTGTGGTCACTCTTGACTAGAGCGGAGATCCACGGTGTACAATCCATAGCCGCGGTCGGTACGACACCGAAGGAGAGACTCATAAGTATAGGCGCGTTCACTTCTCAGGACTTTGAAAAATATAAAGATATTTTAATCAAAACACACGCTCTACATCATAACAACGATCCCACCTCACCCAGACCCAAGGCGAGCGGTGGTTGGAAATGGAAGAATTTAATAAGTGACATATGGAAAGAACTCAAACAAAAGCCGTCTTCGTCCGGCAAAGGTCTACTCGTGGATACGAACAACCCCGTGGAATATAAATATATAGACGATTACGACGAGTTGTCGGAGAGAATAAAGTTTATACAAGCCGAGGAGGAAGCGGGAAATAATAATTTTAATAACGAAAAAATCGGGATCGTCAAGTTTATAAATAACGAGATCGAAAAACTGATCACTCGGCCGGAAGGTGCTAAACACATAAGACGATGTTTGTCAGCGTTAAAGGAAAATAATGTTAAAGGTGGTGAATTGTCGAATGGTACGGATTTTAAGGTTCATGTGAATAAATTAGGTTTGGCATCGGATAGGAAGAAATATATGCGCATGTTCAGTAGGAGATGAATATTTTATTTATCCGACAATTTTAAAAGTATATTTTTTATTAAGTTTAAATCGTGTTTTTATTTTTTTTATTCGAAACCGAAAACTTAAAATCTAAATATAGATATGGAAAAGTATTACGAGGAAGCGTCTGATAAGATAGAGCGGTGCGAATTCAATACCATCCAACCGGTGACCGATTTAAATTTCAATTCACCGAATAAGTTTACGACATTCTATTTTGACCATGGAGACGCGTTTTATGACAGGAGGATATTTTATCACATACAGGGGGAAGTAGTGAAAAAAGCGGATGATACGAAGTACGACGCGGCGGATCCTATCAAGTTGATCGATAATTTCCCGGCATTTTTGTTTAAGAGAATCGAATTAAAAAAACACAATCAATTGATAGACTGTGTTGATGAAGTCGGTATCACAAGTACAATTAAAGCTCTAACAACTTATAGTAAATCGGGTGAGAGCACTCATTATACGACGGGATTCAAATCTAAATTCGAAAAAGGGGTGGGTGGGTTCGAAGCTTATGGCCCGTTGTCACATCTGGGTCTTGGGTTTTTCGACGCTCTGAGATATCCGATATTCAAAGGAGGTTTTGAAATAATTTTTACAAGAAACGAAGATGATGACGCGATATACCGTTGGAAGGAGGGTACTGGCGCTAACGAAAAAACGGCGGCCGAGGCGCCGTGATAAAAATCACGAGTTTCGTGTTAAAAGTACCCTTAGTCGATTATGAAGGAATAAAAAAATTACCACTCATACAAGGACTAAAACGATTGAGTGATAAGGGCGATTTAACATACAGGTATTACCAGTGGCAGTGCATAGAAAAAAACTTTGTGTCGGGGTCTTCATATAGTTTCGACATATCCAACATGTACCGGAATATATCCAACCCGCTGTTTATAATCATAGGTTTACAGACCAGCCGTAAAAACAATCAAGAGAAGGATCCGAGCCGATTCAACGCTGTAAACATAAAAAACTACCACGTTATAATCAACGGACAACGGTATCCGAAGGAGGAGCAAAATTTGGCGATAAATAATAAACATTATAGTATTTTATACGGGAGTTATTGCTCAATCAGGCAGGTGTTATTCGGAGATGAAGATGTTTATTTAAACGATGTCGATTTTGTAGACAAGTATCCGTTGTTGGTAGTCGACACGCATCACCACCCGTTCTCCACTGATAGTAAAAGAAAAGATATTCAAATAAAATTGGACTTTACTAATGCCGTCGCCAGTTCGGTGGCGGATCAGGGGACCACAGCGTACGTGGTAGTTGTATCGGAGACCGGCTTCACTTACGATTTGGAAAGGAATTTAATTAGAATGTTTTGAGATGTATATATATTTTTGAAAAAATAAACTCTACGATATAAAGGGTTAGAAAATCATTAAATATTTTTTTTAAATTAACATACATCTTACTTTAGAATTTGAAGATGAATTTTTTTCTTTTTTAAGTGTCGGTGGGTATTAGTGGAAAGCCCTATCACTACGGTAAAGTTCCCACCTTCGACAGGGAACTTCTTTATGACGAAACATAATTATCGTCATACGTTATGAGAGAAACATGGAAATCCTAAAATAGGACCCTTTCTGTTGGACAGGGGTCCTAAAATGGGGTGGGACCCATATTGGGTCCCAACTAAAAACTATTCAAAAATGAGTCATTTTAAAGGTTTTTAGAGAAAAAAACTCATATTTTCTAGTCAAAGTCTAGTACTGAATTTATATCTTTGTTTTTAATAAATATTTTTTTTATCAATTATAAAATTTGCAATTCGAAGAGGAAAAAATAGTTTATCCATGATAAAATCGATAATTCAAAACAAATAGGACCCTTTCTGTTGGATAGGGGTCCTAAAATGGGGTGGGACCCATATTGGGTCCCACCTAAAAACTGTTCAAAAATGAGTCATTTTAAAGGTTTTTAGAGAAAAAAACTCATATTTTCTAGTCAAAGTCTAGTACTGAATTTATATCTTTGTTTTTAATAAATGTTTTTTTATCAATTATAAAATTTACAATTCGAAGAGGAAAAAATAGTTTATCCATGATAAAATCGATAATTCAAAGGGGGTAACGATTCGTTACCCATTTATGAGGAGGAAAAAAAATAATATTTTTAGTAATGATCAAAATATGTCATGTATAAGTATTTAAAATATAAACAAACTCGTACCTTCTAATCCATGTCCAGTGCGGCATTCGCTTCGATATTAATCAGATGCTCGATAGGGATATTGTAGTGGCCCCAGGGAAGAGTCTCCACGCCGTCTTCACAGATGTATCTCTTATCATCAAAGGGGGAGAGGGCTATCTTGCACTGTTTGATCGAATATAAATCATGACGTTTACTTCTAATAGTATTCATGATCGTGTAACTCACTTCTTTATCAAACAAACAGTTTTTATAGTCTTTTATCGACAGAAAGTCAACGACATTCTTTTTTATCCCCTTAGCTTTTTTAATCCCCTCACCTTTTTCTTTTTTATCCTCCTTCTTCTTATTCTTCTTCTTCTCCTCCTCCCTCTTCTTCCTCTCCCCCTCAGAGTCGTAGGCGTACATTTTCGAACGTAACCCGACGAACTCATTCATAACATCACCGGCCAGTTCGTCTTTCCATTTGCCAATTACTTTTTTATTCACACGCGGCATGTTATAGGGGTTATCTGCTTTGTAATCGCTGGTATCGAAGTGGTCGATCATACTTTTTATATCCTCATAAATATCTTTTGTTTTGACGCTATAAGTCAGGCTGTCCGTGTCAGTGTACTGAACTCTGGCTTTATCACCGTATTTCGGTCTCATGACATTGTAATGAAAGTCATAAACGGCTATCTTCGAAATATCTAATATTGACATGCCTACGTAGATCGGTTTATTAAAGTATAATCTGGTTTTACCCATATGCACGGCCGCCAATGTCTCTGCGAAGACGGTAACGGATTTAAAGTTCGGTCTGGCCACTAGTTTGTCAATTTGCCTGTCGTGCGTGGTCAGACGTACGTCTACGTGCTTACGTATGTTCTCCATCGTTTTACCAAACACCGCGTTATTCATCAGTTTATAAAAATCTTTCTCAAACTCGTTGGTCGCTTTTGTCCTCATATCGGTGTTCATATCGATATATTCTTTCAACCATGCCGATTGGCGGAATTTAATGCCCCTGTGGATCTTTTTTAACTCCATGCCCAATGACAAATAGAGCTGTAGGTTTTGGTAGTGCACCACGTATTTATCTTTATCGTATAAAGTCGTTAAAAGCTTTCTCTGATTCGAACCGGGAGGGCATCTGTTTTCTGGTGCTAACGGGAGGTCTTTGTGGGAGTCGTGTAATTTCCTGGGGTATTTCAAATCTACTTCCAATATAAAACCATATGCAGATTCGTTGTCGATCCAATTTCCATCTTGCAGATCACTTTCGATATCTCGTAATTCATCTTCACCCACCCAATTAAAATCGCTCTGAGGTAAATACTTCGACATGGCCCATCCGTACAAATTATTTACATCCAAATAAATGAGATACTCTTCGGGCTTTTCAGGATCGTAATCTTCGTAATCTGGTAAATATCTGTTATTGGCTCTAGTATATCTGTGGGAGCACTGAGAAATTCCGCCGCGAATGCCCTTGGTGATCATAAGTTCCATGTCGGGATCAGTCAATAACTCGAGAGCAACACCGGTCTTTTTTAACATGGCGTCCCAAGCCAGACCGGGACTCGTAAAATACCAAGCGGGATCGAGTTTGTAAGTGTCCATGCACACTTCACGGAAGTTTTCAACTATGTCGGCCAATAGCAGTGTGTCGGTTTTGTTGTACAAAAGCGTGTATTCCTTCATATTCTTAATCTCAAATTCATTCCACACTTTACGCGCGTGCTCGTAATCTTCATCTTCAACAGTTGTCTTATTCAATTCGTTATCAAAATTTTTTTGGGAAGGCAGAGACGGGTAGTCGAATTTTTCCATACTATCCATAAAATCGTAGGGAAAGATGCCTTTTCTCAAAACTAAATCTAACTTGTCGTTTTCGAAAAACTTTGCTACGTGTTTGAATTTATCTCTGGTCAGGTTATTCGCGAGATTTTCTAAGCTGTAGTTCATAAATCTAAATGAGTCTAAAAATCTCAAGTTTACTCCACCCTCTACTTTGAGTTCAAAAGATATATATCGTTCTTCAGTCGTGGCTAAGACCGCTATCTTGTTCTGTTCGAATCCCAATAACTTGACGAACAGATGAGCATCGTAATTACTCAAGTTGTGGACAAAGATGGGTAAAAAGTGCGAGATTTGGTTGGGACCCAAATCGGGGCCCAACTATATAGGCCAGATTTTTCTTGTAACGATCATTAACATGCATCTGTAAATTAAAAACATCAAACTGTTCAAATTAATTGTATTTATTTTTTAAGTTTGAAAATCGAGAAATTACGGGAAATTGGGTTGAATATGCCCGCTAAAGGACGCTATGTGAGGTTAAATAGGGCGCTTAAAGTTGGGTTAGGGCGCTTAAAGTTGGGTTTAAATAGGGGGCCTTAGGTTAGGTTTGAAAATTGAGAAATGACGGGAAATTGGGTTGAATATGCCCGCTAAAGATGACTCATTTTTGAACAGTTTTTAGGTGGGCCCCAATATGGGTCCCACCCCATTTTAGGACCCCAGTTGGGTTTAAATAGGGGGCCTTAGGTTAGGTTTGAAAATTGAGAAATGACGGGAAATTGGGTTATATTAGGTTGAATATGCCCGCTAAAGGACGCTATGTGAGGTTAAATAGGGTGCTTAAAGTTAGGGTTGTTGGGTTTAAATAGGGCGCTTTAAGGTTTGGTCCCACCAAAATCGCTCAGATTTGGTTGGGACCCAAATCGGGGCCCAACTATATAGGCCAGATTTTTCTTGTAACGATCATTAACATGCATCTGTAAATTAAAAACATCAAACTGTTCAAATTAATTGTATTTATTTTTTAAGTTTGAAAATCGAGAAATGACGGGAAATTGGGTTTAATATGCCCGCTAAAGGACGCTATGTGAGGTTAAATAGGGTGCTTAAAGTTGGGTTAGGGCGCTTAAAGTTGGGTTTAAATAGGGGGCCTTAGGTTAGGTTTGAAAATTGAGAATTGACGGGAAATTGGGTTATATTAGGTTGAATATGCTCGCTAAAGGACGCTATGTGAGGTTAAATAGGGCGCTTAAAGTTAGGGTTGTTGGGTTTTAATAGGGCGCTTTAAGGTTTGGTCCCACCAAAATCGCTCAGATTTGGTTGGGACACAAATCGTGTCCCAACTATATAGGCCAGATTTTTCTTGTAACGATCATTAACATGCATCTGTAAATTAAAAACATCAAACTGTTCAAATTAATTGTATTTATTTTTTAAGTTTGAAAATCGAGAAATGATGGGAAATTGGGTTGAATATGCCCGCTAAAGGACGCTATGTGAGGTTAAATAGGGCGCTTAAATAGGTAAAATGAACCTTGTGGATGAAGAGTATTTAAAAGAATTGCATGCGATTCACGAGGCTGCTATTTCCAAGTCGATCGGGGAGGTTATTACAGTTTATGGAACTAAATTTGACCCTAATGATCCGAAGTCAGTTAGAATTTTAGGGAGTGACGAGTTTGTGTTTGATGCTTTAATAGACATTGGTGAGTTGGATGTTTTGGATAATATCGGTGATACTATAGGAATTAAAGTTAATCTAGAGGATTGTTGGACGTTTGAGGGAGATAAAATTACCCGTAAGAAATGTTAATTATGTTTTAAAGCGTTATAAATTGATTTTTTTTGTCAAGGTCTGTTAGGATATATATGTTAAAGAGGCTAAGAGGCTTAGGGTATAAAAAATGCAATTTATTTAATTATTTTATTTTTTATAAGTGTGGACTTGTTATGGTGTTGGGTCAAATGTCCTGATTTGGAACGGAACTGGTCATCGAAATCGACAATCGAATATCGAATTATTCCGTTTTTTATTCTTCCGAAGTATCAGGGCGGCAGAATCTAGTAGGAACCGGCGCGCTCGAGCCGAGCGAACGGCGCAACGGTGGTGGCGCGTGCGAGAAATAATGACGTAGCGATGACCTTGGACTTTGCGCTCGTGGCGCGCGCGAGAAATAATGACGTAGCGATGTCCTTGGACTTTGCACTCGTGGCGCGCGCGAGAAATAATGACGTAGCGATGACCTTGGACTTTGCACTCATACGTCAGCGATGACCTTGGACTTTGCACTCATACGTCAGCGATGACCTTGGACTTTGCACTCATACGTCAGCGATGACCTTGGACTTTGCACTCCACAGCTACGTCACAACTGATGACGTCATCACACCCCTCACACCCCTCATCGTTGGTGAATCGGCCTTCCACTACTACTCCAAATAATAGCCTGAGATCAGGGCGGGATCAGGGGTCGGTGCAAGAAATGATCCTTCAAACGCCAAAACCATTTGACCGAAAACTTTTAAAATTTTGGGCCATTTTTTTCCAGTTGTGGGTTTAACTATTTATAAACGCCATTATTTAACTACTGACATGTTCCTTAGACAGTTATGTAACTATCAGTTACGGAATGGTCTTAGTAACTCCTAATTGTCCATATTTTATTTAAGGGTTAACATTAAATAAAGCCCCTGTACAACCATTAATGAGAGTTAGATGAAATCTTCTTTTAGCCTGATGACTAAAGATGAGCCATTCGTTTAGCCAATGCTGAAAGTCAACAACACTTTGAATAGGTGCGGTACAGTAGAGTCCCACAAACCCGGACTAATGTGTACCGAACGGTGTCCGGGTTTGTGAAAATTCCGAGTTATCGGGAGATGAGTAAAAATAAGAAAAAATAGGAATAGTTTCTGTTATTTCTATAAGAAATCATTTATTTATTGCATAGTAAAAAATATAAAAACTATATTAGTTACAAAATAACTTAAAGACAAACTAAAACTGTTTTAAATGTGTCACACCGTGCTCTGGCCTTGAATCTCAATGCACTTTATTGCTCTGGCAAGCTTTCCGAGTTATCCAGAATTCCGGGTTATCGAAGTCCGGGTTTCAGGACTCTACTGTACCAGCAGTTTTACTGCTTTGCTAATTTTCAAGTGTGACTTGTATTTTAACAAAGGTTTCTATTTACCTTTATTTCACTCGTCTGAGGGGCCAGCTTCAGCGTGTTGCATGTAGAACATCAGATTCATAAATTATCTCGAAGTTGAACCTTCATTGAAAGGTTAACCATCTTGAACAGCTTTATCTAACTAACGAAAGAGGATACAGTGTATATGCAGCTGTAAAAGAAAACTCGACACGCAAGGTGAAAAAAACTCGGAGGAAACTGTTTATGTGGAGGTCGCACGCAACCGGGTGCGAGCGAATGGGAAGATTTAATTACAGCGAAGAACGTTCGAAATTCATTAGAGGCCGCGAAACGATTACGCGCAAAAATAATACGCTGACGTACGGATGTGAGACAATCGCAGTGTAACTTGAAAAAGTATTGTATCTAGTTACCGTAGAAAATCAATAAAAGCATCCGTAACGCCATATTTTCAAAAAATTACAGTACACCTCGGATTATCCGGATTACTTGGAGGAATACTGATCCGGATAACAAAAATCCGGATAATCCGAGGTCAATAAAGCGTTCGCGTTCGCGTACCTTAGCCACTGCTAAATTGATGCTGCAAACGTATCAAGACTGTGCAACATGTTAGTCTTTCAAGCTTGTTGCGCATAACATTTTTATAACTGGCTCTATTCTTCTTCCAGTCACTACCGTACTTGTCCCAACACCCACTTCCTTAGCTAATTCTTTACCTGTCTCCTGTGTCAAGTCTTTTTACAGCATTCAGTTTCTGTTCTAAAGTTAAAATCATTATTTTCCTTTTTCAAACACTCACTTTGAAACTCAATATCAATCCACAAAATTGCAAAAATGCTGTAATGTACTGTTTAGGCAATATGCCTTTTTCAGTTATTGTAATTTCAAATGCGTACAGTAATGTATTGAATTTGTATTTTACTTTTATAAGGCGCATTTCACTCGTGACCTCGCTAAAATCACGTTTTTGCCGTGATTTTAATTTTTTATTTCTCAGATGGACCGGTCCGGATAATCCGGGATCCGGATAATGTGAGGTTCGGATAATCCGAGGCTTACCTAACTAACTTTTGATCATATAAATTTTGGAGAGCTGAGGTGAAGAATATAGCAAGATTCTCATCAGAAGATTGAGTCTCAATCGTTTCACATCGTTTACAGCTCGAAGGCAATAAATTAGCTGGATTACAAAAGTAGAAATCAGGGTAATCGAATCCCACTGGAATCAATATTTGAACTTTAATCAATATAAATATAATCCTTGACTAAATTACAACAGTAGAATTCAGGGCAATCAAAGCCCATTGCAATCGTTATTTGAAATTCATTCAATATAAACCCAAATTATTCTAAATCATAACAATAAATACATGAGAGCTTACCTATTTTTAATAAGACTTAATAATGGTTTCATACAGGGTGCTAGTGACCGCTCTTGAAAAACGTATTATATTAAGACCTTTCCTTGGAACGACTCAAAATTTCACAATATGCCTATGGGCCTTCGGTGCTCAGCTATTCTCAATAACTAGTGTGTTATTCAAAATAGAAAATTCTGTTTCAGTACAATTATGTATCATATAATACTACAGAGTAGCCTAACATTATGCAATCTCAAAACTGTCTGAGTATTTTTTTAAATGGCGGCCGCAGTTAAACTTTAACGAATAATTTATTAAAACCCGGTCTCATTACAGCAAGTAATTCTCAAGAATAATAAGGAATAAGAATTCAATTTGGGGGCATACACGGTAAAAGCATTGAATATATATCGAATATTTGAAAAATTCAGTGATTAAAGGTTGGTGAAAGATTTAATATATCTTATCATCTTATAATATATGTATATTATACATGAGCCACCCAGGTACAACCGCCGGCGCCGGTAGATCACATAACCTGCAGGTATTTCTGTACTTATCCTTTATTTCTCTCCTACCGTCCGTGAGATCGGTTACCGCAGTCAACCGATTACACGCAACTATCGGCCTGGGGGAAGGAAAGGTGCCCAAGGTCCGTGCCGTAACTGCCACCGTCTACAGTCTATAAACTGATTCAAGAATGTTTTGAAATTACTTTAAGCTGAATATAAATATTGGTAACTTAGGGGTATTTATTAACATGAAACAATTTTGTATCCTTTCTAAAAAATTACAAAATGATTATGTACACATTGTTAAAGACTTTTCATGTTCAAACTATTTTAAGGCCGTTGATTTTATTATTATTTGATAGCACTAAATAATATGTTATCACAAGTAGTATTATAAGACAAATATACATAATATTGATAAAATGCAGAACATTAACGGATTTTTTAAACACATAATGTAAGCTAAATGTGATCAAACTTAAAATAGTAGGTTGTTTAAGATTTAAAGATTGACAAAACAATACCGTACTCATTACATCTTTATATGTACTGAACATTATTCAATATTAAAAATGGGTTAAAAACGCCCTGTATTACTGTCCAAGTTAAAAATCGTATTAATAATAAATAATAACAATAGTAATAATTTTAATTATGATAATTATAGTTTTTTTCAAACATTATCCAAACCAAACAGATTTGTGGGCGTATTGCCTTAATATATCACCGTAACAGCACGAATTTGGTATCATTTTTCTCGTCATTGCACAGAGATTCCAGATATAATATCATAGATGGTCAAAACTGTAGTAAATAAAAAGGTGCCATTCAGTACTAGAGGCCCTAGTGCATGAGTCATCTACCTGCCGGGCGAGGCGGGGCGGAACGGACGGGGGGTAGCTGCGTTTGTGTGTCTGTGTGTGTAAGGGTCTCCTAATCCCTTACACGCCATGCCAAATGGAAAAGCCTATACCTACATCAGCCGTTGTCTCGAGATCGCAACAACACAGCAACACCGGCAGCGTGACAACGCCGTAAACAACACGGCCGACACCGTACGTTCGCAACAATAGACCGGCCGATAGCGGGCGAAATACCGCCTCTGTCGTTGGCAACCGGAAAGAATTCTACGTGGTGAGAGCTTTGTTCGTTTTTAATTCCTTGAACTCTCGATAGCTCGGAAAAGTTAAAGCTACGTTTTTTATTAATGAAGTAAAATGACAGCGGTTTTCTGCTCTAATGAAATAATAAAATTAAAAATGCAAGCACATACAGTCAAAACTAGAAGCAGTCAGGATAAAGTAAAATATGTTAAATAATGAACTTGTTTTGTTTAAAGTTTTTATCTTGTGTTTTAAAAAAGAAAATAAAGAAATGTACAAAATTGCTAAGATTATATTGTTTGTTTTTATTGCACCAAACCTCAACACTTGACGTACAATCAATTAAGTTCATTGTCAAAAATGTCTTACCTCGTCTTCACCTCTTAGTTAAAAAATGTAACTGTACGACCTTAGGTTAGCCTCTTTCAGATTTTAACGATGAACTTTTTTTCATAGTTATAGTGTTCCTATATTTACAGCCTTCCCTTATTAAAATCAGTATATTCGATTGCAGAACAAAAAAATTGTTAAGTAACGCATTAAAATAAATTATTTATTAAAACTTGTACTAAGGTTAAGGTATTCTTATCTGAGTCGTAGTTATTCGAAATGGTTAGGGAATTGAGTGTCTTGTTACAGTATCTTTTTATAACCGGTTTAGTGCACCATACATTATACATCGAAACCAGACATAGATGAAAGTGTACCTATGACCGCAAGCAATGTAATATCACAGGCCTAGGTTTAATTTGCATCAGCTTACCCACTCTATGAATAATTTATTAAATTCATTCTATATAATATGAACATAGTTATTTAATCATCACTTTATATGTTCACCATTACTTTCTAAAACGATGAAACTGGGAAATAAGTTCAAGTTTGATTCATTATAAATTAAAGTGTTGGTTCATGTTGTGTAGAACGAATCATGCGTTGTGTGGTAAAATCCATAATATTTCTGATGGAGTCATGTCCACGACAGGTCGGTGCGTTGTCACTTAACAAAAGAGGACCACAGAGTGCATGGATCGTCGTAAAGCTAATTGGAGCTTGAGTACACCATTTTCAGAGGACTGTTGAAAAATACTTATGAAACTGGTGTTTTAAGCGAGCATATACAAGACAAGAACTCAATAATATTAATAAACATTGAGCGAATAAAACAGTAATTTAAATGGAATTAGTTCAACAGAACTAACGAGTAGCTCGGAAACCATTTAATTAAATAACTAATGCAATTAGACCTCACGCACAAAGAGGCTCTTGCTTCAACCAACATTTTCTCTAATTTCCATGCGTGCACGCCTCATAAATATTACAGCGCCGCCCATATAATAATAACAACAGTACAGGATGCGCAGACCGAGATTTAGCGTAGTTGTAATTTAATTGTTTGCAAGTCCCTCTTAACCCATCATTACTCGGCCAGTCCAAATAAGACTCGCAAATTCAACTTTACGAAATGTTACTTAGTTAAAAAGTATTTTATTATAATTAAAGGATAAATTATACTTTTTACAATAAATTTAAGCGTTTTCCCCTATAACGTATAATGTATCAGAGATGACAAACTGATGTATGTTTCAACATCAGTTTCCTCTAAAGTATATAAATGCAATGTATATTTAATTCGCCTCTTAAATTGCCTCTTAAGACAGTTGCGAGATACTTTGTCTTTCAAGGGAGGTAGACTCTCAAATAAAAGGAGGTAGAATCAGCAATGCGATATCCTATCGCATTCAGAAGCCTGCAGTTTTTCTGCGAAGGCAATCCCCACATACGGAGCAATCAGCGCCATCTTTGGAGGATTATGGCGGGGCGCTGTTCACTTCTCAGTTGGCGAGAGGGCAACTCAAAGAGTTTCACTATACACTTAAACATTTGTTTTTAATATTTTTAACACGCGACCTAAAGGGGCCAAAGCCAATAGTTATAAAAAACTATGACGAATACGATCTTTGTGTCTTGAAAACTTCACGCCAAGCTGATTCCAAAAATGCATTAATTATCCATTTCTATTAACACCTAAATAATCAAAATCAGTTCGGAAAAACCATTACGCATTTAATAAGTAAAATACATTTAAATATTAAGCAATTTAAACTTTGCTTTTTTGTTTCAGGTATGTGGAAGGATCGATCTTCATGGTACAGTATGTATAGTTATTACTAGTTATGATCTAACTGTTAACAAAAACTTGATAAACAATCAAATTGGTAGATGTACGTTTTGATTTAAATAATCTATGGATTGTATACTTTGAGCCTTGCGCAATCCGCTTATCATACGTGGGTTTCGAAGTCAACATTTACTCATAAGAAAAATGTAAATATATATTTCACAACAAAATATAGAACATTTCCACATCACTACTAAAAAACACCAGTCTTTTTTCTATGTGTAACAACTGCGAATCTTTGTCGGTGCTTTGTAAAGCACAGACAAATTATATTTACCATCATATTTTATATTGTTTTGTGATTATTTCGATAAAAAACATCAGTATATCAAGCAGAAAACACCGATGGTTTCGAATACCGGTGTTTTTGTCACATCGGCGATTTTACCGATGATATGCCTAGTGGAAACAATGGTAACACGGATCGATGTCCCAGTATTAATTCCACTTCCCACAACTCATTTTCACCTTAGAATACTACGTTCATAGGACCATAGGACCGTCCTCATAATTTGACCAGTTCGTGAAAATTGTTAACCGGGGAAATTGTGGTTCGGATCGCACGTTAAAATGAAGGCCTCTTAGTTGCCATTGGCTGTTGGGGTTTTCCATTTCATGTGTGGTACCTGAGCATAAGCCTTACCCGGCCCCAGCCAGGCTTGAGGCCATCGCCCATGGCTGTCGGGATGGCTTAAGATCATGCTCGTCAGCGGCAAAGCCGAGCCCGTCGAGGAAGGGGTCGCCCCCGAGCCTCTAACCAGGGCAAACTGACTACTCATGACTACCAACAAGTGCTTAAAGGGACACAAGCCACGGATGACAAGCGCCCTTACCACACCATCGGGGTGGAGGTCTACGTGAGCTTCGTACGAGGCCTTACCTTACCTCTGACAGCATAGCTGCCTTTTTGAGCCAGAACAGGACACACCGGACTATGGTGGTGACACCATAAGCCCGGGGGGACATGCCCTGCCCATTTCGTAACCACATACCACCTCGAGACTAATCCCAAACGCTGGTCCACCAGCCCTGACCGAGAGTCCATCAGCCTTTGTCAGTAACAAGACTACAAGATCGCGCCACAGTCATCCTTCACTCATGTGTCATTCATACTTGGCTTAAAATACATATCTGGGTTGGTCGCCATTTCAAGTAATGTATCTAATGTATCACACTGATCACAATCCACACGATGTACCGTCTCCCCGCGGCGTTTCCGTGTGCGCGGCGCCGCAACCAGAGCGCGAGGTCACACTTGCGGCTGCATAGCGGCCCCTAATGACGCCGCCGCTTTGCAAAAATACCGGTTACATTTAATCTGAATAACACATAGCCGCCGGTCGGCAACAGGTGCCGTTATAGTTATTACTAGCAATTACTGTGTGTGTAGTGAATCTCGGTTAGGTTTTAATAACAGAATCGTCCGCCCCCGCCCCTCCTATACGACGAGTATGTCGGTTAGTACCTGAATGAAAGAATGAAAATTATGTTCCCCATTTTAATAATGACATAAATATTAAATATATCTTGATCAACAGGTTTTAATTCTATCTCAACCCGCACAACCCCCGGAGGGAAAACTCTTTATGGCCTAATTTCATTGGTTCAGAAATCGGTTGCTCCACTTTTGTTTTTAATAGATGTCAATTGCACCAGACTGCCCACCAAAACTAAAAAGTACTTTATCTACGACTATTGCAGTAATCACCAATAACGATATTACAACTAATGTCATAATGAGGTCTATTATTAAACCAAATACAAACCAGTTGCATAAAGATAACATTGTGATACAGGTTCTAGACCAATGGGAGCGCGGCATTTGACGAAAGTAGTGTCATAATGACTATTACGCAATTCGCACATCAGCTGATTGTTGCATTACGATTCATGTTTGAGTTTACTTATCCCATCAGCTGATTGTTCCACAACGATTCATGGTTAAGTCTGCTTATGTGCCTAACCTCAAATTTGAGTTGACCTAGTCCATCATTAGTAAAAGTCATGAGTTTTGTTTAACTTCGGGGGAAATTTAGTCGTATATTGTTGGTCGTAGATAAAGTAGTGTTTGCATCAATTGTATTATGCCTTTAAGCCACTCGTGAGATACAGTATTTAGAACACTCGCTTCGCTCGTGTTACTCGTGGCTTAAAGACATTCATAATCGTTGCATAAACTACTATTATGAGTCAGTATCGAATAACCTGTTTCCAAAAACACTTCAGGACAAAACTAAACGAAGCCCCTCCTATTTATCAGTCCATTCCATGATAATTTGTAGGTTTGTGGTCAAATTGAGATCCATACACACTGAGCCAGATAATGTTGTCATGAAGAAAAGAAGTAACACCTCCATATATCAGGTGTTAACTGCTGTGTAAACTGCTTATATCTTTGTTTTTTAAAGCTCTCGATGAATGAGTAAACGTCTACATCAAATCGAAAAATACATACTCAACAGTGTTGACGTGACAGCCTACACACCTCCATCTATCATGAAATTATTCATCCATATTATTCTTCAATCTGATGTAGGCCTACGTTGGAAACTACGGTCCAAGTCATGGCTTCAGTTCGGCCGCGCTAGCTTCTCCTGTTTGGCGGCCAAGTAAACAGTCAGCGCCACCGGTCACGAGCTGGCGGGAACCTGCATACTGCATAATTGATGGCTCGCCCGGCGGATCTGTTACGACGTGAGAACTGCGAAACGGCCGGAGCGCTCGGGAGATTTAAATCTCCTGTTTGAACCCGCAGACAATAGCGCCGGAATTGTTGGGCAATTTACTACTGTATTTGAAAGGCGTAAATCTCTGTGGTTATGGTGAAAGATGGAATCGGCAGGAACGGTTGTAGGCAGTTTATCGCCGACTGTTGGTTCGCAAACAAAACGGTGGGAAATCTGTTATTCGTGTCGCATTGTGAAGTAGGCGGACCTATTTTATGAATTCTCCCGTTCCCGTTAGAACTTACCAATTCATTTGTAAATTTCTTACGAACCAATCTACTGATCAAATTGTTTGCTGAAAAAAAGTTTTAAGGAAGAAAGGCTGGAATAAAAAATATAGATATATAAAACCAGTATCTGGGATCCAACTTTTTTCTTTTACTCAACTTAAGATCCAATTTAATTCATTTTACCTTGAATAAACGAAAAAACAAGGTAGAAAACAAATAACAAGGTTAAAACTAGGTAATTATTTTTTTCACTCGTAATTAACAATCTCAAAGAAAGTGTAAACCATGAATGATGATTATATGACCTAAAAATCGAATGTTTTTAATAATTTTTATATTTTTCTGTAGTTATCCTAAATTGTGTCATTAATAGTATTGTCCCAGTCTATAGTGAGATGAGACTGATGAGACTGTTTTGAAAACGAGAAGACAGGAATCCATTTTTCGGAAAGAAGTCTTAAACTCTTTCTGTACACCTTCTTTTACACCCTGTACACCTTCATCTTTCTGCTTAAACGTTCTTTACGTTCTTCGTCACTCCGTGCTAACATGGTGCTACTTACCGTCACATGTTTGAACACAGTAAAACCTTGATATGAAGACTCTCAAGGGATAATGAAAACAGTCTTGTTATCAAGGGACTCTTCTTATGAGCTTCGTTTTTAAGGACATTAACTGTAAATATAATTTAAGGGAGACTTGAAAAGTGCACTTCTTATCGAGGTTTTACTGTAGAAGATCGTAATTGTCATCCATTATTTTCAACCAGTGCATGGACATAACGTAGACCAAAGATATCTGCCACCACTATTACCAACTCGCAATGAAATCCATCTCTCAAATCATTCTCCCCGTTTTACCACTCCAATTTCGACACAAAGGGGGTTTCAATCGCGTAATCAATACCATTCCTTTCACCCCGTTTCCAATATTCCGCGCCGAGATCGTGTAGTCTCACGCCCAGCGCCGCCAAGCCGCATCATTTGCGCGAACGTGCCGGACATGCCCCGGGATCCCGCGGTAATGGTCCACGTTCCCGCGTTCCTCGGTTCCTCAGTCCCCCGGACGGCGGGCAGCGGACCGGCGGAATGGCGAAGGTCGCGCGTTCCTCGGTGAGTGTGCGGAGCAAGGTCTGTCCGGAGACGATGAGAGTGCGGAGTCAAGGCGACCTGGATAGAGTATTGTTCGGGAGGCTGCGCGATCACGGGAGTGTGAGGCAGGTTGGTGAATTTTTACGTAATTTATCAAGTAATCCGTTAGAATAGTATATTACGTTACTAGCCCGGTTAGCAGTTTTACCGTACGAGCTGGATAGTTCCAGTGCAAGCCGCAAGGCGAGTGCGGGATTTTCATGCGAGTACGCTCAAACTTACCGGGCGTGTGGCGTACGATACTTTACATCATACTACTCAGAAAAAACCAAATTTTTAAATCGTAACGTATTCGTTGCATAAAATATTACGTTTCCAATTATTCAGCCTATAATGAACAAACAAACATTAACTAGTCCCCCACTGCTGCAACCATCGATGTAAATAAATACAACGGCTGCAACTACATTCCTCTTAAGTAACCAATAAACATGCATTAAACTTCGATTTACAGCAATCAGCTGATTGTTTTGGTTGTTGATTTCCGTTATTTCCTTTTTAGTGCACGGTAAATTTACTGTACATTGCACGGTAAATTTAACGTGCAGTGACTGGCAAAGAGTAACTTTCCAGCCTAGAGTAATAAGGCACAGAAAACAGATGATTCTCTTTAGTGTAATATAAAAATATTTTTGTGTTTGTTTCGTGTTTCTTCTTGTTATTTAGCGTAAATCGTGTTTAATTTTACCTTTTCAAGGAATTCCGATATCCATTATGAAAATTTGCAAACCCATGTTACAACGCATGTTGTGAAGATGAGAACTTGTCTGAATCCTGTATCTTAAATGCATATATTTAGTTGAATATCTTTCTCGGTCATTCCACTGTAACAAGAACCGATTATGTTTCAATGTGATTGTTCCGTGATCCATAGAGAGGTTTCTGTCCCTCCTCTGTGATGATCTTCAAAAGCAGGTTTCCTGAAAAGGCGGTAAAGTTGCTTATCAGGAACGTACCTGGGCATTATTGGAGGTGATCCAGTCGTGTAAACCTAAACCTTTGCTGTTTTGCTTGCGCTAACACCTTCACAAGACTTTTTACAAACCACTTGCTGTACATGTTTTTGGAAAATAGAGTGGATTCACGGATAGTTCAAAATATTCAATTCCAACTTCGTGATTTGCTGATGCAGTAGTTTATCAACACGCAATTAATATGTTCACTAAAATTCTTTTTAAATTGAGCCTTGAATCAACGATTTAGGACTATTGTTGGTGGCTTATTGGGAATATAAAAACTTATACACCGCGGACTCATGAGAGAAACTCGTAAACGCACTGTTCTGTAGTCTTTGGTTATCAGCGGCGGGTGATGAGCGGAGTGAGCGACACCGTTCGGTTTTCGGGAAGGCCCGGTGCGGCACAGGGGAGACATTTCGGGAGCCGTTATGACGTCATCAGCAATGGTGTCACGACCTACGAACTAGAAGTCGTCTGTCGTCGTGTAAGTTCGGGTACATCTCTCGGTTCGTGGGTGTAAATAAATCAACTCAAGCCTTCTACTTCCACGAAGTTTAAGTTATATTATATTCGTTTTAGCTCTATAAATTCAAACTCATGCACCTCTCTAAAACTAGCTCATGCGATTTTTCTGTGCAGCAAAATCAGTGAAAGGCCTAAAGTTTAGATGTAAAACTCAATAAATGGCAAATATTGTACTAATGGTAGCGTGATTGAGTTTCAATATATCTTTAAATTCAGCTTAGGCCTACTGTGTGTAGGATAATAGGTCTGGTGAAAAGTTTTCAAAATGAATTAAGAAGTTCAGTAAGCCTACGTATTCAACTATAATTAACTCATTTTCTTTTAGTATGATTTTTCATTTTCATGAAACATGTTTAGCAATCAATAATGGGCCGGAGCCCATTCTGTAACATAATTAATAAATTTTATTCCATCATTCAACATTCAGCCAACCACTCATTCGACTGAGTTGGGGGCTGGGAGCAGTCCGGATGTACTCGTTTGATTCCGTTTATCTTCGTGACGGTTTCTTGCTCGGGCGATAAATCTGTGGTCGCTGTTACTTGCGCTGTTGAGATTCTGTGCTGTTCATAACGTCATAGTGGCTCCCGAAATGTTTCCCATGTGCCGTACCGGGGAAGGCCTAGCATTAATTTGTCAGCTGGTAATTTTGAAGGCAGTGGCTATGATTGTTCCAAGGGGCGAGTGGAATTCAGTAATGTCGCTCATGCTGCTTTTAGGTTGGGTAATGTTTCCAGGGCTTGCATCAGGTTATTTTTTTTATTTTTTTGTTATTTTTTGCTCTTGGTTATTTCTTTTGGAATTTGGTTATTTTTGTTATTTTTTTGGAATTTTGGTTTTTTTTTATTTTTTTCAACCTCAAGAACTGCTTCAAGCCCTGTTTACAGTATTCGTCTGTCAGACGATCTCGTAGCAGCATCGCGGCAGGCGAATCTCATCATCCTAAAATGCGTGAAAACTAAGTCTCGTTGCGTGAAAACCAAGTCTCGCCGTCAAATCTAGGCAGATTTGTGATTAGTCTGTTGAGATTTTCTTTTTTACCAAGGTTAAGAATGTATTATCCCCAATATAACGCCTGTTTTCTAATTTTTAGCAACTTTTTTGTGTACAAAAGGTTATTTTTTGGTTATTTTTTTCTTATTTGAGTTATTTTTTTTATTTTTTTCAACGTCAAGAACTGTTACAAGCCCTGTGTTTAATTTACTATTTCAAAGATAAAGTTGTAGAATGTTTATTGCAAATCCAAAATAGTTCATATTGCGCATTCTGAAGATACATTCCGTTGAAGTCGACCGACTTTACTGCCACGTATCTTTTTAATGAGTGAGCATACACGATTTTGGAGAAGCAATAAACACTCTGCAACTCGTTACCTTTACAATGCTATATCCGAATAACTTTTATTTTAAGAATTGGAGACGCTAAATGACACCGCGTTTACCCCTGCACCGCCTTGTGCGGCGAAAAGTGCACAAATTGAACATGGGCTCTTATGGAGCCGCAGTCCCAAAAGTCGCCGCTAGTGTCGCAGAAAAATGAAAACTGCCGTTGGTAGGGAACCCTCTTAAGACTGATCGCTCACACCCCAGTGCTGTTCACCGCCCCGGCCGGCTGGTGTATGGTGTGTGGAGGGTATGCGTGCGGCGGGGGCGGGCTGTGCGGTTGGCAGCCCAAGCGGAACTCCTGTACACCTGGCTCCTCCTGTCCGACTGTCCGACCCCGCTTTCCCTTTCCTGCGCTCCCTTTGTCCCGCCTGAGTCATCCCGCGGGTCCAAGGTCGCCCGCGGTCGTAGAGATGGCAACTGTTTTAAAATATCGATATATAGCGTTTTCGATGTATACGAACTAATGTTATCGAAACATACGATATATCGGGTGATAAATATCGATTTATTCGACATATCGAAAAAACGAAATGACTGGAGAAAAATAACACAATTTTACAAGTTCAAAGAGGGATTAACTATTTTCAGAAACAGGATTTACCTCCATGGAACTAATGTTTTTTTTTATTCTTACTAGGGGAGATTTCTTTGCTTTCAAAACGCAAAATGTCATGCCTTACACATTTTTTACCGTCTGTAAACGGCCACAAAATAAAAACCTCTAATCCTGGGGGGGAAAACAAAATTTTGCAAGTTCAAAGAGTGATTGAACTATTTTCGGAAACAGGTTTTACCACAATGGAACCTAAGATTTAAAGAATCTTAATAGGGGAGATTTGTTTATTTCAAAACGCTAAATATTATGCTGAATACATTTTTACCGTCTAAAAACAGCCTACATAGTATTAGCCTTTTTCAAATTTGTCTTCAAAAGCCTTGTTGCTAAGTCGACATGTATTGGATATATGAATATCGATACACCGATAATATCGAAATCAAAATATCGATTTGGTTTATTCGATACATTCGAACCAAAATATCGATCCTACCGATATATCGATATTAGTCGCTGACAAACTGCGGTTCGTAACCGCGCGAAAGCAAGAAAAGTACCGGTATTTATCCGAAATAAGCTCGTATAGGCCTATAGTTATGAAACCACCCTTATATACAGGGGGTTATAGTTATGACCCTTATAGTTATGAAAACCACTTATGAATAGGCCTATATGAATGCAGTAACTAGAAATGCACTGAAGTACGTAATAGTATATTTCGCACCTGTTTTTTTATAATGTCGAAAACGAGGTGTTGCGAGGTCGAGATCGTGTTTAAAATTCCAGACGATGTAGAGAATTTGCTAAACACCGGCCGGCTGGTGTATAGTAGAGGGTGTGGTGTAGTGTAGTGAAAAATTATATTTCGCAACCAGGGCCGAAAATGAGGTTTTCAGGCTCGACATCGTGTTTCAAATCAAAGACTAAGTCGAGAATTTGAAACAATCGAGAGCTCCAAAACTCTTTGGTGTGAACGCTGTTTTTCACCACATTACACAGTAATATAAATACTATCATATAACATTTAAAATCTGAATATTTATTTGACACCCTTGAAAACTAAACTAAAAAATGATTAGTGATATAGTCTCTTTTCATGGTTGCTAAGCAAGAACAGCAATTAAAATCATATAATTAACACTAGCCTGCCCTTGGAACCTGTTACATGCCGTACAGTTATGAATTGTTCCCACGTAGTTTCGAGCAAATAAACGATCAGCTGATCAACTTTCGGCCCGAGGGTCGAAAGTTGTCGATCCTCTGACGAAAAGAGCTATTTTCGGCCACCATACGACGCATGTAAAACTGGCGATTTCGTCGTAGTGTGGTTAAAAATAACCACACTACGCAGATGAAGAAATATTGTAGTTGAAAGGGAAAGACTTTCAAAAAACAGTAAACCTAAAATTGACAGACTCAATTTTTTTTTGTCACTGTGGTCCGAAAAAATCTCAGACTACTGCCAATCGTAACATCGCTTTACGGAGCAATGCATGACGGATCTTGTAGAACGACCCATTAGCGCTAACGAGCTCTTATGGGAAATAGCTAGTCTCGGATTCATATCAGAGAGAATCCTATACTTTCTTACTTATAATATTTTAAATGTGGATGTATGGATGTTTGTGTACATATCTGTCTTTCAACCACGTGAAAAATACTGGACCAACTGATGAGTTGAAATTTTAGAGGAATAGAGCCTCTATATCAGAAAAGGATATAAGCCTACCCGTGAACGTCCTTAGCGTCAATATTTACATTTAATAAGGATGTAAACATTCAAATCCTGAATTGTAAACAGCTGTGAATACTAAAATTTGACCGTTCAAAGAGCAGAAGTAAGATCAGCTGTAATTTTTATCGTGAGCGAAGCCACGGGCAACTGCTAGTAAATTTATAACGTGGACTTTCACGGAGGAGGTGCGCGGGACTGGGCCGGTCGTTCACGGGCCGACGGTCGCGTGCGCCGCGGCGGAAACGGCCGTTCGGTTGTCAGGTGATTTAATGACGATTACTTTTAAGGATGAGGCGGCAATTATGGGAGCGGAGGCGTTTATTTTGTCATGTCGAGGGAAGGAGCTCGATAGTTTGTCATAGAGGTGGAAAATACCGTTATATTCCAATAACCTAATATACCAATGACAGGGTCGTCTGATATTATGTTACCGTAACGTGTTAAGATAACCTACACCAGCGCATTTTCCCCATATTTCTTTCCTAGTGTTTTTTGCCATATTTCTTTGGCCAATCTTTTTGTAACTTGTCATTTCACTAATACCAATAACGCAAGAACGTGTCCTGGAAACATAATACCAATGTCAGTCAATCATATCTGGTAACGTTTGGATTCAAACTGTTATCAATAACGGCATATTGAGAAAAGCGCCTACAGGCAGATACCTCAATAACACCCAAACTACAGAGATGTCACTGTTATTCATAACATAACACTAGAGCGCCGTCAGACCTTCAGATGACTTAATACTACCGTTCATACAAATACTGTACTCTCCTCGACGTACCTACAAGTCTACAATGTACCTAAAGTTTATATATCTAATCTAATTAAAGCCTAGATTACAATAGCATCTAAAAGTGTCGTCACTTAGCTACTCTAATTAACATTGCTGTTATGTCGATACAGGTTTACAAAAAACAGCTGTGTTAACACTTCAATTGTTACAACACCTTATTTATCATTGGAGGGATGCAGTCTTGAGTGTCGACACAAATATTTGTTTTTACAAATATTTGTGTCGCCACTCAGGATCGCACCTAACCACTGTAATCAATGAAGCGTTTAACACTTGAAGTGTTAAGACAGCTGTTTTTAGCAAACCTGTATCGGCATAACAACAATGTTAATAAGAGTGGCCAAGTGACGACACTTTTAAATGCTAGTGGAAACTTAGCTTAACTTTAAATTGTATTACAATCGTTCTGAAATTTTATTTGTCCAGGATGTATATGGCGGGATCAATAATTGCATGTATTCATGCTTAAAAATCCGTAAACGATTATTTTTATTATTACAGTATTCATAATGTTAGATTACAAATAATAGGGTTTAAACAGTTGGTAATTCAAGCAGTTTTAGTCGTTTGTGGCTGACCATCACTTAAAATCATCCATGTAAAGGATTCTTTCATTTAATCAAAGAAGCTATTCCGCCCGTACGTTCAAATTAATGTCGTTGAACGGTACGCAACCAAAGATAAAGACGAATCCGGACAGTTTAAAATACCGAAAACGTCAGAGTCGGACATCGACTAGTCGGACAGTATCAAACCCGGACTGTAGCATTTCTTTCGTCTAAAAAACGGATGGAAAAGTGTCCAGAGTTGACGCTGTCCGACTTTGACGCGTTCCCTTGTAAACATTTAGTTAGACTCGTCCGGTATGTGTCGACCGTTATTCGTCATTGCCGGTCACCCCGAGTCCCGCACATTACACCTCCGCCGGTTAATTCCGCCGTTGATGGCGGCGTGACGGGTGTTTCTATAAAGTCCATTTCCCATGACGCGGCGGACTGAGGCGGAAGTGTTGGGCAACGATGATCGTGCCTTGTCGCGGACTCGCTGCACTCTGTCGCAATCCAACCGTGATGGCTCAAGTTTAGGGAATATGGTGGTCAATACGTTTTGGGCAAAAATTCGCGGAAAAGAGTGATTATCTGGATTCATTGGGCGTATATTTTTAACATATCAACAATATATGCACGTTTAAAAATGGTTTCATGTTTTATTTTACTCGACTCCGGAAATCTGATCCAATACGCCCAAGAATCCAGGGTGAGGCGCTTAAATTATTAAGACGCTTAAATTTCTCTTGGACATATTATCAAATACCCCCGTTGCAGCAGATCTGCACACTCAGCGAATTGCAAATGCAAAATAACATAGTTCAAGCCAACTTAGAGAGATAACATGTTTTTGTAAGCTCCATAAGAATAACATGGGGAATGAGTACGCAGGTTTGCTGCAACGAAAACGGAAATATTGGTGATTTTAGACTATTAAACATTAGATCACATCTAGATGAAGCCATAAACCAAGTTTTATCCCGATATGTTAAGAAATAAGCAAGATATCGAATTTTACTTATTTCCCATAAGGCTAACATTGGGACAACGTACTGTGTTTACCACTTTCAATATCTCGGTAACCAATGGACATAGAGCAGTGATTCAAGATACTAATTTTTTTGGTTTTCCGAACTGAATTCAATGGTGCAAACAAAAATTCGATAAATTTTATTTTTCTATGTAAAATACTCAAAAAATCCATTTTTGGGGGGTTTATCCCCATTTACCCCCCCCCCCTTCCAGTGGTCCGATTGGGCTGGTTCACGAACTCGTCCGAGTGATCGCCACTTTACACGTCTGTACCAAATTTTATTAAGATCGGATAATATTTACGGCCGCTATCGTGTCAACAGACATATATATGCATATATATATATATATATATATATATATATATATAAATAAATTGGAACGAACTGCGTTTTTTGCTTCTGGGGACCCCAAAACGAAAAGTTATCATGGTCTGGGTCTTAGGTGTTACCATGAGTACTACGGTAACAGCTTCTTCCCTATAGGGGAAATTCGCTAAAAGTATAGGCTTGTAATAGTTTATTACGTTACCAGATCGCTAAATACTGTTTACCGGACCAGCATGATAGTTTTTCATTCAACTACGGTATAACTTACCACGCGTGTGACGTACGCTACTTTACATCATACTTCTCAGAAAAAAAAATTAATCATACCGTATTCCTTGCACAATCCATTACGTTTCTCAATTCTTCAAACCTAATAAACAAACATTTGCTACTGCTATCAGTGCTGCCACAACAGTTCTCTGAAGTAACCAATAAACAAGCATTAAACATCAGTTTGCTGCAATTAGCTGATATTTTCTGTTATTTACTTCCGTTATTTGCGGTGAATTTACTGTTCATTACACGGTAAATTTGCACCGTAATATGTTTTTGAGTTTTTATTGTAAAACTATCGATATTTGCGATTGTATCGGAAATGCTATCGAATTATATTTTCTGATACATTAAACAGTTTTGATTTCGTAATTTTCGATGTATCGGTGTCCAGGCGCACCGAGTCACCGAAGCGACGGAGCCGTGGGAAGTTGCGCAGTCACCCTCGCAGTACTCGCAGCCAGTGGCTTTCTAACCGCGGTCTCAGTGGCATGTCGGTCTCGATTGCCAGGGCGCAAGGGGCCGATACAAGGCTGATTGTATGAAGGAAATCATCATAGCGGCTAAAGTCGCTACAACGGCAATCCATATCTGTAGCTAGCGACTCTGACGACAATCGCTTCAAGCAAAACAGGACAACGGGAATGTCCCACTCCCCACGAGGGGGCTCCAGTCCCGCGCGACTACCTGCTTCTCCCATCTTTTGTCAGATGTAGATGTTGTAGTGAGGACCGATGTTAACTTTCAAATTCGTTACAGCATCAACCGCTTAACCAAAACCGTTGATTTACAGCTCATTTGAAGGAACAAAAAATCAAGCGATTCCAGTGAGCAGAATTTTGATTCAGTTTTTTGTTTAGTTGTTAAAAAATCGCTAAAATGAGATTTCCGGAATTTTTATAAATTATTTTAAATGTGATATCGAAATTCTGCTCACTGAAATCGCTAGATATTTTTGTTCTTTCGAGTGAGCTAAAAATTGATGATTTTGGTTGAGCGGTTCAGGCTGTATTTCAACCGAATTTGTAAGTTAACATTGACCTTTATGGGAGGAGCAGGTAGAAACGCGATATTTTTCATGACTGGAGTCCCCTAGGTACCAAATGACGAGCTTTGGGCATGCTATGTGTAAGTCGAAAGCTAAAATTAGTTTCGTGGAACCTGCTACTTCATATCACGATCCACTGTGGCCGCGCTGGTGTCTCCCCAAGTATAACGGACCTTTAGAAAAAGCTATATATTTTGTTGTAAAGCTCGGAGCTGTAGAACTTTCGAAAAAAAACTTAAAATCCCTATCCTCGCCCTCTTTGGACTATGATATGTTTTTTTGTCAGTTTTTGGACCATTCTCGCGTGGCTGGGACTTCAGTTTGTATTTGTTTCCAGGCGGTTCTTTGTAATTGAGTACACTATTGCTATACTAAATCAGCTTCCACTGTAATTTACTTAGGCATCAATTTTTTGTTCTTGCGGTAAAGAAACAAAAATTGAAAAATCGTAATTCGGTAGCTGATTATAAGGATTGACTCGTAGCGATAAAATTGCTCCACATAATGTACTATATCAGTCTGAGATAGTACATTATCCTTTGGGTGCTCGCTAGTCGAGTAAAACTATGGAATTGCACCTGCTCAAACAATGCAAGGCCCTTGCCCTTGACTGGAAGAGACGTGACGAAAGGGCTTCTAGGAATTGAAAACCCCTCAATAAATCACTTGAGACGCGAGTCTTGTCTAAACGTACTGGACCTCCTTCACGGTTGATAGATAACAAAAGAATCGCAGGAAGAACAAGAGAACCCATTGAATCATATTATCCTAGGTGTTAAAGTTTAAGAAAACTGTAAAATTTCCTTTATAAGTTTGCATTTGAATCAATATTTCTTAATTTATATTTATGATTCAAATCCAAGTGCACACATTTATTAACTTAAAATCTTAATAAATACATTGCGTTGTATTGCATAGGCCCTATACAATACTCAATAAGAATTGTAGTGAGTGTCGATGCTTTACATTCAGAAAATTAAAGTTAGTGAGCTGTCCGCTATTGTAAGCAATTATTATTTAGATTTAAATACCTCAAGTAGCGAGGGTTTGCTCCCTTTTTAAATAAGAAAATATGAACAAATTTCTTGGATTTTTTCAAGTGGTCTACTGTATTTTGCTTTATATAATTCGCGAACTCAATTGTTGTGAACACTATCATTTCTTAGGTGTCGTAAAGTTAGTTCTAACATAATTTAGCTATTTACTCTAATCTAATACACTTATATAACATAACACGTTACATTCACTACACTCAGCATATTTATGTTTGATTCAATTGTCGTTGTTTATACGTGAATAAGAATAATACAGTAAAATATTGTAGATCTGATACGAGCCCCTGCCATTTGAGAGATGCAATTTCGGTTCACACCGTGTGTCAACATTGCCTACCTAGAGCGCCGTCGCTGTTTCGAATGAGCTTGGTGGTCAGAGTTACTGTCGTACGAAAGGTCGTTCATCATTTGCGCGGTATGTAAGCCTGCTGTGAAATATTCTTAAGGGTCGCCTAATCCCCTTACATCATTTGCACGGTGTCCCGTCCAGGTAGCCTCAGCCTGCCAACAACAATTCGCCATCAGCCGCCCTCCCGCACGTACCACATGAGGCGGGTCATAGCAAAACTGGCTAAGTGACATTTTTTTCGAAATTGAGATTTTGATGTTTTCTTACTTTATGGGAGTCGATACATCAGACTGTGTGCTCATTTTATGTCAAAACTTGTTATTTTCTATCTAAAAACTATGTTAGCGGTTGTAGCAAAACTCGCCTTTTTCATCGCGACTGTTGGTTGCAACTGGTCAATGGTGTCGCAGCTTACGATCACGTGATTTTCAGTTTATTTACATCCTGACTTACTGAAGTTCCTAAAGGTTGCAGCTACTATCAGTGTATTGTAAAGTTTATTATTGAAATAATTATGGATACAGTCATTAAACCTTCGCCACGTGGAAAAGGGCCGAAAGAATAAATCTAATCCCGAGGAATGGAAGACATTTTGACGTTTTATTACTCTATGGGAATCGATACAACAGGGGGCTGTTTCTAAACGATGTTGGTAAATTAATAATGTTGACTTTGTATTTTGTAATCCTAAGGTGCCGTTTCAAAACTGTAAAGATACAACTGCGAGATGGATTGTAACTATATAGTATTTAGTAATTTGAATGCCGCTTCCGCCACCCCTCACCGCGCAGATGATGCATATACCTGAGAGCCCCCTGGAACTCACTGCGCAGAACACGCAACCCTTCTACCTGGCTCTCCGCATACCGCGCAAATGATGTACGCCCGTACGAAATGTTTTTAGTTTGTTATTGGAAACACGGGAATCGGTCAGAAGCAGCCAGGTATCGCGATGGAGGTCTCGTCTGTGTGAGATGGGGCTCGGCACAATGGCTGCAGCCTCAGGCCAACACTGGGCTATTGTGTGGCTCCCGTGTATACCTTCTCTACAGAAGATTGAGTTTGTCTCGATTTATGTCGTATTGGGCGCATGAGTGTTTATTTATATGGGATTCGACGATGGGGAGGATTTTTTAGAACTCATTGCTTTTGTAAGAATAACTGCTTAGCTTTTACGTAATATTTAGGCCTAAAATTCTTCTTGTTTTTGGAGTTGCGTTTTAGGGTATATTATTACCAATCTGCAGTCATTGAGTTGTCCCTGTTACATTTACACGATTTGGTTTCCTTAATAATGTTTATCTCTGTGTTGAATCAACTTTAAATTCGTTTTATATGTGTTTATTTTTATAGTTGATGGAAAATTCTGTATTGTCGATTTAAATTTCATCGTAGAACAAAATGCTGTTGAGATTGTATTTTGAGTGCTTTTATAGCTCAGATAAAAATGCTGGTTGATAATCGCGTATTTTCATCTTTTGAAAGGAAATAAAATCCCCACATGATCAAAACTGTTCTTGCACTTAATTCAACTGACTATCCATTGTTTCAATGCTACTGTCAGGGATAAAAAAAGATTTATCAACATACTCGACGATCTTTCGCTCGCTTAAACACTGGTGTCGTCATGTCGTCAACAACCAACCGACATTGCGGTTTGGCCGTGACCGCAGCCCCAGAATCGCGGTTTACCGCACCGCAGCGCAACCGCAGCCACCCGACTGGCGCAACACTATACGAGGGTCGAGCCTAAAGTTACCTCAAAACTGTAGGGTTACTTTTTATTGTCGGGGCTGTCTTTTGTGAAATCAGTTTTTCACAACATCTTAATATTTCAAAAGGTTATCATAATAAATTATGTTTTTATTTTTCCAATTAGGCCTACTGTGATTTATCAACACCTATGCAAATGTCTAGGCTACAGTTAATTTTCTGTTTTGTAAGCGTTATTTCTTTCAGGTCAAACAAAACACGCAAGGAGATAATCATTTATAACATGTTGTTTAAAATATAATCTTGAATTTAGGTTTTTTCAACATGTATTATATAGATTTCAGGTAAAGCGAGGCTAGAGTTAGATATCTATTTTATAATCTGAAATTTCCTACATAAATAAAACATAAGGTGTTCAATAACATACAGGAGCGTTAATTAAAATGTAATTTTGTTTGAACATAACACAGATTTCTAGCAAAGGTTTCTCGTCCTAATAGATCTCGAAATAAATTGTATATAAATTATTCTTCCCGTCGTATATCGTAAGTTTGACCCTATTTTTCAATATTTCTGTCGATGATATTTCCGATGTCACTGATGCACCAGTCACAATGGCTCCAATCGCTTGTACCCGAGCGGGTCAGTGACCTTTTCACTCGATAATAAGCTTAAGCCGAATTCCGCTAAACCCAAACCGTGAGACAGCGATCTGTTGGTTTGGAGATGGATTAACATAACTCGACACAGCAAATTTTCTGAGTTGCCTCCTTATTGACCATATGCATGCATGTTATGCGGAAACTTTTCGCCACGTGCTGATTTTTTTAAGTTGCCTGAATAAGTGATTAATTGTAGCGATTTGACCTTATTATTTCAAGAGGAAATTTTCGTCCTAAAAACTCGTTTAAAAACAAAATTTTCAAAATAGTTTACTCTCAGTGAAATCTCTAAATGGTACATCGACAGAATAACGACTAGTTTCAATTGCTTATTTATTTAGTCATTACTACAACCCTTTAACTTTCTTAGTTTTGTCTGTTCTTTCCAAGCATAGCTCTATTGACGAGTCTACGTGGACTGGACAATTGCAATGTTAAGTTAAAAGAGCCTGCCAACCCCTGAGAGAAAAGTTCACTGAACACCGCCTTGACAACTTTAAACAGGTAAAAAACAGACATTTCTGTAGAAATATCATGATATGAGAATTGAGTGAACAGACTTCTAAGTGATTCATTCCAGCCTATTGCAAGTGTAGAATAACATGCAATAACATTTAATCTTTCTTTCTCCTAAAAATTATACTTAATTCGACTTTCCCCAAGATTTCCCCTCGTTGGCCAAACTTAAAACTCGAACACGGCTAAATATATCCTGAGCGTGTGTTTAGGCAGATGCAATTTAACTAATCGTGCCCCTGTGGACGTTGCACGCAGCGCTGTCCGTCAGTCCGGCGCGGCTCGCGTGTAGCCGCCCTACACTGGCGCGCCGGAGGTTGTGGTAGTTTGAAACTGAAACTGGAAATCATTGAATCGGGTGCGGTCGCAGAAATATTTGCCGTAGTATACGTACCGGCGCCTGACAGTTAAAGAAACCGCATGCTCTTAACCTGATGTGGTTTAATTTAACCAACATTATTATGCGCTAATACAAACGTACGGTATTCTAAATTTAGTTTTGAGTATCTCTTTAGTTTAATTTTTCAAATAAAGTCAACACTTGTCCGGGTTCCAGTGCCTGACAGTGAAAAAAGGCTTAAACTCATAAGAAATAAAATTGTAATTTTTAGTGTAAAATCATCATAAAGGTTTTTTTTATGAAATATGGAACTTAAAGAACATAATCATTTATACTACTTATTACACTCAAATTACGAAAATCTACAGTTACCTCCTTAACGATTCTGATAAGGAGTCAAGGAGATCTTCAAAAGGGAGTAGACTCTCGCTCATCCGGACTTATATGGCAGACGTCCGGTCCGGATTAAAGAAAATCCAGATTGCCGGGAGATAAGCAAAAATTCGTTAATTCCGTTGTTGTGGCTAGCAGTTTTGTAAATTCACGCGCTAATACAAACGTAAGTGTCTAAAACATGTTCAAACTCTACTTAATAAATTACTGTAGGCTACTACCGTTTGTTCGCGACTGGTAAATACGTTTTCGCGGCCGATCGCGAGTTTCCCAAAGCTATATTAGTTTTTTAGTTACGATTGCTAAAACTATCCCGTCCCAAAAATTTCCCGAGTAAATAGAAATTCTGCCCAAAAATCGAGATTTTAATTTTCCTACCGAAATTTTGGGGCCCGACGACCTATTCGAATCCACATTCAGAATACCCCCAATTTTCATTCTCACCCTCTACGTTCGGCGCAGTTTGACCTTGGGATTCGCGCATTCCGCGGGTCAGGGGAATCTCCCAGCGGCGCAGTGCCGTCAGCCGGTGATGACGGCTAATAACACGCTGGCAGCTGTACGAAGTAATGAACTGTGTACAAGTGAAACACAACAACGCGTTCCAAGGCGGGATGACCCCGCGCCTGCCGTGTACACCTGCGTGATTCTATTTACTTTCTACTTTTTCTCGATACGCACATCTCGTAGAGGGTTTGGTGGTGGAGATGTCGGGTTGAGTGTTCTTTTCATTTTCACCCAGTGGTGTGTCTTTAATAATGTAAATTACCTTTGTATTATATTGATAATGTTTATCTGAACGACATATTATTTCGGGTTTTTAAGGTCCTGTAGTGGGATGCGTTCAGGATTAAAATCGGCTTCAGCGTTTTTCCAAAAAGCAAATTTATTGGAATGCATTTCCAAAATGAATATTTACTTTTTAATAATATTTATATTTTTCAGGACACAATCAGTACATTATATTGTTTTGTAAAATGGTTCTTAGAAATGTTACATTTTTTCTATGAATGACTTTATAAGCTCGATAAAACACAATATATAATTTTTGTTTAATGAAAATGCTTTAATGTTTGTGCTCGTTGGTTTTATTTATTTATTTATTTATTGCACAAACAATACATCATGTTTTGGCCTCGATAAGCAATGCTAAACATCGAGGGCCAATTTACATCTGAGAAATTAATTCATATAATAATATTATTTATATATATATATATATATATATATATATAATTACCTTATGCTATGCAAAATAAAACTTACAATTTACTAGTGTGGCATGAGGCGGGCTATTAATGAAATAACTATACAAAGTAGAAACGTAGAAACTCAGAAAACATCTAACATGCAAGTTGAAATATACGTTTATATATATAACACTTTTTTATCCCTTGGTATGGCAACCCTGCGCTACCATTCAATGCGAACGCTGCTGCAATGAAAAAGACATAAAGACATACTAAGTGATTATTCGTGTTTATGTTTGTTAGTTCAGGTCACTTCATGAAAAGCTATGATTACTGATGCAAAGGAGCAATTAAACTTGAGGACTACGTGGTTGTGGTTGTAACTGATTATCAGGAATGTATCATAAAAACAATTAAATACCATTTTATCGCACCAATATACATGTGTTTACTTTCAATTTCCTCCCTCGCGTAATAAAACACGGGAACTAAACGGTGAGATTGCGCCACCGATCGGAGAAAAAGCAGGAAATCGGGATTGTACAACAAACGTGATTTCTGCGATAAAACAAGAAAGCAGAAACAATCGACGCGATGTACGAGATGCGGAGAGCGGAGCATCTCCCGTGACATCGCCTCCGGGGAAAGTGGAAACCTGCATTGTCTCATTGTCGGCGCTGCCGGAGTCCGATCGGTCATTGTGATGGGATTGTGGAGTAGCGTGTTCGTCCGGTCGTTGTCTATGGGCTGTTAACCATGTTATATTTTTGAAACCTGACACAGGGAAGAATCAAACAGAGGTATCTTCTAATCTAATGTTGCGCTCAGCTGGTGTCAAGCGCTAGCTAGCTGGACTTAGTTTACCATTAACGCCGCGAAAGACCAGCACTGTCGCTGCCCTCTCCTAATTTAACCTGCCTGTAGCTAGTAACTGGATGTAACTAGTCAAATCAAATCAATCATTTATTGTTCGTTATATTACATGTAATGCCTAAACATGGTCAATTAATTGATAGTTTACAAACAAAAGTTGTAAGAAAGTTACTTACATAAACATAGTCATATTTACAATCAAAAATTAAAACAAGATACAATATATACTTAGGCCTATACATAACATATACAATTTACGACTAGTAACTTAACTGTAACTTTAATTGGATTTAACTGTAAATAGTACTTGGGCGCAACAGAAGACCCATTTAAAAGCGACATCTGTTGATTCTACTCTTTGAACCTGAAAATTAATGAGCTTAAAAAACATTGAATTAATGTTTATCATCACTCGAACTGTCCGAGTTCGAACTTCACCTAAGACATTAAAACTGAGGAACGCGAATGTGGCTTTAGTGATATTTTGGTTGTTTTCAAGTGTTACTAATCAAGAAGGAATTTTATTTTGACAACTTTTTTCTTAAGAATTTAAATCTGAAAACAGGGGTTTATTCATCAAATGGCGAATATTCATACAACCGTTAATAAGTCCGCGCTGAGGCAGCAAATAAACAAAACATAATTTTGTAAACAAAGTGCTAAAGCAACTTTGGTCTTGTTACCAAATTCGATCAGATTCTTCGTAAAAAGTGTTACTTATTTCTCCACAACAAATTAAAACCGTATCCAGGTTGGAATCTTGAAAGATGAATAGGGTAGTATTCTTCAAGTTGTAACGACCCATTATGTGCTAACTGAGCTGTATAGGTGCATTTATTATTACACCACCGCGCCATTCTGCCGTGTCCGTTGCACCACGGCGCGTTGAACCGTTCAACCATGAACCCCCCGCACTGACGCCCACTGAACGTTGAACATGAACAACCTGGCGCGCCCCGCCTGAACCCGAACCTCCCGCAACTAATTTCATCTCTTTGTTACCTCTCTGATGACTTTTAGATAGCTGTAGACGACTGCACACGAAGTGTTGTTGTTGGCAACACCGCAAAGCTGCGGTGTGTGACATTTCTGTGGTTATTACCCTGTGCAACGGCGTGGCGGTTGTGAGTCGTTATTACACTGTGTAATGTCATGTGAAGGCACTCTTCCATCGTTCACATATGACTGTGAACGTTTTCTTGACGTTTTTTTTTAGTAAATTTTCCGTTGGCCCTGGTGTATTGTAGCTCTGGACAACCTTACTGGCGGGTGAGTGAGTGCGCTGTTGTCGTAAGTAGTGTTTAATATCTGCTATGTTTTGTTAATAATCACATGGTCATTTGTTTATGTAAAGGTACTTTACACAAGAAAATATTTTGCCGCAACCGCAAGTGCAACTAATGTTAAATGCTTGCAAGCTCAACACAATTAATGAAGTAAGACGATAAAAGTGTGGAAACACATTCTTAAACGTAAACAAATCATTTAAGGTGTAAGGTTGCCAAAACAAAAAGACAAGCTGATGCATTGTGCAAATATTTTCCAGAAATTTTAATTGCGTAAGAAATCTCTTGGTGAAATAGTACAGGGCATTCTTTTGTAGTGTAGGTGAAACGTAACCAAAGTTTTGACAGTTCTACCAAAACATATGTTTATTTAGCAGACATTTTGGGAGATCACAATTTTCGCCACCCGCCAGTAAGGCTGTCCAGAACTGTAGTTTTATAGCAACTTTTACTACTCAGTATGGCATGAAGTAATTAGGAAATTTTTTAACATTAATTTTTCTGTTATATTCATATTTAAATTATTTTCTACAGTACAAGTGGATTGAATGGGCTAAAGGCCCCTAATCATAATAGGAAAAATTTTAATTGAAACAATCGTTTTTTGTGTTATAGTACAAAATATCTTCACAGTAAACTAGTATGATGATGATAGTTTTTGGATCCACCATGTATTAGACTAATATCTAGCTCATGTTTTTGAACTGAGCAATAGCACCACGTGTTTTATGTAAACCAAACAGGCGTGTTTAGCTTTCTAAATGGCAGATATTTCACGTCATTTGATTTCTCATTTTCTGGTAAACATTAAGCAATTTCAATATTTTCCTGAGTCCCTGAGATCAAGACCTTTAATTTCAACCCTCTTCCATAATCGTGCGACTTGCCAAACGCCCACAATCTCTTAGCAAACATTTCCTTACGTATATAATATATAGAATACAGATAGATGTATATAATAATTGTAAACATCCTACAGCGAGACGATGAAATTGAAGGGAACGCAGGCACTGGTATTGTGGAAAACTTAGGGCGAAGATATAATTTTTATTTTTATTTACAAAACAAAGGATCTGAGGAATCAGTTGTTAATGGTAAAATAAGGTTCCGTATGCACTATGAAAACCCGATGGGCTATATAAATGTACAGTACACCTCGGATTATCCGGATTAATGTGGCGGAACACCGATCCGGATAACAAAATATCCGGATAATCCGAGGTCATTACATTATCGCCTAAATAGAGATTGCGTAACTTAGCCCCTGCTAAATTGATGCTGAAAACGTCGTATCAAGACTGTACAACATGTTAATCTTTAAAATTTGACAGAGGTTTAATCTTGAAACAAATTTAAGACCTAAATTTCATTATTAATCGTACGAATATAATGTTAACTTTTATCGTACTTACGTTTTAGGTTTGGAATAAAACTCCAAATTAAATTATATAATTAATTAAGCTTAAATAATCATAACTCAAAATTACTCAAATTTAGAATTATAATGACGAAACTTAAAATAGCCTAACTCAAAACTTATTACAGTAACTATTCTTAAGAAATAACGTAACGCATCAAATGCCAGCAATAAACCTACTCGCAAAATTGCCGTAGGCCTACGCCTTTGTTGATTACTGACAGCGCCCCAAGTAGCAATCCAAAAAACTATGTTCACGAAAATGCTGTAATGTACTGTTTAGGCATTGTGATTCCTTCAATTATTGTGATTCCAAATGCGTACAGTAATCTGTTATGTTTGTATTTTACTTTTAGAAGGCGCATTTCCCCCGTAAACTTGCTAAAATCATGTTTTTACCGTAATTTTAATTTTTTAATTTCTCGGAAGGACCGGTCCGGATAATCCGGGATCCGGATAATGTGGGGTCCGGATAATCCGAGGTGTACTGTATGTAGAAACATATAAACGTGAAGTCTCTTCGAAGCTTTCCTTTCTGTCGTTGAAGCTAGATTTTGCCTATTAACTCGACTCGAACACAAAAGATTGGCCGGCAGAGCACCGCGCCTCGCGCTAGTGTGGACGGTAGTTGCGACGTCACGTGGAGACAGGCGCGTCAGTCCCCGCGCGCTGGCCGGAACGACCCCAGACCCCGGAGCCGCGCTGGCGGCCGGAGAAGCGCGGTCCCCACGGTCACGTAATATTTAGAACAATTTCCACTTGAATTCCATTTGAAAATGATAAAAAAAAACACTGGAAAACGCGGGAGATACAAATACGACAACGTGACCTCATCATCGCTTGTGTTGGGCTGACTGTATTTTAGCTGAACTGATTCAGATTCGATGAACTGTGTATTCTGGTATTGCGATATTCTTGTTGGGTAAGAAACAATTAAATATGGCAAAGACCTAAAGTAAATTGCATGCATTGTGCTTAACAACAGAAAAACAAACAACAAAACAACATAAATAATGTAATATAGTTACTTTGACTTACTGATTGAAACATTTTTCAGACTCTTATTGGGCCTAGTGATTGGCAAAACGCTTGGAAATCAATCGCAATTTTCCATCTTTTGTATTTTGTACTCATTCTCTTTTATGTAATTAGTTTAGGTCCTTTTATGTAAAGAGTTTTTATGTTTACCTTCAGTAGTTTTTATACCAAATCAGAAATGTGTAAACATTTAAGATTCCAAATTATATTCGTTCTCTCAGATTTTTACATAATGAAAACTTTTACTGATGAAAACAGCGGCTCGCTCCCATAGCAATTACCCACTACAGTTAGTTGTGGGCGGGCGACGGGCGAGGAGTTATAAATAATAAAAAGGAAACCGACAAACAATGAAGCGGTGAGAAGTGTTCTCACGGCGATGAATGTCGATAATGGGCTGCTATCGCTGTTGCCGGGAGATGTGTCTCACCATCTCACAATCTCACAGTCTCACAGAGGAAAGTGAGAGGACAAGCGGGTCGTTAGGTCGAGATTCGGTATGGGGCCCGACTGGTGACTGGGTGACGGGGGATCACAATACTGACACTTGTGGAGGACGCGGGGCTCTATTGATGGAGAGATTACACGGTTCGGAAATAATTTATTCTCGACGGTCCAGTTTCTTTTAATACTTTGAAGTTGTTGTTTTTTTCTTTAAATGTCGGTCTAAAAGATCCAAGTACCTAAAAATATTCTCTAATCGATATTTCGCAGCCTGTCGTTTTGCTATAGAGATAGAGTTCGAGAGTTGTACTAAATGGCACTGACATTTAAACGACATTGTTAATAAGCACGAAAGAAATTCGAGCTTACTCCCATGTTCACAACGCCAAAAAAACCGATTTATGAACGAAGTTTGAATTTATTGAGTACAGTAAATTGTCTTTAAAATATTTTATACTCCCTGATCGCATTTTGTCCGATTTACTGAAGAGTACCGGGGACCGAGCTTTGTTCGGCTAAAAAAAACAACCTGCTGAATCAGCTGTTTCAGAACGCCGTTTTAGAGCTTTTCTGTTCCCGCAAAATGGAGTTGATTTGGTCTCGTTCAAAACTAACGACGACGTACTGTCGTAACAGGCGGCCACTGAAGCTAAGTGCCGTTGAAGTTGATCGTAACCTTTAATACCTATAATTCAGCCTGTCGCTTCGTTGGAGTGCAGCGTCCTGCGAATAACTGTGGGAACGCCAAGTGGCTCTTCACGAATTTTCAATAATTTGGAATAAATCTGAAACCTCCCCATCTCCATTTTAGGGGGACGTTTATTTATTTATTTATTGACGGAAAATCCATTTTTAGCAAAGTCAATATATTTTGTATAACATTCCAAAAATGTCATACAAAATGTATTCTCTAAATATGGGGCATATTTCTAACGTTAACTCTAAATGTGGAAGTTTCGGGCTTAATAGGCAATAAAAGCATTGAATATATAGCTAACGCAAGCTATATATGCGTTAGCTATATATTCAATGATAAAAGCCTTTAAATTGAAATTCGCTCCGTTAGGTTAGCGTGCTGGTGAGTACTCGTTTATGTGATTAGTCATGGTCTGACATAAACCCGTAATGTCCCGCAATGAACTGTGGTTGAACTGCGGTTCAGCCCGCGGTCGCGGTCCTGGGGCGGCGCGGCGGAGCGGAACTGCCCACAGCGCCACAGTGCTATCTGGCGGCGGCGCGGCGAACCGTGCACAGCGCTGATAACGCTCTTATCACACCCGCCGCCGGGGCTGGCTATCTAATAGTGCTAGGGTGCATAAATTAGGCTACCTGCAAGTTAAATGGATGTTTGAATCCTATACTGTTATACGAGCAATGTTATCTTGCGTACGTGCGTACGTATGCGTGCTTGGTTGCACAATTATCTAAAAAACCGCTCCGAGGATTTCCTTCAAAGTCTGTAAATAAGTAATTTATGACTAAAAAAACGTGTTCTTTGCAGATAACTCGGCCATATAAAATCTAATAACGTAATAAAACGAATTTGAAAGTTGTAAAATTTTAACATTCAGTTGCCGTAATAGCAATGACATAAACAAGTAAAGTGTGAACAAATGAAGTAATCACAACTGCTGTTTGCAAACTACAACCATCTAGGGAGCATACAGCGTGTGGCATAAATATTACATAGAGTAATAAGAAGATTTTTATTTATAAAGTTTATGACGCTGACATATTATATAGTAACTGGATGAACTGGTAAACATTAAATAACCGAGCAAGGCTCGGTCCACTAGGTACTACAATTTTTATTTGAGAGTGGCGGTTTGTCCACACTTAAATCTTTGGTAACATTTTTCTGCGTTAGACGAACAATTTCTTGCTCTGCAAACATGTTCAGAACACGAACAGTAGAAATGTTCTTGTCAATTGTTGGTCGTTTAAGTATACTTTTACTTCCCATAGGAGGCAGCACGAATTTTTCCCAAAATTGGGTTTTAAATTAATGATTTTGACATTATTACATTAGGATGAATCAGGCTCGGCGTGATGGAGGAGGGTTAAAGGGAACGAAAAGGCCAAAACCATTGAAGTGGTCGCAGAAGGTCAAAGGTCATTGCCCTCTGGAAAGCTGATGGACTAATGGACTAATGACACATCTCAGCAAAAATATCAACACTGGAAAAGATAAGCAAATGGCTGGATTTGAATGCCAGACTAATTATTAGACCTTTCGTCCATTGTCTCCCATTTTCCATAATTTCAAATCGAGTTGTACAATGTTTAATTTTCAACGGTTAAAAACTAATTGTTTTTCATTTTGACGTGTGTAAACAATATTAATGTTTGTACAATTACAAATGCAGACGTTTTTACATTTATAAATCCACTTCATGTGAAGTTATATATTTTAGTACTTTTATTTTATCTGCCTCGTATTATGATGAGTTTTATTTAGCTAGATTTAAAAAATTATATTCATTTTTCTGATGCCTTGCTTGATCAACCAAACATTAAGAGAAGGTATGTTAGTTTGGCCTACTGTAGTCGTTGTTTTTTTTTAACTATTCACACAGTCTGTATACAATGTACATTTCATTCAAAAATATTGTTTCAAATGTGTACAAATCGTGACTTATTCCCCCATAACCAACGGCCAGACCGCCAGACGAGCACCAGGGCTTGCGATTGTGGGGGTGGGGTGGTGTTATCACAGTGGTATTGGTGTTATTATTGTGTGGGGGGGGGTGGAAGGGTTGCAGCCAGACCAGACATGCGAGCATGACTCATTTCTGTGAGTCACCTGTCAATTTGGCCCCGGCAAGACCCGTGAATGTGGACTGATAGATTAGTCTGCAGTCAGCACCGTACCGGACGACGTCGTTGACTACGTACTCCGATCGGCGTGGTGGTGCATTTGCAATCGAGTTGGTGCTTAGTTTTCCAACAACCAAACTTATTAAAGTGGTTCCTACATCTAGTTGTAAAACATTCATAAACAATTTACAAGATTTATAAATTTAATGGCTGCTCGGAAACTGAAATTTAATAAGAAAGAGGTAGGTGTTTTCAATAATTCTGTTAAATACCAAATGTTATCTTTTTATAAGTGCATAGTACTAACTTTCCTTTTTTGTTTAGCAACTACCCCTGTTTGAAGAGGTGAATAATAAGCAATATTTTTCAATTTTGCTGTAGATTTTAAAGTTATTATTTTATTTTAATTGATTTAAGATCTAAATACAGTACTGTAATATGTATTAACAAAATTACCTATTATAAAAAAATCATTTTTACATACAACTGTTATTAAAAATAAAATTTATGTTTTATTGAAAAATCACAATTAAATATTTAAGTAACTAAATGCCCGGGCCTGCTCTTAGGCATTAATTCAAATGGGAGTTACAAGACTGAGGCAGCTTGATGGCAGCGCAGAACGCCATTTAATTAAATACACCACAAGCCACGCGATTCGGCGGTACCTGTGAACAGTCCAGTAACCAGTGTAATAGGATCCTAAACTCCGAAGTTAAATGATTGTCTCAAAATCAACAAAATCCATAAATCACCATAAAATATTTGGTTGATTTTATCGAACTTATTATCATTTAGGCTAACTGTAACTAACCAAAATTTTTTTGCTGCTGCATTGAACATGAAGTGACTTTCTTTTACAAATTTATTGTATTAGTGATATAATGAATATTTAATTTAAATTAACTTGCCTAGAATCAGCAAACGATAAGTTACCAAGTTAAACATTTTTTTAAGACATGAATAACAAATACTTCTTCATGCCAGCTCACTAACTTTTATATGGTTCTGTATAGAGTCAGATAGGTTTTGTCAAGACATGAAATGAATTCCAAAAAAGTAATGATAAGATAAAGTTTACTATTCTATTGCGAGGCATTTTTGTAATTCTCATCTTATTTACACAGAAACATCTGTTTTCTGTTCCTTATTGTTCAGGAAAGTTGCTAATATCAGTCTGGAAAACTTTCCGGCCTAGGCCGGAAAACTTCTGGACTATGAGTACTAGGAAATGGAAGTAAACAATTAGCTGATTGCAGAAAACCGATGCATGTTTACTGATAACTTTTGAGGAGTGTAGTGGCAGTGATAACAGTAGAAAATGTTTATTTACTTACTCGCCTCCAGGCTCGCGGCAAATCATTTACATCTGGTAAAACAATACTTTACGGCCTACTAAAGTAATATCCTATTTTCTCAGCTTTGCCAGGACCAGGAATTAACGGTGATGTTTGTCTGGTTGCAGGATTGCCAGAGGCTGGTGGAAGACAACAACAGGCTGCTGCAGACCATGGACCAGTCACATCTGCAGACTCAGGTGGACACCCTGCAGTGGCAGCTCAAGCAGGTGAGCCAACTGTACTACCTGACAATCTCGCAACCGTGGTCTACTAAACCCTTATGTGCCATGGCCGTTGAAATAAAAAGTCCGTTATTTATTCTACTAAACCCTTAAGTGCCATGGCCATTGAAATAAAAAGTCCCTTATTTATTCTACTAAACCTTAATGTGCCATGGCCGTTGAAATAAAAAGTCCCCTGTTTATTCTACTAAACCCTTAATGTGCCATGGCCATTGAAATAAAAAGTCCCTTATTTATTCTACTAAACCCTTAATGTGCCATGGCCATTGAAATAAAAAGTCCCTTATTTATTCTACTAAACCTTAATGTGTCATGGCCATTGAAATAAAAAGTCCCTTATTTATTCTACTAAACCCTTAATGTGCCATGGCCGTTGAAAAAAAGTCCCTTGTTTATTTGCCATGGCCATTTGCTTATCCCTATTGGTAGGTAACTGTTATGGTAGGTAACACAGAGTAGAATCTAACCGAGGTTACTTTTAAATGGGTCTCCTGTTGCGCCCAAATGCTTGCTAGTTACAGTTACAGTTAAATCCAGTTACATTTAAGATACTAGTTGCATCCAGTAATAGCTTCAATTAAGTTAAATTAGGAGAGGGCAGCGATGGTGCATTAGAAGATACCTCTTGTTTGATTCTCCTCTGTATAGGAAACAGGTACCCACGAATTAAAATAATCGAAATTTAGTGGCAAGTAACATTGAGGGTAGGTACCTCAAAATTATTATCATCACTTTGCCATGCTGGTGATAAAACAACAGCTAGATATTAGTCTTCCAGCGCCAGTAGGATGTTTTATTACAACTGGTTGAAATAAAAGCACATACAGAAAAACTGGCGAAACATTGTTTAAGGCTCTGTCTAGCGGGTACTCCACAATTTGATTATGAAATCTACATGTAATTGTTATACCATGTAATCATATCGGCTAATCAGCCCAACTAAAATTTAATTTTAAAATACTATTCGGAAATACCATACAGCTTAATGAACATGGAGCTCCAGTATATACCTGCTAGTTTCAGTTACTATTAATTACTCTGAAAAATGAAAAATGTTTTTATAACAAGCCTTTCAAGTCCAAAGTGAATAAAAACATAAGTGGACTCGTTGTTACCCGTCCAACCAGGCACAATAATAAAGAAAAATTGTTGTCATCTAAAAAATAAACTCAAGTTTGTTCAATTTGAACAACAGCGAAGACGGAAGGGAGTCCACCCACTTAGCATATAGAGTGCTTTCTTGTAACTTTTGCTTTAAGAACAAATTTTATTTTCACACCCAATGTTTATTCATGAGGGACAATATTGGTTTCATGTTTTCCTTTTCTTTAACACGGATAATTAAAAACCCAAGATTTACATTTTTTTCGAATTCAATAGAGAAAAATGAATATACAGTCATTATAGGCATAGTGTAAAGAAAAAAGAAAGGTGTGTGCACAGTCAGCTGGTATGACGTAGGTGGGCTCGATAAACAAGCGGACCTAGCAGTTTGACTTTAGAACTTAAGACCGTACACAAAATATTTGGATTGAGTTGAATCAACTGCTTTGTATTGTACTCATCGTAAGTGCTAGTTGCGTGAGCCCATCTACGTCATATCAGCTGACCCTGCACACACCTTTCTTTTTTCCTTACACCATGATTATAGGTAATATGCATAAAGACAGGTGAATAAAAACACAAATGGACTTGTTACCCGCCCAACCGGCACAATAATGATATAAAACCCAACCAAAAAATAAAGTGTGGTTTGTTCAATTTGAACAAAATGAAATCTGAAGTGAATCCACTTAGCATATAAAGTGCTTTCTTATAAGAATAAATTTAATTTTCACACCTAATGTTTATTCATGAGGAGCAATATTGGTAACATGTTTTCCTTTCCTTTAACAAGTTAACAATAAAATTGCCCTGTAACAGTGGTTTCTATTTCAACATGTTTTACTTCTTTAAAAAAATTACTAAATTGTTCACTAAGAAACTATTTTAAGGCAATTTGTAGGTTTTAATAATCTATTGGCGAGATTATAAGTAAATATTTAGATTTGTTGAATTATACTGTATATTTAAATACAGATAAAAATTGTTGTTTGAATTCCATCTATATTTTTTAAGCTTGCATGTGTGAGGTAGCCTTTATGCATAAAAAATTACTTTTTCAGTTAAATAAAAAATCATGTTACAGTGTTTTAACTGAGGAAAGTGGGGCAGACCACTCCCTGCACTAAAAGGAATAGATTTTTCATTTTATGAGGTCTGTAGGGCTACGCTCTAAAACATAATTTAAATTTTTCTTGATCCCTTTATCATTTAAATTAAATCTGCTCAAGTACGCTATGTAAATTTTTGTAATATTAGGACCTATACTCCGTATTTTGCGTTTTCATTCCTTGGCAAGGAATCCTTGTGTTGTTTAGCGAATTTCAACAGTTAACAATTAAAGTTTTTTTTGCTCTCCAGGCCGAGTCGAGCAGACAGATGTACAGGGCCGTGCTCGAGCAGGTGTCAAAGTTCCTGGAGAGGGTTCACAGGAACCTGGACCAAGTCAACGGAAAGCCACCGCCGTCAAAATGCAAAGCACGGTATGTACCAGAGAGGTTAGTACTGATGAGTAACCCTTGCGGATGTTTTAATACTTTTATATTTTACTTAGAAATGGCAACCTACCAATGTAAGTATTTCAATTCAAGTATAAATTAGAGGTGAGTGTTGGTTATTGACTGTGGTACAATCTCGTAGTCTTGTTACTGACTAAGGTTTACTTGTCACGTAGACAGGACTGTTAATAAAAAATAGCCCAACAGCCAATGGCAACTAGGGGGCCTGCAGTTTAATGTGGGGTCCGTACCACAATTTGGCCAACTTCAGCTACAAACTCGTCTATGAGGATGGTCATATATTTGAACGCAGTATTCACCAGTGCAGACTTTAATCCCTATTGAGGAATACCGCATCCACAATCCATCACTTATAACTAACCACAGTTTGTGAAATCCAAGTAGCTGGATTATAGGACACTCATTGTCCTAGTCTATTAATTAACATCCTTGTGGGATGTCAGACTAACTTTTAAAACATAATATTTTTATAAACATTTTATGTTGTTAGTCAGTAAATCTCAATTTTACTAGTTCTTTCCTCTTACAAAATGTAATAAATTTCAACAACTAGCGTTCAGAAATAGATTGAACCTTGTAATTTACAGAAAAAGCTCTAATTTATCAATAACAACTTTTTTTACTGTTAGAACGAATCGACAAACTTACAACAACTTTTTTTACCGTTAGAACAAATCGACAAACGTTGTAGGTGTCTTGTTAAACCAAACAATAGTAAAAAAACTTCAGAAAATCACAAACACTAGTACAAAGGCTGGTCGAGTGTACCACTTTTGAACATGAGCACGTGCGGCCGATATTCGCCCATGTCGAAGTATATGAAGGTGCCAGTGTCGTGTGTCATGTAGCAGCCGAACTGGTTCCCGACGATCACGTGCCAACACGGCCGGTACCTGAAACCAGAGCAGGCCGGTACAACTAAAGCAATTTAAAAAAGACATTAGATACCCAACTCAAAATTTGTTAGCCTAAGTGACTTTTTGGTTTTTTCCCCAATTGGGTTGTTTGCAAATTGGGTCTGTTCGCCAATTGCATATTGATAGTTTGATTATTTTCATCAGAAATAATAAATCAAATATTTTTACTAACTTAGAACATTTTTACCCTACACGAAATAGATTAAATTATGGTTTTTTTATTCTTAGACTTAGATTAACATCATCAAGAACTATATTTTTTTGCATTGCATATAGTTGTACAGAAAACTACCAATACACATAGTTGAGGCTGAGGGAAGCAGTGTCGCCATGTTCAAACGAGCGGTAAGGGGTTGGCTGGTCAGCCTTGGGCTGGACAAGGTTGAGGCACTGATACCACCACTGTATATCAGATAAGGGAGAAACTGTAAAAGGCAAACATTATTATTTTGTTATCTCATTCACTTGGCCAAAATATTGCTGCAATTATTATTTTCCAATTATTTTCCTATTTTATTTTATTTATTTTTTTTTAGTAAATTAGTATTATTGAAAATGTTAAAAAGTATATTCTATATATTTTTTTAAATAGATGTAAGTTTAGTTAGGCCTATTTGAAAAGTGAAGCAAATGGACTTTGATTATTCTCACAGCCAGACAAATAGTCTAAGTGAGAATGATTCCTGTAAACAATTTTTTTTATACATTTACATGTTAATGTTAAATTTTTGTAAATAAACTATTTGAATTTGAATTCGAACCTCTTGTCTATCTCGGTCTTGATGTACTGAGCCATGTGCGCCAGGTGGTTGGAATTCTGCTCCTTTGCCGTCTCGGTGCTGACTTCGAACGAGGCCCCCAGCTCGGGAGCGATCGCGTCCTCCTCGTCCGGCTTATACACAAAGTTCTTAATCGGGAATTTGTCCCAAGCTTCTTTGGCCACTTCGAAAATCTCCTTTTGCAACTCTTCGGTCATGTCTGTGTCGAGTACGACACAGCTTATGCCCAGTTTGGACTTGCTAGATGTGGCGGACGTCACGGACGGGACGGGAGCGGCTGTCGGCTCCTTCTGTTTATCCGTCGGGGGGGCTACCACTGTCACTTTGGGCCCTTCTACTTTTGGCCCTTCTGCTGCTGTAGGTTCTCCCGGTGCTGGTTCCGCCATCAGTGAACCTTTTTACGCTTTTACTGATTAAAATTGCTTGGAACAGAGTTTTTTAAACTTGATTCTCAAGATTACTTGATGTCAGTTGATTTTCAATGCTGACTTCTCTAAAGTAAATATTTACAATTTAAATTCTGTTATGTAAATATTTGGATTTGAAGTAATCATATGTTTTATATTGTAAAAACAAGGATACTTTTCTCCAACATATGTAGCAGATGTACTAAATTAAAATAAAGCAACAGAGAAAGTAGGTAGAGTAAACTTAATTTTTATATTTGAAAAACTGAACCTTCTACTGGACAATGAATTTTTCTAATATGTAAATAAACATAACCAAATGTAAATAAAATTTTGTTGCAAAATAATGCATTTTCATTTTGAAATTTCCAGTATTAGAGATTCTTTCAATATTAAATTTGTTAAGTAGATTTCTAAGAATTAAATCCCTAAGGGAGTGTTTAGCATTATATCATAATTAAAAAATGTATTCAATTGTATATTTAAAAAGTGTTTATTTAATCATTTACCTCTCTTACATTCAGGCATTACGTTTTCCCATGATAAAAATATGAACTAGAAACTTTAAATGGGATTGAGTTATTTTTTTTAATGACTTAATTACTGGTAACAACTTGAACTGGGACCGTCCACTATTCTTTGTCAGTAGTAAGAAGAATACTCTCTTTTATATACAGTTTTATAAAAGAAATGAATGAAAGAAATCATGAGGTTGGCTTGATTACAAACTGGACAGAAAATTATAAGCAGAATAACTCAGCTCAAACCTGTAAAAAATTGAATATTTGTACAATTATTAAAATAAAGTCATAACTTCTTTGTCTCATTACTAAACTAAACAGCGATGCCAAAAAGCAAGTGATTTTTTTTACCTGAAAAACCGAGCCAAAATCTTAAATTTTACCTGGAATGAAATCCTAGGTTATTACTTGGTACAATCCCCAGAGCCAAGAAAGCAAAATCTTCTGAAAAATCAATGGAATTTCATCGTCTGTCGCCCATTACTTTATCTGTCTCATTTTGCAGTATTTGAGATTCAATATGATAAGGAAATGTTACACTCGACCCATCCTCGTCCCCAGTTAGCCTTCTCCCATGGCCCAGACAAGGTCCCTTAAGTATTTGTCTGAACCAGAATTTTACGCTGAGACGTGATGTAGTTTGGTCAGAGATAGAGCAATCAACAATATTTTAACTCCTTATTTTAGCTTTCAACGTTAATTAAACAAGTAGAATATCATTTAGATCTGACATTGCAGCTAAAAAATTACTTCCAGGTCGCGCAGTGTGCACACGGTGGCGTCGTGCCCGAGCCACAGTCGCCCGGAGTCGCCCTCGCCCGGCCCGGGCAGTGTGCAGCGAGCCAACAGCATCTCCCAGATACAGGACCACTCCTACTCCATGTTCAGAGACATCTCCTGGTGAGTTTCAGCGATAGTAAGAGTAAAATATTTTGAGGAGACAGCATATGTTTTGTTTTTTGTTTTTAAATTTTAAATCAGGATTGGTTTTTACTTGATTTTTTGTTTTAAACCTCCTGGGTAATTTCACCATGACTTAAAAAGGATATTATACAGGTAAATAAGGTAAGAATCTAATTGTACAAAATTGCTTTTATTGTTAATTTGTTTTTTGCATTGAAGACTTAAATAACCAATGTGATATCTTAAAGCAAAGAAGGAAGTCCAGTCGACATTTTAGTTACAGACCCCCTCTGGGTAAACGATCGCTTTTGGAACTTAGACCAACTGATAGCCAATATTTTGGAAAGTGGCTGCAATGCGGCATGCATACGCTGCCCTGACTCTCATCTTTGCTTTGAGAATGTCATTGATGATTTGGAGATTTTCTGGCATTCATGCTTTGGGGATTCGTTATGCTGAAGAGACCCAATATAGTTCAAAAACAGTTTGTCCCAAATCCCACCACCAACTCAAAACATTAAATAGATGATGTATTTTGAGATTAGACCAATTTTCTCTATTCTTGATTTAAGAGAATATAAGTTTGGATCACTCTGTTTTTTGCGCTAATTGGCCCCCTTTAGCGCAACATTCTTGTTAAAAAAGTAAGTTTGTTGAATTTTACAGCCTTAGTGCAGCGTCTGCTAGGTAGTTACAGGATCAGTGACGTCCCTGCGGTGAAGCGAGCGACAGATTCATGTAGTGCAGTGGATAGAAAAAGAGGGAAATGCTTGCCTTTGTTTAGCTTAATTTGGTCCAGGAAGCTCATATTGGTCTGAACAAAATGGACTGGTTATTCCTTATGAGTTTTACGCTTCATATACCTTTTTTATAGTTTGTTTTTAATAGATAAGTGCCTGATCAAGGTTTTTTGTGTTTAATAAAATCGTGTGTATGTGTAGTGAAAAGAAATTTGTTTGCCTGTTAACACGGAAGTTAATTAAATTTGCTTTTGAGATAAATACCTCCCACACTATTATTTCATAACCTCTTATTAAATAGTAATTAATGGTAATCTCTCTTTTCTTAAACTCTTCCGGTCATTCAGAGCAACAAAAGAGTTTTAATGTCAATGATCTCTACCATTTTTTTTAGTTCCCATAAATATTCTAACGGACATTTTAACTGTAGGAACAATAACATAACAACAAAAGTAACATGTAATCATCTTGTAATTTGTCTTATCATCTGATTAATGTTCATTTTTCCCCCTCCAAGTTCTTTAAATTAGAGGTTTATAATGTTTATTTCTCTTACTTTAGACTGGACATCATGCAGCACTTTCCCACCTCAACAGACTGTATTGGGGGTTCCCTCGCCCCTGAGATAAAGAAACAAAACAATTTGACCAACAACAATAAAGGGACCAAAAGCAACTCTACAATACACATAGGATTATCAGGACCTAAAATTATCCATGATGTGATGGGTTACCGTAATGAGCTTGAGCTTATTGGAAAATAAATTTATGTTACAAACACCATTTTTACTTGTATACAGTACATAAACATTGGCTTCAAGTATCAGGCAGAACTGAAATACTTGAATATTCACATGAAACAAATTCATACTTCTAATACTGTATGTCGTAGAGTTTTCATAAGTGTGGGGCTGAAGATGATACAACTCTCAGGGCAGCCTCGCCTTTCAGTCATATATGATGCATTTCCAAAAACATCCACCCTATTTTCTTGGCGATATGGAATCTAAAACAAAATTAAAAGGAGTGAACCTTAACTTCTTAAAACATAAACCGTCACGACAGAAGGCAGGGAGCGGAGACAGGATGGCAGTTTCCCCGAAACATATTAATAGAATGGCTAGCACAGCCACTTTTGGGAGGGGGGAGTGGCATAGCGCCTGAAATTCTCAGTCCCACACTCATGTGCTTACTTCAGTAGTCCTTGCTAAGGATTTGCAGCACTAGATCCAGCACTAGGCTTGGTTTTATGCAGGTGTATTGTAACTTAAGACTATCTACAGTTTATGTTATACTAATTGGTAGTCTACCCCATTCGTAGACCTTCAAAGTTTAGAAGGGGTCATGACCTTGGGGTCATGACCTTTAAAGACCTTCAATTTCAATTTAGAACCTTGAACTAACGAGATGCTCAACTTAGTGGATACAGTCTGCAGTAGCTCATCAATAAAGCTCTGCCCATTAAGTTATGTTAGCTCTGCCGACATAGATAAATTGGTCTCAGTCACAATGAAATTCTCTTATTGCCAAAATCAACGATACTGCTTGGGAAAACAGGAAAATCAATATTACTGATCTTTTTGAGTGTTTTCCACAAATTTCATGAACTCCTCTGTACACTATTGTAACCTTTGTCGGTTTGTGAATGACGATGAACTTAAAGATGGCGTCAGCGGGTGGCTGTGTGCACAGGCGGCAGAGTTCTTTTCAGTACGAATTGAAAAGCTTCTCCCCAGATATGACAAGTGCCTAAATATTTGTGGGAACTATGTGGAAATAGTATATTATGTTACTAGGCCGGGAAGTACTGTTTTGCCAGACAAGCATGATAGTTCCCACGCAAGCGAAAGCGATTGCGGGATTTTCATGCGAGTAGGGCAAATCTTCCCGGCCGTGTAACGTACGATATTTTTCATCATACTACGCAGAAAAAAACATCCTTTTAATCATAACGTAGTCTTTGCATAAACATACGTTTCTCAAACCTTCAAACCTAACCTGATACAAACAGAACAAACATTTGCTACGGATGCAGTGCTGCCACTACATTCTTCTTAAAAGAAACCAATGAACCACCAATATACTAGCATTAAACGTCATTTTGCTGCAAATCAGCTGATAGTTTACTTCTGTTTTATCCGGCCTAGGCTGGCAATGGGTAAGTTTCGAGCCAACAAGAAGGAACTGAAAACAGATGTTTCTGTGTTAGTGTGATGAAAAGTAGTTTAAGGTACGCTCTCTAAGATGTATATAATAAAAATGTTGTAGATGCATTGAGAATTACTATTGCTTTGTCGCAGGAGGAGCCCCCGCGCCGTGGTGGAGGAAGTGACTCCGGACAAGCTGTCCCAGGAGGCGTTCCGACTGCTGCGGACCGTCCAGAGTCTGCTGGGCACCCGCGAGCCCGACCTGGCCACCCGCCTGACCCCCACACCCACACCCGCCCCCACACCCGACCACTCCCGCGACAGCACGTGGGTGAGTGTCCAACGTCCACCTGTAGCGATATCTTCGTACTGTTGTGGTTTTTCGTAGTATGTTCCCAGTTTCTGTAGAGTTGGTTAAACGTTTCAGTTTCTAATAATACTTATAAATCTGTCCTTCAAGGTTTAAAATTACTGTCTTTCCTTTCTTTCTTGAACTTTATTTGCGGTCAAGGACAATTCTAATGGGTAACAGGTTCATAACCACTGTTATACCCTACATGCAGAAGACCAGTACAGTTGGTAGCAAATGTGTTGAAGCAATATTTAACTTACAGTATACAGTAGAGCAACACAAACTGTGCCTATTATGGACCGGGAGAATGCTATATTTTACCCGAACTAACAAAAATTTTAAAATTGAAAATTGCATTTTAACTGCATATTAAATGTATCGTTTTTTTTTTTACTGTCTACTAAAATGAGTTTAATATTTAAAATTTTTCAGTTCAATTTTGTCGTGCTAAATTTCATATTTTTGTACATATGTAGTAAAATATTACAGATAATTTATATGGTAATTAAAAGTTTCATGAAAACTAAATTTCATATAGCAGACAATTGTTGAGAAAATTGTTCTCTGTTTACAGAAGAATTCATAGCATCAGACTAAGAGCCTGGATTCCAGGGTTGAACGGTCATTTTTCATTGAGATCTTAAAGTAGGTTTACGCTTTCAAATTGAAATGCTTGCTTCCTGGAGCACTGCATTTTTTGGCAAATTTTTTATTTGGTTTGTCGTTATTTAAGTTTATGCATTTTGCCTAGCTTATAATATGTCTGCCTCATTAAAAGATTCATAGAATTAATCAATACTGCTTTTGCTTGTATGTGCAAGAACTCGTGTAATTTTTAACATGCTTTGTTTTGCTTGAAGAATTAAGTGTTTGATGAAATTATGGAGAGTTTTCATTAACTAATCCATAAAAATTAACAAACTAATCTGTAAATAACCACAAGTAACACCTTGAAACAGAAGGTTAAGCACCTTCAGCTTGAAAAGTTTTCAATTAGATGTTTGATTTTATTTGTTTTAATAATTTTAACAATGCAATGTCAAGCTTGCTTATTATAAATACAACCAAAGGGTTGGTTTGGTATTCAACTGCTCCTATTCGTCCCAAGGCCCAGGGATCAAAGCTCTAATTTAAGCCTTCTCTCATCCGTCACTCCCACCAATAGCCAAAAAATCCACAATTGATTCAACAATTGTTAAATACTGAGTTATTTATAGTGTCGTGTAAAAAAATAACAATGTTGTTGAAAAATTGGTCAAACTAACAGTATTTGTTATATAATGGAAATATAATTTAAATCTCTCATCTGTTTATCATACCTGGTTCCCTAACCATTTCTCAATATGTATTTCTACAAGTTTTGAATATTTGTCATCATATAAACCTTGTATGGAAACTTCAAAGTTCTTCAGTTGTTCTTTGTTATCCTTTAGGCTCTCTCCTTGCCTTCAAAGATTCATCTCTTGGCTTATCTAATTAATATTTTAATTAAAATTAATTTTGAAACCCCTGAAATGCAGATTTAATGAGAATATAGGATGATTACCTTTTTTGCCAGCAGTGTAATCAAAATTAATGTCACTGTTTAGATTGACATGTTTTGGTTTAACAAAACCATTCAAAACATCGTACATCCCGGTAAGTCTGTATCTTGACCCATGCACCTCTAGACTGGTAAAAGTGATGGGCCTATCAAACTGTGTTTTTATGTGATTTAATGATTTTATCGTGTCCAAGTGTATATATAAAACAAGTTAAATTGTATTTAAGTAAAACAGTAGTTTTTTAAAACAAATTTGAAAAGATTTATCCCGCTCAGCTGGTCAGTGATTGGTAGAAGTGTGGTAGTGTTCGAGATACTTAATTTTAATTTTTGACAACAACCAGAACACTAGGATGTACTGTTTTGAAAGTGAGTTTGTTAAACCGAAAAATGTCAACCTAACGTGTGTCATTAATAGATTGAACTGCTAACAAAAAAGGTAATCATTTTCTATTTTCACTAGCAGTTGCCTGTGGATTCGCTCACGATAAAGATTACAGCGGATCTTACTTCTGCCCTTTGAACTGTTAAATTTTAGTATTCACAGCTGTTTACAATTCAGTATTTGAATGTTTGCATCCTTATAAAATGTAAACATTGAAGCTAAGGACATTCACGGGGCGTAGCCCAAGGGGATTTTAAGGAAGTGAATAGGCCTATGTCCTTTTCTGATATAGTGGCTGTATTCCTGCAAAATTTCAGCTCAGTTGGTCCAGTATATTTTATGTTGTTGAAAGACTGATATTCACACAAACATTCATACTTTCACATATATAATATTATAGTAGGTTAATATTATAAAATAAAAAGCTGTCAGAAGAAACCGTATTTCTAGTAAATATAGTTTCAGTTTTTAACCTGAGTATTATTGAAACAGTGTTTCAAAGTATACGGCTCGGGGTGTGTTGCAGTGCGTGGGCAGTTGCAGTTCGCTCTCGTGCAGCAGTCAGCGCAAGTCGCTAGATGCGTCGTCCTGCTCGTCCCGCGCAGAAGTGGAAGACACGGGCGACGCCAGCACGCCGCAACTGAGCGTGGGCTCTACAGAGGACGAGAGCGGCTTCTCCTCGATGAGCAGTTTCCACGAGGTGGGTCTGCCGGAGGTGCGGACCTACCCGGAGGTGGGGCTTCCCATCGTCGAGCCCAGCCACAGGAGATGGAGCTCGACACCCGTCGAGAATCAGTCATTCCGGTCGAACTCGTCCATCCAAGTGCTGTGGGTCTGAGTCCGACTGATATGCTGGAGCGGTTGAACCGAAAGGTCTTCGGTGTTACACAGAGACTAAAGAAAGTTTAAGTATGGTGTACAAAGACCGTAGAATCTTCGAGGGAGTCCGGAAACACGTTGAAAGCTGGTGCTGCTGTGCTTCGTAATGCAAAAGGCGACAGTGCCATAACTCGCTTTCAAGTAAGCATTCAATCAACAGGGCTGGGAGATAAAATAAACTTTTGTTTAGAATTAGACAGCGATAGAGTTTGATCCGGTGTTTAATTGACTTTTTTAAACTGCTAAGAAGATGGATGATTTTAATGTGAGGTGTTATAGTACCGGATGTTTAATTTGGAACATTTTAAATCTAATTAAATAGATATAGTACACAGATAAACCATATTATCGACAAACAATTTTTATTAGGCCTATATCATTTTTGTGCTAGTTTAAATTCAGTCTTGATCTCATTTTAAGACCCCCAGCCCGGTATAAGTAAGTTTCTAAACTTGTTTTGTACAATTTTTATTTAAATAGTGCTAATATGTTTTATAGATATAATAATCTTGATATTATAAGTACAAAATTTAAACATAACTCCATAGAACTCGTGTTGGTTATGAAGATTGTTGAAGAGTTCTTTATTGTAAAAAGGTTTATTTAAAACTACATTAAGGCATTTTTAAAGTAAATCAAGTGCTATTATTGAGATAAAAGTAGTAAAAAAGTTTCAACCAGGAGTTTTTATTCACCTTATGTTTCCTAAAAGCATAATATATTCATACTCAATATTTTTAAGTACCTTTGATTAAAAATCAAGGTACAGTTGCCAAAAGAAGGAAGGAAATGAGCAAAAATCCTCCGATTAGTTTCCTTTAGAACCTAGTACTTTGAACGTATATTTCATTTTTCTAGGTAGAAGAAGGTGAGAGTTCATATAATGGACAGAATGTGACTTACCAAAGGCGTGCCCATTAAAAACAGTCCCACATGTGCTTTCTCTAAACCTGGTTTATTGGCATCACTTAAGCCAATTGTCTCTCGCTGGAAAGCTCTGCAAGGACTCAATGGAACCAAATTCAAACATTTGGCTGTTCCGAGTTCAAGTTCAAAACCGTGGCTTCCACTGAAAGTGTCTATTTAGTTACACTTTGCAAAAAAAACTCACTGCAGGAAAATGTAACTTCTGCAGGGCTTTTGAAATTGGCCTGCAAAATTGGGAGGCTCAAAACTCTCCCCTCACTTTCCAAAAAATTTGCTCATCAGTCTCAGTGCTTCCTGCAGGCCCCACAGCTGCCCCCAGGACCACAGCAAAGGTCTCCCATCTGAGATTTTCCCAGACAGAAGTCATCACTCTTGGGAGATGTTTTTGTGTACAGAGATTGACAAGTGAGAGGTACAGTAGAGTCCCACAAATGTCGGACTAATGTGGACCGATTGGTGTCCAGGTTTGTGAAAATTCCGAGTTATCAGGAAATGAGTAAAAATAAGAATAGTGTCTGTTATTTCTATAAGAAATCATTTATTTATTGCATAGTAAAAAATAAAAAACTGTATTAGTTACAAAAAAACTTAAAGAAAAACTAAAACTGTTTTAAACGTGTCACACCGAGCTCTGGCCTTGAATCTCAATGCACTTTGCTCTGGCAGGCTTTCCGAGTTATCCAGAATTCCGGGTTATCAAAGTCCGGGTTTGCGGGACTCTACTGTATAAATTTTATTATGTAAGGAAAATTTTTGCGCCGAAATTGTGAGCATTAACCGAAATTGTGAAGTCGTAGGATGATGGGGGAGGGCTCAAATTGAAGGTATTAATTCCAGGGACTCGGGAAAAATTCTGAAATTGCCTTTAAGTTTTCTATAAAATGAGAAATAACGTAAAATAATTGCCATTTAAAAAGCATTGGGATCTAAAACGTCTGCTTTGTTTACATAAAACACAACAACATCAAGTGGCGCTGACACTTGATTCACAACTAAATGCTAAATTTAAAAAAAATTGGTGGATCTAAAAGCCAGTTTTCTATGAAGGTATTTTGCAGTAGGAAAATGAAGGATTATGCTTCCCTAAGCATAATCCTTCATTATGCTTAGTTCAATAGGGCTTTAGTTCCTTCTTGCCTCTTAGGGATGAGCGATAAATCACAGACTGTGATTTTGTCACTGATATTTTTAAGTCATAGTTACAGTCTGTGATGTGGTATCAAAAGTAGCAGCTACAGAAGTCACAGTCTAAGCAATTCCCAGTCGCAGGCATTTTGTCCAAAATATTGACTGTAGTAGCGCTAGTGACTACCGGAGCTGTGTTATTTGATCCAGTAACTACTGCAGTTCTTCGGACCTATGGTTCACATATGGTTTGTGAAGATCAGCCATTAGCGTTTCAGGGCTTAATTTGTAAAGAAAAAAGTACCAGAGCTATGGCACGAGTGGCCGCCGGAAGGGTATGGAAAACCCCCCAGCTTTTGGGGCCCTCCCGCGGAAATTTTTTTTGAATTACGATTAAATTTGATGCCCTTTTAACGTTTATGACCACAGTTTAACAATTAGGCCGTGTTCACTTTCACGCTAGCTAGGTTTGCCCTGCCGCGGCTAGATCTTCTATATCTATGGCACAAGTATACATACTTGTGCCATAGTGGTCTTTAAGGTTGTGATCTCCAGCGCTACGTGTGTTTAGCGCCACTCACGAATCATGGTGGGAATTTACTATTATCGAACAAGGGCGCACCTGATTTGTCCATACATTTGACGAACAATTTGCCGCAAGAGGCCTTATAAGATTAACGTAGAAATGAGTACGGTAATGCCGAATGCACCCAGTACACGCTCGTATTGGCCTGGATTGGATTTGCCCTTGATTGAAGATAGTAAACTTCCACCATCACTTGCTAAAGCCTATCTCGAGTTTATCAAGTGATCAGTATCCAGAATGGAGGTTAAAAAACTACCATCTATTACCTTGCGTGAAACTATATGTAAGAAAAGTAGAGTTGTTAAATTGACTTAGAGGATTCCCAAATTAGAAAGAGTTGTGCACTTTTAAAAATCGCTTTTTAAACAGTATTAATAAACTACGTGGCCAGAAAAAGGGTCCGGAGCTGTACCGGTGAGTTGAGAAACCGCGCTCCGGTGAGCTCCGGTTTCCTAAAAAGGACCGGAGCTGCACTCCGGTGTGCTCCGGCTGAAATTAACCCCTGAGCGTTTGCCAGTGTGAAACATGACAATGATTACTGAAAATTTCTTTTCAAGTGTAGAAGACCAGTTTTGTGATTTAATATTGGTTTATTTTATGTAATAGTTATACTGTAGTTATAGTTTTGACTCCTAAAACATTTAATCACCTGAAATGACCAATCACCAAAGACAAGGTAACACCCTGCTGGGTCTACCATTAATCGCTACCATAACCACTTTGCCTTGTACAAGATCTATCACCAAAGCCTCATGCAGTTTGCTAGTTTTTGAAATACGTACCATGTTATATTAAAAATGATAACAATTTAAATACATTTAAAAATAAATTAAAAATATTTCTGACTGAAAAGGACGTTTACTCTTGAGGAATTTTATGAAGGTGCTGGTTAGTTAGACAGTTGACTAGTACAGAGGATTGTATTATTGTATATAATTTTAACCAAAGATTGTTTTTTTTAGCTTATGTTTTGATTTCTATATCTATATTATTAATTTGTAAGCGATTTTTTTCAATCAAAATTGTGAGAGTTTGACAGCTCGCAGGATGATGGGAGAGGGCTCAAATTAAAGGTCTTGGTCCCAGGGGGTCGGGAAAAATAGCAGATTATGTTCAATTCTACCAGAAAATGAGAAATAACGAAAAATATCTTCCATTTAAAATGCATTGGGATTGAAAAACGTCTGCTTTGTTTACATTCAACATGTGGTGCTAATGCTTGATTCAAAGCCATATGCTAAATGTTGATATGTGGGGCTTTTTTCAAAATGCCGCTAACTATGCACGTTCAATGTATAGAACGTTTGTTTGTTTAATGTTCAAATAAATATTTTGAATTTAAGATTTTCCGATTTTATAATAACTAAGGGTTTAAGTTTTTCATAATTTATAAAAAGTTAAGTAAGTTTGTTTAGTTTATGTTATAACAATACAGATTTTATACCAAGTGATCTATAAATATAATTACGTAAGGGAAATTTTTGCGCCAAAACTGTGGGCGTTTGGAAGGTCGCAGGATGATGGGAGGGGGCTTATCCCTGGGAGAATAATGAAATTGTTTTAAGCTTATTAGAAAATAAGAAATAACGTAAAATAGCTTGCATTTAAAACCACTGATATGTAAAAAGGACTGCTTTGTTTGCTCAAAACATGTGGTGCGGATACTTGATTGAAAACCATATGCTAGATATAATCTTAATTTTGTGGATCCAAAAGCCTATTTTCTATGAAGGTATTTTGTACTATAATAAAGAATGATTATGCTTAGGGGCTATTAGCCCCTTGAAGCCTCTAGTATATCTTAATGTTATATTGCAATTATTTGTAATGTAAGTTATGTATATATGTAAAATTGACACTATTCAACGTACCGATGATGTAAAGATGATGAATAAAGAAATTTTGATTGATTGATTGATATACTAGGCACCATGAAACTGTGACCCTCAAAAACATGAACAGCTGGTCATTTACCCATATGATTATATTTGAAAAAGCCAGCTGATTTGAAGATCACATTTCGTGGCCCTCAGTATAAAACTATTGCCATTTGCAAGGGCGATATCTCATCTAGAAATTAAAGAGCATTTCGTCGCCATGTGTGGCCCTAATACCCCTCCTCAGTGACTGGAGTTGCTACCCATTTCACTCTTATAGCCAAATGGTGGTGTCTTGAAAATTCCGCTAAGTGGGTTGGACCTGTAATGTTGCTTCTTCCAGTTCCTCTTCTCTTGCAAACACTCTCCTGCCTCAAAATAAGTTTAACATTGAAAAAGAAGGTTATCACTTAGGGCCAGATGAGAGTTGTATAGGATAGGTCTTAAAATATTATTTGAAATAATTGGGCAACACCCACCTAGATTAAATGATGTGCTGATCCTTGTCAAGTTGTTAATAGTTAATTGTCACACACAAACACAGATATTGGATCCCAAAAAACTTTCCTGACATTTCGCGTGAAAATGGAAAACATCACGCCTCTCTGGGGGAAGTAAAAAGCTCGCCTACAATGTTTTGCGAGGAGTTGCAACTGTTCGCCAACTTAGAGTTTTTCACATCATCTTTGGGAAACAACTTTTTGTGCTCCTTCAAAAGGTGACTTGAAAAATTCCTAAGTTGTCGAATACAGCGTTTGTGAAAGCCACACTGTTGACTGGGCCTCGACTAGTATATTATTTTTAATGAGTTGAGGTGAAAAGAAAGAAATTTGTTGGAAGCAGCTTGTATGGCCGTGAACATCAATTGTATTTCTCAGCCGATTGCCCCACTTCATCCGATGTTTTTGGCGTTAATTGAAAGTGAAATTAAAAATAAAGTTAACAGAGCAAGCCACCCGCCTCTCCTGCTGATCAGAACGTGAACCCGCTGGACAGGCCAGTCACAGTAAGAAGGTCGGAGCGGCTCCTTGCAAAACATCATAAGCATGATTTTAAATTCCTCTGTAGAGGCGTGATGTTTTTTGTTTTAACGCGAAACGTTGGGACAGTTTTTTGTACGATTCGGTATCTGTATTTGTGTGTAAAAATTATTAACAACTTGAAGAGGTTCAGCACATCATTAAATTAAGCTAGGTGTTGCCCAATAATTCCAAATAATATATTCGATCTGCCTAAAAACTGTCATGTCATTTCGGTCACGGTCTTAAAATGACTCACTTGAGGCAGCAAAGACCTGTGAAGCTGCAGCCGCTGCGTGGAGGCAGACATGGATCAGCAACACCCTTGTCTGTGATGGGATTTATCCATGTCACTTGTTTTGTATGGCATGTCACGTTATCGTAGGGTCTTACAATAGACTCAGAATTACTTCATTCTCCTCAACGCATAAATTCAACATGGAGTAACCTATTTACGCCTCAAAACACTTTATAAATCATTTAGTTCATTCGCATTCAGTGGGATTTTCGATGGACACTGCTATTTCGAAAAGCTGTAAGATTAAAATGTGTGATCAATCGGCAACGAGACTCTGCTCAAATTGAGACTGTGAGTAGAGCATAGATTACACAGTGCTGAGGGAAACAGGGCTGGATGAAGCGACAAAACATTCTTTCCTTTCTGAACGACCCCTGCAAAAAGGGAGGACTTGTTATTAAAGTGACATTGTTAGGAAATCAATGTATTAAGGTAGACCCACACTCATAATATCAAACACTTAACACAAACAAATGAAATAATGTACTGATGTCAATCCTGTGATAGGCAGAACTGAGAAAAACATCCTGCTTGGTCAGGGAGTACTTAGATTTTTTTGTTTTTACATGCGCTCCATGTATTTGCGCCAAATGCCAGAAAGCACTGACCGTATGTCAGGCATTTTCACATAAACCTTGAATTATGCGTGAACATTATTAAACTTAGTGAGTTGGTGGTACAGTCGGGAGCGCACCGAACCTCGGAATCTTGGTGGCTTTCAAGTCCTTTCAATGTTTTCAAGTCCTGTCCACCGCCAGTATCTATTAACAGTACTGTTCATTCTTCTACTGTACCGGCTCACTCCTTGCTCTGATTGTGAACATCCTTGCACAGATCAATAGTCTGTACGGGCGGGGCAAGGATAAAAAAGGCCACAAACCTCTTAAAAAAAGGAAAAAAGAACTGTAGGCTGGGTTACTTCATGTTAATTTAGTGAATTGAACTGATTAAAATTATGTCAACTTGCTCACTGTAAGTGCATGATCGCTGGTGTATACATGGTCGCAGCGACCCGGATGCAGGCGCTATTAGTAGAAGAAAACAAAAAGGAAATTTTTATTATTTACTAAGTCACTAAAATACAGTACACCTCGGATTATCCGGACCCCACATTATCCGGATCCCGGATTATCCGGACCGGTCCATCTGAGAAATTAAAAAGTTAAAATCACGGGAAAAACATAATTTTAGCGAGTTTATGGGGGAATGCGCCTTCTGAAAGTAAAACGCAAATGCGCATTTGGAATTAGAATAATTGAAGGAACCGCATTGCACAAAACAATAAATTACAACATTTTCGTGAAAGTGGTTTTCTGGATTGCTAGCTGGGGCGCTATCAGTAATCAACAAAGGTATAGGCTACAACAATTTAGCGAGTTTGTTTATTGTTGTCATTTGATGAGTTACGTTATTTCTTATGAAGAGTTACTGTAATAAATTTTGAGTTACTTTAAGTTTAGTCTTGATTATTTCAAGTCATTCAAGTTTGAGGTATTTTGAGTCGTGATTATTTAATCTTAATAAATTAAATATTTCAATCTGGCGTTTTATTCCAAACCTAAACCGTATGTACGGTAAAAGTTAACATTATATTCGTGTGATTAATAATGAAGTTTAGTTATTAAATTTGTTTCAAAATTAAACCTCCGTAAAATTTGGAAGATTAACATGTTGTACAGTCTTGATACGCCGTTTGCAATATCATTTTAGCAGGGGGTAAGGTATGCGATCGCTAATTAGGCGATATTGTAATGACCTCGGACTATCCGGATTTTTTGTTATCCGGATCGGTGTTCTGCACATTAATCCGGATAATCCGAGGTGTACTGTACTTTTTTATGGTTAGGGTATTTATTATTGCAGGTGAGGGAAAAATGTTGTGTGTATTTCAAGAGTAAAGCACATCATCTCCCCAATTTGAAACTAAACAAATTGAATACTACTACATGAATTAATGTGCCCAAATTTCCCAAATAAAGCAAGCAGTCCAAACAATCCTAGTGAGCTCGAACCCAACATTCTCGCTCTTGAGACAATGTTGTAGGCCTCCTTTATTCACTCAATGCACAAATAACTATTATTACAAGTATTTACATTCTTGGATGTCTTGGATGTAAACAATAATCATCTGACATACTATACTCAATACTCAATACTCATTTATTTCATGAATAGAATACATAAGCACATGTATATCTCAATCGTCATAATACAGGTAAATACAAAAGATACATAATTAAAGCACAACTTATATACAACTTTGGACTTAAAAATATATTGAAAATCGTGGACAATGAGAGAAGTATGCCTCGTTATTTAAAGACCTGTGAATTCATGAACACTATAAAATTCATTTTCAGTTAAAAACCGCCTAAGCCTCCCTTTGAATTCCCTTTGCGGGCAGTTTTTTATTTCATTAGGCAGTTTATTAAAAAATAAAACTCCCGCACAAGACACTTCCCTCTCGGAAAGTGCTAAGTGGTGTCGGAGGGTACGGAGGGCACACCCATGCCTAGTCGGGAATCGATGAATGGCTCCTATAGTTTGGAATTCATGTTTCTTATTATGAACATGCAGAATGGTTCTAAATATGTAGAGGGAATGAAAAGTTAGGATCTGGAGATGTCGAAAAAGACCCCTACATGATGTTAACGGGGGGAGACCCATAATAATCCTCAGAGCCTGTTTCTGTCTCAAGAAAACTTTGTAAGAATGTGGGCTACCACCCCAAGCCTCGATGCCATAAGACATCACAGAAAAGAAATAACCATAATAAACATTTATTAGAAGCTCCTTGGGCAGAAGAGAATACAAAGACCTGAGAGCAAAATTTGCCTTGCTTAACCTACTGCAAAGTTGTACTATGTGATCAGACCATGATAAGGCACTATCCAGGACGAGTCCAAGCATTTTTACAGAAAAAGATTCCTTAATTCCAAATTCTGAAAGGGATAGAGTCAAGGGATTTTTATTTCGAGGTAAAAACTGGACAAAGAAAGATTTCTCTGCATTGAATTGTAATTTGTTTTCAGAAAGCCAACCATAGAGGGATTCGACAGTCTGCGAAATCCTTTGCTGTTTGCTACAACTTGGACCTCCAAACAACAAGGATGTATCATCTGCATAGAGGATTGGTTTAGCTAAAGGAACATGATGTACAATGTCATTGATATATATAATGAAAGGTAAAGGGCCAAGAATGCTTCCCTGGGGCACACCAAATCTAGATTTCAAGAGATCTGAGTGGGATCCCAACACTTCTACGAACTGATGACGATTTGCCAAATAGGATTTGAACCAGGCCAAGGGTATACCCCTGACCCCACATGCCTCCAGTTTATCACAGAGAATTTCATGGTCTACTCGATCAAACGCTTTTGAGAGATCGCAGAAGATTCCAACAGCGGGTTCACGTTCCTCAAAATGATGAATAATTACATTTAAAAGTCCCAGTATTGCATCAGTAGTGGATTGATGTTGTCTGAAACCATATTGTGCTGCATTTAATGTGGAATGTTTATTCAAATGATTTAAAAGTCTGCTGTAAACAACCTTCTCTAAAATTTTAGAGAAAGTACTTAAAAGAGATACAGGACGATAATTATTGACGTCAGACCTTTTTCCTTTCTTAAAGATGGGAACAACCTTTGAAATCTTAAACTGTTCGGGGAAAATACCACTGGCCAGTGATCTATTAATAAAAAACGTGATTGGATCCAAAATTGCCGGATACATTTTTTTCAGAAGAAAACTTGACACCTCATCTACCCCTTCCGATTTTTTTGGTTTTTAACGAAACGATAGCAGTTTCCACTTCAGAACGAGACACCGCCGGAGTAAAGAACATTGAACTGTGAGGCTTTGTGCTAGTTGTCATGTTTACCTTGGCTTGTAAAAGTGGAAGAGGGGGTAAATCACAGAAATGCTTATTAAAACAGTTCGCAACTTGAGTTGGAGACTGCAGCAAAACACCACGACTATCAAGCTGGGGAAGTGAAGAGCTAACCAATGAAGATTCACGGGTCTCTCTCCGTACCACGCTCCAAACCGCCTTCTGCATACAGTCAGAGTTCATAATTTCACGTGAAACATGTTCTCTTCTCTCTTTTCTTAAAAGTTTTTTAAAGATTTTTTGTCTCTCCTTAAAAAGTTGTCTTAAGTTTGAATCGTCACTATCTCGAGCTATAATGCCCAAGTCTGCGTTTTCATTTGCAAATTTCTTTAAATCTTTGCTAATTTTAAAACAATTTTTGTTATTTATATTATTTTTAATTTTTTTTAAAGGAAAGGCTTCAATAAACATATTTTGAAAAGCATACAGAAATGAATTGAAACTATCATTAACATCGTCACAATCAAAACCAGAAGTCCAATCTACCTCAGACATCAGGCTTAGGAATTTATTAATGTTTCGAGATGAGAAAACCCGTTTCATTATAGATTCAGTACCCTGTCTACAAAAATTCTGTTCTGTCTTCAAAAATGACAGATTCTATACAGATTTCTTGTGCATCATGATCCGAAAAACAACAGTAGAATGATTTACATGTAAATCTATTATTATCTATATTAGTTGCAACTATATCCAACAAAGTTTTGGTTGTTGGCGTCACTCTAGTTGGTGTTTTTATATATTGAGTTAAGCCAAAAGACTCAAAAATATTTCCTAAACTGTTAACATTGATATCAGACAGGTCAAGAAAATTTATGTTCCAATCACCACAAAGCAAAACATATTTGTTCTCTTTCATTACATGATGTATTAAATTTTCAATTTTACCAACAAAATCAACAGTGCTATTATTAGGGGGCCTGTATACACATACAATAGTTAGTTTAATATCATTTAACTTGTTTTTGCTATTACATATTTTTAGTGAGATTATTGAACATTCAAAACAACTAAAATCACAGTATTTTTCAACCAAATCATTCCTTTCCTTAACTGAATAATTATTTACACTATCATTCCTAGAGTAAATAGCTACTCCAACTCTACCCGAAGCTCTACAGAACCTATGAACAGACGTAAAGTTTGGAATTATAAGAGGCTCGTCTGAATAAAGCCAATGCTCCGTTAGACAAAGAACATTAGGCAGTATACTCCAAGAAGCATATAGCTCATCAATTTTGCTTCGTGCACTTCTGATATTGACATGAATAATGACTTGGAATTGTGTGACGGTTTTATGATTTTTTTACATAAATAATCTGTTGCCATGAATACACTGTGATTACAATGTGCCATGACTACAATGTGGTTAATCAATTGTGATATAGGCATTTTGTTGTTGTGAAACCATTTTCCAGCAGTATCAAGTTCCAAGATAGAATTTTGGATGAAGCCCATGGCCAACCTTCTATCATTCTTTTCAGTTCCACACCTATCAGGGATAAGGACCACTAGATAAAACTTAAATTTCAATCTAGTACCCCAAAGCTGTTGTAAAGAAAGTCACGGGGATTTGTTATTTATATAGATTAATTCACAGACTAGACATACACAACTTTCCTATTCTTCTTCATTGCTTTGCTTACTGGGCTTAATTCTTTGGTGATCTTGTGAATAAAGTGTTTATTATTTGAAATACTTTTCATATTTTTTCTGGAATGAAGTTCGACACTAATAATTGATTAGACATAATAGACATACGTTTATTATCTATAAGGACACAATACAATGTATGAGATATTGTCAGAAAGTTCATGTGATGGTTTGTTTGTTCACAAGTCCAGTTGCTAGATCTGAAAAGTCACAGCATAACTTAAGGATATATTTAGTCATGCTAACAATGTAGGCTATAGTTCTATGACACAAATAAGATAAATAGAGAGACATGCACAACAAGATTAACAAATACAGAATATCACAGACTTAAATATTTGGTGGGGTTGATGACACATTGAGTTTTAGGTTATTTAGCATAGTTAAACATTATATAGGCTATCTATAGGCAGATCAAAAAATTCACTGATCTTATAGACTGGGTTGTTTAAGAGCCATTTATAAATTACGTTCTTAAAGCTATTCTGTGGTAATTGTAGAACATTAATTGGGATTTTATTTAGAAATTTTCTACCATTGTGCCATTGTTAGACATAACAGATAATCTGATTCAGGGCGAACCCACGGGGGTTAAAGGGGATATATCCCCCCAAAGTTTTGTTGAATGAAGATTATGCTGAACAAATTTTAACGACTTTGCGGTAAGATTTGTTTACTAAAGTTTCAGCAGTATGATTTTTAAACAATATTTACGAGTGAAAATAATATTTGGAAGTAAAATTTCTTCCAATGGCAACACTGGTGGGTGCCAGATATAGAATTGCACCACTCATACAAATTGTCGGCAGTGTTGCCAAAAACCGGGTATTTACCCAGTTTTTGGATATTTTGGAGGCCGATCAGGGGATTTGTGGGGATTAAAAAAAACCAGGCATTTTAGACTTGATCTGCGGGGGAGGGGGGGGCAGACAGGATTTGGCATTACTGATTTCAGCCACTTTCGTAAGCGGCATCACAAAGTAAACTCAACCTGCCAAGAAAACAGTGGATTGGTAGTGGGACAAGTAGTCCTAATATAATAGCATTGACTACTCAAAAATTGTATAGGACTTATTCAAAGTCAATGATGATAATAATTTGCTAGCCTATCCATAACCTTTCCCCTGTCTGACGTCTCCAGACTTTTAGATCAATTAAATCAAAACTTCAGCGATGTGCAGTGATTCCACACACACTGTGGATTCTAACATACTGGTGTGATTAAGAATGAACTTTTAGCGAATTTCACCCTATAGGGATGTAGCTATTACCGTAGGCAACATGTTAAGACTTAAGCACGGGACCACCGTATAACTTTTCATTTTGATGCCCCTAGACCCCAAAAACACTGTTCGTTCAATTATATAATATACAAATAAATGAATAAATATATACGTGGCTGTAGGCACGATACTTTTGTAAAAAAGGTCCAATCGTGATGAAATATGGCACATACGTGTAGAACAACATTTATTACTTTGAATTCGAAAACCAGCACGATTGGTTAACTCTAACCAATCGTATTTTTTTGAACAGGTTTTTTCAACAAAACAAAATTTATTTTTAGGATTTAATACCTTTTTATTAATTTTAAGTAAATTGAACTGCCAACATTGGATTCAGCTTAAAAAATTAAACGATCTAGCATTTTAAATTATTACTCTACGTCGATGTGTTGCTTGGATATTATTGAATGTGCAAAACACAGTAAGTTGTCCTATATTATTTTAAAATTTACCCTCAAAACAGTATAATTACCCTTTTTCATGGGAAAATCCCCAGAAGTTGCATAACAATTACCCTAAATCACTACATTTACCCTAATGTGGGAATTTTTAAAATTAAAGTTTGAACACATGATTACAGTATATTTAAACTAGCAGTTGCCCGAGGCTTCACTCACGATGAAAATTACAGCTGATCTTATTTCTGCGCTTTGAACTGTCAAATTTAGGATTCACAGCTGTTTACAATTCAGTATTTGAATGTTTACATCCTTACATCCTTATGAAATGTAAACATTGAAGCTAAGGACGTTTACGGGGCGTAGCCCAAGGGGATTTTAAGGAACTGAATGTCCTATGCCCTTTTCTGATATAGTGGCTCTCTATTCCTGCAAATTTTCAGCTCAGTTGGTCCAGTATTTTTCACATGGTTGAAAGACAGATATTCACACAAACATCCATACTTCCACATTTTTATAATATTACTGTAGTAGGATTAGTAGGATTTTCAGGTGAATATTATTTTATTTATCTTTATTTGGAATAGTTAGAGTTCAATGATAATGATTTTGTAGTGTGATTGATTTTGTGTGATTGTGAATATATACTATATACTAGTGGCTTGTAGGGGCAAAAGCCCCTATAAATAAAATACAAATGCTTAATAAAATATATATTTAATGTTTCCTTCACACTCACAACTCGGTAACTGTTTGGCGGAATTAAATGTGTAAAGTGAAATGTTAATTATACTTTGACATTTGCTAGTGCGTATCAGAATTTTAAGAAAGGGCGTTAGCCTACTTCAATAGTAAACGGCTAAATTTTTGAAACAATGGCGCTATGGATGTCGTTCTCAAAACAACTCAGTTCACATCGTTTACAATTATTAAAAATATGGACATGGTTTAAAACAATTCTTAAGGTTAACCACAGACTGTGAAATTAATTTATTTGCCAAAGAAAGTCGTGACATTTAAGTTAACTCAAAAATGTAAACAAATGTCTATAGCCTCCACCTAGTTCAAAAAAATATTATATTGGACAGTTAACGGGTACTTGTTATGGAATTCTCCGTTTGAGGCTACATTGTACACACTAAGCAAATAAATAAATAAATAAGGATTAAATCCGAAAATGGCCTCCCGTTAACTCCACACTCCACCTCTGGTACCCTACGTTCAACACTTTTTTTATGGTTGCCCGTGAATAAATACTGCTTTGTCTTGGTAGATTCAAGATTGAATATACTTTTGATTGGCCAAATTTTAAGGTGAACCTTTTTGGTGGAATCAAATTTAAAGCTGATGTTACACTCAGCTGATCTACACTGTTAGACGTTTTTAGATTACAATGATTTTAAATGGCAGATATTTAACGTAATATCTTATTTCTTGATAAAATTAAAGACATTTTTGTATTTTTCCTCAGTCCCTGGCACCAAGACCTTCTATTTGAGCCCTTTCCCATTATCTTGCAAGTGCAAGGCCTGTGACTTGCCAAATGCCCATAATTTCGGCGCAAAAATTTCGCTTACATAATATATTTATATCGATCATTTGGCATTAAATCGGCATCGTTATAACGTAAAAGAAACACTTAACTCTTTATAATTTTATATTGTAAATATATACTCAAACGCGTAATTATAAAGTCTGAAATCTTAAAATTAAAATATTTATTTTTATTTGTTATAGTAGGCCTACATTGAACATAGTTAGCTGCCTTTTGAAAAAAAACCCCATAGTCAACATCTATCATATGGCTTTGAATCAAGCATCAGCACCACATGTTTGAATGTCAACAAAACAGACGTTTTTAGATCCCAATGCTTTTTAAATGGCAGATATTTTACGTTATTTCTCGTTTTCTGGTGAATTTCAAGCAATTTCAGTATTTTTCCCGCCATCTCGGAATAGAGACCTTTAATTTGAGCCCTCTCCCATCTTTCTACGACTTACCAGACGTTCACAATTTTGACGCAAAGAATCGCCTTACGAAATTAAATATATGATATTTAAAGAAATTAAAAATATTATATACAGTACACCTCGGATTATCCGGATTAATGTGGCGGAACACCGATCCAGATAACAAGAAATCCGGATAATTCGGGGTCATTACAATATCGCCTAAATAGTGATTGCGTACCTTAGTCCCTGCTAAACATGCTGCAAACGATGTATCAAGACTGTACAAAATGTTAGTCTTTCACATTTTACGGGAGTTTAAATTTAAACAAATTTTAGAACCAAACTTCATTATTCATCATACGAATATAACGTTAGCTTTTGCGGTATACTTACGGTTTAGGTTTGTAATAATACGCCAGATTAAAAAATTTAATTTATTGTGATTAAATAATCGTAACTCAAACTTGAAATACCGTAATCATGAGGAGACTTAAAGAGATTTAAAACTGATTACAGTAACTCTTCGTAAGAAATAACATGACACATCAAATGACAACGATAAACAAACTCGCAAAATTCAAAATTGCCTTAAACTACGCCTTTGTTGATTACTGCTAGCGCCCCAAGTAGCAACCTAGAAAACTACGTTCACGAAAATGCCGTAATGTACTGTACAGGCAATGCGATTCCTCGATTGTGATTCCAAATGCGCACAGTAATGTATTACATTGAATTTTACTTTTAGAAGGTGCATTTCACCCGTAAACGAACTAAAATAATGTTTTTGCTGTGATTTTAATTTTAGCGAATTTCCCCTATAGGGAAGAAGCTATTACCGTAGGTCTCATGGTAAGACCTAAGCTCGGGACCACTATAACTTTTCGTTTTGGGGCCCCCAGAAGCAAAAAACACTATTCGTTCGAATTTTTATATATATATATATATATATATATATATATATATATATATATATATATATATATATATCTATGTGTCTGTTAGCACGATAGCGGCCGCAAAAATGGTCCGATCTTTATGAAATTTGGTACGGACATGTAAAGTGGTAATCAATTGGACGAGTTCGTGAACCAGCCCGATCGGACCACCGGAAGGGGGGGTAGAGGGGGATAAACCCCCCCAAAAATGGTTTTTTTGAGTTTTTTACATAGAAAAATAAAATTTATCAAATTTTTGTGGCCACCATTTAATTTAGCTCAAAAAACAAATAACTTAGTATTTTGAATCACTGCTCTATGCCCATTGGTTACCGAGATATTGAAAGTGGTAAACACAGTACGTTGTCCCAATGTTAACCTTATGGGAAATAAGTAAAATTCTATATCTCGCTTATTTCTCAACATATCTTGATAAAACTTGGTAAATGGCTTCTTCTAGTTCAGATCTACTAAATATTGAATTAAAACCATCCAGTTTTAATATACCTGTAGCAGCAAACCTGCATACTCATTTCCCATGTTATTCTTATGGAGCTTAACAAAACATGTCAAATCTTGCTATGTTTGCTTGAAATATGTTGTTTTGCATTTGAAATTCGCTGAGTATGCAGGTCTGCTGCAACGGGGGTATTTTAATTTCTTGGGTGGACCGGTCCGGATAATCCGGGATCCGGATATTGTGGGGTCCGGATAATTCGAGGTGTACTGTAGTAATTATGTACACTTGGGGGAATGATTATTGTTTTATTGTAATTGGCTGGAGATGGCAGGTCTGCTGCAAAAGAGGTGTTGTAATTATAAAACTAACCATATGATTTAATTTAATTTGTTCATGAGATTGTATTATTTGTTTGTTTTGAGTGTTTTGAATTCAATGATGGTATGTTTGCTGACATTTGTGTACTACAACAAGATCACATATAAGTTTTGAGTGCTGCAGTTGTGTGATATGTAGTAGGATTTACATAATAAAAAACATACATAACTATAATTAATTTATAAGCTACCATGTAATTTCTATTCTGAAAACCATTGATATTAAGCAAAACAATACTTATTTTGTACTTTGAGCCCGCAGTCCGACCTAGCCCCGGATTTCTAATAAATATGGCACTGGCAGTCGCAACTACATACCATCTCAGAATTTATCACATGAATAAATATCCCGGAGGCAGAGAAAAGTCAGCAGAAGGCCATAAACGCATTAAATAGGAGTGATGGGAGCAGTGACCCTTGCAGAAGAATGGCACTCACTTGTGAAAGGTGACTGACTGGTCTGACTGTGACTGTGCAGCTTAAACGCACGGTTTATACCTGTGTTTCGTGGACGGATTATCCCTTTACACACGATCTGTAGTAGAGAAGAAGAGACTACGGATAATAGCATTTACTTTGGATACAGAACTTCGCACCCAAAGTTAGTGATAATAGGACGATAGTATACTTGGCGCCAATTCTTGGGGCCCACGCCGTCCATAAGCCCAATGCTAAAATTAACATTAGTCTTATGGACGGCGTGGGCCCCAAGAATTGGCGCCAGTTGTACTGTTCTCAATTTATCTCAGTAAAAATTGTAAACTAACTGTGACGACATTTGTAGACCGGAAACCTAATATCCAGCTGGGTCAAAAATATTAATCTTGACCAATCAGAGGAAGCGTAATAGTGATGCGTTTGAGGCTCTGTTTGTACCCAATAAACTAATAGAGCATGCTTAGTACCGGATTTTGGGTCTACGAGTCTACGATTGACGTCACAAGCTTTACGGTTCCATAGGCCATATGGGAGGAAGGCAACCTGAAAGTAAACTACTACCAGATATAATTCAGGCCAAACCCAGGACATAGTTTGAGTTGAGGTGCCGTAAACAACCTTCCCCCCCCCGTCCCTCAATAACAGCCGGAGATAGCAAAATTTGATTGTTAAAGTATTATGAAGCTGTTTTACTTATTGTTTATCTTACATTTGTATCGGATAAGCCACTTCCAACCTAAATCGCAACACACTTCTACTGTCATAGACAGTCGACAAAGGTCAGTTTAAAGAGGCTAAGTAGGTTTGCTGTTGTCAGTGTTGTCACACCCCCGCAGGGTTACCGACTTTAGTTTTCATGCTAGATTTACCTCGTCAATCTCATAATTAACTTGTAAGTTTGTCATGACTTCCGTTGAAATGTTGCATAATTTCACGTACATCTTGAGAAAAAGTTTATTTTTTGCAAAACATATGAAACCCCCGGACAAGTAGCTGCCCCGGACCGGACGCCGGACAAAGCACTCAAAACCCAGACTGTCCGGGAAAACCAGGGTGTCTGGTAACCCTACAGTAAACCCACTGTTTAGTATTTATTCACTTCTCATCTATCAAATTCACGATCTACGTTGCCGACCGCTAGTCCCCCGCCTGGCCGCGGCCGCGCTGGTGTCGCCAGTCAAGGTCGCCTGGTGTCCGCGGCCGCCCGTGGTCCGCCGGCGTCGTGTCCGTGTGTCCGTGTGTCGTGCGTAGTGTCGTCGTGTCGCTCCGTGTCGGTCGTGTTGTGTTGCGTGTCTTGTGCTGTGGGAGATGAATGAGAAGGACCCGCCGTCGCCGATAGAGTTGGACTGCAGCCTCAAGAGTCTCTTGGAACAACAAGTCAGCTTGTTTCCACTATTAGGTGAGTTTTTGGGGTTTTAATTGACAGATTCGGTGTAGGAAGCTTTTATGGAGTGTTTGTAACGCGCGTGGATTTAACATTGACGAGATGTCGGTAGATCTCGGTCGTGTTATGTGTTCAAAGTTCTTAAATTTTATTAATCATTTTTATCTGCATAGCTCGAAAACGTTGCTCTTTAAATTGTGAGGACGCATAAAAGAAAATAATTTTTATTTTCTGAAGATTATATCGAAGTCAAAATGTCTATGAAAACAACTGTTTATTACTGTCTATTTGAATTGGAAGTATCGTAGAATGCTTGAGCCATGAGTCATGAGGAGGACCCACTGCTTTGTTTTTCATTGCATGTTTTTGATGATAAGACACGTTGGCTTTAAATTTGTAATTTTGTTGACTGTTGTTTGTTTATATCGCTTCTTCAACCATTGCAGTGGTTTGTAATTACCCTAATTATTTTTTGTAATTTTAGTAACCATTGATGTTTCCTGTTTGCAACAATGTCTTGTAAAGTTTATTCAGTTTGTTAGTTAATTAATTCATTCACTATTTAAAATATTTGATGCATTTATAGTCTAAACTTCATTTCATGAAAAACCATTTTCAATCATGCATTTTAGCAAATTTCCTCTGGAATAAGCTATTAAAGTAGTTTTTGAACAAAAATTAACCGTTTAGGGTAACCTTAGCAATGACGTAAATATGTTTATTAATTTATAGCTTTTTATATGTACTTTCTGGATATAAAGTGAGTTTAATGCGGAATCACCCTTATACCTGCACAAATCACGATTTGTTTTAAAATATACTATTGGTCTATATAGGAAATTAAAGTTATAAAATTATTGTTTTCACTATTAGATTCTGCTCGAAAAATCAAACAATTTGGTAACTAAATATTTCAAAACAAAAGCTATGCGTGTAGATACATTATATACTGGCTGAGTTAAATGTAGCGAGAATTTTTTAAATTCGCAAAATATCTACATCAATAACAAACATTTTGAATGACTTTCATTTTTCAAATTGAAATCGAAATGAAAGAAGCACGGCGCGGCGGAGACGCAGTGAAGGGCCGCGTATTTCCATCACGGTGCTGGCATCTGTCGCGGGGCCCGTGCCAGCACAGCAGCTGCGACGGTTCTGTACACAAATCGCGATGCCGCTAAATTTGCGACCCGCAAGGGAAAAGGGACCTTATCTTCCCAGCAAAATTTTACAAGATAGGGTAAACACAAATTTTAGAGGATAGAGTAAACACATTTTCTGATTTATTTTGATTCTTACTCTTTGTATGTTTCCAAACAATATTTGGTCCATCTTACACTTGAGTTTAACTTTTAACATGGTTAAATTATTTTTTTTTTGAAACCCTTGCAATCTGGAGAAAGGGGACCCTGACATCCCCGATGCTATTTTAACGATTTGAAGTTAAGAAAATCCGAGAATTCTGTGAGGAATAAATACAGGACTTGCTAAGCCCTGTCCCAGGAAGCAGATAATGAAAATATACAGCATCTTCCAAAAGAAATAGTCAAAGACGTAGTTCCTGGTCCAAGTGAAGTTTTAAAACAAACAAAAATGTACTAGAAGGTCAACAAATAAAAAAGTAAAAACTCAGACACCTAATGTAATGTCATATTTTATTAAGATTTTTTATAATAGCCTAAATTCTTATTTGAGTATAAAATTAAAATTAACTTTAGTTTAATCATGTAACAAGTCATTTTGTCTTTAAAACTTTGTTTTTTTATTACTCCCATCTATTTCAGCAACATTAGACAAAAAATACAAATAATTGACACAAATTCAATGGTGGATTTATATTCACTTTTACATTTCAGACAAAATGATATATAAAACATGACCAATAATGTAAGCAGTAACAAAAATAATTAAGTTATAAATTTTCAAAACTAGACCTCGATTTCCCAAAATTTATGTTTTTAATATGTCATATTTAAAACATTATAACTCAGGTATTTTTTAAGATATCTTGAAAATTATTTCACTAGTTTGTTTGGTGTTTAATGTAGATTAAGAATACACTAATAACTCAATTTCGAAAAATGGAAGTTAAGGTCCCTTGACGGGTCACATTTGTGAAAAAAATCGGCTCTGTCCGCGTCCCGCGCACACCTGATTCTTACATGATCCACAACCGCCATTTCTTCATTCTAGAAAGTTATACAATGCGGTATCTAACTAACATTCGGGGAGATCGCTTATGTAACGTCGGGTAAAAATAAATAACATGTGACCCCCGTCTGTTGGTTTAAAGCTTGACCTGACTGTAGATAGATACGGCGGTTGTGTAACATCCGAGACTTTCGGCGGCGATTATGTGAGCCTCGGGGGCTGGGGTTTATCTGGTAGGAAAGTGTAGACAAAACATTCGATACTGTTCTGTGTACACTTGTTTACAAAGTGTATGAAGCTGAAATTGCCAAATGTGTATAAGTTCGTGGACCGTCAATAGCTGAGAAGTCGAGGAAAGATAGGGTTATACCCTTGAAAAATTGCGGGTATTTTTAATTTTAACCGATTATTGTGTTCGTTGGGTTGGAAAACATCTAAAATGACATTAAGTTTACCTTTTTAACATGAGAAATAGTTCAGAGTTCAGAACTCTGCAATCAGGTTTATTTTCAACCTGAGATTCTTTGATCACGTGTCATCCTTTCGAGACGCTGCTAAAATGATTCCTATGGCCGATTTATGCAGGGAACTGACCTGCTGCATGGTTCACAAAGTGCTCATGCTGGGTGAGCCTCGGCACCTCTGCGAGAGGCTCCAATGCCGAGATCAGGTCTCTAGCCGGAGAACCCGCTCTGACAAATCACTCCACTTCCCTAGGGTGAGGTTGGAGGTTGGAAGGCGTGGGTTTACTTACTTCGGGTCGCAGTTGTACAACGGCCTCCCCAAAGAAATAAAAACCGGCCTGTACCTCACTCAACTCTTTCAGGGCTGCTATAAAAAAGAATAGAAAACTGTCAATATTGTACATATATAATTAAGTTAGGTTTGTTAGGTTAAGATGACTAGAGTCGGTTTGTAAAGCATCTTTGATGAAACACGCTTGTAAATAAAGGCCTTTTTATATTTATTTTTTATTTATTTATTTAAATAAGTATTCTAGGAATTTGATGCCATTTCGGACGCCATCTTAAAAATTTAGGCACTTCCAGCAGTCAAACTATTAGTAGGCCTATGTTTTTAGCACAATAATAACATCTTTTACATCTTACATCCTGTAGCGCTCGATGACCCGTAGGTGTAGAGCTTGTCAAGGTGCCCACGAAGTTGCAGGACACATCTGATGGGAAAATTTAGGTAGGAGAATGGAGGTGTCTAATTTGGATGGTTAGTTAGGCCTGATTATTTAAATTTTGACAGAACTCCCAAAACTCTTGCAAATCGTAGAAACAATGTTCTATTAAACACTGCTTTAATCTAAGTTTGAATGAACTATAGTTATTTATATTGCGCAAAGAGCTTGGCAAGGCTTGATACAATTTGGTACCTATGTACTGTGTTTTTTTCTCGAAGATTGAGAGTCTGTGCGTCTCTGCATACCTACCCCTAAATGTAGTATTATAATTATGTGATTGGATGCCATTGATCCTTTGAGAATCAAAGTTTCTTACATAAAGAATGTTTTCAAAACATACATAATGACAGAATGACAGAAAAACGTAAATATCTCCCTTATAGCAATTTTTATAGGGTTAGGTGGTTTGTGTTTTTCCCAATCGTTCCTCTACTAAGTGCCCGTGAAGCTTTCAGATTATATCATTCCAATAACAAACACGCCTTATGTTTCCTAAAAATATTATTTAATGATAAATCTTGCGTTTTCATCTTTCCTAAAAGTTTGCTTGATAATATCGGTTTATTCGAGCTATCATCACCTACATATGAGCTCAAATTACCCGGAACCTGTGAGAAAACAATAAAACAGACGCCCATCAATCCAGCATGTGAAGAAATTCTTGCAAAAATATTAATTTTGTAATAAAATCCTCCCTAAGGTCGCTAATATTATAATATAACCAGCACCTGGCTGGTTGGTGCAGTGGTTATGGTGCCCGCCTACAAACTTGTAGGTAGCCGGATCGATCCCGAGAAAAGTTAGTAGCTTTTTGAAGGGTTGTTTCTGGAGCCAGCTGCCATTGGCTGTTGGGCTATTAATTAACAGTCCTGTCTAAGGAACGTGCCAACCTTAGTCAGTAACAAGGCTACAATATCGCGCCACTATCATCACGATCATCACACTCATTTTTCACTCATATTCAGGGTAACGTCCTCCATGAGCTACCTGTCTCACCAAAGAATGATTAAAGAATGAATGATTAAAGAAAAATATAAAGAAAAGTGCTGAAAAGCTGATACAATAGACTTTTGTTTGCAACTATTGGCTAACTAAACAGCTGCTGAGCAGCCCCCCTGTGTCCCCTAGTTAGTCTTACATTATAAAATGTAACGAAATAACAAAAAACAATTAGTAAGAAATAAAATGAAAATATTTTAGGCAAAGTGTCTCATCATATAGATTTAATTGCTAAGCATGGTAAGTAATAAAAAGACATGTCCATTAAGACGTTTACTTATTGAGTACTTCAATTCAAGCTAACTATTATTTTCTAACAGCCTGCGTCACTTCATGACTTTGAAAATAGCACAATGAAATAGGCTTTGGGTTCATGTTGATTATTTATGGGATTCAACAGCGTAAAACGACTTTCAACGAAGAAGTACGACTTTCAGTGTTTCTTATCATGAAGTAAAATGGCTGAGTTGTGCATTTAGTTTACTGAAATAAGAATAAATTAGTCCATTCAGCTGAATCCCGATAGATAGTACAGTATAGTCTTAAGTCGACTTTTGTAAAATAATATGAGATTTTATGAATGAGGAGAAGAACACCTGCGTACTCAAGGTATTTAAATTTTGGATTTGTTAAAGGCTTGAAATTTTAGTTATTTTATCACAAAATGTAGCCTAGGATCAATTTTCTTATTTTGATTTCAATAACATCACATCAAATAAATCATGTGAGAGAAGTGTCTCAATAAATTTCTTTGTAAATACTTAATTTGTAAAAGCATCTAACTGTTTATGACTGATATGTCAATACCTATTCATGAAAGCTGATGTTATTTGATTTGTTTGCTTATTATAGTTACATTTACTTAACCACAGCTAAACAAAAGGTTTTCATACAGTTATAAATATTGGTCCAATCGATATAATTTGATATTTGATTAATTATACAAATTATGCAGCTAAACATCTAAATAAAAAACACAAATATAAATCTTGAACTCAAGAATAAAAACATTTGTTGAAACCATAAAAAAGTGTTTATAATGTTCTTTGGCAATGTTGATAAAAATGAAAATTTAAATAATTTAAACTCATAAGTTATATTTCAATAACATCTTTAATCACAGTTAACTAACTTGTAGTAAACCCGCTTGGAGCTACGGATTAAAGTAATTATTGACGACAACACCTTTACAAAGGTTAATACAAATTAAAAAAGCTTCAAGATTTTATGTCACAATGAAATAATAATTGAATAATGACTTAATTCTACCAAATATTACAATGATTACATGGTAATTCACTTTCTCGGAATAACTCGGAATAATAACCGTGAACCACTTTTCTAGTAGTGTGGTGAGTACAAACCTTCAAAAACATTTCTAAGTAAACAATTTAATTGTGAGTCAAGACTTTCAAATACAAAACTGGTGCACCTCCGCAGTGTCTGCTACAAGATTTAAACATTAAGCTAACTAACAACTGACACAAGGGATTACCAATAATATAAGGTAATCAGTTTGAAGAATTTCTCGATTCGAGGCAAACTAAAACGTTTAGCTGTTATTATGAGAAAAAGTGTCTTAGAAAAAGAAAGAAATACAAACAACTGTTGATCTTTAAATAAAATAAAACATGTCCATTTTAATATGATTTGTCTTCTGATCAAAAATATGATGGTGCATAGAGAATTCATAATAAAAAATTAAAACACGCATTCTTACAAAACATTTATGCTACGAAATTCTTACAACCGTGAACCACTTTCCTTTGAACTAGAAGGAAATGTGAGTAGAAATACGTCTGCTGAGTGTGATTTGAAAGTTATAAATCCCAATCTCAGGGATTCCCCTTAAGTCGATAATTTTAAGCGTAAGTGTTACAATCCGAAACATATGGATGTTGAATCATCTTATCATCATTGTGATATATTCAGAATAAGATGAATATCGGTAACTTATGTTATCGTGGCCAAGAGGATTAATAATCATATATTTTAAATAAATAAAATAAATTATAGCAGGAATAAATCATTACATGCGAAATGCAGATACATGCAAGATAATTCTTATAAAATTAATATTCATGCATAAATGAAATAAATTAATTTTCATGCATAAATTCATACATAAATAAATACATAAGTTACATAAATTCATAAATGAATCCATAAATAAAATAGCAATCCTGCAATTTCCACCCCAACAGGCAAAGCCCAATTACAGTGGTAGAACTCTAAATGTTTAAGCTTATCTCTAAGGCCCTAAAGTATGAAAAAAAATTAAATAATACAAAATGTTTACATGCAAAAAGCGTTAGCGTACATACATTAACAAAAAGTAATACAACTGAAAATTTAATTTTAATTAATAAAAAAATAGAAAATATAGGAAATGCATAGTTTAAAAATTGATTGCTGATATTACGGACATCACGTGATATTTCTTATTCTATATAAACATTTAATTTAACACATTATTTTTACAACACATTAGATTTTTGTGGCGGAAGTGTTACTGGAATCGTAACCAACACAATACAAACTCTGACTATAAATAAAAACCGAAATAAAAAACCCTGTTTATATGTATTAGATGTAATTTATTCCCAGGGCTTTCCCACGTATGGTCCTGTCCGCTCGTGAAGTTTGTAAATACCCAATTACCTCTGGCATTGAGCCGTCCATCACGCGGACAGCGAGCAACAGGCTCCTTTTCTGTGTTAATCTCTACCTAATTTAATTTTGTACGATAAGCCGTCGGTGTCGAGGTTTAGGTTACTCGCTAACAACTTAATCAAAAGTACCAAAATGGAAAAATGTCGACCATGCGAAAAATAATCGTTTATGACATGCCTTATAACTAACGTAGTCCGTCATACGCACTGTCCGTTGTAATGTTGGACCTACAACGGACAGTGCGTATGACGGACTACGTTAGTTATAAGGAGTGTAAAGCAAACGCACGGAAACCACCTCAACCGACTTTAGTTTATGACATGGGATGTTTTTATCAAATCATTTTAGAAGCAGTGACTAACATTTTGGTTGACTTAACAGAGGTCGGATTTTCCACACTTGTGGTCAATAACACTGGTAGATTATGATCAATGAAGAAGATCATATGTAAAACAAATCTAAAGAAATGCATGCGCAAGCTTCTATTGAACAAGCAAAAAATTAATGTTCACAAGCAACAAAAAGTACTTCTCTAGTTTGTATTTGTTGTCGTTTTTGGCAATCAGGCTACATTTTTAAAATTACGATGAAGTTTAAATATTAATTTCGTGTCTATTGGAGTGAGACGTATGAATGATATGTCTATTTTGACTCTCAACATTAAAAAAAAACTGGCGAAATTGATGCTAAACATAGTTATAGAACTTTCCGAAATCTTACCTATCATTCTTACCACAACCAAAGATCTTTGTTTTATTTTACAGTGGGACAGTATAAATAAAAATAGTTTTTCTACGATATCTTTGAATATACGACGGAAACATCATCCACTATTGTTCGAGCTTTAAAACGTAAACTTTTTAGAATACCTAAACTTGACAACTTGATTTAGAAACATTTGTAATGAATGTACGACTGAAAATATCAAAATTATTAATTTATGCTAGAAAGTAGCTGGCCTACTATCGTTAGGATGACAGTGTAATTTTATGCTTGAAATAACTTGGCTTTATACGTTATTCCTTCGCGATTATATTATAGATTTTATCGCAAAAGTTTCTTTGGAGTGAATCAGTATTCTGGCGGAGTGTAAATCTATCCTTTTGTATTTATTTAACAGTCTAATGTCATATTAATGCTTTGTTTCCTTTTTAACAAAAAACATTATATAGCATTAAATTAATTTTTTAACATGGAGAAGCATTCATTAAAAAGATTACAAAAAAATCACTTCAGAAAAGTTTACGAACATTCTTTGAAGGATCAACACCTAAAAAAAAATAAATATGTTTAGCCTATATATTGTTTAGGATGAACATTAATTTATCCCTAAACAAAAAAGAAAAATATAGTAGATGTTACTCTTGGACATTTTAACGTCTATCTTAATGTTTAACCCTGAATTGCTTCTGAAAATTATATATTTACAGTATTACGTCAACAGTATCAGGAACCAAGCCAGGCCAACCCGATATTAGTGCAAGTTGGGCATTTCAAATTTTGATTCCATTCCAGGATTAAGGATTGACAAATCATGTTCCTGTTTCGAGCTTAGGTTTGTTTATTCTAAATAAATAACGGATAAAGCGAAGACAAGAGGTTGACTGTTAGTGTGCCAAAGTAACCACGAGCTCCACGCCAATCTTGCCGCGCTTGGCTTTGATACTTCTCTACCTACTGATTCACCGTTTTAATTAACAATCTACAATCTCTTAGCTGAAATGAATGTGTACAAACCTCTGTCCACGTTTGAATCTGGTTGCTTCAAAATAAACAAAGTTGCTTTCGATTAAGCGTTCTTTTACTTGTATACATGTTTGTAAAACAACTCTTTTCAAAATGTTGAAATAACCATCAGGGGACTTTTAGTGTCTGTCCTTAGACAGACAAAATCCATAGAAGTGAGTCATAGAACAAATGAAATTATTCGCCCACTTTCAAACGTATCTCACGTATCTCGGTTTGGCAATTTTTAGGAGGGCCGAAAAACGGAAAGCCCTGCCTCGTTTTACGAAAACTGCAAAGAGGCAGAGCCTATAGATTTGGTGAATTTATAGGATAAGGACCAATCATGTATTGGTCTTTATCCATTTTCTTATACTTCCTACAACTTTTGTGATACGTCAGTGTGTCGGAATTATTTTTGGGATCATTTTATAACTTCGATAGGAAGTCTTTCGATAGCAGAAAAAGCTCGAAAAGAAGGGTACCTTTCAAGTACTCCCCTCTTCCATTTCTGTGATACGCCAAAACATCGTTGTTACGAACTCCTAAACTAGTAGGATTAGAGAAAAGATAGATTCGTCAGTTTGAGTGGGTGTAGAGCTAGAGAATAGCAGTTACTGCTGATCTCAAATGTTTTTTTTAGATGGTGTCTATTTAACTGCAGAAAAGGGGGCGCATTATACGAGTAAATGTCCAAAGGTTAGAGGGTAATAGAGGTCAACAATGACAATTAATTGTGCTCTTCACAGCTCAAGAGGACATGCAATAGACAACAGATATTTAAAGAATGATAGTGCTTAATTAAGCGATTTGGGGGAATTGTTATGTTCGTTGGTCACATGATTTGAAAATATAAAACTTTTATATAAAAGTAAAAGGAGATGGTAATTTAATAAAAAATAATCCTACCGGGCTAGTTAAAAAAACGGTACATTTACAAGTAAATTGCTGATTCAACAATACGTCATTAACCGTTTGTTTATTGTGTGTTAGGATTGAATTATTGAGAAATAAGTAATATTTTTTGCAACAAAAATATTATAATTTCAAAATATATAATATGGTTTGATGATGTGTATGCGTAACTGGCCCGGTAAATCACATTATATCACATGACCAGTAACGGAATATACTATTTTGCAAATACCTTTCGAAAGTAAATAAAATAAAACGGTAGCGCAGGATTGCAGATTTGTCTGAATGAGCTTTTAGAAATTTTCAAACTATAAGAAGAGATTTTTACGACTTGATGGAAACAAACCTGTAGAAACAACGCTTCTAGAATCCTCCGAAGTGAGACTAGTTCGGAACCACCAAACTCCACCAAACTGCCCAAACCGGCCGGCCCCCACGGAGCTAGAGTGTCGTGAGATTTGTTAGTAAGGCATTCATTCAATTTATGGCCCCTTTGACCACATTCACAATTAATTTCAAGCCGTACTGACATTAATAATAACAAAATGAGCGGCGAAACAAATCTACGCTCGCGGGAATGTTGCCGGAGATGTTTGCTTTGTTTACTATGTACCTTATGAATATTTCATGACTGTTCTAAGCTGTGTGGAACCATCCAATCATCTACTGTAATGTGAGTTAGTGTACATTGCGTGTTTAGTATAATAAAGGGTTATGAATTGTGGATTGGTTTTCTGAAAATTCATTTTTCAGTTTTTAATGTATTGAGTTTAACAATTTTGAAGATTTGTAGCGATTCTATTTATTTATTCTTATTGTTTCACAGATTAAAATGTTATTTGTGTATTCAATTTATGATTGCATGTTTTAATGTATGATTACCACGTAAAAGTAAGTAGGCCTTGGCTATCCGGCTTTACAACGTTACAATGTTACAATGTTTTCTTTCGTCATATCATGGTGTGTGGTCCATTCTGGATAAATATCAGAGCAATTCACATGTTGACAACTAATTACCTCTGGCTCGCAGTAAAATAAACAAGATCTCAGGTAAACAAATAAATCTGTCGCCCGTTTAGGATCTTGGAAGCTGATACATATACATTCCCCGAATAAAATACTAGTTTCTCCCTTAAAATACGGGGCGATTTAATCGAGTTATTACCAAATGGTGTCATCCCAGAGGTGCACCATATTGAGATTTTTTCAGTTTTCGGCAATTTACATAAGTATGCCATCGTCGACACTTTAGGACGCAGTGTTGCCGGCTTGATTGGAAGAGGAGATTAAGGGAACGGAACTGTCAGTCGCTTCGACTGAGGTCTGAATGTTAGATTAAATCAGAGATTCGAATGATAATCAGTAACAGGTTATATAACAAATACTTGATTGGCAGCTGAACTATCAGTGATAAATCGTAGTTTTTTATGGAGGAAGTTGACAATTGTCAACGTAGGATTTCGTAAATAAATATAAACATTTTGAATATGAACCAGTTTTTACTTTACCTTTTATTGCTTTATGTTTTGAACTATTGACAATAAATGCCTCGTTGTAAACTATAGAACTAGCTTGGTAGATTGACTAGATTGGATGGAGAAAAAGTAATCACCACAGTTGTAAACATAAAAATTGTAATTCTATCAAAATAGAGCGGAGAATTATGACTTCATGTATTTACACAAACATTCATTTGGCGTAAACTAATTTCGTTATTTTTCTACCGTTATAATTTATTATTTTTTACAATGACAGCTCATTGTAGTTTTGTAAATTTGAATCATTATAAAAATGTATTAACTGTTAATTTTTCCCCAAATGTGAAATAAAATTTTACAAATAATTCTCTTCCGTAAATTTGTTTCGTAATGTGACAAACAGTAAACCTCTAAATTTATTTCTCACTGAATTGAACTAGCTGTTTCTAATAACGTCACTTTAGGGTTTCAAGGCCGTAACGGTGGTTTTATTTCAATCACTTCATACAGTCTACTGTCTGACATCGGTCTGACATGGTCATTGTAGACATACAATAAACTTCTAGCACGGTGACCATGAAGATGGATATTTAACATCTCAATAGATTTTTTAGACCTGATGATAAACAAGCATTCAGCAAATGTTCTGAACCTTTTAAGCATTAAGAAAATTGAAATTCTGGATGCTATTTTAAAATTTATCTGCAATGAAAGTTTGACCATTTAGCTCAAAATTTCCTTAAAATTCCATGTAAATTATTCCATGTATCTGTAAATTATTATCTATGTAAAAATTCCATTTATCTTGTAAATTAGAAAGATTTTTAGTATAGGCTTGACAAGATTTTATGATCTTTGGTCAAAATAAAAAGTTTAAAAAACTGATTGTTAAATAATAATCCAGAGACTGGCCCAACAAAAAACACTTTTAATCTACTGTATATTGCAGATTTATGTTCAACAAAGTGTGTTCGCACGTTTACTAAATGCAATGCAATCCAATATGTAACTCAATAATATAAACCCTATAAATAAGTTATTCATGTTTAATTTTTGTGAGTTTAGCTTTTTGTCAGAATTATTACAGGAGTCGGAGAATCGATGTTCAGCAAAATTTACTGGCACATTCAGTAATTGCAATTAATGAATTGGATAGTGACGTAACTTAATAATATAAATTCAACGTTCATTTGTCAGTTTTTTTTTAATTTAACTGTTTGTCACATCAGATTTTACCTCTCCAAGAAACATCTGGAACGTACGTTTCTTCCTTCCCGGCGATGACTCGCCACTACCATCGAAATGCATTCAATGCCACTTCGCCCCGCCCAGTCCAAAACACGACGACCATTTTGACAGGGCCTTGCGTAACGAGATCGTTGACGAGATAAGTGCTTAATTGAGCCTTAACATTCAGGTGCTGAGGAGATGGCCATTTAATATGTAGCAGGCCGCGCGCCGCGCCCGCCCGTGCATGACAAGTGCCGGCAGGAAACCCAAGCCTTGTGTGAGCAGACTGACTGCGAGGAGGGGCGGTGGTGCAGGGACTTGCGAGGAAGTGCAGAGGTGGAGGCGTCGCGTCGGTTGAATGTAGTAAAGGGGGAGACAAAGCTAGGCCTTCAGTTGTGGAAAGAAGTGAGGGAAGATCAAAGGTATAGGCCGATTCAATTAACAAGGCCCAGTCCGTTCGTAAGACTAATGTTAATTTTAGCATGGTCGGCGTGGGCCTTGTGATTTGATTAGAACTATAAAGATATAGTTGTTAAGATCTAGGGGTTTAAGTTAAGGTAAAGATAGAACTAGGAAGGTGCCAGGTTGAGGCAAAGGAGAAAATTAGTTGAAGGTGTGTATTTGGGAAAGTGTAGAGGAAAGGCAAAAGCAAGGTGCAGTTATGACAGTGCATAAGAGTTAGGCAAAGGTAAAGGTGTATTTTTAAAAGTTTATTAGCAATGCAGAAGTAAAAAGACCCTCCCAGGAAAATTTGTATTGACGGGTGAAAATAACATTAATCGTGTAAACTTATATAGACCAGATTATATTTTATTTTTCTTAAATAAAGATCTAATGTGTAATTGTTGTGCAGAGGCAGAAGTGAAGGACCGACCCTTGGCCTTTCCTTACCAGGTAACTTCGCCTCATTGACCAATTGTAGTACGAGGCGTCATCTGGTAAAGGATAGTTTTCCCAGGGTTATTGGGGCAATGCTTAGAAAAGGTTATTTGATGTAAAAGCTTAATTTAGGTTACAGAGAAATGGATAATTTTAAAGTCAAAGCAAGGTTCAATCAAGCAGATGATTAATCTTCATGAGCTCAGTGTAAAATTAAAATAAGACTTATTGTACTTTAGATATATCTATTGTAGAGTTATGAACGCCAAAACATTTGAATCAGATGCTTAAATTGTTTTTTTAACTATAGCTCTTATAAAACTTGCAAATTTTGAAGAGAACAAAACTGATTCGGATTGCAAAATGAGTGAACGTAAACAATTTTATTTTTAAAGAATCAAAGATCGAAATAAAGCATTTTACCTATCCACGACGTTTTTCAGATCAAATTTACCCCATAAAATTTGTATGATACAAATATCAAAAAAATGTTTTTTTCCTAGAAAAACCCAGTTTATTGTACGAAAAACTATGGTATTTATTTAAGATTGAAACAAAAACAGAGCCACTCAAGGATATTAACCGGTGTCCTCGCCCTGCCATTTGACAAGGAAATAAAAACCTCCCAAAGTATAATATGTAAATCAGCAAATCCACTGCCAGTGCCATGGTCGGGGTCACGAGGAAATAGAGATTTAAATTTTAAATGTTGTTAGTAGCCTATCTTTTCCTTTCAGAGCATATCTACTACCGTCCTGAACAAATTATTTTAATTTTGTGAAACAATAAGTCAAACAAAATGAGCAGGACTAAAAAGTGTAATTTACACATGGATTTACTTAATTCACTCAACGAATGTCAATTTATGATCTCTAACTAGCAATATTAAAATAATTTAACGATGTTATATTAAAACATTTTCTTAATGCGTTACACGCGCAGTTTAAAAAAAATAATTTTCGCGATCAGTATGCGATTATATTGTGAAATTACTAATTAGACCTGAAAAGCTATAACCATTATGGACAATTTTATATTATTAATTATTTATTAAGGAAAGGTTGTATGATATCCTCGAATTCCATAAATATTTAACAGGCACAATCAATACCTCTTCCAAGTATAGCATGATCGCTTAAATGAGCGATTATTTTATCTATATTTGTATATCCATTTGTCTTTATTTTTATAAATATAAAAATAAAAACAAATAAAGGAATAAATATAAAAATAAAGACAAATAAATAAATAAATAGCTTATCTTGGAAATGGATCTCGATTTTAATGAAGGTTTTTATTTATGCTTTCTAAGTTAACCTTTATGGCTAGTTGAATTTGCTGTGGAAAAGCAATTTTTTAAGGAAATTGAATTCGATAGTGGAACATTTTTAACAAAGGCCAACCGGGATTCCATCTTCGTTGCGGAATAACGACGAAAATGTAAACAACATTAACTCGTTAGCTACAAATATAATGAGGAAAGAACTAACAGGCTACCATGAATTAAAAGCAACACAAATAGACCGGGAGCTGGGAGGTCAAAAATTACGTCATAAGGTGCACATGTAAAAGCTATCCCATTTTGAAGGGGCATCCTGGGGGGTGTCAAAAATCGGGTTTTGACCCCTCAATCTGGGGGCTTTCTCCAAGGTGGACAAACTTGAAAATAACCCATAAAAATGGGTTTTTGGCAATTTTCATGTAGAACAATTTATATGATCAAATTTTAGTTCACACCATTGAATTCAGCTCAAAAAAACAAACAATTTGGTATGTTGAATCATTGCTCTATGTTCATTGGTTACCGAGATACTGAGGGTGATGAACTCAAAACATCGTCCTATGTTAACCTTATGGGAAATAAATAAAATCGTATAACTCGCTTATGTCTCAACATATCTTAATGAAACTTGATATGTGGCTTCATTTAGTTAAGAACTATTGTATATCAGCCTGAAATCCCCCATTTTTGCATTTCCGTGGCAGTAAACTTGCACACATTTTTCCCATGTTATTCTTAAGGGGATAAAATAAAAGTCTATATCATCCTTATTTTTTAACATATAATGATAAAACTTGGCATAAGGCTTCTTCTAGTCCAGGTTTATTGGATATTGACTTAAAACCACCCAATTTGTACATACCTGTTGCAACAAACCTGAAAACTTCATCCCCATGTTATTCTTATGGAGAATACAAAAAAGTCACATTCAAGTTTGTCCACCTTGGAGAAAGCCCCCAGATTGAGGTCTCACAAACCCATTTTTGAAACCCCCCAGGATGCCCCTTCAAAATGGCACAGCTTTTACATGTGCACCTTATGACGCAATTTTTGACCCCCCAGCTCCCGGACTAAAAGTATTTACAATCGAGCAGATATACTGATTGATTCCCCCGGCCGTGCTGGAATGCTTCTCCGTGTTTTGTAGCTCTCTGGACAACGGTGAACAGTTCCTCAATCAGTTTAACCATGAATGACTATTTCAAGTATTTTAGAGAATTAGTTAAAAAATCGTAAAGAAAATTAATTCTTCTTTGTTTGATTTAGTAGATTCTTAAAGGTTATTTTACTCCTGGTTTAATGAGATTATTGGTAAAATTGGGCCGTTAGAGGTTTACACTTTAGCGCATAAACGACACGACCCGACCGTTCGTGGGGTGCTCCGACCGTTTCAAACGTGTGAAAAATTAAATAAAAACACACACACACACTCCTCAAGTAGCTTTTGGTTGGGTGGGTTATTTATTTTTTATTTGTAGGTGAAACAACATATTGAGTATAATCCTCGAATAATCACGAATCAAAAGGAGAAAATAGTTCATTCAGGTCAAGCGATCTCAAACAGAACAATTGCATGAACAAACCATTACAATTGTTGATAGGATGTTACATTAAATTATTTGCATGTCTGTTAATACATTATTTGACAGTATATGAATCTCTTTTTTGCGTGAATTTAAACCGCATATTTTATGCTGACACCACTTATTAGTGAATAGGACAGATAAATGCTTTGAAGGCGTACAGCCGAAGCTTCGTAATTTACTAGCGGCCAGGCGAGCAATGCATATGCATCCTTAAAATTAATGAGAAAGCTTATAATTAAAGGGTTATTATAAGATTAATAAAGGACTAGCAATATATTATTTCATGGGAAGAACATTATTCCGTTTGTAAATGACCTGTCATCGGTTGGAGTAGTAAATTTTGTGTTTTGAGAATTGTTTAGGAATAAACATAAACATTGCGTCATAACTGAGTCATTTACAGTTTTTGAGCTGCAAATGGCAAGGTAATTATAAATTTAATTTGGATGGAAATCAAGTCTGCACTCAGCTTTAGCTACATAATTGGCCACGCCCTTCAGTTTTATGATACAAGTATCAAGGTTATAAATATAAAACTTTCCGGTCAACAAATCAAAGTTTAATGTAGCACTTGCGCAACAAGGCTATAAAATTTAATATAATGTAGAAGCCATGTAAATGATTGAGACATTTTCTTGTATAATATGTTATTTGCATGAAATTAAAGTAGATCATAAAAATCTCCTCTGTGTTAAATAAACAAATAAACTTCAGTTATTGCTGATACATTTTCTAAAAACTTCGAAGTACCTTTACAGTATTTTAAATTACCAGCTACATTATTGTCATGTAATGACATTGTTTGGGACACAAGTGAGCACTACTTTCTGATGGTTAGATTTATCATTTAGATGAGAACGTTTTTAGTTTTTGTACGGTTTTATAAAAAATCTATCGATGTTTTAAAAACAGACAAGTATTTTTTATAGAAAACGTGATAATAACTCGGTTGAGAGTGTTTGTACCGCATGTCTTAACCACAGATGAAGAAGCAATATAGTTTGGCAAAACCGCATTTTTTCTTGCCACTTTTGTCGGGCGGTATTTAGTTTGACGGCTGTTTGTCGTCCATCTTGCTCTGGTGTCAAATGAGATTTTGTCAATGTCAAATGTTTAGGTCCCAAGAACACATTCGGCCGGTAATTACTTTGTTACGTATAATTTGTGCGGCAAAACAGACCAAAAAACTGGACGCCACCAGAAAAAAAATGGACAACAAAATACTTTACTAGGTTTTTAATCAGGCTATTACTTCATCTATGGTCTAACTAAAACAGTTTAGTAAATGTGTTTGGAAACACCAGAAAAAATTGACAACAAAATACTTTACTAGGTTTTTAATCAGGCTATTACTTCATCTACGGTCTAACTAAAACAGTTTAGTAGATTTGTTTGGAAACACAGTTTAAACTTGATTAGCCTTGGAGAAATTAAACAAAAATGGATGTGGTTGAGGTTCTTTGAAATCCTAGATGGGCATTAAAAGCGTCTAGAAGATTTAAGACGGTTTAAGACTTTTTATTGCTTTAGAAGAATTCCGCGGGAAGATGAAACCGGCTCTACCTATCAGTCTCAGCGGCTCCCTAGTAGTCCATTATAGCCTATTTTGTGAAGGCTAGAAGTCGTAAAAAGCTATCCTAGACCCAAAGTGTTGAAGCCTTGAATTGGTTCCATTCATCTCTGTATATTTTAGATTGCATGTACTGTAATGTTGTTTTAGGCGGGGTTTTCTCTCGTATCAATAATCATATAAAAACTGTTAAGTAGCCATTTTAAATGGAAGTGAAAAATCATAACAGTCACAATACTTTTCATCTCCGTATAGTATTATAACTAAACTGTGGTCGTCATGGTATATTAATCAATGTTTTTTTTAAAGTATCCTTCACTGGAATAATAAGACCTCTTCAGCAGGGGTATCATAAATATCTTTTGAATAGGTTTAAATCTTCTATGTTCCTGACTGCAGGTGGTGGTGTCGATTTTAAGATCATACTACATAAATATTTTGGACTTTACTGAGCGGAGAGTTTACTTGACTCGAGGTACACGAACGTGGCGCTCTCTCGTGGGGAGTAGTTGTAAAAGACTTGCGTTAAGATCATTTGAAAATTGGATCGCAGTATTGAACTCAGAATGAGAATTTTGTTGGAAATTATTGTGGGTCTAATCACAGATTTGCATTTTAAGAAATATAAAAATGAAATATCAATATTTTTTGAATTTTTATTAGTGTAGTATTTTTTTAATACTCATAAATAATTTACACTAAGTTTTAAATCAATACAATTTTTACTGTGACGATTACGATGACAATGTTTAGAAAGGTGTTTTTTCAATTTTTTATGTTCAATTTTTTTTAATTTTTAGTCGGTTTTAGTTTAAAACTAAAGGTGCACTGGCCTGCATCTCTTTTTTATTTAAGTGTTGGTCACCCCGACACAGGCTCTGCCTATGGGGGACCTAATTTCTGACCAAGCATTTTGTAATATTTTTATTTTTTTCATTTGTTAAGTTTAAATTTGTTTTACTTTATTGAATTTGTAAGAACAAGGCATTATTGTATTATTTTTAGTTCATTTCAACAATATTTAGTTACCTATATATACCTATACTTGTTTGATACATATGCTGCAATGAGTATCTTTAAATGTTACGCTTATTTTTTATTTTATGAGTTAGTTACTCGCCTGTTCATTTTATATGATGAAATGTTATAAACTTTCTTGTATATGTATATTTTATGTCTGTAGCAGCTTGGTTGGAAATAAATTCTTTCTTTCTTTCTATTTCTTTCTTTCTTTCAAAAGATGTTAAACACCATTTCAGTCGTCACTTGCCGAGACCTGAGACGTACCGATTCCCCCGATGCTGTCTCAACCTCCAGTTGTTCTTGCGACTTTCTCTTATCAAAAAACCATCAACCGACCTCAATTATCGGCCTCCATATCGAGAGATGATCAATATTTATCCCAAACGAGATTATTTCATAATTATCGGCGGTGGAGGGTGTGCGTCAGTTTCAAAGATTGAGTCCAAGAATGCTCCCGGACCAGTTTGGAACCAGCACCACCCACCGGCCAGCCACCAGTTACCAGTTACCAGCTAGCAGTTACCAGCAAGCCGTTGGGACGGATGTCTGGAAGCGATATCGTCGTGGATGTCAGATCTGACAGGATCAGACACTGGAGATCCAATTGTTCATCAGATTAATCAACCCACAGGGACGTACTATGGGAAGTTAAACAGTCTCTGATTACGGGTTGAATAGATGAATAAACTATTGACATTCTTTAACATTGTTAAAAACGTAAAACTAGTAAAAAATTTGAATGTTTCTGGAGTAAAATCCTTGAGGCAAAAAATTTATTGAGAGTTTTGGGTTGTTTTTTAGCCTTTGGCAGTCACCATGCGTTTTGCTATTTTAGACGAAATATTATTCATGTGAAACCCTCGGAATGGAGGAAAAATCATCTGTGAGAGACTACAAGTCGATAAACATTACAAAACAAATAAGGAAGAACTAATGAAATAAATAAGTAAGAAAACAAATAAATAAGAGACTTTACAGTATTAAAAAGCGTATTCATATCTGTTTTAGACTTATTATTTAAAAATCTATCGATTATCTTGAAGCAATGGGTATAAATTCAATCATAAATAATTATTTGATAGGTGTATAAGGACTTGTTCCGCTGAAATATATGAAAATACACATATATACTCAAACATAATAAATAATATAATATTTACCCATACTTACTAAAAGTAATAGGCCAATCGGTACTTTGGTATTATACAGAGGCCATCCTCATTCAGTGCGCTGCGGCGGTTATGTTAGGTTAGGTTATCATAAATACGTTAGTAGAACTTTTATCATTTCGTTATGAATCGAACGATACCAGATGAGTCATACCTTCGCCCGCCAAATCCCCTCCAAGTAGGCCTATGTCGGGTTGTTGACCGGAGTGTGTGCATCACTTGCCTACGGATTTGGCGGGCGAAGTATGACTCATCCAATATCGTTTGATTTGTATCGAAATGAGAAAAGTCCTACTAACATATTTAAGATAACCTAACCTAACATAACCGCCGCAGCGCGCTGTCAGGTGTTGCCGCTAGCGGCGGTGACGCTTTACCTCGCCGACATCGCTGCCTTCTTGGAGGCAGAACACAAAGACCGCTCATCACAATGATGTCAAATTTGGACAGTAAGTCAGTTAAAGTATGTTCTCTCTAATTATGTAGTTATTTTTGGTAGCTATCCAGTTAAAAAAACCTCACCAAAAATAGTGGCCTCCGTATAATACCAAAGTACCGGCCAATCTCTTCAATTATGAGTTTAAAATGACTACATAAGGAATTGTAAACGTCCAATGTAGCCTTGTTAAGTTAACTCCCTGCTAAATAACAATACCGTGTTTGAGTGTTCGAATGTACAGCAACAACTCAAGGGATCAAGTCAATAAAACTCAATTGAACGATTGTATTAGCAACTAAATAAACCAAGAAGTTTAAATAAGGCTCATTACATTATTGCGATGGCTATCAATGTATGTTGAAGCTATAGCGAAACATTACCTGAACTTGCCTATTTGTTAGATCCTCCATGTAGGCTTGACTAGTGAAGTCACGACTTGGCGACGGTTCAGCAACATACATCCAGCCCTTCGCCGCCGGGGCTCCTGCAAAGTTACTGTTATGTTCTTGCTATGAAAATGTGACTCGTTTGACGGAAGTGGGGAAATAGTAGTTACTAAAGCAGAAATCACAGGTAGTATTGTTCTGCAATTTTGTTTTATAAAGTATAATTTCCTGTCAGAGAAAGTTTTTTTTTAACTTTTATGGTTGTTTACTCCATCAGACAAGTATTCGATTAAAAAATCCTTATTCAAATTAAACTATGGATTGATTTAATTAGGGGATTTAATTAGAGATAAATTCAGTACTATGAAGTGAACGGGTTGATTTATATTCATAAGTTACCAAGACGTTTCATGGATAGAAATTAAGACGACGTTTTATGGATGGTCATTCGCTAATAATATCATACGAATCTCATAAAAATGCCATACATACATAGAATACATAGAATTTGTATTATGCTCTTATAAAAAAAATTATCATTCACGTTGTTTTGAAAATAGCTTGTTAGCCTATACTCTTAATTGCCTACCTATGAACTTTTGAATTCCAATAAGAATAAGTGGGGAAAATCATTGCTCGTGTTTTGCTACGGCCAAAACCGGTTGCTGACAAGCTGCGCCAAACAAATGCTTGCACTAATGGCACAAACGGTGTTCTCGAGCAAACAGAAAATCTGTCCGCAAACTTTTCTGTAGTCGTTTGTTTAGACAAAAGAGTCTCCATGTAAGTTAGTGTCAGAGACAAATGGGATGCATGCGCATTTTAAAGTGACTTTACTGAAAACGTACTCACACATTTCATACTTGCTGTATTTTTTGTATTTTTTCCAGCGAATGAAATCATGACACGCTTACTAATGTTGTATATAATTTTTAACAAGTTTTGTAACACCGGATTCATGGAATAGATAACTCGAATCAGAAATCCTAAATAGTTTGTTATTGATTGTTTGAATGGTCTATTGAGATGAGTGTCGTATAACGTTTGTAAAAATAGTGTAATTTTTAGAAAAAAAGCTCTCATTTATATCAAACTTCAGATTAGATAGCGCTCCTGCTATACAATAGCTATATTTGCTATAAAGGTAATACCAAACGTGTAATATACGAGATCAACTCGTCCTATATCCTTCAAATTTTATTGTTCCATTTTACCCTCTAAAATTTTATTTACTGAAAATAATGCTCCAGCTAGAATTTATGTTGATAGTCATAAAACAAATGAATGAAAAAATTCTTCTTCTTAGGAGCATCATTTGGTCTTATATTTACACACCAGTGCTGCGCACCGCTCTGAAAGCCAGATATTAAATTATCTGGTTCCAGTACAGTAAATAATTGCTCTATTATTCTGTGTTACATTCGTTGGGTTCTACCTTTGACTATTTCTATCATAGACATGTCTGCATGTCTATTACTTGAGATGCGGCTTGAGTATAACATGCTTCCTTATTTTGTTTTGATGAAATTATTTTGTCCCTTTCAAAATTATTATTTAGGCCCCAGCACTACGGCTTGGTACCTTTCGGAATTTCTAATGCGAACTCCAAGACAATTCGCCCAAATATTCAGGACATAGATTCACCATTTTTCCTGCCTTATACCATATTTGGTCTGTCTTAAAATTTTGTCATATTTTATATCACTTATTTTACTGCTAACTACACCTCGTTCACATTCATAATTTTCATACTTATCAAAACGAATCACGCATTATTAGGCAGATCAGCATACAGTCTGGAGGTGGAGTATTAGATGTAATCGCAGAGTCAACAATGCAACTCCAAACCTCGTTTTTATAACCATCGTGCCGCCTCCCGAGCGGCCGTCTCATTTAAAACAAGCAGTTATTTATGAAGCCATTGAAACGTCGATCACATCGTCCTCACGTCGCCTCTGCGAGCAGGTAAAAACGGACAGTGTTCCTGTTTTAGGCGTTCGGGTCTGGAAATGTGGTCGTTGTCGACATGATTTCTAGCGATTTTTCATTATAATTGGCTGCGCGAATGACATTAATTTCATACGGGTTTTTCTCAATATTTCACTTTCTTTCTTACACGAAACTGAAATCTTAAATGTATATGATTCTATGTGAACCGATATTGATGGTTAATTGGCCACTTTGATTTTTTTTAATGCTGTGTTGTTACACGGCAGATGAATAGGAGATTTGTCTTTATCGATTTTACTTATTTATATCTTGGAAGAGTAGACAAAATAAATAACGCGAATTTCGTGTTATTAACTGTGACATAAATATGCTACTCTAACAGTGTGAACCGATATCTCATGGTTAACTGGCTACTTTGAAGGTCTAAAGTACTGAAGACATTGCAAGGTGAACAGGGGATAATAAATTTCTAATGAATCAGACAAACTTATTTTTGCTTCGGAAGCATTGAAGTGAACTTGTGTTTAAATATCGTTAATATGCTCCTCTTGTTGTGGTATTCCCCTACTTAGGCCTAAGGGCATTCCTTGGCATTCCTTTTGGTTTGTTGACAAAAGAGGTTACAAAAGGAACGAATTTTGATCTTTGTGTCTTGTTCCAGGTAAGAGTCAAACCAGAAGACCTTAGACCAATATGCTAGTGGTAAGTAGTACACAGGGCTACTTATCTGTCCTGGTTTTACCGCTCTTAAGTGCAATGTCACTAATCTCAGTGTATACAAATAGTGATTTACTTTATCAAGCGAAGCGTCTTGGACCTGTACAAATACAGGAACAAACAATGGGACAAAGCTAATTATGTTGGAATCGTGGAAGCGTTTTAACGTCAATACAGTCCCTAGGCACAGTCGTAAACAAGAATTATCTATACTCCGTAATTCAAACTTCTAACAGCTTAGTATTAGTTAATGGTGACTACGTAATAATCCTAGATTTCTCGTAACAGAAGCTCGACTGAAGAAGTAGAACTCAGAGCTAACAGGCTTAAGAAAAGATAACAGAGTTGACTTGCTTAATGTGGACGATAACACATTGTTGTTCATCCGCCTCCGTGAGTCAGCAAGTCTTGTGTGTCAAACAAGGCACTAACAAGCCAACAATACAACAAGCCAACAAGCTGCAGATAGCTCGGCGTGCCGCCTGCATTCCCACCTGCCCGTACCAAGATGGCGAGTGGTCAACCCAGCGACCACATAGTACAAATAGACGGAGTACAAGAAACCGCGACTTGAAGCCTAAATTTGCTTCTAGTCACTATGCATGGAAAAAACAGAGTACGTAAAAAATTACAAATATGGTTTTAAATTATAGGTCTGAATCTCAAAATCACTATAGTAACAAATATAAATGGCTTACAGGTAGTTTACACATCGTAATCACTGATAACCTAGAACCTTGCCCTGACATTTTTTGATTGAAGCTGCCGCCACGGAATGCACCTGTAACGTTCCTATGGTGTGTAAGTTGCTTCTAAACGATTTATAATTGGTACTTTAGTAATTGTAAGATTCAGACCTTAAATTTGATACCACATTTGTATTCTTTTAGTCGACTATATTTTTGTAAACAACCAGTTTATGATTGACTTAGTTTTTATGCAGGCGCCGCACAGATAAACTCTCCCGCAGTAACTAAGTTTTCGACCAAACTACGTCGACTATTTTTTTTTTTTTTCAAAAAATATGATTTAAAAAATTCATCTCTTAGCAAAAATTTCCTCAGTTTTTTATTTTACCCGACCAACTGGTAAAATAGTGGCAGCCGACAACTTTTTTCATGTCATGTTTTAAAGTTGAATAAAAACTTGTGACTTTATATCATTTCCTAAAACAGAAAAAAATATTTTGGAAATATGATTGATACTATTATCGTTCAAAACTAAAGGACTCTTCACATACAAAATTTCAACCTTAAGCTTCAATGCTAAATGGTATAAACTACCAGTTATTTGAAACATGATCATTATCAGATTACGACGTTTTAGGTGTCGTTTTATGTTTTTTATACATAGATAAAATGGGGGCCCAAACTTTATTTGCTGTAATGCAAGTAAGATAGCCATGCTCCGTCTATTTCTACTTTGTGGTCGCTGCAAACAAGGCACTAACGAGACAACAAGCCAACAAGACAACAAGCCAACAAGACAACAAGACAACAAGACAACAAGACAACAAGACAACAAGACAACAAGACAACAAGCCAACAAGACAACAAGACAACAAGCCAACAAGCCAACAAGCCAACAAGACAACAAGACAACAAGACAACAAGACAACAAGACAACAAGACAACAAGACAACAAGCCAACAAGCTGCAGATAGCTCGGCGTGCCGCCTGCATTCCCACCTGCCCGTACCAAGATGGCGAGTGGCAGAGTGGTCAACCACGGACACGATTAAGACGTTCTGGATCGCAGCCAAGGCGATTTTTCATTTCTAAGGAAAGACGGGAATCGAAGCAATGTTGAAATTGTTAGGAGTGGATGTAGCCTCCATACCTGTGTCACTGGTGAATGTTTGGGGTTTTAATGTTTGCTGTGATTAAGTTGTTGAGGTGGATGGATGTTTCTTCCATTCCTGTGTCATACCAGTGACGCCGGAATGCCTGTTGCCGTAATGATCGCTTTGAAATTGCAATACAAAGTACACTTGATAACTGACTAATTAATTCAGGATACAAAACATACCCCCATTGCACCAGACCTGCATACTCAGCGAATTTCAAATGCAAAACAAAAATGTTAAGCCAACATAGCGAGATTTGACATGTTTTTTGTAAGCTCCATAAGAATAACATGGTGAATGAGTATGCAGGTTTGCTGCTACAGGGATGTTTAAACTGGTTGGTTTTAATTCAATATTTAGTAGATTTGAACTAGAAGAAGCCATTTACCAAGTTTTATCAAGATATGTTGAGAAATAAGCGAGATATAGAATTTTACTTATTTCCCATAAGGTTAACATTGAGACAACGTACTGTGTTTACCACTTTCAATATCTCGGTAACCAATGGACATAGAGCAGTGATTCAAAATACTTAATTGTTTGTTTTTTTTGAGCTGAATTCAATGGTGCCAACAAAAATTTGATAAACTTCATTTTTCTATGTGAAAAACTCAAAAACCCCATTTTTGGGGGTTTACCCCCCTTTACCCCCCCCTTCCGGTGGTCCGATCGGGCTGGTTCACGAACTCGTCCGAGTGATTACCACTTTACACGTCTGTACCAAATTTCATTAAGATCGGACCATATTTACGGCCGCTATCGTGTTAACAGACATATATATATATATATATATATTAGAGTAATTGTGGATGATTTTTTTAAATAAAAAAAGGGTACTTGTTATGAAAACTAATCTTATCAATATATCTATATATATATAAATTCGAACGATTGGTGTTTTTTGCTTCTGGGGACCCCAAAATGAAAAATAAACATGGTCTTGGACTTAGGTCTTACCATGAGTACTACCGTAATAGCTTATTCCTTTAAGGAAATTCGCTAATACGTATATCAGCACAAAGCTAATACTTTTTTCTGAGTATTCTTAACCTTATAGTATAGGAAGTACAATACATAGCAAACAAAAAAGGCAGTCATAAACATATATTAGTATATTTTATGACTCACCGTTTTCTAAGCACTCCAAACGTTGTCTGCATATAGCGTGGACAATTGTTAGCCCCTCTATCCCAGGGACATCATCAACACGTACAAATCTGCTATATATTTGCAATAGTAATGATGAATACATGTATAACTCACTTTATAAAACAGTGAAACCTCCTTTCTTGTGGCATTCGTGGCTATAACCAAGGGATTAGTTATGTTGGTGTTCGCTAAAGTAAAAATAAAAACTTAACGAGGTGAGTATTTATTTATCCCACATTCCTTTATCATTGATGGATGTTTTAGTGCATCCTTTGACAGTTTGGAGGACAATTTTAGTAATGCCATGTTTGGATTTTTCAATAGGGCTTAATGTTTGCATTTCCTAGATGGTTGAAATTTAGAGATAGTTAAAATGAAGATGCATGTACATTTTAAGTATGCAGGTTTGACACTAGCTTGCAGCTGTAATTTAAACAACGAGGGAACTTGATTCTAGCCAAAAATGTATTAAAATATATATCCCCATAAAATGGTGCTACTTACAAATTAACACATTTTAAGGCTTAGCAGTCTCAAGTAAAGATGGCTAGGTTAACATAAAAAAATATATATATAAAAACATTACGAAGTTATAAAGTCCATCTATAACTGGAAATATTAATGTAGTAAAAAGAAAATGAGCATCAAATCCATAACAGGTATACAAAACTTATCTTCTGGCGCTTTATAAATTTTTACATTTTACTCACCCTATTCAACCCTAATTCACTCTTATTACTTTGCACATTTAACAATCATCTCGGTGATTCGTAGACTGGACGATGATATGTTGAATACATAGCAACGTAATTCTTTGTTTTTTTGTCACTAGCGCCTTCCTCCAGATGTAAATGATCAAACTTGTTGGTTAACTCTTATGAATTGAGAACTTGCTAGTTTCTCAAGATCGAGTTTAGATGACATCTGCGATACTATGATTAACAACAAGGTAATAAATATCACGGATCAAGTCAGTTAATCCTACCATTGAAAGTGGTTTGAGTCGCAACATATCGCTATCCATAAGACATGAAAGGAGTGTCCATACATTAATTCAAACTGGGTGATTATTGTGAAACATTCCTAGCTGAAATCATAACTGGAATTTCAACCCTACCCTGCCGGAGGCGAATACATTTCACAGTTCCTATTGCGTATTCGTTTGACCACTTTATATACGGCAAGTTTATTTGTACAAATTGTTCATCTCCGGTTAGTACAAACTTTTTCAATGTAATTTTGCTGAAAAATAAGGACAAAAAAATGTTTAATGAGGAAAACGGAGTGAGATAAGCTTGTTCTTTTGGTCCTTGGTTAAGGTGCATTTTCCCGACATCCCTTTTGATCCACGAGAGAGGGGACTGCTCGCTCTCTTTCTCTCTCTCCCTCTCTTTCCCTCACCTCCAAGTTCTTACTTGATTACTGCCATTCAAACGCAATATCTTCGTTTTTCCTAAACGAAACTATTTATTATTTAAGTAATGTTAAACTCATCACCTAGGATATGTAGATTAGGATAAGCTAGGCTAGGCTAGTTTAATATTTTTCAGTAACCATTCGTTTCCTTTAGTAAAAAAAAATTATCTTGTATATTGTATATTAGTATTCATGAAACTACTTGAAGGTGAGCGAAGGAGCGAATTATGAAAAAAGGGAGTGCAAGGCGCATCGTGGAGTCTACATTCTGACTCTTGGATGAAAATAAAAGGGATGTATTGAAAATGCCCCTTAACTTTGAATCAAAAGGGATAAAGTCCGGGATAAAACCATAATTTTCAAATGACATATTTGCATTTGCCTGCCAAACACCCAGAAAAGCTTTGCAGAATTGATAATGATTTTTCCCCTTGTTAATGACGACACCCTTTCTGCAATCTTTGATATCATTAATCATGCCCAATTTAGCAGCTCATAGTCTATGGTTCCATTTTAACATTTTACAGTTTTTAAATTATATTTTTACGTATATAGATATTTACTGACGAAATGACCTGCATAAGAAAATTGTTTTTAGACATAAAATAGTTATTTACAAACTTCGAAAGAAATCCTTGGAGCCGTTTTTGAGATAATTGTGCAAAGTAACAAGCAAGCAAGCACGCAAACATTTATCATAGAAAGAGTATAGGATATAACATAGATTAAGATTTATCTTCCAAATTATTGTAAAAAGTTTTTACTACAGAAACATATGTATTCTGTGCCTTATTACTCTTGGCTGGAAAGTTATTCTTTGCCGATAACTGCACGGTAAATTTTCAATGCAGTGCACAGTAAATTTACCGTGCAAAAGTAAACAGAAAACGGAAGTCAACAATCAAAACAATCAGCTGATATCATCAAACTCACGTTTAATGCATGTTTCAATAGGTTCCTTTAGAGGAATGTAGTGGCAGCACTGGTAACAGCATCCAATGTTGTTTATTGTAGGCTAGGTTTGAAGAATTGAGAAACGTAGAGGTTTATGCAAAAAATACGTTTTAAATATATTTTTTCTTATTCGTAGTATGATGTTAACATCTTATGACACACGCCCAGTAAGTTTTACCGAACTAGCCTCTGGCTCGCGCGAGAACTATGCTCGTCCGGTAAAAGAGTACTTACCGGTCTAGTAATGTAATATACCAGTGTTTTCCCCTCCAACATTGCTTATAGTTACCCTTCTGTTGTTTTTACCAGCTAAATTTATTATAGTTTACTTGTCATTGTAGATTTTTAGATCGTATTTTTATCATAAGGACATTTTGACAAAGTATATGTTCATCTCATCTCTGATTAACAATTTTATAGTCAATTTGCGAAAAAAACCGTATGATTTTTAAAATGTATTTTGTAATGTGAAAAAATGTCTAGGTACACGGGTAAAAATTAATCTCTGTCTGTTATTTGAAAATTTACTTATTTTTCATATTTTATATTGAAAATCAACATAAATAAACAAATCAGTCATTCAAAATATACTGCATTTTCACCAATGATCTTATTAAAGCATATTACAAAAAATTTATACAACAGATCGACATTATCAGACTGTCTGTTCAAGATATAAAATACGTTTGGTTAGTAAATTGTACATCTAAAAATTATAGTAATACCCCAGAATTAACACTGTAAAACTGGTAGTATTTTTAAAGGAAAGAACATTTTATTAAACAAAAATGTTTTGTAAAAATAATTACTCATAAAATGTGGTACTAAATTGGTACGATGACCCAAACAGAAACTGAAAAAGTTGTGCGTTTACTGTTCGACGGGACAGCGTTCGTTCGTAAACCTAGTGTTTTACTCAGTACTACTTCTTCAGTCTCTTACGTACCACCTGAGAGGCCTTCGCGTACCACCAGTGGTACGAGTACCACCGGTTGAGAAACACTGTAATATACTATTACGAACACGTGGAAAGGAAAAGAGATGGACACCTTGGCTGGGCGAGCCTCCGAGGGTCTGTGTACAAACACAGGACGGTGATGTGTGTTGTGTTGATCCGTCCGCCTCGTCCTGACACTCAGTCAACAAGCGCTCGTGTCCGCTGGCGATACCTCCTGCAAACATCCTCGACTGTCGCCGACCAGACCTCTGCTGCCTGCCAGGAAACTGGCTTGTCCCGCCAACTAGACTTCTTTTGCCCCAACAGATTTGTACCTGAAAACAGGAAACATATTTGTGCCTGAATTGATCGTAAGATAAAAAATACAATCAGAAAGATAGGGGTTGCTTAGGGGTTGCTTAGGGGGAAAGACTGGTGAAGTGACTTAGAACGTTCTAGGTCACTTTACCAGTCGAGTTTATAACCAGCCCATGAGTTCTTTTTGCTATTTATGCAGGCGTGTTAATGTTACTTATCCCATCTCATCGATCTTCTTCTCAAGTTTCACTTCTTTACGTTCAAAGTACTTTAAGTATTTGTCTGAAAGTTGTAATGTGTAATTTTTTTTGTTACATTCCCTTACTAATAACTTTATATTTTCTACAGCACCACGTCACCCTTACAAACACATAGCATTAATGTAGTGGCGTCTTGGGAACAAGCATACACAATTATTAGAATCCATGATAACAGCCCCTGAGCTGCAATTTATATGTAAGACTATACTACTTACGTCAAAACAGCTAAAAATAATATTCTTGCGAATCAGGGGTTAATACCCATCTTCAGCTTGTGAAAAATATGAAGCCTTCCCATAATATTTAATGGTTGTCATTAATTAACATATGTCCTCATTCGCAAGAATATTATTTTGAGCTGTTTTGACGTAAGTAGTATAGTCTTACATACACAATTAATTATTATGTTCTTCCAGCATACAAGCTACGTCTGACAAGTTGTGAACTTTAGTTCCTCTTTCCGTCACCAAAATTGAAAGCTTGAACTCCAAAATACCCGGGAAATTTACTCTTCTGTATTTTGTCCTTCACTCGTCATCGTCCTTACTTCTGGATTAAAAACCAACCCGTGAGTATGTGCGCCTGTGATCCGCGTCTCCGCCAAACTAATTACAGCCGCGGACTGTTGTTCTCGTTACCACTTTTTCACAGTCCGGAGGCAACCTACACACCAGCTTCTGTCGGGCTCAGCAAATATTTGCTCCGACTTGTTATCTCGAGGAAAAACTAGCATTCGTAACGAGCGGCGGCGGACCGGTCGCGGCCGTGGACGCAGAATTCGCTAATTGCGGCGGATACAGCCCAGACGGGCGGGGCCGATGGTGGAAATTTATGTCTCGGGCGGTGGAATGACCGGCGCAAGTTCATACCGGCAGTTTTGCTTTTCCTCCAGACGAGTTTTGAGGGTTTACATCTTACTAGACAGAAACATCTGTTTTCTGTGCCCTACTCTTGGCTGGAAAGTTACTTTTGCTGATCACTGCACAGAAAATTTACCGTGCACTGAGAAACGGAAATAACGGAGGTCAAAATTTAAAACAATCAGCTGATTGTAGCAAACTGACGTTTAGTGCATGTTTATTGGTTACTTCAAAGGAATGTAATTGCAGCACTGGTGACAATAGCAAATGTTTGTTCTTTTATTATAGGCTAGGTTTGAAGAATTGAGAAACGTAATAGTTTGCGTATGGCAAGGAATACGTTATGATTTAAAATATGTTTTTTCTTAGTAGTATGATGTAGAGTATCGTACGCCACACGCCCGGTAAGTTTTACCGTACTCGCATGAAAATCCCGCACCCGCCTAGCGGCTCTCGCGGGAACTGTCATGCTCGCACGATAATACGGTACTTACCGGGCTATTAACGTAATATACTATTATAAGCTTTGTGCATGGCGACAAGAAACAGCTACACGTTTACATCATACTACATAGAAGCATCTGTTTTCTTGGTTGGAAAGATAGACTTTGCCGATAGTGCACGGTAAAATTTGCCATGCACTATGGGAAACGGAAATAACAAAAGTAAACAATCAGCTGATTGCAGCAAACTGACGTTTAATGCATATAGGTTAATTTAGAGGAATCTCGTGGCAGCGCTGGCAGCAGTAGCAAATGTTTGTTTATTCATTATAGGTTCCATTTTAAGAAAAGAGAAAAGTATGGTTTATTTAAGGATGTGCTACCATAAAAAATAGGATACGATTTTTTCTGAGCAGTATGATGTAAAGTATCGCACGTCACACGCCCAGTAAGTTTTACCGTACTCGCATGAAAATCCCCCTCATGCTCGTCCGGTTAAACAGTTCTTACCGGTCCAGTATAACGTAATATACCTTTACAAGTCTCGTCTGTAACCCCCTTATTACTCAATTTTAAGTCGTGAAATCCTTAAAGCCAGTTGAGTGTTGTGAGTGAAATTATTTACTCAATTTTAGTTTTCGGTGCTTACAAACCTGTTAACACCTCCCCCAGGGATTACAATTACCATCACCATCTAAGACGCCGACCGCCAGTAAGGGGTATTTTAAGGCGAATATTAGTAAAAGATGAGTGTAGGATGATTGTGTCGAGATCTTGTAGTCTTGTTACTAAGGCCGACATGGTCCTTCTAGGACTGTTAATTAATAGCCCAATGGCAACCAAGGGACCTACATTTTAACGTGGGATCCGAACCACAATTTTGCATTGTTTACAATTCATGGTCTGGACTAATTATAAGGACGGTCCTGTGAACGTATTGCTCAATAGTACGGACGTTAATCCCCACTAGGGAACACCGCGTTCACAAGCCATCGCTATAACTATCCACAATTTCGTGATCTCTAAGTAGCCGGATTACAGGACACGCCACCGACCCAGTCTTACGATCTGTCTTACGAGGCATTATTATAAAAACAACTAATTAAAAAATCGTTATTTTATTAATTAATTTATTTATTTTTACTATGCGTTGGCTAATGAAGCTATTTATTCAGACTGGTCACAATAAATTAAATTTCAGATGTACATTAAACGGTTCATTAAAAGCCTTGAAAGCTTCAAAGCCGAGAGGGTAACAGCCTGTGAATGAGCGGTGAAATCACCGAGCCGAGGCCCGACAAGTGCGGCTTGGATAACGATTACATCAGACATCAGCCCGATCTGCCGCCAATCAGTGACCTCTGCCGCCGCGATAGACCGCATCTCGACTGTCGAGTGGGCCGGGTAAATACCCGGCGGGTAAATATAAAACCGTAATTTACCCACAAACCAGGGAAATACAAAGGAAAACTGGGAATTTATGTTTTTCATTGAATTTAGAGGAGTTTGTCTTGTCTTTTTGGGTATCGACCCATGCTGGTAAGGGTGTAAAAAAATAATGATGAAAAGTGGTTTCACCACACCACGACGTAATCACGTGTTTTAAAAACGTCATTTGGTGGCCTAACCAACTCTTTTCCGCCAGAGGGCCGAAAACTTTCAATAGGTTCCAAAGACAGGATAGTTGCTATGATTTTCTTATAGCTGTGTTTGACAAAGAAGTTGTATCGTCGCTCATAACCTCAAAGGTTTGTTTATAAGTAGGTATGTAAATAGGTAAGTAAGTAGTTTTTCAAATAGTCAGATTTTTAAGGTTATATAGGGTATATTTCATTGTGTATTGTGGTGGAAAATAGCGTTTACACCTCGGCCGAAAGGGTTTTGAGGCTCTCGATCGTTCCTGTAAAGCCTCATTTTCGGCCCTTGTTGCGAAATATACTATTTCAATTTTGTAATGTGATTTTCGTGAACATTTTACATCTTAGCATAATCGACATTATGAATTTATGATTTAGGCCTATGATTTTTTAAGTTTGGGTTTTAATTTTACTTAATGGGATTCTTCAAATTCGTAGGGAATTTTCAGTTCTTGGCAAACCGGGGTTGCATCACAGTTAAAGTATTTTAAACTGTTACACTCAGTGATTGTAACACCGAAGTAAAGAATACGATTATTAAGTGTAAATTCAATTATAATTAATAAGATTGTTATAAATAGTCAAAATTCCTCGGAAAACCTACTTACAAACTCTGGGTGTAATTGAAATCCCTAATTTATTTATTCCATTTATTGATGATATTATAATACCCTAACTTTTATTAGCCATTTGGTGGGTTGTCATATTACCAGTTAGTTTACTCAACTGATCTTACATATTTTTAATCATAAAAATACCTTAGGTATTAAAATCATGTTAATTGAAAATAGGTAAAAAATGGTAAGAGGCTGTTCTAGAACTTAAAACAACTGACATTATTTTTTTCAGGGGTAAAATCAATTGAACTTGCGAGTTTTTTAAATATCCAAAATACCTGGGTACATGAATTTTTGAGTTTTAAACACCCGGGAATTCAACACAACTAGTTGTGGGACAATTACATGTTAAGAACCTGGGGTTAACTGTAAAACTATATAGCATTTCTCTTAGGAGCATTCAATTAATGTACGTTTTCTGCAGTTTCTTTTTGTGAAGTTTACCTTGAAAGGTTTCCCATTACTCGAATTGGATCTTGGAATTACTCTTCTAGCAATTATAAAGGAGTCATTGCATAGTTATCCATTGTGTATTTAAATCATGCTTAGTACAAAGCTACAAGGATGCTTAGTATAAAAGTATTTCCAATGTAAATCACGTCAACTTCGTCACTCGGATGGTATAGTTACACATTATCATTGAGAAATGTTCAGTAAGCTTAAATTTTTAAGTGCTAAGATAAAACGAGGGTTATCAAGTGGTACATTGTTCAAGTGTTTCAATTTATTAGATTTTAAAAACTGCGTCTCAATAATAAATCGTTCTATGTTGGCCAAAAGTTCTTAGCGAACGGATTTAGTGTTGATATTAACGTATATAAAAAGCTTATATGTCACCATTTAATGTTATAGTAAACAGGGTTTTCTATGATGGACAGTGTATTATAGTTTATTGTCTGTTATAGAAGAACGTTTCTGGTGCCAACGTACATGAGGTGTTGTCCATACATTAACCATAACGATTTTTATCTGTAATTCAATTTTTAGTCAAACAAACGAACATATTTTAATTTTCTCGTCGATATTGTTTAATATAAATAGTTCTAGTTATATTTACATTATATTTATTTTTTATGTACTCAAGAAAGATATTCATGTAAATAACGAAGACATAACATTACCTGCTTCTCACAAGCAAGCGTATTTTACTAAGGATAATGTCGTTGTTTACGTAAACTTTGTAAACCTAAATGAAGTAAGATTCACACAAACACAGATGATGATTGTGACCTCCAATAGATATGAGAACGTCAACAGAAACATGGGTAATTCCTATTTCATCACTTTGTTTTGATGTTTTTATTTCTATTTTAAGCATATCAATTCTATTTTTGTTTGTCTCCATCACGTTTTTCTTTAATCAAGCACTGTTATCAACTTAGTACTGCTAGTCAATTCGTGATTGTGGAGTATATTTTAAGAATATTATTCATTATTTCCTTTTTTTAAATTAACTCGCTGTAACTTATCCTATATAAAACAATATTTCCGAGGATAAGTACTTGCTGTGATTAAAGAACGGAAGTGGTATAATATTGATAATATAGCTTAGGAGCAGCGCAGTAGTTTCGCATGAGGATCACGGTATATGGGCTTATTTTTTGTCACGCTGCGTCTTCCGATTGTTAGAACGAATCATTATTGTTGAATCCAATCAAAAGTCAAGGTGGGACAATGCCGCACTGCAACTGCGCGGCAAAGACGTTCATTTTAGAATTTGTTCGTACGGAGAAAATTCGTCCTTCCAAATTCCAATATTGGACCATTGAAGGACACGGGGACGGGAGCTTAACATCCCATAACAAAGTAAAAAAAAACTCATTGTAAATTTATGCCTTTTTTCATTAATTTGATTTTATTTCAAATTAGGTTTTTAAACATAGACGAAACGAGATAGTAACAATGTCTTGCCCGCACGTGCCTGGTGCAGCAGCCCACACGATGTCCGGCTACGTCCATATCCGTATCCGCCGTACGGCTTCTGCCGGAACTCCCGGCACCGGAAGTGTAATGTGATCGTCACCGAGGATTACTGGGCAACAGTGGGGGTTAATCATCGCAGGGGGTTAGGATTGGTGTTTTGAAAATAGTATACAAAGTGTTATCTTTGAATAATTTTTTCAAGAGCTAAACATGCTTTGGCATGCTTAAAATCAATTCAGACCTGCTCACAAAACATGCATTTGATCATTGCAATTATATTATTTCGTGAGAAACAATATTGAATACATGGTTAAAATTAAAAGAATCGCTTCCCTTTTTAGAAGGTTCACAGAGGAAAATCAAACAGTGGTATCTTCTAAAGTTGCGCTCAAAGTGTGTCGAGCGCTGCCCAGCATGTGTCGAGGACTTAGTTTACCACAAACTCCGCAAGAGAGCAGCACCGTCGCTATGCCCTCTCCCAATTTGATTTAACCATAACTAATAACTGGATGTAACCAGTAACTAGTAACTGAACTGTAATCGTAACTGGATTTAACTGTAAATAGTACTGGGCGCAACAGAAGGCCCATTTAAAGGCGACCTCTGTTTGATTCTTCTCTTTGGAAGGTTGCAATTTAAGAGACGTATGCAATTGAAAGATGAGCTATTTTGAGTAATATATATATATATATATATAAAAGAAGAGTTGTATGTTGGTATATTTCGGGCTACAGCCAAAACTACATGTCATAGACACTTGATCTTGGTGTCAAATTAAAGCTTGGAATATCATGATGTGCACTATGGTGGTTTGGTTTTGATATCTTTAAGGACTTAGGCACAGGATCATCCGAAAGGGAACCATGTCAAGGGTTTTGGGAGTGCTTTGAATTGTTGCTATGGTTACCATTAGAAATAGCTACTATGGTTACTCAGAGAGTGCATCAAATCTTTGAGAAACAACAAGAATACGAGAAGAAATAATAATCACCCGGGCAAAGCCGGGGTTATCAGCTAGTGTTTGATAAAATTAGGCTTTTGTTAATATATTAGTCGCAAGTCAGAAACTTAACAAATAATCTAAAATAAAAGTGTTAAGAAGACAAAACTTGACTATCAACAAGTCATCTTATTACATTTGAAGGTGCAGCCTCCGTCGGTTTTGTTTGACGGGATTCACGGAAAATGGGATTTATATGCAAATGTATTCAGCCGCAGCCGCCACCACAAGACCCCAGTGTTGGTTGGCTCTGTGTGGTTTGGCTCGCAACCGCTTGGAGCAAAAAGGATTTTTTCTGTAACATTCAATCTGAAAGCTATACATTTTCTTGGAATTTATTTAAAGTTTGTTTAATTCCTGATTGACATTAGGTCTACCTACCAGATGATAATCTATGTTAAATATAGCCGTTTATGATGTAAATTGAATGATAAAAAGTCATATAAAATTGCATATATCTAATTTTTTTCTATTTTCATTTCATTGCCAAGCCATACAACCAATCGTTATGAAACATTGAGAATTCATTCTGTAGTCTGGAAACGTTTCTGGTTTTTCCCATGTTTGAAATGCCTTAACGGTATGTCCCTTTGGCTTTTAAAGTTTCAATGGTTAACTTTGTAGAACTCAAAAACTCGTAAGCTGTCAAAACTCTTTTTTCAACAGAGATTTTATTTAAAATTTGTTTCTTGGTTAATAACATTGAGTGAATCTGCTTGGATACAGCGCATCAGTTTAGTGTACGTACCTTAACGAAACGAACAAAAGAAAACTAAAGATATTGCATCTATAGTCTTGATGTTAAAACAGAAGTAATACAGTTTAGTGTACGTACCTTAACGAAACTAACAAAAGAAAACTAAAAATATTGTATGGAGTCTTGATGTTAACAGAAGTAATAAAAACGGCCAATTCCAACTATCACAGTATTGCAGTTACGCTAAAACCAACGGAACTTTTCATGAAATAGCCAACCCAACCCCCTCTCTTATTTCAATGCAAACTTGAGTGGTTCTTCTCCTAGGGGTTTAAATTCGAAACATTACACAACCTCTAACCATCAAAAGCACAAGACAGTTCGGTATAAGTAAATACAGTGTGTAAAAAAAGTCCCGGAACGGCTTAATATTTTTTGAACCGAATTGGTTCGAGGAATAAAACTTTGCACATTCACTCCTATTTAAAAAAACTACTTTCTGAGGTGTTTACTGACTCTTGGCCCCCAGTGGGGGACGGCCCACAAGGAGTCGGTACAAAATCTTAAATGTAAGGATAGGTCGATATGCACATCATTATAAAGGGCTCTTCTAGTAGAGTTCAATGCCGCAAACCGCACTTCAAAAGGTCCATCCGTTACAAAATGGCGGCTGATCAAAAATCTAATAGAATTACAAAGTTTTCGCTTAAATATCGTCTAAAACATTGTTCACAGCCTATGTCTGGAGAATCGAAACCCGGGATTAAATGTCAGGCCTAAAAGCCTATTTTTTAGGGTGCCGAAGAGGATGTTAGCTCCAAAGGGGGACGGCCCATGAGGAGTCGGTGCAAAATCTTGAATGTAAGCATGGGTACATATGCACATCATTTTAAAGGTCTAACCAAATAAAATTCAATGACGCAAACCGCATTTCAAAAGGATTATTGGTTACAAAATGGCGGGTGATTTAAGTTTTCAACAAAAATACATAGGCTTAGGTTTGTTAAGCAATTTGATTTATTAGAACTTTTATTCCACCCCCTCTCCCCAACAAACCTAAACCTATGAACTTTTGTTGAAAACTTGAATCAGCCGCCATTTTGTAAGAAATGAACCTTTTGAAGTGCGGTTTGCGGCATTGATCTCTACTTGATTAGCTCTTTCAAATGATGTACATATCGACCTATGCTTACATTTAAGATTTTGTACCGACTCCTTATGGGCCATCCCCCCTTGGAGGTAATATCCTCTACGGCACCCTAAAATATAGGATTTTAGGTCTGACATACTGTTCCGGAGTTTAGATCTTTCAGACATAGTCTGTAAACAATCTTTTAGCAATCTTTGAGCGAACACTGTGTATTTCCTTTAGATTTTTGATCAGCCGCTATTTTGTAACGAATGGACCTTTCGAAGTGCGGTTTGCGGCATTGAACTCTACTTGATTAGCCCTTTAAAATGATGTGCATATCGACCTATGCTTACATTTAACATTTTGTGACGACTCCTTGTGGGCCGTCCCCCACCGGGGGCCAAGAGTCAGTAAGTACCTCAGAAAGTACATTTTTTACATAGGAGTAAATGTGTAAAGTTTGATTTCTCAAACCAATTCGGTTCAAAAAATATTTAGCCGTTCCGGGACTTTTTTTACACACTGTATGTTTCGAGCAATTCTGTAAATACTGATTTTTACAGTCTAGCCTTAATACTAGTTTAAATATGAAATTAAATCACAAATTGTCTCATCTGTTGATCTTGTAGGGAGATACACAGGAAATCTTGATGTATACGTCTTAATAGCTAATATTTCGCGTTAATTGTGATTCATGACTTGCGGTGAAGTGAATTAAAGCGCTCGCTGGCTGTTAGGTGCAATTATGAGCTATAAAGGCAAGATGTATCAGTCCCCACAAGCGCTCTTAGAGTCCATTTGTTGTGTTGCAACAGTGTAGTTATGGCTTAATAAAGTTCTCAATTTGTTGTGACCATTATCATGCAATCCAAAAGGTATAAGAAGAAAGTAACCTTTCAAGACTTCAGGCGGCTTATAGTTATGCATTTTTAGTGCTATACACTTCGTGTGGTTATATTTCCGCAGAAGGGTTACACCTAATAGGGGAAGTCAGTGGAAACCTGTAATGTCTGGAGGGGAACTATTGAGTGATAATCATCACCAAATTACAAAATAAATTTGCTTGAAACCTTACTGAACCATTTTAAAGGGTTTTAAAACAAACATAAATTACATCACAAACCACATTGTCAGCTATGTTGAGATGAAAATGGATGGTTGATATTTCAGTTATAGTTTAGATAGTTGTAGTTTAGACAGTTACGGTTTAGTTAATTCTGGTTTTAATTTAATAATAGTTATATTAATTTCAAGAATAATTCTAGTTTGACTAACCTTAAACTTATTTTATAAATGTTTTATAGGTTTGGATCTGTGTATTTTCATTAATTAGGTTTCATTAATGTTCGGGATGACATTGGTAACAGTAATTTTGTCTACACTTTGAATCAGTATCTTTGTTAGTAAATGAAATTTCTGACACTAATTTTAGCACTTTTATGGTCTTTAAGGTTGTAAGAGTAGAGTATTAGAATATATAAGAAAACGAAAGTGACATATTAATAGCAAATGGTGTAACCCTTCTGCGGAAGTTGCACCCTTCCTGTTTGTCCGTTTTTAGTTTTTAGTTAATACTTTTTAGTGCATATACCCTTACTTGTACACTATATTGTTTAAAACTTAACCATATGCTTACGAATAAAATTTTTGACTGTAAACTAAAATAAATATATTCAATTTTGTAAGCAAATCAATTGCGTTATAATGCAAGGGCTGCATTGTAAACATGATGAAACTGACGGGAAAAATCAAAGTTTCTCTAAAAATTAACTAGAACTAAAAATAACCTTAAGTGCCTACCACTTGAAAACTAAAGTTATTAATATTCCTCTTTTTTGTGTTCATAAAAACTTGTGTAAATAATTGTTGATTTAAATTGAAATGCAAGATATTACTACGTTTCTAAAAGCCAAAAGACCGGGTTTTAGCTTTTTCGATTTATAATTGCAAGTCTTGGCCCTCTCTAGTTAAACATAAAATAGTACTCAATTTTTTCCCTGTTCCACTATATTAGTTTGGGGGGAGTTTACGTCTCTTTTCATATCACTCTATTCCAAAGATGTCTTTATTCTTCCATTTTATGGACAATTTGTGAATGAAGCGCACTTGGATTTTACTTCACGAAGCGTAAAGGCCTCTCTTTGCAAATGACCAGTTGACAACTTAGACAAGTATCCTTTCTTTAATTCAGAAATGAAATGTTGTTTATTTATTGCGCAACGTTCTCTGAGAAGACGTCTCCCCCATTATTGAAGACAGGCGCCGACTATCTTAACGCAAGGCCGTTTGAAAGTACACCTGTGTTTCAGCTTTCCCTCACTTCTCTCCTTTACGCAATAAAATCTTCCTGAATCATTGCGTTTATTGTAGAAAATGCATTCAGCAACAGTAGGAAACGAAATGATTTTGGTTAGTCAATCATTTCGAGAAAGTGGCCCTTTTGAGTACGGAAACATAACGCAATATCTATAGTAAAAATACAAATATACCTATAATACAGGGTGTTTTTTTTAAACGCAACCCATTTTTAAGATTGAATAACGCACATATAAATATGAAATGAGTATTGTTTTATTGGTCTTTACATTTTATACAACCTATTATATAAGCTTGATCACATTTAGTTTACCTTATGTGCTCAAACAGTCCGCCATTGGCATTTGTATAAATTTATGCTTCCTCCATCAAATTGCCGAACACGTGTTGCAAGGTGCCTCATTGAATTTTTTGCGTTAAATTTGTTATGTTTGTTTTGAGGTGCTGAATATTCTGTGAATTGTTTTCGTATGCCTTACTTTTTATGTATCCCCAAAGAAAATAATATAGTGGGGTAAAATCCGGGATCTTGGGTGGAAATAATCCTTCACCGATAAAACAAGTTTTAGGTTGCGTTTTTAATGTGTGTATCTTTAAGCACGATAACTCACGTAGTGGTCCGATCTGAATGAAATTTGCCACAGACAAGTAAAGTAGTAATTATCCTACGAAAACAATTCACAAGGTAATCAGCACCTCAAAACATCATAACAAATTTAATGCAAGAAATTTAAAGAGGTACGTCACAACACGTATTCGGGAATTTGATAGAGAGTGCATAACTTTATACAAATGCCAATGGCGGCCTGTTTGAGCACATAATGTAAACTAAATGTGATCAAACTTAAATAATAGGTTGTATAAAATGTAAAGATTAATAAAGCAATACTCATTACACATTCATATGTGCATTATTCAATCTTAAATATGGGTTGCGTTTAAAAAAAACGCCCTGTAATTTATAAAGTAATATGAATATATCAGAAAACACTTTTAGCTCTGGCAAATTCTTATTAATTTTTGCTCAAACTTATCACAGACTTTTCTTAGTTTTGATAAATAATTCTCATTAATCTCCTTAGACAAACTGAATTTCAGTTGTATTTAAGAACAATTTAAAATTTATGAAAGTGAGAGTGAAGTAAATGCAAACTATGCTTTTGATTCTTGTTTCTGAAGAAAGAACTAAACTTCTGTTGTTATATTTTTACTTTACACTTGTAGTGACACCAACTGGTGTCGTATTTTAAATACTTTTTCTACCTAAGTTAGTGCGGGGAGCCTAGTGACGACCTGCAAGACTTATAAAAGTAAAGTTAATTTGAATTAATTTCCCTGCTGCTGCATATTTATTCTTAGGTCTAAATTAAAAGTATTTACCTTTTTTAATACCTTTACAACAACTAGATGGTGCCCCGTTTCGCTTGGAAAATTAAACAAATATTTGTGATAAAAACTAAAATATATCTGCTGTTGTGCCCTTTGCTTTATATTTTGGCCCTTAGGGAAAATTGTTTTTACCGAAAACTTTCAATCAAGTTTTGAATCAGGGGTTGATGGGTGTCAGACTTTTGGTTTATCTCAAAAGTTACGGGTCGTTAGGGCTTTATATGTATAGATTAATGCAGTGTTTTATAAGCCCACAGATAACTCAAAAGAAGGAGTTAGATTAATTAATTACCCATAACATTGAAAGTATGTTAAAATTACTTTTACCACGGATCTGGCTCGATTTGCTCATGAAAGATGATACGAGCAAAGCTACAAAAAGTCACAAAACCCTGACACTGATACCATTCAACCAATTTGACCAAATAACCTCGGCGGGAGCCTCATTAAAATTCCACCGAAGGTTCAGGCAGGCTTTTTCCTCGAGCAATCGAGGAGCCTCGGACCGGTTTTTCCTCCCACAAAAGACCGACCATCTGAGGCCGAGGAAATTTACCCGTGGCTACATGTGCCAAATGGGAGGGCAATCTTGTAGAATTTATGGATATTTCATTCATAGCACGCACCTAATGGGAGGGGGAAGTTAATAGTTTTGTAAACATAAAGGAACTCCTCTTAATTTTGGCAGGTCATTTACCTCATGCACAATTCAATTCAAATACCTTTATTCAACATAAGTCTACATTGCGCATCTACTTATAAAGCCCAAATCACCAGTAAAATTTGAGAAAACCGTAAGTAAATCACCCATCAACCCTATACTTTAATGAAAGGGCTAGGTGAGAAAATCCTAGGAAAAATATAAGTTGTTTGACAAAGACTCCTTAAGGACACAAATACAAAGAGAAGGTCTAAACAGCTGTAGGATTTGTTTTTATTTACAATTATTTATTATAATAGGTTACTAACCTTGTTCCGTCAACGATTCTAAAAAAGTAATCCTTTTGGTTACTCAGAGTTTCGACCTCAAAGGGCCATTTTCAAACCTAGTCAAACTGTTTATTCTCTCTTAAACAGTTATACTAATAAACAGTTTGACTAGGTTTGAAAATGGCCCTTTGAGGTCGAAACTCTGAGTAACCAATAGGATTACTTTTTTAGAATCGTTGACGGAACAAGGTTAGTAACCTATTATAATAATCTAGACACGATTCAGGAGGTTAACAACATGAATACAGTTATATGTTTACTTCTTCCCAGCGAAGCGGGACCATCATTATAGTTATGATAGTGCTAACACATCTATATTATGGTTGAATTCATCTAATAGCATATATACAAAATCGGGTCTAATACAAACAATTACCTGACTATGAACCTGACTATGTTACATTTCTTTTACATCCTGAGAGGCAGAAAAAATAATATTTGAGTAGGGAGCTAAGGAGATCAAGTGTTTTTTTAAGCTTTGTTAATTTTTTAGGTTCGTTTCATTTATATGTTTTTGTATGTTCTTTGGAAAATGTTTCAAAAATTTTAACCCCATGTACGATGGTGTCATTAAAAAAATTTCTTATCCTGACGAAGTACAATATTATTTTTATTTCCGGTATTATGTTGATGATAAGGTCTAATAGTATCCGTTGGTTTGGATTTGGTTTTTACAGTCATTACCGTATCAAGGATATACTGTCCGGACACTTATCTGCTCAATGAAACTTGTTACCTTTCTTTTACATACCGAGAGGCAGATAAAAAATCATTGGGTAGGGACGAGATCAAGTGTTCTTTTAAGCGTTTTGTCTGTTTGGGTTTGTTTCATTTATAATGTTCTTTGGAATATCTTTCAAAACTTTTGTTGGACGTTGTCTTATGTTGACGAAGTACAAAATCATATATTTATTTTCGTAAGGCAATTCTTTGCGTCAAAATTGTGGGCATCTGGCAAGTCGTCGAAAGATGGGAGAGGACTCAAATCAAAGGTCCATCAAAGATCAAAGATTCCATGATGGCGGAAAAAAATAATGAAATTGCTTGAAATTCACCAGAAAACGAGATATAATGTAAAATATCTGCCATTTAAAAAGCACTGGGATCTAAAAACGTCTGCTTTGTTTACATAAAACATGTGATGCTGATACTTGATTGAAAACCATGTGGCTAGATATCAATATAAGGTAGATTCAGTTTGATCTGGCGGAAGTTTGTACTATAATAAATAAGTATTGTTGGAATTTTCCCTCATTAGGGGCTTCTAGCCCCTTCAAGCCCCTAGTTATTTTTATTTCCGGTATTATGTTGATGATTTGGTTCAATAGTATCTGTTGATTTATATTTGGTTTTCACAATCCTTACTGTACCAAGGATGTACAGTCTGGACACTGTTAACATTTTGCAATCGAGTCCCTGGGACCGGTCTTCTCCTCCCTCACCTGACCGACCTCCTGCGGCCGACAAACGTCCCCGTGGCTGCACGCGCTGCCGATTGAAAGAGAGCAATAGAATGTATGCAAATTTTGGCAAGAGCATCTTCTCGGGTCAAAAGCCAAAGTCGGGTCGTCACTTTACGCCTAACGGCCTTAACCTGTGGACGCACGCGCCTGTTATATTGGAGGATGTCCCAATGGAAATTGTAGACATTTATTATATCGCAAACCGCCAAGGAGTTCTAGAAAATAAGTGAGGTCTTTAGAAATGTTGGCAAGTGCATATTCCTCGTGCCACAATCAAAGGTCGGGTCTTCGCATCACCAACTGACCGCCCTTAACCCGTGGACACACGCGCCTGTTGTATTGGGGGTCGTTCCAATGGAAATTGTGACATTTCTCGTATTACAAGGAGTTTTAGCTTTATGAAGTAAGGAAGGTCTTCGAAATTTTGGCAAGTATATATTCCTCGTGCGATCCCAAACCGACCGCCCTTAACCCAACCCGTGGACGTACACGCCTATTGTGTTGGGGGACGTCCTAATGTAAATTAAGGACATTTTTTATTTTGCAAATCGCCAAGGAGTTTTGGAAAATAAGGAAGATCTTTAAAATTTTTGGCAGATGTACACAGGGTGTTTACTAAAAACATTTAGTAATGCGAAAATTTACTATAACTGCCATAAACAAGCATATATTCTGTTAGAAACATTGCAATAGCTCCGTTAATTGTGGTTCGATCTTGATAATCTTTGTATGTTTTTTAGGAAATAAAAGTGTGCACCCTTTTTGAATTTTGTGCAATTTTTGTAAAATTTTCAGTTTTTGAGATATTAAGTTTTAAACTATAAAAATGACTTCCATTTTCAAATGGTACAAAGTAGAAACTTGATACTTCGCACCATAATAAGTCCTATCAGTCAACACAACATACTGACAAGTTTGAAGTTTGTAACAAGTTTGAAGTTGATATCTTCAGTGGTTCCAAAGTTATTCAAAATCATGTTAAAAACACTCACATACCGACAGACGGATAACCGAACATTTTAGGTCCCAAGTTTGCAGGAACTTTTTTCTTAGTTTTGATGTATGCGAAAGTTTTGATACCCCGAAGTCCCGAAGGGGTTTTAGTAAACAGTATATTTCTTGTGCCACAATCAAAGCAATAAAAGGCCGAGTCTTCTCTCCAAAAACCAACCGCCTTGTAGACGCACGCGCCTGTTGGGGGACTGGGGGACGTTCCAATGGAAATTACATTTCTTTTACTGCAATGAGTTTTAGCTTTTATGAAGTAAGGGAGACCTTCGAAAATTTGGCATTTATGGCAAGTGTAATTACCTCGTGTCATAATCAAAGCAATGAAAGGTCGTGTCAATTCTTCATCAAGCGATCGCCCGTGGATGCTCGACATTTTCATATTACAAGCCGCCAAGGAAATTTTCAATATAATAATGAAGGTCTTCTAAATGCTGGCGAGTGGATATTCCTGGGGCCACAATCAAAGCGATGCAAGGACGAGTCTTCAATCCACTAGGCACGCGCCTGTTTGGAGGACACCCTAATCACATGAAAAAAATGAACGTCTTAAAGCAACCTTGTGCCGATTTAGAAACAGGAAGAAGTCCTTTCAAGTTTAATTGTATTCATAATCATAACTAATAGCGATAATAATAGCTCGAACAAAGTATATAGACATGACATAAAAGGTATGAGAGGTGCAATTTTTAGTACGCTCCACTTTTTCTTACAATCTTTATTTTCTCAAAAATAAATTTAATTCTGAGGTGTTTTTAGTTGCACTTGGATATTCTTTCGGGAGGTTAAGGCGCTAGAGAGACAAAATTGTGTACGCCAAAAATATGAGGCCATTTATTTTGCTCGGCTGGTTCTACAATATGCTAGACACACAACTCTTGATATTTTGTCCATTAGATTCAGGCCACAAATGTAGAACGACTCATAAATTTTTTTTCCCGGGTAACTTGCACTCACCACTGGGGTCACTGGAATGCCACTGGTTCGTCGATGGCAACGATCGAGTAGAGGGGGTGGAGTTGTAATGACGGCGGCGTGTCCTGTAATCCAGCTACTAGGAGGTCACGAATTGTGGATAGTTATGAGCGATGGCTTGTGGACCCGTTGTTCCCAAGTGGGGATCAACGTACGCACTTACTGATTTCTACGTTCATAGCACCATCCTCATAATTAGATCAGTTCGTAAATTGTAAACCAGGCGTAATTGTGGTTTGGATCCCTCGTTTATTAATCACTTAATCACTTTAATAAGACAGGTACCTCATGGAGGACGTTACCCTGAATATGAGTGAAGGATGAGTGTGATGATCGTGATGATAGTGGCGCGATCTTGTAGCCTTGTTGCTGACTAAGGTTGGCATGTTCCTTAGACAGGATTGTTAATTAATAGCCCAACAACCAATGGCAGCTGGCTCCAGAAACAACCCTTCAAAAAGCTACTAAATTTTCTCGGGATTGATCCGGCTACCTACAAGTTTGTAGGCGGGCACTATAACCACTACACCAACCAGCCAGTCGTTAAAAGTAGGTCCCTTAGTTGCCATTGGCTGTTGGGCTAATTAATTAACAGTCCTGTCTAAAGAATTTGTAGGCCCTAGTCGGTAACAAGACTACAAGATCGCGCCACAATCATCCTACACTCATCTTTCACTCATATTCGCTTTAAAATACCCCTTTTTGGTGGTTGGCGTCTTAATTGTAATGTAATGAAATGATGTCCGACAAAACTGTACTCTGATGCCTTCAATCACGAGTTTCTAAGTAATATTTAACTGACACCTCTTCAACGTTCCGCTGGAGGGCTACGTTACTAATTCTAAAACTTATGTTCGATATACTAAATTCTGACGCATTTGATCTTGAATTTATAAATAATATTTCTATCTAATGACGTTATCTTCTTACACCCTCATGCAGAATGATCAACGTCTTACTGTCTGGACACTTTTTTGTAAATTTTGTTCAAAGCAATGTTTATGAAAACAGAAATGTTGCCCCGTTACAGCAAACCTGCATTTCCCTGTGAATAATTTTGACCACAGCATAGTGATCATAGAGGGTGGGAAGAATCGTCAAACATTTCGGCAAACAGGTCGACGGTCCTGTCCAGAATTGAAACATTCCGGGTCGAAAAGTGATGGCCGTCACTCCATCAAAGTTCCAGCGTCTCGTGTAGACGCGAGGTCGACCACATCTTACCGCACTCTGTGTAATTTACACAGCGACTGAGCGTGATGCTGTAACAGCCCAACCGCGTTCCTCGCCCCCCGTCTCCGAGTTGTTATGTTCAGTCCGGTATTAGGCTGATTATTAGGTTTTCAGTTACAAATTCTGGTGTGTGAGACGCAAACCACTCTTCACCGGGGTGTATGGGATAAGATTAGTGTTAGAAGTCTTTTTCACCCTTGTGGTGGCAAGAGACCTAAGATCATCTGCCTTTAGTTAGAGATAATTTTGTGGTAATGGTTGATACATTACAGCTCTGGACAGCCTTACTGGCGGGTGAGTGAGTGCGCTGTTGTCGTAATTAGTGTTTAATATCTGCAATGTTTTGGTGATAAATCACATGGTCATTTGTTTAGGTAAAGGTACTTTACACAAGAAAATATTTTGCTGCAGCCGCAAGTGCAACTAATGTTAAATGCTTGCAAGCTCAACACATGAAGTACGACGACAAAAGTGTGGAAACACATTCTTAAATGTAAACAAATCATTCCAGATGAAAGGTTGACAAAACAAAAAGACCAGCTGATGCATTGCGCATATATTTCCAGAAATTTTAATTGCGTAAGAAATCTCTCGGTGAAATATTACAGGGCATTCTTTTGTAGTGTAAATGAGGTGAAACGTAAACAAAGTTTTGACAGTTCTACCAAAACATATGTTTATTTAGCAGACATTTTGGGATATAACAATTTTCGCCACCCACCAGTAGCTGTCCAGAGCTATAGCTGTTATTAGCCTAATGGCCGAAGGGGCGAAGGACACAGCACAAAATAGGAGCTAATCATGTAAAATATTAGGAAACCGCTCACGTTTGAAGCTAGTAAGAAAACTGCATGACGTATCTATGGTCTCCATAACATTGGGGTTCATCTAAGTCATAATATAAAATCTTACAAAAATGTTCCATTGGTGCCAAAAATGTTCCATTGGTGTTATTTTGTTCCAAAGTGCCATTGGTTTCCAAAATGTAATTCCTTCGCACGACAACTTGCACATGTTCTGTTACATTATGGGGGTCGGTTTGTAGGATATATTATTTTGAAAAATGTTTGGGATAGTGATTACCAAACACTTTAAACACCAAATTTTGCAATTTACCTTTTTAATTTCCTACGTAAAATTTTGATGAGTAAACAAAATATCTACCTTACTTCTTGAGTGGTTTGCAAGAGGATCGAATCCCAAGTTATCCAAAGGTGGATCAAATAAATTAACTGTACGGTCTAGAAGCCTAGATGCTTAAAGCTCCAAAGAGTTTCATATTTGTTAGTCAAGAAGGAATATATCTTTATAAAATTACCTCTCTTCATGTTAACTGCTACCTAATTAACTGTTCAACAGTGTACTAACTAACTAATTAACTATTCTTATAAATAAAATATGTTATGTTGAGGAATCGACATGTAGTAAAGGAAGAGTTAATAAATGAGTGAAATGTAAGAGTCATCCAAAGGGAGGTCAAATGGAATGTGTATTCTAGAAGAAACCTGGATGTCTCTCTAGTTATTTCTCACTTCGTAACTTTGCACGTGATGTTTGATATAGAATAAGTTTTTGTAATTGACATTTCCAACGTGCGTCTCGGTAATTTAATTGTATACGTCATGTTACCGCATTGCATTTAGATTGTGGAGATTTCCGTAAGAAACATGATAGAATCTGATTCTATTGAATCTTAACAAGTTGTTATCTGAAACGAGAGTAAAAAACGCGGCAACGCGGATTGTTCGAAATGCCAACAATTCGCTAGGAGACCATTACATACATCCCGTAATATACAGGGACACACGCCATGAGTCTCCTGGTCATGTTAAAGAGGTCTGCTGCCTCTACCCACACGGCATCAACACAACACAGCGCGACCACGCGGTTCCTGCGACCCAGCCCACACTCTTCGGTAATGGCTACTGCGAGCTTCCAGTGTAACCGCCAAACCAAAATAACAGTTCAGTTTGATGTTGTTTTTTTGGATCTGTGTTTATTGGTTTCGAATTAGCCTTTGATTCCATACATTGAGTTTATCAGCTACTAGTACGTGGTGGACCGAGCCTTGGTTGGTATTATTTCATGTCTACCAGTTCATCCAATTACTATAAAACATTTCAGTGTAAATGTTTAGAAACACACTTTTTTGGCTCAAGCAATCTTTATCCCACACGCTGTATTTTTCTATATAGATGGATGTAGTTTGTAAACAGTTATTGTGATTACTTTATTTGTTTCAATTTTTTATTTTCATTTCGTTTTTTATACTTTAAAATTAATTTCATTATGTTATTACATTTTCTCTGGCTAAGTAACCTACTCGATACTTTTTTTAAAGAAATCAACTATTTCCAAACTTTCGAGGAAATCCTCGGAGTCGTTTGAGATAATCGTGCAAGCAAGCAAGCAAGATAACATTGCTTGCTTGCATTGGTTATCCTATAAGTTTAACCATAATTCATCTTGGTTTTGGCAAAAATTGGTTATGGCAAATTTCAGACATCGGACGATATTGTTTATTCATTGGTGGAAGAGGTTCCGCGGTTCACATACTTCTCGTTTCACACATCCGTCTCTCGGGTAAATCCTAAGGCTGAAATCAACTAAGCAGCAGCAAAGAAGCTTGACAACAGAACACTCATTAGAGGTTGAAGCCGCAATCAGTATGATCAATTAATGAATTGTTTTAATAACTAAGAAAAATATTATACTTGATACAAACCTAAATTAGACTGCCTCACTTGTGTAAATATAATCATCAGTTAGATTATTTATGTATGGGTATACTACAAATATTAACTCGTAATATTTGTACACTTTCCAATGTGGATAGAAGTTTTCAAAAAGTGTTGTTTACTACACCACTGATATTTAATGATGTCTGCTTACCCAGACATCATTAAGGTTAAATTTGTTTCTGTATTACTGAGTTGTTTGTCTAGCTGAAAGTGTTAGACGTCGTAAACTAACTAAGGACGCCGGGAAGTTGTTAGGCATTTTCCTGATAATTATTCATTAGTTGGCCACTATCTACTACCAGAAACTGACTCATCAATTTTTTATTTGTTAGGACTTGTAACCTTTTGATTGTGTTACGTCTTTGTTAGCCCTTTACAAACACAACTTGAGGGATCGATGATAAATGAACTTGAGGCACACAATTCATTCACGAGTCTTATTGAACTGTGTTTTTGTGAAAGAAGCAAAAAAGTATTATTTGTATTACAGTAAAGTGATAAGACATTTTTCAGTAATAAAAAAAATCAAGATGCAAATGTCTCTAGTCATCTACAAACTTGATTCAACCATTGTAATGACTGTTTTCAGCAACCTTCGTGTAATAGCAACTCTCGTGATTATCTTATTCCAATAGATTACCTTCTTATACATCAGGTCATGATCTACCTATATAACGACTTTCAAAATCCAATTTTGAGGCTGCTCCATCCCGCAAAAAAATTAGGAATAGCCTGTAATTTGTCCCTGTCAAAAGTTGATTAATTGTCGATTTATGAACGTGTTAATCATCCGTCCAGAGAATCCAAATAGTTGCTTTTGATACCGACCGGTTTTGCCCCACTCAAGGGTACATTATCTACAAGAAAAATGTGATAGATCTTAAATTCGTGTATAATGAAGACTAAGTGGTTCGAAACCGGTCGCCACCTAAAGTGATGTCTCGGATAATGAACTAATCTCATTTTTCATCCAGCCCGGAGGCAAATCGTTCGAGAGCTTTGTGGAAACGAGGTGGTTGAAACATCTCTAAGGTATTAAACGTACACTATAATAAACACTTTTCATCATACAGAAGCAAAAAATCTGTTTTCAGATCCTTTTTGTTGGCTCGAAAGTTACCCATTGCCGTCCCAGGCAAAAACGTTTGCTGATTTGCAGCATACCGACGTTTAATGCTTGTTTATTGGTTACTTTTTAGAGGAACGTATTGGCAGCACTGGCCGCAGTAGGCAAATGTTTGTTCTGTTTGTTATAGTTAGGTTCGAAGGATTGAGAAACGTACAGTAGAACCTTGAGAAGAAAGAACCTCGATAATACAAAAACCTTGATAAGAAGTACACTTTTCAAGTCTCCTTGAAATTGTAATTGGACTTAATGTCTTTATAAAACGAACCTCAATAAGAAGAGTCCCTTGATAACCAGACTATTTTCATTATCTCTTTGAGACTCTACTTATCAAGGTTCTACTGTATTGGTTTATGCAAAGACAACGTTATGATTGAAAGTATGTTTTTTCTTAGTAGTATGATGAAAAGTATCGTACGTTACACAGCCGGAAAGTTTTACCGTACTCGCATGAAAATCCCGCTCTCGCTTTCGCTCGTCCGGCAAAACAGTATACTTTCCGGCCTAGCAACGTAATACACTAAGTTTCTGAAGACAGTTTTAGCTCCTGCAACTTAGTGCGCCTCTAGAGGTTATCAATGAAGCCTCTAATTACCCACATTCCCACCTAGTGTAGAAGCCGGCTACGTCTACAGTCATTACTCATTTTCTGGTCCGCGTGGTGCCGGAACCCCGCGCCGCGCGCCGCCGCTACAAGATTATTCCATTAATGTCTGACGCCGCCGAGCCGATTTTCCGCTCTTCTGCCTTCATTCCCGGATCCGATCCCACGTTAGACCACGAATTTTAATAGCAGAACCTCGTAGCTTTTATTGTCTATTTTTCAGTAAAACCAGTCTTTATTCCTTCAAGAGCCTTGAGTATCGTGCTCTATTCATATGAATTCGGGCAATTAATGATTGTGCGGTATCTGAGGTTCGACAATCCGCCATTGGCCACGAGGCCAAACGACTGTTTATTCCAGTGAACGTTAATTTATTGTTGATTGATAAGAAAACAGCGTTTCGTTTTCCCATAAGAATACCTTGGCTACTTGAAGTGGAAAGTTGCAAAAAAACGTATTTTTGAAAACATCATAAGGAAATCCTGGCAGCCTGACAAACAAATCAAAATATGTTAAGGAATTTAAGTGGAAACGGTCCATAACAAGTTCATTTTGGGAATCGAGAAACGAAAACTGCTAATTTTCACGCGATCGTTATTAAAATACACTCGTTATAAAAAATTGGCTGAGATAATTTGAAGGGTGATTACCGTACAATTTACCGTCTAATTTACTACAAGGATATAGCTTCCATATCATACCATTCAGTGTTTTTAACATTCTAGACATCGCATCTCTCGCCAAAGAACTCATAGTTTGGTTTATTATATAAGTGACTTATCAGGCTCTTCCACTTCAGGCAATAATTCTTGTCACAAAAAGATTATTCTGCTTCTAATGAGTGTCCTCTGGATATAGTGTGCTGATTTTCTTTATCAAGGAATTCCATGATTAGACTAAACATAGACGAACTCGGTATTCTTCCTCAAATAACATAATGCCATTCTAATAACGTCCTCCATTTTATTTAATCAGCTCAATGAAAGTATAACCGTATAATTAGTGAGCTCTGTTATTGTATAAAAAAAAATACTGTAACAACGTAGTTTACTACGGTTGCAAAATCAAAACCAGGGATTTTTACGGGGGACTTTTGTTTGTTAATATTTCTTTTGTGTTGGGATCATTCATCAGCTTTTATAAACCCTTAATAGCGTCTAAACCCTTTTTCAGACGCCCTCATCAGTTCCAAAAGACTTGGCAATATCCGAAGAACAGAAACAGTTGGCTCTTTGTATATAAAACTACGGATCAATCCTCGTATTTTACCCCCCTTGAAAGGCGACTTGTTCCACTTTTTTCATTATTCTCTACTTATCCCGGAGGGCCTACCCTTTTACACAGGAACTTTGACCTCTGTTTATCTCTTACTTTTCTATATATCTCTGTTTTCTTTGCTGGCTTATTACCTATTTTACTTATCTTTTACTTTCCGTTCTCTCCTCCTATTTTATCCTCTAATTTGATTCCATTGCCTTTATTCCATATTTTACTCTTTTCCCCTTTTATTACTCACTATGCTCACTATGCTTATAGTCGGAGCAAGATCTGACTAAGATATTAGGCGACTTGTTCCGAAGAAATTACTGTCATCTCGACCCGTACAATCAATGTCCTTTTTTCAAAGCCTAATGAGCCCCCCGGCCACAGCCGGCGCCTCGTTAGCTGCAGGTTGTTGTTAGTTGACGGAAGGTCCGCCGATGTGCAGTGGAAGCCCTACATAATTCATACAACCGGTTCGATGGCTCCACGCTCCACACTCCACACTAAAAGGCTGTGTCACGCTAGGCTACTTACTAGCTGCTATTTAGTAGCGGCTAGTGAAGTAGCCGCTAGTAAAAGCTGTCACACAGCAAATGTCGGTAGCGGCTACCTAGTAGCAGCGATTCAGCCAGTCACTGTCAATCTTGTGAAAATGTCGTCTGTTGGTATAAGCCGGGTTGAATTACGGCGTTTAATTTTGATGTGCGTTAGTGATGTTTGTCTTGATTTAATTGAAAATATCCGCAACAAGAAGAAACGCTCCTGGGTGAGAGAGTGGATTAAGAGAAGAGACAGGCTGGGTGCATCAGGAACACTTATTAGAGAACTAGCTGTTGAGGACCCGAAATCGTACTACAATATTATGAGAGTCCGTAAATAAGTTTAATGAGCTGCTAACCTTGGTAACTCCTTTAATTAAAAAACAAGACACAAAAATGAGAGTGGCAATAACATGTCGAACAAAATTGGAGATAACCCCAAGAGACATTGTCGTAATATCCCAAAGACATTGATATTTCCGATAAATGTTTAAAAAGTTAATTATGTCTCCACCGGACCACTTCACTTCACTCATTTTTCACAATTTTTATTGAAACCCACCTTTCCACAACAAACCAACCACAAACATGCACAGCCACTAGCCGCTACTACGCTAATACATATGTCATACTGGCTACTCGGTAGCCGCTAGTCTATCACGTGACTCTCTAGCCGCTAGTTAGTAGCTCGGAAAATTGGACATGTTCAGTTCTCGACGCTAGTGAAATGTGACTAGCGCGCTACTCCTACTAGCCGCTACTGTCTATGTCAGATTGGCTACTTAGTAGCCGCTATTTCGCTAGCGGCTAGTAAAGTAGCCTAGTGTGACACAGCCTTAAACAGTGGTAATGGACTGGCAAACCCGACTGGGCTCCCTCAGTTGTTGACGAACCTCCAGCACTCGCCTGCTTCCATGTTATGTTCAAATTTGGCTTTCTTGTACTTGAGAGATGTAGGCCTACAGAGTGTGAATCTTCTGGAGACGCCCCTCAGACGTACAGTAGAACCTCGCTAATCCGGCACGTTCGGGACTTTGGTAGTGCCGGATTATCGAAAATGCCGGATTACTGAGGGTCGTCTAAAAATAGCGGAAATACGTGTAAAAACAGATAGTCATAAGTAAAGCTGGGTTTTCCTATCAACGACGTATGATACACGGTGACTTGCCATCATACGCGAGGCCGGTTTTCATTGGTCGCGTTACTTGACCAATGAAAACCGGCTTCACGTTGACGAAAGTCGCCGTAAAACATCATTGCCATGAAAACCCAGTTCAACTACTGGGTAACGGGCTAGAGAATCAAACCCTGTTTTTGTGCTTTGTCTCAACACGAACTCAACCGACCACGGACGAACCCTACGTACTGTACCAACCACGCACGGACGCAGCCAAACGCGGGAATTTCCCTCCTTAGCAACGAAAATTCCCTCCTTACCCGGTGCCGGATTACTGAAGGTGCCGGACTATCGGATGCCGGATTAGCGAGGTTCTACTGTAATTCCGAAGATAACTGCTCAAACAATCATGAGATTCACATCACGTTGAGTGACATCGTAGTTCTTAACGTCAGATAAAGAAACGTCAGCGAAAAGTGCACAAATAAATGGGCTCTTAAGGCTATGTCTCACTACGCTACTTTACTACCAGCTAGCGAAGTTGCAGCTACTAAGTAGCCAATGAGACATAGGCAGTAGCAGTTGAGAGTAGCGCGCTAGTGAAATTTTACAAGCACGGAAAGTTGAACATGTCGAACTTTCCTTACTACTAATCTGCGCTAGTGATCAACTAGCAGCTATTAGGCTGCGACCTGACGCCCAGTGTGACATCTTCAATGCGGACTAGTGGCTACTTGCACCTGTGTTGATTCTTGTGCATTTTGCATTCTGTTCTGCATTATTTCTGTAAAAATGAGTGGTCCGAAGTGGGGTGGGGGAGACGTACTTAATTTTTTGAACTTCTATAGAAAATATCCTGTCTTTCGAACCTAACTATCGATATAAAAATAATATAAAATATTAATAAAATAAAATATATTTTTAATGTACTTTAATACAAAATTTAAAAAATTAAACAAATTTCATCACACCGGGAGAGGTAACATTTAAACCACATACATTTTGCCCCAGATTCCTACAGAAGACATTTTTTTCAAAAACCATTGGCAGTTGCAGCTAGTAAATAGATAGATGCTAATGAAATTGAGTGTGGCAGATTTTTATAGCTGCTACTATGTAGCTGCCAGTAAGTAGCCAAGTGTGACACAACCTTTCAGGAGCCTCAGTTCCGAATTTCGCCGCCAGTCTCGCACAAACCGTGCCGTAGGTAGGGGACGCGAATGTGACATCACTGACTCGTGACGTCACAGCCTTCACCTTGCCGAATGCACCGACCGCGACCGGTTCTGCAGCGTAAGGAGGGCGCGCGTGGTGGCCGGTTGGCCTACTATCATTCGGGGAACCACCTTGGGGCGCACGTGTGTGCAGTAAAAATTGGCCAGTCTATGTCACGCGTGGCAAGGCCTCCCTGCCTCCACCGGGGCGCTGATCCTGCGATCCTGGCGGCCAGTCGCTCGCGGTCCATCCCCAGACGAGGGTGGTTGTCCTGTGTCTGCGGCAGTGAGAGTGTCTAGTGTCGTCTTCAGCGGGAGTGCCGTTCGGTGTCTCGGTGGGAGTTGGGAGGTTTTGTCCCATGAGGGAAGTTAACTTTGTGTCTTCCTTGTTGGTTGTTTGTCCAGTTAACGGCAGGGCGGTTGTCGAATGGTTTTTTTGTTTTTATAAATTAGTATCCAAATTATTAAATTTTTTTCAATTTTATAATACTTCATAATTGCTACAGATTTTTTACGAATTTTTTGGATTTTTAATGAGCAAATCTCTTTGGGGAGTACCTGTGGATTTGCTCAAATAATCCTTAAATTTGACTCAAAATAAATTGTTATGACAATACTGCTAATAAGAGGCCAAATGTTAAGGTTGTTATTGAGACAAAACTCCAACATGGCTGACATTGATGGAAACTTTTAATCGCCCCTTCATCGACTTGTTGTGTTTGTTTTATAAGTCGCGTTTTCAGGAGTTCTCCCTCCAAACAATGCCTCCGGATCCTTCCCACTCCCTTCGCCCGGTCACTCTGGGACCCAGTGGATAACCTTTACCCGGTGGATAGTGTTGTTTGTCGTGACGTAATGTTTTTGTGTTGTTCCATCTTATCGGACGCGAGTGTTTACGTAGTGTGGATTAAAATTTCAAAAATGAGTTTGTCCAGTGAGGCCAGCACGTCCATGGGCGAAGGCTCGTCCAAGAGGTACATTACCCTTCAAAATATGGATCTAGGTAACGATATTGGTGTTTTATAGTATATTACGTCGCTCTCCCGGTAAGTGCTGTTTTGCCGTGCGAGCGTGACACAGTAGTTCCCGCGCGAGCCGCAGGGCGAGTGAAGGATTTTCACTCGAGCACGGTCAAACTTACCGGGCGGGTTACGTATGATATTTTACAATATTCTACGTACAAAAAGTAGCGTACTTTTAATCGTGAGATATTTTTTGCATACACCGCAGTTCCCTCAATTCTTCAAACATAGCCTTTAAAATTGAACCTGACATTGATATCAGCTGTTGACACCAACTAAATAAACATGCATTAAATGTCAGTTTGCTGCAATCAGCTGTTTGTTTACTTCCGTTTCCGTGCAGAGATCGGCAAAGAGTAAGGCACAGTAAACAGATGTTTCTGTGTCAGCTTGTTTACCTTTAATAGATTACTTACCTACTTATGCTCTAAAATCTTTCCTAATGAGGCTTTCATCTTTTTCTTGCTATTTAAAACAATCAGCTGATTGTCTGTTTCATCTGTGTTTAGGTTAGACTGACAGTACCAACGACATAGAACTAATATAGACTGCTTAAGAGATAGGAAAAAGCGAAGCCTTACTGGAGGATTGTCACCGACCTTCAAAAACAAACGTCAAAGACTTAAAAACATAAACATGATTCTAACCCTCTAACTTCGTTTGTCTTTGTTTTTGAATCATCCAAATGTTATATAATAAAAACAAAAATTAGTTTTCAGTTGTATTACTATTGTTTCATAATTTAATAATTTAATTATATAATTATCTTACATCGTAGACGACATCGTAATATAAGTAATATTTCAACTAGTAATATGGAAAAATATAACTAATTTATAAATAACCCATACGCCATGCTATTTCAGTACCGGATTGTCGCACGCTTTTTTAGAATACCGTAATACTTCAACTCATTTTAGACGCAACTCCTTGTATGCAACATTGATCCACGCATTTCTAAACCCGTAACATAATTCATAAATATTTAGGTACCGTATCAGTCTAAATTATAGCTATGGTATAATAATATTTTGATAATATGTAGATATTTTGAACGTCGTAACCAACATAATAAAATAACATCAAAATTAAATTATGAGACCAAATCAAACAAACTCTAACTTACTAGAAAATCAGTCATGTTGATAAACGTTATGAAAACTCATTCTGCAACCAACGATACAATAAGCTCAAACATATATCCGAATAATCTTTTTATTGTTGACATAATTCACGTTTAAACCAAGGAGGTTAGACACCCTACTAGAGGTCTCGTTCAATAGTATTTCTGCGGCCCTCTAGTTTTATTAGGTTAGCAAAATAAGTGGAATTAATTTCGTACTTTACATTAATAAACTAAAATCGAACGACTCAGTGATGGGAATTGATCGAATATAAAAGATTATTTTCAAAGATTCGACGATATTAAATTAGTTTTGTCGTTCTCTTACTTAAATTTAATAAAATACGCAGAAAAGTATTAAGATTATAAATCTGTAAAGCATCTGTCATATTTTAAATTCGAATCTTTAGTCAAGGCCACACTACACTACACTTTAGTGTGGCCTTGCTTTAGTCGTCTTCAAAAGATTCGTTTTCGTTTTAAATTACTGTTCAAAGAACGCTAGGTCATTCCTAAATTACTAAATTACTCCCCTTCACATTGCCTATCTTTTCATCACCCACTTTTTCATCAACAAATGCATTGCAGCAAAAACTCCAGTTAACAGCCTCTAACCTCCTTGCTTTGAATAATTTAAAGGTCGATGACGTGTTTTGAAAATCGCGGGCATTGAGTGAGTTATCTGGTTTTGTAGTGAGTTTTCCGGTTTGCTAGTTTTTTTTAGATAATGGCAACATGGCAGCGCCCACGAAAGCTTCACTTTTTTACAACGAGATGAGCAGTCTGTATATTTAAAGGTCATTGGATAGTACCTATAATTGACCTACAATTATTGATGTATCGGACAAATTGAACATCGATTAGTGAATTGAGCGAGTTTTGCAAAATCGGTTTTCATCTTGCCCAATCAGAGGGACACCTCGATTGAGGCTAAAGTTTCTCCCAATAAGTATTGACACCACAAGCTTTGGCTTTACAGGCCTGATGGCAGTTAGGTACTTTATATTTTTTGTTCCCTTCTTCTCTACATATCTTGGTTTTACTCCTGTAAAAAAACGAACTGCTGATGTCCTTGACCTCAGGTGATTCTTTTACTCCCTAGGGAGAAAAAGAGCTTATTTAGCCATGCACACATTTGTTAAAAACTGCCGTTTTCGTCGCTGTATACGAATACTCTTTTCAGATAAAAGGCAGAAGGCGGTTAATAAAGTTTCCTTTACGTAAATCTTTTTAACGGAAAGTTAAAAATAAAACCAATTTCAATTGGAGACAAATATAAAAGAAAACATTCAAGGAATCCCAACAGAGTGTTTACTGATATCAACCTTTAATCACGCTTTTAGAAGTGTATACATCTATAATACAGTGATATGGCAGAGAGTAAATATTAATTGATATCAATTTAATCTGAATTTATAGAGATATTTCAAGTTAAAATAAATTCTAAGTCAGATTTTGTCAATCTCACATTACCATTTGTGTCATTCGTCGCGCCGTGTCTCTTGCAATGTACGGCAGGCCTCAAACATTGCTCTCACTACCGAAAACAGCTGGCGACCTCGTCACTAGCTGACTCTTTTTTAACCTAGGGTAGGAAAAAAACTACTTTAGCCCCACAGCGCATGTAATGAAATGAATCGTTTCCGCAGCAGTGCGACAAAAAATATATAGAGTTTTGCAGAAATAAGCTGCAACAATTAAGAACAAAAACTATAAATGTAATAAAAACCCTTCAGAAGAAAATATCTTATGTATTTCATGGGAGAACAAATAACAGAATCAAGTAAGACAGTTAATGCATTATTAACTATAGCGTTTTTATACACAAGTAGTGCTGCTTTGAAATCTTTATATCTATCTGATTAATATTTTTTAATCATGGAATTAAAAAAAGATTTTGCCTGTTTGGTTTGAGACCGTTTTTATTACTTTCCCAATGTAAGTTTAATACTGCAAAAAATTATATCATTTTATTAAATAATATATGGTATAGTTTTAAGTTTACGTTTTTGTATTTTGTTGTAATAAAACACTTCCTACATTTGTTACAATATAAGATATAATTACAATTTAATGATGTATGTTTCAGGTCAGTTTCATTTTTGGAGTATATTCGGTGTGGGTAAATACAAATTCATTAAACAATATTTTAGTATGTGTTTGATTATTATTTCGGTTCAGGTTATACTTGAATCGTGATAAATAATTTACTGCAGGGTACAATACTAACAAAATCCAACATAAAAAATTATCGCAGATTTAAACCAACTAAACATAGAATTTAATGTTACCGCATCAGTTGTTTGTTTGCGCTTTGATTTAAATTGTTATTTTAAGATGTCCATATATGATCAATTAACATAGGTATAATTTTTTTTACTTAATTATGCCATTTCAAATTACAATACAAATACAAAGGCAAGGTGAGAGGCCTTGATGGTCGAAAGGCTTAGATATTGTGTAGCAGGAGGTCAGTAAACCTAACTGACCTATTACCAGACCTACTCATAAATATAATCAGTCAAACCACATTAAGTCGTAAGCTAATACAAGATAGTATAGTATTCTATGTACTTAATTTATTAAAAGTTTTATTGCAACAACTAAGGAGAACAATTAAAATTTAAAGGTATAAAACCAGAAACTAGATGAACTAAGAAAAGAATTGTTTTGAGGAATATTCAATAACAAAGCAGAACAAATCAAGATAAACGATAACCAACATGAACATGAGAACATGGAAATGGTCCTGCTGGGTATGAACTAAATACCCCCGTTGCAGCAGACCTGCATACTCAGCGAATTTCAAATGCAAAACAACATATTTCAATCAAACATAGCAAGATTTGACATGTTTTGGTAAGCTCCATAAGAATAACATGGGGAATGAGTATGCAGGTTTGCTGCTACAGGTATATTAAAACTGGGTGGTTTTAATAAAATATTTAGTAGATCTAAACTAGAAGAAGCTATTTACCAAGTTTTAACAAGGTATGTTGAGAAATAACCGACATATAGAATTACTTATTTCCCATAAGGTTAACATTGGGACAACGTACTGTGTTTACCACTTTCAATATCTCGGTAACCAATGGACATAGAGCAAAAATAAAAAAATACTAAATTGTTTGTTTTTTTGAGCTGAATTCAATGGTTCCCACGAAAATTCGATAAATTTTATTTTTCTATGTAAAAAACTCAAAAACCCCATTTTTGGGGGTTTAATCCCCTTTCCCCCCCCCTTCCGTTGGTCCGATCGGGCTGGTTCACGAACTCGTGATTACCACTTTACATGTCTGTACAAAATTTCATAAAGATCGGACCATTTTTGCGGCTGCTATCGTGCTTACAGACACACACACACACACATATATATATATATATATATATATATATATATATATATATATATATATATATATATAAATTCAAACGAATAGTGGTTTTTGCTTCTGGGGGCCCCAAAACGAAAAGTTATAGTGGTCCCGAGCTTAGGTCTTACCATGAGACCTACGGTAATAGCTTCTTCCCTATAGGGGAAATTCGCTAAAATAAGTTTAATCCATTTACGGTGTTAGACGAACTGCCCAAGGTTTTGCCTGTAGAGCGTTTTTATTACTGTCCCAATACAATACTACAAAATTGTTTTTGATATAATGTATTCAAACAAATTAATATTTAACCATTCCAGTGAATCACATTGTCAGTATTAAGAATAATGTCGATTAGCTACATTTGGTTTTATGTTTTCCTTCCTTCTTTAAGTTTGACAGGTCATTATAGTTGTTTCCAATATAAAATATTACTAAGAAGAAAATAATAGTTAAATAACATGATTTGCATGTAAATCATACGACTCCAGCCGATTGTATAATTTTCTTATCTGTGGTTAAATCAAAACAAACACTCTCAGAAGCAGGTTTGATGACTCAAGGCTCTTTGCTGACCTTCGCTATATGTATGTAACGTTAATTACTTGGTGACGTCACGGCCCGCCTACTGGGCTCGGCCAATCACAGAACAGATCGCACCATTGTTACATTCGTCGACCAATCACGGTTTGTTGTTACTCCCACCTACTCTCTTGTTTTATCGTTCACATACTGACAACATGTTCAACAATTGTTTGCTCAGTTGATGTAATGCTGTTGCTTCAGAGCAGTTTCTGATCGCGGATACGAGTGGAGTTTTTAGTATTGGCAAATAATGATTGAGATTGGAGGCAATTAATGAAAAAAATCACTGATAATCATGCAGTATGATTACCGCTGAAAACAAACAATAAACTTGTAAAGTGTTATGTTTATTTAATTTGTTATGTTAATAAATACAGATCTGTAGATGTTAGATCTGTTTGCGTTAAATGTATATTAAACTTGATACATGTATAGTTTTCAAGATATAACACAACCGCAACGAAGAAAAGAAGAATTTATCGTAGATCCGTTTAGGGATTAATTCTAGAAAAAATTTCGATCATTGGCAGCGTAAAATAAAATTACTTTATCCATTCACTGTTTTTTTGTATGACGACATGTTTCGTTCCTCAGAACATTATCAGGTCATCGTGTGGCTGGAAGTACCTGACCTGTTGATGTTCTGAGGAACGAAACATGCCGTCATATAAAAAATAACCCCGTTGCAGCAGACCTGCATACTCAGCGAATTTCAAGTGCAAAACCACATATTTCAATCCAACATAGCGAGATTTGACATGTTTTTGTAAGGTCCATAAGAATAACATGGGGAATGAGTATGCGGGTTTGCTGATACAGGTATGTTTAAACTGGTTGGTTTTAATTCAATATTTAGTAGATCTGAACTAGAAAAAGTATTTTACCAAGTATTATCAAGATATTTTGAGAAATAAGCGAAATAGAGAATTTTACTTATTTCCCATAAGGTTAACATTGAGACAACGTACTGTGTTTACCACTTTCAATATCTCGGTAACTAATGGACATAGAGCAGTAATTCAAAATACTAAATTGTTTATTTTTTTGAGCTGAATTCAATGGTGCCAACAAAAATTTGATAAATTTTATTTTTCTATGTGAAAAACTCAAAAAACCCATTTTTGAGGGGTTTATCCCCCTTTACCCCCCCTTCCGGTGGTCCGATCGGGCTGGTTCACGAACTCGTCCGAGTGATTACCACTTAACATGTCTGTACCAATTTTCATTAAGATTGGACCATTTTTACGGCCGCTATCGTGCTAACAGACAAATATATATATATATAGATATATATATAGGTATATATATATATATATATATATATATATATATATAGATATAAATTCGAACGAATGGTGTTTTTTGCTTCTGGTGGCCCCAAAACGAAAAGTTATCATAGTCTCGGGCTTAGGTCTTACCATGAGACCTACGGTAATAGCTTCTTCCCTATAGGGGAAATTCGCTAACAGTGATTGGATAAGGTAATTATATTTCATTTTAGACTAAATAACTCTCTACCTCTACACCAGCGTGGCTTTTGGCCGAATCAAGGCAACGTATACGGAATATTTATAAAATAGATATTTTCAAAACTTGGATTCTACAATTCATTAAATACAACTGGGTTTAAACAGGTCGCGCTTTGAAAAGTCTTAATTTTTTTTCTTAATGGTAAGTTTTTAAAAATATATTACTTTTACCTCCAGAAACGCTTACGTGTGACTTTTCCTTTGAGACATTTTTTGCTTTATTCATACTAGGCCTACTTCTTCTCTTGAATGACCACGCACGTGAGGTGTAATACAATCAGCATACGAACGGGTAGTAAATCCTGTCCAATCTCGCTTTATGCAAACCGTTTCCTCCAGCTGTCACTGCTAGAGCCAAGTGGAGGCATTTGATGCACTGCCAAAGTCATATGGAAAACCTTTTTTTATATCAAACGCAGTCAGATCGACTGGCCTACGTGACGAAGTCAAGGTAGGATCCGGGAAGATGCAGTTAATTTATACAAGGAACGCTAGATTGCTGGAAGTTTGTACTATCGCAAAAATGCCAAAGTTATGAACTATTTATGTTTGGACGTTAGCCCGATTTGCTGGTTTGAACGTTTGTATCTTCATTTAAAAGGAGATAATGACTAAAAGATTTATTTAAACACCTAAAAAGAAGAAAAAATTCACTCAATGAGAGACCACAATTTTTATACTGTATTTTAAAGCCAGTGGGTCGGTCAAACAATATTGGAGTCACTGGAATTTGAACCAGTGACCTCTTCACTAGGTTTAGATAATTATTTATTACGTTGAATAAAAAAAATCCTGTTGAAATCATGCTAGTATTTATATATGACGTCTGTACGATAACGTCTGTAAATACATTCTACTTTACTTTGTATACTTTAATGAGGTCCAACCATTGCAGAACAACTACAATAAGCGATAAGACTAACTGTTAGATTTTCCTTGATGATAAGAAGTCAGTCAGTATATAGCTACTAATTACTTCATTGAGATTATATAGAGTAATAAATTGTGAACTTTTGTTCCTCCCTAAGAGCAATGCACTTTATCGTAGCTGAAGCTTTTTTCAAACAAAATGTCATAACAAAAAATATATAAGGATTTATTGTTATCAATTACTGCCTTAACAATCTTAATAACCCTGATCTTTAATGGAGCGTTTTACGTCCGCTTGCGTCTGCGATTGCCAAATAACTCATCTATCCATTGCAAAAACGCAAACGATTAGTTTTTGGTTTAAAATGTGTCCTGTGATATCAATTAAGAAGGAAAATATATAAAGGATGGTATAGTTGTCTTCTCACAAGGTAACATTAATAACACAAGGAAGTAAATTTTAAACCCAGAATTAATATTGATGTAATCATTTAATCAAGAGAGCAAAACTAATGTAAAAGTCCGTAGCTAAATTTGTAATTTTTATTTTGTGAATTGGTATAAAAATTCTGCTTACCTAATTCGTAAGGTATTCTTGCACCTTTTCAAACCCGCTAAACATAAAGAATTTTGCATCAAAAGAGACACCGGAGCCCTGCCCGATTACAATAATTTAAATTGTGAAAAAATGGACAACGTGTTGTCTAAAACCGAATTATGGCCATTTTCTAGAGCTGGAAACAGAGCTAGAATAACAGCTAGAAATATTTCCGCTATTCGATAAACTATTAAATATCTTTCCTATTACTTCCCAGCGATGTCATTAAATATTGTTTACTGTAGGGTAGCCTCTCACATATGGGGAAGCCCGGTTAGAAATCGACCATAAACATCCCAGAACGTAAATAGTCTGATGACTTAAGGATTAAAAATAGAAATTCCACCACTAGGACAATAACACAAAGTCCGTTAGGGTAGGTCAAACACTGGTCTAAACTAATACACGTTATAATGGTCCATTTAGTTTTGAACGAGCATTTAATAAGGCGTGATAGATTTGTACGAAGGAATTGAGATTTCTCCAACATCTAAAGTGCAAGCCTTGATTCTTAACTCAACAAGTTTATAAAATACAGTTTTTTTGTATTGAATATTAATTTTGGTTTCATTTTATATAAGAGGGTTAGGTTTTAGTTGCACTCACTCGTTGTGGAAGCAAACAATAACTTACACAGTGGACAAATAATTCACCTCATGTGGAATAGAGCACTCGTCGGTATAATTGTTAGTCCAAATTTGCATTTAAGTTACAAATGTATCAGGTGTTAAAACATGAATTAAAGAGTAACAAAATTTATATGGAGAATCCTTGTCTTTGGGTGATGACCAAGATGGCGAATATTTGGAGTATGCCGACGTTTCGGACGCGATGCAGCAGTCCATTCTCGAGACGCATTCCTAACATTCATTCAGTACATTCATTCGCTTCACTCTCTGAATGAGTGTTGGGAATTTCCCCTCGAGAATGGGAAATAATTCTGCTGCATCGCGTCCGAAACGTCGACAACCTCCAACTCTTCGCCATCGTGGTCATCACCCGAAGACCAGGATTTTTCATATGTGTACGTAGACCACGGAAGCCTGCCACAAAGTGTCTATCATTTTACTTCAACTAGCTTGAGAAATGATTTAATGTGCTACGGTTCTTGTGACCAAGACTCCTCCTAGACTTCTGAACCGATTTTAATAATTTAGCTGTCATTGGAAAGAGTTTGGCGTGAAGTTTTGGAGGAAACGAAATTCATTAAGGTTAGACTGAAGGGAAGAGCCCTAGATTACCTTAAAGTTTTGTATTTCTCCATAAGATTAACATGGGAGTAACTATTTCAAGAAAACAGCTGATTGGAGTGAAAAGTTAAGTTTTTCAGCAATGTTTGTACTGAGTCGCGGGCACCTAGTTGGGCAGGGGAGTTTGTGATTGCACTCTGCTGGCGAAATTTTTGTTTTTGTTTGGGAAGTTAATAAACTTATGTGATCGTATGTTACAGTGAACACAAATTTTCCTGTAAAAGGCCCTGAAAAACGTACACTAAGTTTTGATATTTTAACAAAAACATTTTATTTTGTCATTTCAGCTGAGGTTTAGCGGGCAATTTGATGATGAGTTTATAGTTTTTGCCAACCGCCCTATTTCATACACTCTACTTAAATGTCAATGAAAGAGAAGCTGCACCAGTAAAATTTAGTATATATAAATACGACCTCTTACTTTACAGTTACTCGATTTATTGAGTTGGCTTAGGGGGCTATTCTAATTGCGAAAGTATCTAATTTCCAGCCAAAAACAAGAATCTTGCAAAAATTTTTTAACCCGATTAAAGCGATACAGTAGATGTTGAGATTAAAAAAGTTAAATCCTTCCTCAGGTTAAGGGGGGCATTGTTTACCTCAAGACCTAAATAGCCGGTGCAAGACCGAGCCCGACGCAAGTGAGGCGAGTAGTGTGCAAGACATGTATTAGGCTCAGATTTCTGCAAAAACCGCTCCGTGTCCTGTTACCGCCACCGCCTTGCCGCATCCTCGGTATGTGCGACAGAGCAACTGCTTTACACAGTACTAACATTATTCAGAAAAATAAAAGTCAATGGTACTAACTATACTTCAGTATAGGAGTGTCCGAGTAGAAAGTAGAGTCAAGTTTTAAAAAATACTCGCGAGTTTCGAGATTTTTTAGAATCGAAGGAGTAAGAGGCCCATAATACTTCTTCATGACCATCATATAAGAAAAGTATTGATGAAATACAATGTAGTATAATTTAAGTTATTAAACTGGGAAGAGTTCCTGTGAGTTAAAAGCAAACGATAATTCAGGCCGTCTTTAACATAACTTTATATCAATACTCGATATTTTATTAAATTTTCAGCCTGGAGGTTAACTCCAAGCTACATTTGCACTTGTTTATACTTAAAACCAATTAAGCTTTTATAAAATATTTTAGGGGTCCATAAATAAAAAGTAAATTAGATTCATTGAGAATAAGTAAAAAAAATCTCAAATTGTGGAAAGTAATAAAGTGACTAAACTAAATTTATTGATCTTAAATTACTAAAAAAACACTCCAATTTAAAGAAAAATAAAAGAAGTTTTATAGTGGCCCTTCAAGATACAGTAATACTGTACCAATTTCAGGTAAACGGCGGGAGTAACTACCCGGCTCGAGCTTCCAAATATTTTTTAAAAATTCGAGTTGATTAATGTAAACTCGGCTCGAGAAAAGCTCGATACTGTACTCGAGAACTCGCACACCCCTACTACAGTAGTGGCAAACCTCTCGGAGAATACCACTTATCTCATAGTTAGTAAAACTAAGGCCCCTACTACCCCTGTACCACCTCGCTGAATCACCTATTGGTTTTTCAAATGCGAGTGGCTGATTTAGCAGCATGGCCGAACCACCATGAATTATATGGGGTGGCTAATCTGCAACTAGGCTCAGCCACCTAGGCCGTAAAGTGTTTTTCAGCAAAGTGTTTCTACTAGTGTTATATGAAGTTTCTTTTATTTCGAAGTAGTGGCACACACTGCGGAAAGTTCAGCAGACTCTCGTAGAACGCTAGCAGTACAATACTTGAGCTTGTTGTTTGGACTGCTTGGAGGTTATTGCTTGAAGTGATCTACTGACTGGAAATTGCCTTTGGCATACGTTTCGGACTTAAGCATAACTGTTTGAATTACTCAGTTGTATGTGAACTCTTGCAATGCTCTATCTTCCCGTTTTAACGTGCAATCAAATTTCCGGATTAAAGTTGAAGCAATCATTGCTTGGGCGTTGCTTGTAGCCCAAGCAATGCTGACAATCGTCCAGCATTTTCTGTTCTCTTCCGTTGTAGGTTTCCGCTCTTGTTAAATAATGATCGGCAATCACATCAGTTGTATTTTATTACAATGGTATTTGGTTAGGATTTGGATTTTGAATTGTATTGGTTTAGACAAGGCCAACTTAATTTAAATCTCACCCAATTTCCAATGAACTATGCATTATCGTTAAATATGTCATGTTATCATTTTCAGAAATACAGTTACCTTCGTTCAAGATTATTTCGGAAAATTCGAGCTTTCATCAGTTACTTTTGCATTTCAGTTATAATTGTGTATTCCCAAAGCAAGTCGCCTTTTTACGATTACACGTGGTAACACTTTCAGTTACAGTGTGTATATAAATAGAAATTGAGTTTTAGCGAATTTCCCCTATAGGGAAGAAGCTATTCCCGTAGGTCTCATGGTAAGACCTAAGCCCGAGACCATGATAACTTTTCGTTTTGGGGCCCCCAGAAGCAAAAAACACCATTCGTTCGAATTTTAGCGAATTTCCCCTATAGGGAAGAAGCTATTACCGTAGGTCTCATGGTAAGACCTAAGCCCCAGACCATGATAACTTTTCATTTTAGGACCCCCAGAAGCAAAAAACACCATTCGTTCGAAATTATATATATATATATATATATATATATATATTGATAAGATTAGTTTTCATAACAAGTACTCTTTTTTTTATATAAAAAAATCTTATAAATAAAATAATTTTTTTAATAAAAAAAGGGTACTTGTTATGAAAACTAATCTTATCACTATATCATTAGCCCTAATCATCCACAATTACTCTAATATATATATATATATATATGTGTGTGTGTGTGTGTGTGTGTGTGTGTGTGTGTGTGTGTGTGTGTGTGTGTGTGTGTGTGTGTGTGTGTGTGTGAGCCCGATAGCGGCCGTAAAAATGGTCTGATCTTAATGAAATTAGGTACAGACATGTAAAGTGGTAATCCCTCGGACGAGTTCGTAAACCAGCCCGATTGGACCACAGGAAGGGGGGGTAAAGGGGGATAAACCCCCCAAAAATGGTTTTTTTGAGTTTTTTACATAGAAAAATAAAATTTATCGAATATCTGTTGGTACCGTTGAATTCAGCTAAAAAAAACAAACAATTTAGTATTTTGAATCACTGCTCTATGTCCATTGGTTACCGAGATATTGAAAGTGGTAAACGCAGTACATTTTCCCAATGTTAACCTTATGGGAAATAAGTAAAATTCTAAATCTCGGTTATTTCTCAACATATCTTGATTGAACTTGGTAAATAGCTTCTCCTAGTTCAGATCTACTACATAATGAATTAAAACCTTCCGGTTTTAATATGCCTGTAGCAGCAAACCTGCATACTCATTCCCCATGTTATTCTTATGGAGCTTACCAAAACATGTCAATTCTCTCTATGTTGGATTGAAATATGTTGTTTTGCATTTGAAATTCGCTGAGTATGCAGGTCTGCTGCAACGGGAGTATTTGAAATATAAAATTCTGTAGAACTCGTAATAGTTGAAGCGACTGCCTGGAGAAACCCCCGGGGACGCGGGCGCCGGGATTGAGTGAAACTCGCGGTGGAAAGGCAAACTTGTTCGCAATCTCGTGGTGGCTTCTTTTTGCGGTATACAAAGCCAACCCCGACCCAGCACGGGCCCTGCGCAGCGGCAGAGGCAAGGTTTACGTAAATGCGACTGCAACTTGCTCCGTACAGCTTGAGTCTGCATAATAGATGAGCTTAATTACTGGTGCCTCGCCATATTCATATTTTATGTCATATTTCAATGTGGCCTGGATTTGATGAAAATGGTGTATAGTTTACCTGTTTATAACAGGGTGTTTTTTTTAACGCAACCCATTTTTAAGATTGAATAATGCACATATAAATATGAAATTGGTATTGTTTGATTGATCTTTACATTTTATACAACCTATTATTTAAGTTTGATCACATTTAGTTTACATTATGTGCTCAAACAGTCCGCCATTGGCATTTGTATAAAGTTATGCTCTTTCAATCAAATTCCCGAATACAAGTTGCAAGGTGCCTCTTTGAATTTCTTGCATTAAATTTGTTATGTTTGTTTTGAGGTGCTGAATATCCTATGAATTGTTTTCGTAGGCCTTACTTTTTATGTATGCCCAAATAAAATAATATAGCGGGGTCAAATCCGGGGACCTTGGGGGGAAATAATCCTTCACCGATAAAATCAATTTTTGGGTTGCGTTTTCAATGTGTGTGTCTTTAAGCACGATAACTCGCGTAAAAATGAATCTGAATGAAATTTACCACAGACATGTAAAGTAGTAATCATCCTAAGAAAACAATTCACAAGATATTCAGAGCCTAAAACCAAACATAACAAATTAATGCAAGAAACTTAAAGAGGTACCTTGCAACACGTGTTCGGGAATTTGATGGAGAGAACTTTTTACAAATGCCTACGGCGGACTGATTGAGCACATAATGTAAACTAAATGTGATCAAACTTAAATAATAGGTTGTATAAAATGTAAATATCACTAAAACAATACTCATTACACATTCATATGTGCATGATTCACTCTTAAAAATGGGTTGCGTTAAAAAAAAAACACCCTGTATAAAGAACCTGGTGGACCGAGCCTTGCTCGATGATATTTCATGTTTACCAGTTCATCCACTTACTATAAAATACTTCAATGGCATAAAGTTGATAAATAGAAACCTTTTTTATTGCTCCATGAACTCTTCATTCCACTAGCTGTATTTTTCATTGATGACTGTATAGATTGCAAACAGCTGCTATGATAACTTCATTTGTTTACACTTTCCTTGTTTATTTCGTTGCCATCATAGCAACTCATAAGGCCAATGTTAAAATTTTCTATAAAATTAGTTTAATTACGTTATTATATTTTCTCTGGCCAATTAATTTGCATAAAACACGTTTTTGAGTCATAAATTACTTATTTACAGACTTTGAAAGAAATCCTCGGATCCGTTTTTGAGGTGATTGTGCAAACAAACATACAAGCAAGCACGCACGGACGCAATAACATTGCTCATATAAGAGTATAGGATTCATCATTACTAATTTAAATGTATTAAACTATGCCTTTTTTGTATAAGATTGCACAGTTCTAGTTTTCATAATATTCTTTGAATGGTCTAAAATTAACTGTTCACGTTTACTTCTGCTGATATTCTCTTCTTAATCTAGTTTGTTCAGCCTTATATTTACCATACACGAAATACGTCGTAACCAATTTTATTTGTTGTTTTTGTCTACGTTATAAATTTTATAAAAGCAAAATGTTGCTGATATAAATTTCAGCCGTCCTTTATGACTATTTAAGTTTCCTCGATAATTTTCCAGTTCATTAAGAAAAGTTTTTTTTAGCAAAGGTGCTGCTTATTTGACACGTAAAATCAGTTTATATCCATAGAGTTTGACAATGCTGAACGAATGCAAACGTATAACACTGAACTGGGCAATTTGTAAAATTGCGAATCTGCGAGAAAAAAGACATTTTACAATTGTAAACATTCCTCCGCCCATAGAGATACAGTAGACTCCCTGTTATCAGGACACCTCGGGACCGAAGCCTGTCCGCATGACGGTCTTTCCGGTTAAACCGATTTTCCAAAAGTGGCTAATTTATTACATCTAACATACTGTATAAGCCAATAATACGAGGAATTATTAAGAAAAAAGTAACAATTACAATTTTCATTATTTGGGGAGTGAATGGAAATCGCCAGAATATATTTTAGGCTTTTGAATCTTTAACAAACAATTAACCATTACAGTTTCTAACGTGTATTAATTCAAAAATCAAGGTATTAATTGCTGTAATTTTAAATCTTTTCTACGAGAATCCTCAATATAATAAGGTCCATTTCCTGCCGATCAAGTTCAGTTCAACCGATGTGTTGACAAAAATTGTCCGGTTGCAAGGATGTTATTTCCACGAGAGTAGTCCGGTTAAACCGATATCCGGTTAGAAGGTGTCTGGATCACAGGAGTCTACTGTCTGGCTGATTTGTGATTGAGTGAAGAAAAAGCCACCTCGTCTACGAGTCTACAGCTCTCAACCCTTCGATAGAGCGATTACTCTGTTTTTGCTGAACGATCTAATCGCACGCGTTTGCTCTCAGTCGAGCGCCATTAACTTTTACTGCTTGTTTCTTTGTCGCGCAATCTCCGGCGCTTCACTGCGTTACATGATACGTCCATGGGTCTTAGATTAGATTAGATTATCATTATGACGCCGACCACCAGTAAGGGGTATTTAAAAGGCGAATATGAGTGAAGGATGAGTGTAGGACGATTTTTGCGCGATCTTGCTATCTTATTACTGACTAAGGCTGGCATTTCCCTTAGACAGGGGGCATTCATAACCCAACAGCCAATGGCAGCTAAGGGACCTACATTTCAACGTGAGATCCGAACCACAATTTCGCCTGGTTTAAAATTTACGAAATGGTCTAATTACGAGGACGGTCTTATGAACGTAGAACTCAATAGTGCGGACGTGGAAAATGTCGGCCTTAGTCAGTAACAAATTACAGTAGCAAGTTTCTGGTAAGTCAACAAGCCACGGGACAGCTACATTCTTAACATGTTTAGAATGTAGCAAGCGATTTCTCAACTTACCCGCTTGTAGCAGGTCACGTGACATAAGTGACTTGTTACTGTCCAAGTGTAAATGCCGCGCTGGCTAGGACATGTCACATCTCGTCAATCAATACTGTTGTGGTGTTGTGCGTCTCAATAGTGTGTCTGCGTAACGAATTTATTACGCCTGGTAAAACTTCACGATCTCCCTCCATCAACTCTCGAAGTACACAACCAGAAGCACCACCTTTGTCTCTGAGTGAAATCCACCGTCCAACCCAAACCTCCCTCTTTCTTAGCAAGATCTCTTTTAGTTCATCACACAATACAGCAGTCACTTCTACGATAACTAGTGGCTTGAAGGGGCTAAAAGCCCCTAAGGAGGGAAAATTCAAACAATCCTTATTTATTACTGTACAAAATACCTTCATTCTACCTTTTATTGATATCTGGTTCTACCTACCACATGGTTTTCAATCAAGTAGTATTATCACATGTTTTATGTAAACAAAGCGGACGTTTTTAGATCTCAATGCTTTTTAAATGGCAGATATTTTACGTTATTTCTCGTTTCCCGGTAAATTTAAAGCAATTTCATTATTTTTCCCGCCATCACGGAATAGAGACCTTCAATTTGAGCCCTCTTCCATCTTTCTAAGACTTGCCATACGCCCACAATTTTGATGCAAAGAATCGCCCTACGAAATAAAATATATGATATCATCTATCACGTTATTAATTAAGGTTTCCATCTCCATCGCTTCACCCATGACTATAAACCTGCACGGCAAGCAGACATTTAAAAGTGAGTTGAGTAAAGTTCGTCTAAACGCTCACAAGCACCTCCGAAGTAAGTAAAAGCCAGAAAGTCAAAAAGTGACAAGTACAAGCGACTTGTGCACGTCTCGTCTATAACCCCTTTAGCGTTGGGCCCGAACGGCCTGACACTTGTCTCGTGCATCGCTCTGTACGAACAATTAGGCCTACATTCAGGTTGAGTCAAATGTCGTAACCCAGTCTGCTCATAAAAAGTATCTTAATCTTAGGAAGGGCTTGGGATGGTCCACGCCAAGTTGTTTGAGTCGGACTGTAGTCCTGTAATTGTGGTCGGACTGGATCCTCGTGTCGCTCACCACGACTGCTGATTTATTGGCCAGGCCATTAATTAGCCATCCACCTAGCGTCTGGCCCAGGTTCCAGCTTTCACAGTTTTTTTAAGGATTGTTTAGGATTTCGTTGTTTTTTTTGCGGGGGGGAATTGTTTTTGTGTGATTAGGATTTTGTTTACTGTCCTGATTTCTCATTACCATTACTGACGCTTGCCCGCCTTTTGCTATCTTCTTTTTCAAAAATCTTTGAGAGGGTGGTGTGTGATCGGCTTACGCATTTCCTGGAGTCAAACTCATTGTTTTTCTCCAGACAGTTTGGATTCAGGAAGGGAAAATCAACAAAATCAGCTCTTGTTCAGTTTTTTTCCGATTGTCTCGATTGCATGGATGGCGGGGGCAGCATAGTCGGATGCTTTGCGGATCTTTCCAAGGCCTTCGACTGTGTTGTTCCCGACATCCTCATCGAAAAATTAGCTTCTCTTGGTATTACCGACACACCTTTAAAATGGATCTCAAGTTACATCAAAGATAGGAATCAGGTCACTGAAATTCAACATCTGACAAAAAAAGGTTTACAAATTTCTGTAATTTCCGATTTCAATAGCGTTGAGAGTGGGGTGCCCCAGGGCTCGATTCTGGGGCCCCTTCTCTTCTTAGTTTACATTAACGACATAAATAGCTACCTTCCTGAAGACGACTTGATTGTGTATGCCGATGACACCACCCTCTTCACAAAAAACACAGATCAGACTAAACTTGAGATAGATTCTTATGTCAACGTTAATGAACTTTCACAATACTTTTCCGATTTAAAGCTCTCTCTCAATCCTTCAAAAACTAACTACATTTTCATCCAAACTAAACAACGTCAACTCTCAAAACATTCTCAGATTCCTCACCTAGAGATAGGTGAAACACAACTTTCCCATGTAGATTCTGTCAATTTCCTAGGGGTGAGATTGGACGATGGTCTGACCTGGGATGAACAAATTAATCATCTCAGAAACAGGCTCTCTGCCGGTCTCTTTGTTCTCCGGAACATCACTAGGATGGGTAATGTGGGCTTGGCTAGGCTTGTGTATTTTAGTCTTATTGAATCTCATATTAGTTACTCTATTATATTATGGGGTAACTCATCAGCAAAAAATCGTGACATAGTTTTTAAGCTCCAGAAAAGAGCGGTCAGGTACATATATGGCCTCCGCCCTAGAGATCATTGTAAACTTGCTTTTCAAAACCTTCAGATACTTACAGTTCCTTGTCTTTTTATCTTGGAAATTGTCATGTTTGCTAACAACAATAAGGTAACTAATGTCCCCGTTCAACATAATTACCTCACTAGAAATAGAAATCATAGATCTGCAATAGCTCATAATCTTAGACTGTTAGAAAATAAGCCTAGCTTCCTTGGACCAAAATTTTTCAACAAGATTCCTCAACGCATAACCTCCATTGCAAGACCCTCAAAACTTAAGTCTGAACTTAAAAGCTACCTGATCAGTAAGTGTTTTTACACTATTGAAGAATTTTTATCTTGCGAAAACGATAACTTAACCTAGCCCAAACAACTTAGCCTGGCCTACCAGCCCTTTCCAATCTTCTTTTCATGCCTACCTAACCTAGCCTTGGTTTTGAGAGAGAAACCTACACAGTGCTTCAGAGCACTTGACTGGTCCCATGCTGCGTTATGTGGTCTGCGGGACGACTCATCGTATGTATCGTATGTATCTTCTAACATATATACGACCGCTTGTGTAACTGATTAAGGATACGAATTCTTTTTAACTTCCAGATGAGCTAGGAACCTGAAATTTGGCACGCACGTTCCTCATTAGTTCAAACCATGGGAAAAATATCAAAACCCACAATTTTAAATTGTAACTCCCTAATAGAAATTATTAAAAAATCGTTAAAATAAGCCTTTTTTAAATAACTGTTATTTTGAGCTCTAGGGGTCGAACGGATGGTCCTATCGAAAAACAGACTGCACCACGTGTCACGAATTTTTCACGACCTACAACTTTGGTCCTATGACTTTTTGCCCTATCTCGTCTCCTTCACCCTTAGGTTGCTCTAGAAAATTTCAATTTTCGAAGATTTTCGTTTGGTTTTCCAGCTCCAGTTGGCTTGTTATTAAACGTACAGTGCTGAAATTTGGTTCACATCGTCTGTACAGCATATATGTTACAAATCACCAATAATATAATTAGTTCTTAACATACAAATGCATCTAAAGCTAAAAAATCTTTGAAATTTACCTCGTTAAACCCATCTGACATGTTCTTTTAAGTTGCTGTTTAATGCAGCTTTCACAACTGCTAATGTGTTTCTTATCGGTAAAAAAAAATAATAAATTTCTTTTATAAATAAATATCCTTTACAACCAAAGTTGTTGTTTTAAGCCTGAAAATACTTCAATCGTTTGATTCTTTCATGCGCTAATTGTATTTAAAACAATGATTTTAATTTTAGGTTCTCGCTGTTTTCACTTCATACCGGCGGTAATGCAGTACGTGCCCTTATAAAACTTATCTGGTCTTGTGGTTCTCTGGTTCAGTTTTACCGCGCTTAGATATAGTTCTAATCTACCTAAACGTGAAAATGCAGTACGTTTTTGTCGACTTGAAATTTCTCCAATTTTTTCTATGTACAATTTTAATATTAGAATACCCGTCGAAACAAAGTATTTGTATTATTTAAACCTAAACATTTTCAACACATCTTTAAATATTGCCTTCATTCCGTGTATTGCAGTGTTTTAGTACCAGTAACAACTATTATGTTTGTTGTTAGTAAAAGAGTAACAAACTCACTCTATTAATGCCTAATTAATATAATGAAGGGTGCTCAATAAAAAATCTTCCAATCTGGTTAGTTTAATATCAAAACATTAAACAAAAAAGCGATCTTTGATTTTTGTAACACTCAGTTATTTTTTAAGCGAATATTGTAGAGTACGACTCTTAATTTAATGCCATGTTTTCTGACAAAGGTGGTTATCGAAGCAAACACCTTACTCTTCAGGTAACTCAACGTCCGAAACTCAAAGGGTGTTGTGTTTAGAGACTGACATGCTCTTGTTAGGAGTCACTGCCAAATAAACATTGCTTAGAATTAACATAATAATTTTTTTTGTATTCTGTTTCCGCCTGGAAATCCGAAATAATTAAACCACCAGCGTTACTGAAAATGGCATTAATTAGGAATAGTTCACATCAACATTCACGTCTCTAACTAATAAATGGCTAAGCTGTAACAAAATATGACTTAACTAGTTATCCTATCGAAAAACAAAGATCAATACCGTATTAAAATAAATTTTTCAACAATTTATGTTTTTATTTTCGGATATTTTGCTAGATCTCACCTCTTTCACCCCTAACATGGGCCCTTAAAACAGTTTGTTTGTTATTTTCCACTTTATCTTTTGGTTTTTCTTTATTTGTTAGTTAATTTTTAAGTTTTGACATGACGAGAGTCAGTTTTGCCGTTCAGGTTTACGCCCCATCAAAGGTCATTAGCCAGTTTCTTCCGTTTCAACTCGTAAAAAAGTCCTAAAGTTGAACTTTCATCAAGTTTGAACTTTCCTCGTGGGGTTTTCTAATATATTCTTAAATGATAGACCCAAGTTTTGACTTGGTATTGCTCAGTGTCCCCGCCCACGCTTAAGCGAAGTCATTGGCATTCTCTCACCCCTTTCAACCCCTACATACAACCAATAAATGAAGCAAATTAAACTATTTTCAAATGTTTGGCATTGTTATTTCTATACTAATACTTATGCCTAACCCCCTGGCCCCCGACTCTCTTCCCCTTCAAATAATTAACAACCACCAAACTAGTGGTCATATCGAAAAACAAAGCTCAATACTGTATTTAAATTAGTTTTTTTACAAATTTGGATTTTTATTTTCGAATATTTTGCCCTATCTCACCTCCTTCACCCCTAAATTTGTTTGGAAATTTCCACTTTGTTTTTTTTTGGTTTTTCTTTATTTCTGAGTTTATTTTTTATTTCGATTCAAAGTTTTGACATGGAGAGAGTCAGTTTTACCGCTCAGGTTTAGGCCTCTATCAATGGTCATTCGCCAATTTATTTCGTTTCAACCCCTAAAAGAGTCCTAAAGTTTAACTTTCATTAAATTTGAATTTTCCTCGTGGCTTTTTCTAATATATTCTTAAAATGGGAGACCCAAGTTTTGACTTGGGATTACTCGGTGTCACCGCCCACGTTTAAGCGGAGTCTTTGGCCATTTCTCACCCCATTCAACCCCTACAAACAACCAAAAAATGAAGCAAATTATACTATTTTCAAATGTTTGACATTGTTATTCCTAACAAATACTTTTGCCTAACCCCCTGGCCCCCGGACCCTCTCCCCGTTCAAATAATTAACCTTCCACAACCAACAACCCCCACCACCAAACATCCCCTCGAACCCCAACATACCTTGTGCCGATAATTTGTATATAGTTTTAATAACTTCCCCTGCGACTTTTATATCCAAAACCTCCTCACCCTTGGGATTTTTACCCCTCAGGTTTGTCAGAGGTCATTCGCCGATATTACCCCGTTTTAACTTTTAAAATACTTGTCTTAAGTTGAACCTTTATTTTTTGAAATTTACTCTTGTTAAAAAAAATTATTATTTGATTGAGAGCCCAGAAGGGATTTCAGAAGGGATTTGTTATTGTCACCTCCCATTAATAACCCTAAGTTATTTGTCATTTCTAAACGCTTTCGACCCCTAATCCCGCCAATAAAAGAAGAAAAATCAAGTACTATTCAAAAGTTTGGCAATACTATTTTAAAACAACAATTTTGTCTCACACCTGGCCCGGCGTTATCAGAGGCAAAAGCTACTCGCCAACTTAACCCCATTTCAACTCCATGAAAAAGTTCTCTAAATCTGAACCTGCAATGAGTTGACAATTTCTCTAGTGGTTTTTACCATGTTAAGATATCTTGAGGTAGGAATTTCAACCAAAACAATTAAATTAATTTGGTCTTGTGTCTTTTCAAAATCAAAACCCCCTTCTTTGGGACTAATAATGGGAGGTCTCAGGGCGGAGTATTATTCAACTGCGGGAGAACACAAACGATGGCCTGGGGGCGGAGCCCCCAGCGAGCGAAGCGAGTGTATGTATATGTATGTATTGTTGCGTATTTTAAAGCAATTAATAGGGGCCTAGTGAATTATGATGCAATAGCGAGTGGGTTGACCTGTTCCCCTAAAACTTGGTGAGTTTATCAAGATTAACATTCCCAAATACCTCCGCTCGTTCCAATCCAGAACCAGTTATCAACTTTCCAACTTTTTATTCCAGGATAACTTTAATTCCTTTAAGATTTATTCCAGGATTTTCCTCTGAATCGATTAAGCGAAATTCCAGTCAATCATTAAGACGCGCTTTTTCCCTGAATTTTTTCATGTTTGAAGCGTTTCCTTTAAAAGTGTTATTTCCTAAACAGTTCTACAGATTTTATATACCTGCTGATGTTCCCTTACATTTTTAAAGGTGTAGAACAATGGAAGTAATGTATGTAAGCAAGGTTTTTAAATAGAATACATTCGTCGTGCTAAAATATCGTTTAAAATCTTCTGGGTGACTGTTTAGGCCTACTGTAAAATGTTGACATTTATATTACATACAGAACCTCTCTCTGATTCCAATTTAAAAGTGAATAAACAGCTATCACGATTTGATTTCATCAAATCGCATACTTGGGACTAACAACTCCTTTATTAACTTAATTAATCTTAAGAAGTTTCAAATTTATTTTTATGCCGTAAAAAACAGTCAATAATCTTTCAACTCAAATTATTTCCTTATTTAATAATTTAGTAAACGAAATGTAAACAAACTATCTAACCCCCCCCCCCCCTAAAAATCACAATAAAAGTTTAAAACTTTTACAATTACTTATTAATACGCAATACACAATGCAGTATTCGTGAGAAGCTGGTAAATGGTAATTGAGCCTCTATAAAAAGTCGTACATTAGTGGTTTTAAATATATTCTCCGCGAACAACTCCAATGCCGGACGCTTCGCATGTAATTAGCGTCAGCGAGCGTATGTTGAATATGTTAATGCAAGCTCAGAGCTCTCCAATGAACTACGTCCTAGTGTGGCGGGGGGGGGTCAGGTAACTGGCGGGGGGGGGGGGGGGCTAAGCTGAGTTACATTAATGATTGTTAATACCTTGTGAGGGGAGGGGCTTCTTGCTTCTTGCTTCTTAACTTTTTTACATAAATGATAAAAAATCATTTTTTGTAAATCGCTTTGGTGTCTACTTATCCATTTCTCGACTTAAGGAACTAATCATAAGCAATTTTCATCATACTACTCAAACATTTTTGTAAATCATAACGTATTCCTTGCATGAACCAATGAATGCATGAACCACTACGTTTCTTAATTCTTCGAACCTAACCTGAATAAAGAAACAAACATTTGCCACTACTACCAGTGGTGCCACTATATTCCTCTAAAAAGTAACCTATAAACATGCATTGAACATTGGTTTGCTGCAAATCAGCTGAATGTTTAATTCCGTTTCCTGACTCGTTGACTGGTATCGGCCAAGGGTAACTTTCCACCCAACAAAAAGGAACAGAAAACAGATGTTTCTGTGTCAGTGTGATGAAAATTTAATTCCTAGCGGTCAGTGATAATTGGGTACTGTTTCGAAGCTTCCCTCGAAACCTTGCTTAGGTCCGATCTGACCGAGTAGGTTGACTATACGAGCAGGTTTGTGTAAAAAAAACTGATAAAATTCAAATCCTAATAAAACCAGTCTAGGCTAATGTATCGCAGTATGACAGGTGATCATGTAACAACTGAACTCATAAAGTTTATTTGAATTTTACTTGTAATTATCTACAGATTCACTCTCTTTACTCAAAGCTTTAAACTTAAATATTTAACCTACTGTAAAGAATAGCGCACAACAGTCCGATAACCTGGCTGTATTTTGGTCCCAAGACCTACCACAGTATGATTTTTAAAATTGATTCAATTTTATTATCACGAATTTATAAACTTAATTTTTAAATTTAACCCCGCAGACCGAAAAAAACATAGTGACACGTCCTGGAATCGTTGGGGTTTTATAGCGTTTTAAGCCAGTCATGCCTAATTATTATTTATTTTAGCAAATATTTTTTATTTTAACAAGCTGAGCAACAACGCTCAATCAGCGGATACTTACTAATGAAATTGGAAGTAACTTTTTGAGTTTGGGTTACTTTATAAGTTTATAGGTTTAAGTAGCTTGTAAAATTGGCTAAGTTTGCCTAAACGGGTTTTATTAGGTTATGAAACTGATCTGTTTTTTGGGACACCTTCTTTCAGTGAATCACGTCTAAGACTTTTTATAATCTTTACTCCTAATCAAATTGACCTGGAAATAAAACGCAGATATGTTTAAACATAATAATTAGCACGATAAAAAACTACACAATTTTATTAAATTAATAACACGATAACATACTTAATTATTTGTTTGCTCGAATAATTTATTCCAGATCGTTATCCGTATATTAATTTAGCTAGCGAGATATTCCAAGAGAATTTCTAATATCTAGGCATAAAAACATGTTGGGTACGACCCGTCCTTGGGCCCAGAAGCTTTCTTGCATTCCCACGTCCCAGTGATAACATCAGGATCCGTGTAGCCGCCACCAGCTATCTGCCTGACTGACGTTTACTTTAATCGTCCCTGCATAAGTCCCTCCGTCAAAGCCGCCGATAGGAGTGACGGGAACTATCCGATAGAAACAAACGATTCTTCCGGTTGTTGCGCGCCAACCGATTCATCCGATGGTTACTTTAATTTTCATCCGGGTGAACTATCCATTCATTCGCAAGCAAATCATGTGAACGGCATTATTATCCATCTATCTAAAAACCATCATTCCGTGTTTTCATTCAATTATAAAACAATTCGTCCCGTATTTTCATTCGTTTGAAAACTACGAGTCAGTTATTTGATTTCTGAAGCTGTTCTTTGGTGAAAAATGCGAGTAATAGCGCCAAAGATAAAACGTCCTAGGTTTGCACCAATAGGTTAAAAGTTTAGCTTATTTAATTACCTCAACCTAAATACAAAATGTTTCAAGGTATAAATAATTATTTATTCTTCCATTTGCAGGTGAATCATCTGCTCAGCGACTCGACAGTATCTATTGTCATCTGAATAGGTACGCCACAAAACCAATGAAAACTATCCATCTGAATCAGGCTCGCGAACAGATGTTTTTTTCATCCACCTACTTGTCGGATAGTTCCTCCCATCTCCGCACGCAGCGCGGGCCAACCCGCTTCCCACCCACTACACAGGAAAACATCGGATGAATCATCCATCTGAAGACTATCAGATGAAAGAAAAAACTCTTTCGTGCAGTTAATGCGCGACCAAACCATCGGATGGTTGAAATCAGTCGTTTGTCCCATCACTTGCCGATAGTTGGACTAAAAATCCGCACTGGAATGTATTACATACTGGACATTGGATTGTGTACTACATATAACATGTATTACATATAACATATTGGACCGTTCCCGTTCAAAATGTTAAAAAATGCCACTGTCGTTGAAATACACAAAATAAAAAATATACTTCGGGGAATCGAGAAGTAATAAAACGGAATTACTTGTGCGATGAAAATTTTTTTAAATTAGTAATATCAATATATGTACTGGGGATGAGAAGATAGAATACTCTCTTTCACATACAAATCACATAAGTTAGAAACGGTAAATCAAATATAAAACCAAAATGCGCGCGTGGTAAATAGTGGCTAACGTAAATACGCATCTAACATTTTAATACTGAAGGCTAATTTTTTAATCAACTTGTTGGAGGTCGGAAAGTGGGAAAATGTCAGGGTGAGGGAGCTCAAAGATATCAATTCCAAACACTGTTAAAAATGAGAAATAACTTCAAACTACCGCCTCTTAAATAAAGATTTAAGAACGTTTTTATTTTTTTCTATTGTGACTGATTCTTTACTAAAATCAATAGATCGTGTGGTTAATCTTTAAGTTACATTTTTTGTTGCTCCTATAAGCCAACATAATTATGTTGCAGTTCTGAAACAGAAAAAAATAGCTTTGGCCGAGGAGCTTATGTTTCAGCAAATGATTTCCTACATACTAGTCGGGTTGCCTTTAGAAGCAGCAGCAAAAATACGTATATGATCAATCTAAGAAAAAAAAATCCCAAACATGTCGGTAAAATCAAATTACGTACTTAAAACCTCAATATAACGCCTCTTTTGCGTTATATTTATAAATTTGGTTTTATTTTATACATAATTCTCTAGCCGCAAATATATACCTCTATATTTTATAAAATACCTCTACCCGTGACACCCTTAATTATCTATCATAAAAAAGTATCTAGTCAATTTAAAAAAAGAACAAAACTCTTCTCAAGCGACCATAAATTACTTAAAAGCGAATTCGGAACGCGACTAAAAGCCCAATAAGATATGGATAACGGCCTCGAAATTTCTTTAAAGTGTTATAAAAACGCCTCGTTGGCTCGATCCCTCCAAAATACCTACTTATCGTGTTATCGACCTATATTGTTCGCCGGTCGAAGGCAGCCCGAAGGCCCACATTAGACCATTAATCAGCCATTTAAATCCACTTTACGAACTTGTGGCTCTGTCCATACCACTCATTAATTTTTATAGAGATTAAGCCTATTATAATCAAGACGTTGATTTTATCTCTACATGAACGAACAAGGATGTTGAGCTAAGTTGTTTTACTACCTCGCTAACTATCTGTGTTTGTTTATGGTTTGATGTAGGAAGAATTACATAGCACTATACATATTCAGCATTGTTGGCCTTGCCCTTTTCAACGTAAAAATAGAAGTTCTTTGTTTTCAAGTTCCTTAAACAAAGATCACCAGAGCACCTTGTAGAAAATAACTTATTTCACTAGTTAACTTATTTCCTTTAATTATTGCCTGAAAAAAATAGTGAAACAAACTTAAAAACGGATTATTCCAGATTTGTCCGCAAGTTTGGAACAAATGCGCATAGAGTAGGCCTATGTTTTTTTTTATTTTTGAAGGAAGTAATTTAACCCTACAAATACTTTTTTTAGTAGTCTGACATTTCTTTAACATAACTAGAACATTTTTAAAACCGTAGATCTTTTTTCTTTCTCAGAACAAAATTTATTTGGTGGAACAACAGGACCATTATTGGTAAACCGTGCAGCAGCATATTGGTAACATTAGCAGTACATTTATATGAACAGTAGAATTTGTCTCTGGAGTTCTCAATTTATGATTAACTTTCGGTTGAAAATTAAAAGTACATAAGAAGTTTGAATTTTATTTAACTCAATTAATTGTCTTAGTTAGAATGCCTTAAATGGACGAATTTATTAATGACAATGTTAAAAGGCTTAAATAATTTACAAATAGTATTTTAATAAACCCTTTCGTGATAAGATCAGATTGAGCTCAGACCGAGTCCAAGTGACTAATGACCTCACTAATGAGAAGCAATAAAATACCCGCCTAGTGTTGTGACTCCTGATTCCGATATGATTAATGACAGAAAATAGATCGAGATGTCGGTTTCCACTAAACTGTTTGTGGTGCGATGACGGCAGAACATTGATCATCAAAGTCTCTGATGCTGATTTTAGTCTCGGTCAATTTGTATCAGAACAAACACGTCCCGAGTGTTTTTTTTAAAGTTATATATTGTTGGGAAATAAAATGAAAAAATAATAATTACAACTGAATTGTTTTTAAAGGGCCTAAGACACATTTATTTGAATTATTTGCAGTTTAGTTTTTCCAAATAAAGTCTAGATTATGCAACTCAATAAATCTATTTTTGCTAAAGTGGCGATCTGATCACAGTTAAGATAGAAATCAGGATTGTTTTTGTGTGATTCAGTTTTAAATAGTTTGAATAGTATCGTAGACTTCTGCCTCCAAAAAAATGGAGAAATTATCGTATATAGAATTCATTTTTGAATACTTTTAAATAATTGCTTTTAAAAACACACTTTCATAGCTGGACGTTTTTCTAAACTAACTGATTGATCATCTATATTAAATTTAATTGAATTCAAAATATTAATTTAATGAGATTCACGTTACTCTACATTAAATTACAAAAAAGTACAAGCTATTTTAGTTATAAAGTGAAATATTTTAAGATGTTTTAGTCTTGTATTACCCTATGGTATTACCTCCGTTGCAATCTTAAGTCGAGAACTCGTTAAGTGCAGCATTAGCGCATAAGTATTAAGAGCATCATTACAACAAAACTGGTAAAGTACTCGCTTCGCTCCAAGCGTGTTTATGACACACCCGCGTTATCTGTGGAGTGGTAAAGCGCTCATCAACTGGAGTGTCCTGTTCATCAACTTTGATGACCTCGTATAAAAACATATTTTTGCAAGGATTGCCATTTTTTAACCTCAATGGGTAAAGTCCCATGGACAGTTATTGCAAATTTTATTTAAGAAAAGGTTGATGTGAACATTATTTCAAAGAGCGGATCAAGTAAATTTCAATGCCGGAAAGTGCGCTTCAAAAGGAACATCCTCTACAAATTAGCGGCTGTTTCAAGATCTTCGGAAAAATATCTTAAATGGCCTCTGTATTGATAAATACTGGTAAATACGGTGTTATTCAACAACAGTTGGAAAGTTACAAATCCACTAATTGGTTTTGGAACGAGAAAGCTGAGTTTCTGGCGCTGGGGTCTAGCAGAGGTATACTTTTCACAATAAGAAGTAAGTGAATATTCTTAAAGGTGAACAAAGTCTGATATGTACATCATTTTAAATTGCTCGTTATGTAGCATTCACTGCTACAAACAGCAAAACTAAAGCCTTATTCATCACAAAATGGCAGCTCTCCTCTCCAGGTCTAAATCAATGATTAGGGTTGTAGCTCTCCATCTTTTCTAGAATGACCTCGTATTTAGTAACCAGTACTGAGTACTGAGACCATCTTAGGTTTTTTCCCAAGATCATTGAACAGCCGCCATTTTTTAACAGATGAACGTTTAAAAGCGTGGCTTCCGGAACCATCAACTCCAGCATCATATTTTAAAATGATGTACATAATACCGATCCATGTTTAGTTCACAATGATGTACTTACTCTGGGTGTCTCCATGAATGAAATGAGAATCGATAAATGACAACCCTCACAAGAGCAATTTTTATAAATATAAGTCTCGCAACTGATTTCGTTACAAAATATTAAATTGTTTCCAGATATTTGTCTACCCTGTGTAAGCTTAGTCTGCGATTATAACGGTTTACACTGTGAATACAAACTATGTCTTCTTGTTATGACCGGGTATGAAGCTACATTCAAATATTCCGAAGGTTTCTGATTTGAATGAATTTTACATCAGCAGGTACTTTTCAGTGCCGAGGTATACTATTGTGTTTTACCTGATTTTATGAAAAGTACTAAGTTAACACATTTAGCACTTGGGGACAATGTTGAAAATAACAGTAATGAGGAACAGTAATAATAATTACGTATGACGTTAAGTGTCCATGCAAGAGAGCTAATTGATTTTCTCCTGAACCACGTAGAAAGTAGGTCTGCGTGAGGACACGAGGACATGGGAGATCTTGTCCTCGACGCAGGACCTCCAGGATCGGGTGTCCTGGGCTTCCCTCCCTATGGCTTCCACCCCTCCCCTCCCCCTCCCCCGGTGGTCAGCAGTCCGTAGACTGTAGGACAACACACAGCGCTTTCTCCAAGGAGTGATGAAATGCTATCAATAGTCCGACTATCGATGGTTTTCGATATTAAAAAAAACTATCGATAGTTTTTTGATTATTAATTTGCGTTTTTTATAGAAAGTTTGCTATCTATAATAATAAATATATACTAAGTAGGCCTATTTGTCAAGGTGTAAGCCAACAGAGTATAGGCGTTATTGTAACTATATTGTAAATATACATAAATGCTCTCTTACCATCCATAACAAACAAATTAATACCCCCGTTGCAGCAGACCTGCATACTCAGCGAATTTCAAGTGCAAAACAACATATTTCGATCAAACATAGCGAGATTTAACATGTTTTTGTAAGCTCCATAAGATTAACATGGGGAATGAGTATGCAGGTTTGCTGCTACAGGTATGTTTAAACTTGTTGGTTTTAATTCAATATTTAGTAGATCTGAACTAGAAGAAGCCATTTACCAAGTTTTATCAAGATATGTTAAGAAATAAACGAGATATAGCATTTTACTTATTTCCCATAAGGTTAACATTGGGACAACGTACTGTGTTTACCACTTTCAATATCTCGGTAACCAATGGACATAGAGCAGTGATTCAAAGTATTAAATTGTTTGTTTTTTTGAGCTGAATTCAATGGTGCCAACAAAAATTTGATAAATTTTATTTTTCTATGTAAAATGATCAAAAAACCCATTTTTGGGGGGGTTTATCCCCCTTTACCCCCCCTTCCGGTGGTCCGATCGGGCTGATTCACGAACTCGTCCAATCGATTACCACTTTACATGTCTGTACCAAATTTCATCAAGATCGGACCATTTTTACGGCCGCTATCGTGCTAACAGACACATATATATATATATAGATATATAGATATATATATATATATATATATCTAAAAATTCGAACGAATGGTGTTTTTTGCTTCTGGGGGTTGCAAAACGAAAAGTTATCATGGTCTGGGGCTTTAGATCTTACCATGAGACCTACGGTAATAGCTTCTTTCCTATAGGGGAAATTCGCTAAAACATAAAACTACTCGCAAATCAACAAGAATTCCTATCAGAAACATCTATCAGAAATTATACTACTGCAGACACAGATGGGCAATACACCTCTGGTGTGTATCATCTGCAGCGTTCCAACGTGACCGGTAAAATCTAAGGTAGGTTATTGTATTCAAATTGAGATAATAAATAAATTATCACTTCAAATAAACGTTATAATCATCGTAAAGTTGTTATTCTTTACAATTTTAGCGAATTTCCCCTATAGGGAAGAAGCTATTACCGTAGGTCTCATGGTAAGACCTAAGCTCGGGACCATTATAACTTTTCGTTTTGGGGCCCCCAGAAGCTGAAAACACCACTCGTTTAAATTTTTAGATATATATATACATATCTATATATCTATATATATGTGTGTCTGTTAGCACGATAGCGGCCGTAAAAATGGTCCGATCTTAATGAAACTTGGTACAGACATGTAAAGTGGTAATCGATTGGACGAGTTCGTGAACCAGCCCGATCGGACCGCCGGAAGGGGGGGTAAAGGGGATAAACTCCCTCAAAAATGGGTTTTTTGAGCTTTTTCCATAGAAAAATAAAATTTATCAAATTTTTGTTGGCATAATTGAATTCAGCTCAAAAAAACAAACAATTTAGTATTCTGAATCACTGCTCTATGTCCATTGGTTACCGAGATATTGAGAGTGGTAAACACAGTACGTTGTCCCAATGTTAACCTTATGGGAAATAAGTAAAATTCTATATCTCGGTTATTTCTCAACATATCTTGATAAAATTTGGTAAGTAGCTTCTTCTAGTTCAGATCTACTAAATATTGAATTAAAACCACCCAGTTTTAATATACCTGTAGCAGCAAACCTGCATACTCATTCCGCATGTTATTCTTATGGAGCTTACCAAAACATATCAAATCTCGCTATGTTGGATTGAAATATGTTGTTTTGCATTTGAAATTCGCTGAGTATGCAGGTCTGCTGCAACGGGGGTATTATTAATTAATGTCATTGTTATGGATAAAACTGTATCATTATGAACAATAATTCAGTTTGCTAAACCATCGATAGCTTAATACCGATAGTCTCACTATCGGAAAACTATCGATAGTGACAAACTATCGATACTATCGATAGTATTTCATCACTATCCGAGTCTTTCGTCAGCCTCTGCTTAAGTGGCCGGCCTGCGGGAATGGAATATCCGGAAATGCTCCATACCGAGGGGAGAGAATGTTGTAGTCGCTGAGACGAGATAGTTGTAAAATATTTGGTAAATCCAGGCATGTTTTCCAAAACAAAGAGTGTTCAAAAACAAAAGTATTTAAACAAAGTTTATCTGAAATTTCTTCATTGTTGTGCAAACATCCATGGAAAATATTTTCATAGCAAACTACAAGACATGTAGTGCCAATTAAATATCAGCCGATATTTTCAATCCCGGGATTTCGGGACTGAAAGTAGTAAATCTCGGAATTGACCTTTTGTGTTGATACAAAAGAAAGTTATTATAACGTTAAGTATACATTTTTAATTTTCTCACTGATTACTTTGCCATTTTTAGCTGTTGAACCTTGCTTTCGCCTTGAACACGTTAGATTTAAAAAGTGCATAATATCTCAAGTGAGAACCGGTATTTCACTGGAGGTTCTTAGACCAAAACTTTTAGATAAATGTGATTAGACCTGGATTTAGAGATCTGAAATTAAAGTCAAATTATAGAAAAAAACTCGTTTTAATTGGAGGTCATAACTCACGCTTGAGCTTGAGCCGTTTGAATGATCATTAACTCGAATGATAGCTGCTTGCAAACTAATCATTTTTAGACCAAAAGTTGAAAATTGACTTTGATAGAACTAGAGTTATTAGTCCTTCATCGTAGACAAACCTGAAATATTTAAAAGTCCCGATGATTGGAGACTCGTAGTTCATATAAAACCCGTTCAATTTGAATAAATAATGGCTCTAATGACAGCCTATAATTAAGTATTTTGTTTCCAAACCATTTAAAATAACATTAACAACACCGAATAATCATAGGGAAATCTTTAATAATCTATATTCAATATCAGGAATCCTAGAAAACAAATTACGTTGGTTATTCACCTTGCCTTCTTTAAAACTTGTCCGATCGGGAGAACAATTTCCGGCTTTACACCGAAGGTCCATGGGCCAAAACGCGTATCACATGTAGAACTGTATAGACCTTAGTTGTAGAGATTTAGATATCTGAATTTAAATTTCAGAATAATTCAACGGAGATCTGTAGATCGCCTTATACTTGGCCGATTATAATTATCACCATCTATGAAAATGCTTTTAATGAGTACTTTACGACCTTTACCAAGTCTTTATCTGAATCAAACTGGACAAATATTATTAAAAACAACCATAAGAACATGATGTGGATTCTTGCTGACTTGAGAAGTGTACAGAGAGAACATGCCGTTTGTTTATAAGCCGATGAGGCCGTTAGATGAATAAGTGTATAGATACTTGACGTGAAATATATTCGTACATGTCTTTCATTTAAGATATAGACCATCAAAATCTGTCGGAAGAGCTCAACGGACTCATGCAGATATTTAAAAAAAATAAATATATAGACCAGTTAGGTCACAGATGCAACTATTTACTAAATATTTTGATTAGGATTTTTGCGGACATTTGCCATCACTGATTAGTAAAAAATAAGTTTCACAACGTTTCGGGATCTGGAATCTGATCCCGTCTTCAGCTCAGCTCAGCTCAGCTCTGATTGGGTGTGGACGTACTCTCTCCTGTCTGGTGATTCTTGATACTTGTGATTCCTGTGTTATTTTGTGTTATTGTTTTTCTTTTCAGCTTATTGTTTTCGTGACTGCTTTTACAGTTCTCTGTTTTAGCTGTGTTTTTGTCCAGGTTTTCCTGGCTATGTGTTACCAATCTTGTTATGTCTAGGTTTTCTTTCACCTGAAGACGGGATCAGATTCCAGATCCCGAAACGTCGTGAAACTTGTTTTTTAGTAATCAGTGATGGCAAATGTCCGCAAAAATCCTAATCAAAATATAAAATCACCATCACCAACAATGAATTTCAAACAAAGTATTTACTAAAGTAGCATGTGTTCTTGTATCATCTTTGTGTCATCATATGTGTCTTTGTACTCATCAAAATACGAGTTCTACGAGTATATTTTCCCAACTAGGTACTTGAAAGCGAGCCCAGCAACTAATTCATAAGTGAGGTGGTCGCTGTCATAACGACGTCATACACAGTTAACATTACTTCGTAAGAGAAAATAACTTCTGAAGTTGTAGTTTGGGTTAGTAAATTAACAACTGTGGAATTTCGATTGAAGCTGCGCGGAATTTAAGAGAAACTAGTAGAAACGCGATATTTTCGACCTTATGATTATTCAATATCTGGTTTTAATGTGGAATAAATTCCCAGTTAACAGTAGGAGTGAGACCGGTTCTACAGGCGCGGGTTACACGTTACACGCTACACCTGCACGCGTGAGTGTCCACGGTCCACGGCGACGGGTAACTCGACCAGACCGCAGACCGCAGCCCACCGCACCGCCTGTTGAATATTCAAACCAAGAGAGGAAAAACATCAATCATAATTAGTAGTTTTTTTAGTATTTTAAATATATTTTTTTATCTCTTTTCCGATTACTAAAGGTGACAATGGGTGGCCAACGGGAAATAGTTGTTTGAGGACTTTGTTTGCACAACAAAGTCTTTTTTACGGATCAGATAACTAGACCTACCAAAGACATCGGTTCGCTATAGACATCAGTTCAGGATTTTTTCACAATTGTTAGCGGCGCTATTTAAGTTGGTGATTGTTATAAATAAAACCTTTTTAAGAATAGAAGGCTTTAATGAACTAAATTTTTACATAGTAGTAAAATTTAATAAATATAAGTAATCAACAAGAAGTGCGTTTCATCCAACCAAAAAATGTTATTTTAAAGGCAACTTTGCTCCCTCCCAAATTGGCGCAAGAGTGGGTTCAAATCAGCTTAAGTTATAAAATGAAGATCAGTGTGAACAAAATTGTCGAGTCTGTTTCCATTATTGACGTTGAGTCTGAAGTCGGCATTCCGTTCCCATTAGCAAGTGTGTATCAGATTTTAAGAGTCAGGATTAAAAGAGCTCCTAGTTACAGCAAATCACCAAAAGAGTGTATTGATGTCACCTATTAAAGTTTCAGGAGAGGCTGATATGACATTTAGTGACACATAAAACAAACAACACCCGATTAATTATTGCTTTATGAAATGCAGAATAAACCAAATTTTTCAGTGCATAGCTAAAATAAGGGGTTGACAGAAGCTTACTATGTTGGTAAATAATGAACCTACGCCAACTTATAACTGCTGCCTCACCTAAAACTAGCTACAGCTGGACCATAAGAAAGGGAGGTCTATTAATTATTATCAAAGCTGTTACCTTCTTCCGTGGAAGGAAGATACTGTCAGCACGGGAAGCTGTTTAAATCCTGATTGGACAGCACTTGCTGCATTATTCAACGCTGCATGCTTCACAATGCATAATGCATCGCTGCATGCATGTTGTGGTAGCTTCCGTCAGTATAAGCAGTTTCATCAGTAGCTTTATCAGCACCCACCTTTGGCTGCCTACTTGTATTCTACTTGAGTCTCAGAAGTCTCGGAGAATTTCTACAGTAATACATGGAGAATTATTACGATATCGGGAAGTCTGTTACTTATCCATTCAATTCAATCAATTTCAAAACAGGTTTTTTCAGAAAATAGTAGCATACAAGTACAAAAACATTGCTATAGTGCGAAATAATACACCCGCATAGGCCAACGCCTGTGTGCGGAGATAGAGTTCATTGACTTTGAAGTAGGCATTACATCCTCATTATCAAATGTACACTCCCTTTAATTCATTGTTATACCTACCCTCCCTTTAAATTACTTGACCATATCATATCTGCATCTGTAACTTATCCATCGACTTTGAAGTAGGCATTCAATCCTCATTATCAAATGTACACTCCCTCTAATTCATTGTTATACCTACCCTCCCTCTAAATGACTTGACCAAAATTAGCATACCTGCATCTATAAATTATCCATTGACTTTGAAGTAGGCATTCAATCCTCATTATCAAATGTACTCTCCCTGTAATTCATTCTTATACCAACCCTCCCTCTAAATTACTTGACCAAAATTAGCATACCTGCATCTGTAAATTATCCATTGACTTTGATGTAGGCATTACATCCTCATTATCAAATGTACATTCCCTCTAATTCATTGTTGTACCTACCCTCCCTCTAAATGACGACCATTATTAGCATAACAGCTTTATAATTCTTATAGCATGTTTATAAACCTTGCACGCTTGCAGGATGCTAGATGAAATCAGCAAACCATTTTTTGGACCTTATAACCATATAATTTTAAAGGTATGACATATAATTTATGCCTATCGTAATCCAAAATATTTAGAGAAGAATACAAATAACTTTTCACATTAATAAGTCAAAAGACCACAGTTAATCTTCATACAGTTTAAGCTTTTCAATTTTAAATCAAACTATTTTGAATGTAATTAAAAAAAATTAGACTTACTCACGTAATTGAAGGATTTTAGCCATGTTTAACACAATTATTGAATGCATGCTTCTTACCATTGTTTGAGTGGAGACCTTAGTAGCCCATAAAATTTAATAACTGACAAAGCCAGGGTGTTATGACGGACTAACTACTGTCATAATGAGCCAGATGGCGACTCGATCGCACACAAAGATCAATCAGAGACCCGCCCATTTCCCGGCCTGTGATTGGCTACTCGGCGACCACGTGGCTCATCAATATTCAACCTCGCTCCGTGATTTGACTGTGTAATTGTTTTTTATCGACTGTAATTAATTCGCGGAGCTCGCCGCTACTTCCTTACCCGCTTGTGGAAGAATTCGCCTTCATTATGAGACTACGAATTTTTTACAGAATTTTTACCATTTACTGTATAAATTTGGTTAAAATTACATTGGATGGAAAACTGTGTGTAGCATCGAATGGTGTTTTTTCGCCGATGTACCTGGATTAAATCTTTGATTGGTTAGTACATGTCAATGCTATACTTGTTATGGCTGATGAAATATACAGGTAATAAATAGGCTTATACTATAGAATCATAAGCATTATTATGTTTGAAGTATGCGGGAAAAATCTATATCCTCCGTAATAATATTTCTGAAAAAAAGGTTAAGTTTACAACAGGTTGTTGACAGGTATTGATTGACTCGTTATCCTTGAAGAAATTTGTCTTTTGGACTTGTAAACATGGAAAAACCCGTGAGGGGTTGAAACTCATTATGAGATTTAGGCCTATAATTTATAAAACGGCCCTCATGCCGTTCCCACAAAATCTGGATGATGTTTTTCTGGGTAATACCCATAGAATTATTTAGGACCCAATATGTTCAAGATGTTTGTCAGCTAAAAATGTAACAAGTTTTCAACAATTAACAGCGATTCATTCATGACTACACTCAAATAAAATAAAACTACAGGCTTGAAGGGGCTAATAGCCCCTAAGCATAATCATTCTTTATTATAGTACAAAATACCTTCATAGAAAATAGGCTTTTGGATCAACAAAATTATGATTATATCTAGCATTTGGTTTTAAGAAAACAAAGCAGACCTTTTTACATCCCAATGGTTTTTAAATGACCGCTATTTTACGTTATTTCTCATTTTATAGTAAGCTTAAAGCAATTTCAGTATTTTCGCCGAGTCCCTGGGATGGAGACCTTCAATTTCAGCCCCTCCCATCATCCTGCGACCTTCCAAACGCCCACAATTTCGGCACAAAAGATTCCCTTACGTATTAATATATATATACAGATCATTTGGTATTAAATCTGCATCGTTATAACATAAACTAAACAAACGTACTTAACTTTTTATAATTTTAAATTATGAAAAAACTCAAACCCCTAATTATTATAAAATCAGAAAATCCTAAATTTTAAATATTTTTTGTTATAGGACATTGAACGTGCATAGTTAGCTGCATTTTGAAAAAATCCCACATGTCAACATCTACCATATGGCTTTGAATCTAGCATTAGCACCACATGTTTAATGTAAACAAAGCAGACGTTTTTCAATCCCAATGCATTTTAAATGGAAGATATTTTTCGTTATTTCTCATTTTCTGGTAGATTTGGACATAATCTGATATTTTTCCCGACCCCCTGGGACCAAGACCTTTAATTTGAGCCCTCTCCCATCATCCTGCGAGCTGTCAAACTCTCACAATTTTGATTGAAAAAAAATCGCTTACAAAATTAATAATATATAGATAATTCTTTATTGCCATATATAACATTATACATCATATACATCATTATACATCATTGGGACGAGTCAAGAACAAGAATTCAATGGGTTATCTAGTAAATTTACCTATAATTGTCATCCAAGAAATCCCTGATGGTATAAAAACATTTAGATATCAAACATTTCTTGAGTTGAGACTTAAACTTATTTTGGTCGGATAGGCTGTCATCTTTTACTGGCCTCGACGTTTTACTTGCTGCATATTACGTCCTCATTAATCCACATCTGTCCTCCGCTGTTCCTGTCTGAGGATCTGAAAATACGCAAACAAAGCAAATATTTATCCTGCAAAAAAGATAATTAGAATCATAGCTCACCTAAAACCCAGGGAATCTTGCAAATCTTTCTTTATTGAGGCAGGTCTTCTGACGTTTCCATCCATTTACATTTTCAACACTCTAAATTTTCTGAAGCAGAAGCCCAAGCATTTTCTGTTGTCTCGTTTACAGTACAAAACGAGTAATAGAACAAAATTCAACATTTCCTGCCACAACACCTAATTTTACAAAAACCAGATATTGGACAACGCTGTGGTATTTTTTTAATGCCCTCCCTGACAACCTCAGGATTGAATCTACGCAGGACAAACAAGCCTTAGTCCATCTTCCTAGACATTTACAGGGGAGTAATACTTCAGATTGCTGTCAATAGAAATACCCAAATCAAACAACCAATTGTCTTAATCAAATTACTTACTGTATCCATTGAAAGAAACGCATTTACATGGACAAGAGCTACATTTATTTACACTCAGACACCTCAGCCCTCGCCCTCAGTGGGGTTTCAGCGCCTTTCCGAAATAGCAACAGTCCGAGATACAGACGGACGATTATCCCTGAAATAGCAGAGCCCGCCGTGTAATGACTGGACGGGTAATTGTACGTTGTCAACGTCCTTGGGTGGATGGGAGATGGGAGGCTCTGGCGGCAGGAAACCAACGTTTGACGGCTCGAAGGCTCTTTCGGAGCCTTTTAGTGTTTGTCTTAAACCGAGTTTCTGATAAATTGTTACTTTGCTGTTAGAAGACGGAAAATATGTAGAAAACTGCGCGGTCTAAAAAATGGGACATTGAGGCATACTGAAAAAATTCTAATAACAATTATTGAGTGCTTGAGAAAGAGAAAGGGGCTCTGCCACAAAACCTAAAAGATTGATTGAGTTACAGTACCTTTTTTAATTGTTCTCAAAACTATGTCTTTGTGGCATATTCCCTTCTCTTTCTCAGGCACTCAATTGTTGTGCTTATGAAAGTGGCGATCAAAGCTCGGCACAAAAACTACTAAGACAAGGAGGCTACTGTGGTGAGAGTACCTAGGCATTTACTGAATTAAATTCTAATATTAAATTCGAAAGTCATGAATATATCAAAAGAAGAAGGTATAAATGTTATAAAAATGTATTTGGTACTCTATTTAAATAAGAACAAATATCACTGTATATATATATATTAAAAGTAACTAACTCGGAATTAATTGGTCGCCATGTTGGTTACGGAATAAAAACGAAACGTAATCAAGAGCAGTCTTATCAGTGTCTTTAATTTTTAAATAGAGAAAGAAATAGTAAATAGGAACAAAAGACTACTTTTTGTAATGTTTTCAGCAAAATAATAATCTGTACAGCTATGTATGTTTTTAATAGTTGAAGAAGAAATTAATTGTAGAACTTTGCATTTACGTAGGTACCGTATTGGACTTCTGAGCTTTAAATTTATGTTTGAAAAAATCCGTCCTTCAAAATTAGCTTCTACAATAACAAAATTGAAATGACAATTAACTCTTTATGTCCTACGCATCGTTTGTAGTCGAACCCCTGGACTGTTCATACGAGTTCACTAGTTTCAGATCGAGTCCCTAGTTTATTATTTGGTGCTTTTCCAACATTTTCTAAAACAAGAGATGGACGTTTCTCAATCAAACATTAATGGAAATCGTTTATCAGCAAATTACTACATTGCTGGCGCTTTTAAACAAAAGCATTTTATATAAACGTAATAAGGATGTTTACCTATAGTGAAAGTAAAGCTTGGATGTTTCTACAGGCAAACGCGGTTAGAACTGGATTTCTTTAGGTTGAGGGAGAACAAATTATAATCATTCGTCAGTTGAATGACAATTCTTTGAACGATATCATTATTTTTCCTTCAGTAAATAATATGATCGAGGCTGGAAATAATTTCCGTCAAAAATGCTTAAATATGTCCACACTTATTGGTTATCTTCATGTTATATTCTCACAAATCATAAGATTTAGTAGTATTTTCCATGGGGTTATATTATTCGTTTTTTTTTTATTTTGTTGAGTTGATAAGTTCTTTGATTAAATGTTTGCTGATCAATATACGTAATAACAAGAATACAGCTTTCAAAGAATAAAAATCATAAAAATTATTAATATGTACACTAAAATTTATTATTGAATTTAATTGTATAATACAATATTCGAAACTAATGTACTTTCTTTGATCATTTCCTATAAATTGAAACATCATGAATTATTAGCTTTGCTTTCATTCGTGAATTATTTATAGAAAATATTGATCAATAATCAATTGAAAATATATATATTATATATGAAAAACTTCAGAAGAGATTCGCTGAGTACGCAGGACTTTGGCGTAGGGGAAGCAGTGATTTAAACTATTTCGCGTATCAAGGTTATCCCGACTACGACGACAGAGACAGTTTTCACGAAAACAAATTTAGTGAACCTCGCAAACTTTTTTGCGTTGACTCTTATCTCCAAAAGTGCGAAAGTAAGTTAAGCTATTTTAAGGCGTAGTTATCTCAGTAATATTTTTCTTGGTCGACAGTCCACTCGCCGAACTACTTAGAATATTTGAGAGCAGGATGTCGAGCAGCGCTGTCAGTAATTAACATTTCACCGGCGAGCCCGGGCCCGGGCATGGGCGCGGCGCCGCTCCGTGTTTCTGAGTGGCTGATAAGTTGTCTCATATAATTGATTGTCAAGTGTCGGTGGAAGTGGAACCAGTATCCAAATTTTATCTGCCAGAGTGCTTTTAATTTCTGGTTTGGTGGCTTCATTCCGTTGAAAAAGTCTTCAAACACGCTGGCATATTTTTGAATATTATTCGTAAGTTGTCTTAATGCCTATTTTAAGACATGTTTGGACAAACAATGTTTGATCATTTTTCCTAATTTTGTTAAGAGCCAAAAACAAATATCTTATTTTGATGTAAAATTTATCAATTATCTTGTCATGTCAATCATGTTTTAGCCTTTTTTCTTACAGCTAGGCTATAAGAAAAACAATGCGTTACGTCATAAAAATTCAATATATCTTTATTGTCCTGCCATTAAGGATCTACTTAGTTGCTACCACCGAGTGGGAAGAGCGCCTTTACATATCCGCGGTAGCGCTCGTAAAAACGACCGTAAAAACTGTCACGATATAAATCAAACGACTTTTTTAAATGGGGCAGTTTAAATCTAAACTACGTAGGCTTTTTACATGCCAGATCAAATGCGGAACTCTAGGAAACGTGTTCTATAAAAACCTGGCGATGTACTTCTCATGTTACTCAATCAAAAAACTGTGATTATAAATTTTATTTAAGACCCCGATGCGCCCCTTAGAGCGTATTTTAAAGTTTTACACACGATAGAAATTTTTAGTTCAGAACGGATGAGTCTGTAGCTTTGTTGCTGTCAAAGACTATCCGATTCCTTTGCCAGGATGACTTACAACGAACAAAGGCAGCTAGGTCCTGAAGCGACCCGAAAAATACTCCAATAACACCTGGTGAATATTAGACAAAAATGCTAGGAAGCAAGACATTTTATATTATAATTATGAAGTATTTTTTATTGTAGTTAATTGACATGAATTGTTTGTATTTATGACGTATTGTCCATGCTATGTAAATAGTCCAATGACAATAAAGCGTTCTTGATTCTTGAAAAGCCACACCCTTTTCTCATATCGACGTTGTGACCTTTGAAATTGCAGTTAGTCACGATAAACATTACATCACTCAGCCAGTATTTTATAGTTCCTACCCCTTTCCCACGTTAGCAAGAAGATCCTATACTTATGATTCGCACTCACCGTATGCCCATGCCTGAGTGTGTCACCAAACCGTCCATCCAATCACCATGAAACTTTGTGTGGTTGCTCTACATAAGCCCCAGAGTGATACTACCTGTTTCCGTTCTTGATTGCCGTTTCGGTTTCGTCCGCGGTGTTCCTTAGTGGGGATTAACGTCCGCACTATTGAATACTATACGTATTTAGGACCATCCTCATTATTAGACCAGTTCGTAAACTGTAAACCAGGCAAAATAGTGGTTCGGATCCCACGTTAAAATGTAGGTCCCTTAGTTGCCATTGGCTGTTGGGCTATTAATTAACAGTCTTGTCTAAGGAACATGTCGGCCTTAGTCAGTAACAAGACTACAAGATCGCGTCACAATCATCCTTCACTCATCTGTCATTCATGCTTGACTTAAAATACCTACCTGGGTAGGTTGCCATTTCAAGCAATGTAATGTAGTGTAATGCGTGCAAAAGTTTCAATATGAAATCTTACAGAATATATTGTGAACCGTTAAGAACACATCGTATTACCTAATTAATTTATAATTGATGAAGTGTACATCTTGGACAATTGAAAATGGTAGTGTATATAATGTTCATCTTACGTTTGATGTTTACATCGTATGGATCGTGGACGCGCCCCGCGTGCGGCTTGGTGGGACAACCACCCCCTGACTGCGCAGGTCTGGACGTCGCGACGCCATTGGTCAATGTGTCCACCAACCCCGAGGCTCCACAGTCAAAATGGCAAAAGTTGAACTTCAATAGTCTCTGTTTTGATAGAGATTTTTGTGGACATTTGCCATCACTGTAAAAAATTTATTACAAACATTGTTTTTTAATTAGTGATGACAAAATGTCCGCAAAAATCAAAATCAGAACATAAAATCACCATCAACAACAGTGAATTTCGACCAAATAATTATTCACCAGATTCATGTTTACATGTAAACGACTATATTCGACATGGATTTGAAATGGTTTCACCCGAGAGCATTTAACAACTTAAGACGTCAATAAAGTTTAAGATCTGCATAATATATATTGTTCTTGATACTGGAATAGGTTTTATACTGTTTTTATACTATTTTATACTTTTATACAGTGAAATTCAATTTTGATAGATCCAAAGAGCAAATCGTTCATTAAATCAGTGACAGATTCTCTCTTCTAAACCATCAACGTAAACCCTATCATTTCTATCTAGCATTTCTTTAAAACGTGATATATAAAAGCTCTTTTCCAGCAACCGCTCTCTTATTCTTTGTTGTTGCATAAAATAAATCGGTTCTCAGAAACCTGTCCCTCGTCCATCATTCCATGACAGCCCAAACTGCTCAATTATCGTTCCACGACCGCGGCCTTAAATTATTGATCTGTTTGTAAAAATGCCTCCAAAGAGACAATTTTAAACATGACTCACAGACGGAAATAGCCCGGGACATGTGCCTACTGCCTACTACAACTATAAAAATACGTTGTGTGCATGAATGAGCGTCGCGTTGTGTTTGCGACAAAGTCACCTTGCTTAACTACCAGACACTTTGGCAATCTGTGGATACGCTCGGCTATAAAAGTTATTGCTCATTTATCTCTTGATTTATTGTTGTAATCAAACAACGCCTCCTACTGCATGCATTCGTTCAGGAGATTGATAGAGCGAAGTCTAAAGGCAAAAAGTATATCTCGAGCAGTTGCATTTAAAGTTTAAAAATTGTTTCGTAGTTATTATTTAAATAGGAAGTTTTAGTTTATTTTATGAGACTTGTTGGTGAGAAGGTTTGAAGTGGCGTTATAGAGAGGAAAACAATTCAGTAGTAATACTTGTTAAAGGGATGGTTAATATATAGAAACAGTATAGAGTCGTAGCAAAGTAAGAATAGTTTAGGAGGAGCTAGATCAAGAAACAGGGTGATGGTCCAACTCAAAAAACCAAAAAAAAGAAAGAAATGGGGTGGTAAAATTAACTATTACCATCCTCTTAAACGTTATCACAAATAACGGTATTTTTATTTCGAACTTCTTTCAATTATTCACTCATCAAGGGATGCTTGTGTTTCAAAATATACTGTGACGAAATGTTGATGTGAACAACATTTTTTCTTGCTGTATTCGGAGGTTGGAGACGGGGTAATTGAAAAATCCTAAAAAAATCCCCCTTAGAGAGATGTATAGTACGTCACCCTTGTCGTAGTCTACGTAAACCATTATAAAGTTACCATATAAGCCCTTAAAATATCGATAAACCGTTATTGAGTTTCAGTGCCAGGTTGTCTTGGAGTGACATTTAAAACGAATTAAAAACTAAGTTTTTTTGTAAAAGCATTGATGAACTCGTGAAAATAAAACATAATGAATATACGTGGAATGATCCATTCATTATGTTATTTGTGATTAATGCACTGAGAAAAAAGTCTAGTGGTAGACTACAGAAATAAAGAGGGAACCTCATTAAATCTTGTGCTTACCTTGCCGGATGCCATTCTTGAGGCTGCCACCAGCCTTGGCTAGTGTAAGGACTCCAGCCACATCTTGTGTGCGCCACAAGCCATCTTTGGCTGTAATTGTGATGTCATAACTTAATGACGTCACTACTATATCCTTAATTCTTGAGGTAACAAGCATACTGGACTGGTGTGTGTTCCACTCTGACTAGTTATAGACTCATTACTGTCTAGTGCCAGACCCCAGCCAGCCAGCAGCTACCTCTCTTTGCGTCTGGTGTCGTTCCAACCTGGATAGTTGCAGCCCCATTACTGTCTAGTGCCAGACCCCAGCAAGCTAGTAGCCACCTCTATTTGTGTCTGGTGTCGTTCCACCCTGGATAGTTGCAGTCCCAGTACTATCTAGTGCCAGACCCCAGCAAGCTAGTGGCCACCTATCTTTGAGTCTGGTGTCGTTCCACCCTGGATAGTTGCAGCCCCATTACTGTCTAGTGTCAGACCCCAGATAGCTAGTGGCCACCTCTCTTTGTATCTGGTGTCGTTCCACCTTGGATGGTTGCAGCCCCATTACTGTCTAGTGCCAGACCCCAGCAAGCTAGTGGCTACCTCTCTTTGTGTCTGGTGTGCGTTCCACCCTTGATAGTTGTAGCCCCAGTACTGACTAGTTCCAGACCCCAGCTAGCTAGTGACCTCTTCTCGTGTTGTCAGCGGGTTGGTTCCATCGATTAAAATTGATTTAGCCCACAAATCGGTCACAGATGTAGGACTTAAAATCAGACTCCCCCCTAATGCTTCAGTATCAACCTTTCTGTTTAAGCCAGTTTTGATTTTATTCTTAATCCAATGATTAAATCTTTTTTTCCTAAATTTCTGCTAGTTTAACTATATTTATACCAAAAGCGTCACAATTATGTTAATGAGTTACTGTTCCGTTAAAAAAACTGGCTTGTTTGATATGCTAAATAAGACATAGGAACAAGGGGCGGTTGTGATTCAAAGAACTGTATCTGCAGTTCGCTTCTGGGGTGATTTATTTTTTACTTTACACACCACACAGAGGCAGAAAGAGGTGGTAGCTGCTAGCAGATCGGATCTGGAACTAGTTGTTATGGCTACAACTATTGTGGCAAAATTCAACATTTCTAAAATAAAAGGTTGATCTCATTAGAAGACTAATTTGATGATGTGGGTTTTGGTTCCAAGCTGGCTCTTGCTTTTAATATTATGATTATAGACATATACCACAAGACTTACTTTCATTTTGATTGTTTCAAGTAAAGTGAACATTAAATTTAGCAAATTTTCAGCTTTTTACAAATACTTAATACAGCTTCGAAGATAATTACAACAGATTATCTGATATATTATATAATTTAATAATTAACCAGAAATTATAAAAATATAAACTTTTGAGGAGTTAAATTTTGAACAAAATAGGACAAATATGTGTCATTATAAACTTTTACAATTTCTAGTGCAACATTTTGAAGGGTACCAGATGCTTCATTGTTAAAGCTAGTATTTAACAACCCATTTACTAGTATTTAATAATACCCATGCGGGGGTATTATTTCTTATTTCTACAAATTTTTTGTATTTGTACCATATTTTTGTGAAATAAACCTGTCTGAATTTGAATTTTATTTGATTTAATAAATAGTATAGTATATGCCAAGATAAAACTGCAATCAAAGACATTTAAGTAATGAAAACATTATTAAAACTTTTGTAATTTGGACACTGAATTTCATTTTATATAAATCAATTTTCTATAAACGGTTAATTTGAATGTATAGGCTAAATAAAATATTTGAGACTCCAACTGTAACAAATTTATTAATTGTAATTAAAACAAGTACAAATCAAGAACATTGAATTAATAATAATGATGGCTGTAATAATAATATTCCCTTAACCATAACTATTACTGACAAAAAATTATATAACTGCTGCAAACATGTTGGTTTCAAGAGAGGGTTCCAATCCTACACAACTACCTGCTCCTCCCTCAAGACTAATTTTAACTTTAAAATTGGGTACACAGCCTCAATACAGTCTTGATTTATAGCTCATTTGAAAGAGAAAAACTATTTATCGATTTCAGTTATCAGATTTTTTATATCGCTTTAGGTTTAAATATAAAATATAAAAATAATGACTAACTGTATTTTTATAAATTGTATTGGTTGTGATATCAAGGGAAGTATATCACTGGAATATCTGGATAATTTTGTTTAAATTATCCAGATATTAAATATACTATCCTTTAAATATTAATATAATATTGTTTAAATGAGCTAGCTATAAATCAAAAATTTTGGTTGAGCGGTTGAGGCTGTATTGTATTTGAAAATTTGGGAGGAGCAGTTACGAATGTGAAGTTTTTCGTGAATGGAACCCTTTCTTAAAAAATACTATACAAAAATATTAACTACAGTATTACAGGCAATTATAGCTACTGTCATCATTAAAATAAAAGTATTATGCTTTAACAAAAGCTGTTACAGTAGGCCCTACTTGCAATATTATCAGCATTAAAATAACTAAGAAAAAATACAATGCAAGAATATTAGGTAACAGTTTTAGACACTACATCCATTTAAATTAAGCTTGAGAAAAATCCTTAACTGTTCTGGCCACAGTAGGCCGACTATTATAGTACTGACAATTTTATAACTGCTGCTTAAAAGTCATAAATAATCGAAAAGTCACAACTAATCACTACTTTGCTTTGTTTCATATCTTCACAACTCCCTACCATAATTGTAAAAGGCTGAAGTGTGGGACCATACCGTACATATTTCAGTTTTATCTCCTGCACCGCAGCCAAAATGTCTGTTTCACTTGAAAGAAATGAATTTCATGTTTCGAAGGCTTGTTCAGTCCTTTTCCTCGTGTACAGAAGATAGTTAAGTAGAAGCAGGATGGCCACACTTGATTGAGGAGAACTATCCTCTGAAAAAAGGGCAGACATACCTGTAATAATATTTATATACCAACATAATAGCAACATGCTTTTTTTGTAATGCACCATAATAGTTTTGTAAGACTGGTTGGGTGCCCTGTCAGAGGTCTGAGGGAGGTTATTGAAGATGGCAAAGCACCCTGCATTATAATTTTCAAATGTTGTAAAAATTTATTGTTAATAGCCCACCGAAAATATGCCATCAAATTATTATTTTTTTAACTGTAGGGCTTACTGTTTTTTTTCTTTACAGTTTTATTTATAAATCTGAAAAATTCCATTAAACATTATACCGGGTGTCCCATAATAACCTCCCCCCCCATCTTTTTCCTATATTTTTCAAATATCAATCCCTCACCACCCCAAACATTTTTGGGTAGTTAATACTTCATTTTGAGTAGGTACCCAATTTCGGTCGCCATCTTGGATCCGCCATATTGGATCCAAAATATATTTTTCAAATGTAAAAGTGGAGTTGTGACCCATCAATTTACGCTAGGTTTTTTCACTAATTACAATGCCGCAATCCGTTTTTTATATCTCGATTGGTTCTTAAGATATGATTACTTTAAATTTTATTAATACTAAAAATTTATTTATTTTCAACCAATTTAAGCATTACAAATTGATAAAATAGGCTAGTTTTTAGTTTTTGAGAAATTTATATTTTTTGAAATGTTTATTAGAAATTTATTAATATCTTGAAAACTAAACATGATAATTACAAACTACAAACGGGTTGCGGCATTGAATTCGGCGTAAAAATCTAGATTGAAATGATGGGTCACAACACCATTTTCATATTTGAAATAACTTACCTCATTTCAAAATGGCGGATCCAAGATGGAGGCCAAAACATTTACATTAGAGAAAGATAAGTGGAAACAATTCACCAATGACTGGTGGTGGTTATTCTCACTAACTAGCATTATTTTGTGGTTATGGCCTATTTGATCAATTTTTAATTTTTAATGTTTAAATTGGTTGAAAATAAATAAATTTAAAGTATTCATATCATGAGAACCAATTGAGATATTAAAAAACGAATTGCGGAATTGTAATCAGTGAAAAAATCTAGCTTGGAATAATGGGTCACAACACCACTTTTACATTTGAAAAAAATATTTTTGATCCAATATGGCGGATCTAAGATGGCGGCCAAAAATTGGGTACCTAATCAGAATGAAGTATTAACCACCCAACAATGTTTGGGGGTTGTGTGGGATCGATATTTGAAATATATAGGAAAAGGTTGGGGGGGAATATTATAGGACACCCGGTATATTACACTGGGGAAATGTTGCATTTATTAAATAATAATATATGTAATAAAGGCAATTTTGATAAAAAAAGTAACAACAAATTAAATGAGTGACATCTACAATTTTAAATTTTTCAAAACAAATACATTAAATGCCGTTTGATTAATGATTCTTCAATTACTTTGAAAAACGTAGTGTCTTTTTGCTTGTAAAAAAAAAACAATGAAAACCCAGAGTAAACGCCCTCCCAATGTTCTTATGATTTAGCTAATCCCAAATTTATAATTTTAAATTTTTAGTCGAAATTATCATTAATAATAACTTTATATTAAGTCGATGTTATATTATTACCTGATGCAATTGTTTTAAGATGTTTCATTGTCTGTTTCCTGTCCTTATCCCTAGTTTGTTGTTCCTTGGTATTTGCTATAGTCAGGATTTTATTCCTGTACGCTATGATATTGTTTGAAAGACTTCTCTTTTTCGGGAAGGAGATGGTCAAAATCTTGATGAAACTGGAAACATACAAAGTTTATTTAAAAATAGTTTTTTTAGCTGTTTATAGAAAATTCTATGTACTCTTGAAAGGAGAATTTATTCTTAATGGAGTTTAAGTGAAAAAATAAATAAGGTTCGAACCATAAACTTTGGCCAGAATTATCTCCCCATTATTATAATCCTATAAGCCTGCTTTCTGAAAAATCGCAAATATTATTTATTTTTCTCATTAACTAAATGACATAACGTTTGCCAGTATATGCTGTTATGTCATTACAAAGGGGGGGGGACAAAGGGGGCAGATTGCCCCAGACCATAAAAGAACGGGGCCACATTTTCAGCTGAGTGTTTTTAATTTCTTTCATCATAATAATTAATTCTTTAAATATATTTAAAAAACCGACTATATTTTTGATTGCAAACAAAGAAAATCAAGTTGGATGTCGACTGATAGCGCCACGGTTCCGAAAATTCAACCCTTGATTAGTGTACTCAAATAAATTACATTATTTTATAGGCCTGTTTTGTACAATTCTAAGACACATTGGCAAATATATGTAGAAATACCTTTAAATTGAAACCTCAAATATTAAACTCCTTCCAGCCGTTCTTGAGTTATGACTATGAAAAGAAATCCCCTCGCCTTAGGGGTATTCCTAGCCTACAAGTTTTTTTCAAACTCCGTAAGGTCTTTACTTGGGTACAAGTCTGTGGGAGTTAACACGTTGGTCCGAAATGGCTAATTATTTTATAATTTATCTATCACTGGAGACATATTAAGTTACTTAGTTCAAATAATATGGTTTTATCAAGTGACGTATGTTAACTTCACTTAACAAGTGGTGGTATTTAAATCAGTCATGTTGTCTAAAAAAACACAAAGAATTAATTTGAGGTAATATTGAAAATCATTTAAAATTTCAGTCGCCTACTCGGTTTAGTTTATTTCATGTAAAGATCCAGATTCGAACACATTAACAAATGAACAGTACTGACAGAATAAAAGTTAAAAATCCTTTTTGAAAACAAAGTAAACATCAATACATAATTTCAACCACTTTTCTGCTAGGCACCTCTACGCTAAAAAAACCCTTTTTGAAAACAAAGTAAACATCAATACATAATTTCAACCACTTCTCTGCTAGGCACCTCTACGCTGACAAGTGCCACTGTCAGTCGTCAGTGCTGCCAGCATAAAAGTACCATTAAATCCAAAATTATCTTCAAATTATTTTTAAAATTCACCATTCTCATTAATGTCCTTCGTACATTGTAAATGACTTTACAAAATTATTTCAAAATTACCCTTTGTTATTTGGGAATGACTTTATAAGATTAATTCGAAATTATGTCAATGAATACAAGACAAACATTTACGGCTGGCAGAAACCATATTTTGTTTGATGTGCTATGTTGAAACGTCAAAACAAATTTAATAATCCAAAATAACAGTAAAAATTACACCTAGAATAGAACTTAAAACATTGTGGGCATACCAAACAACATTTGGATCAAACCACAAAAATGTAAACGTACGATTAACACACTACATTAACACTTGACTTTATCGTTGTGTCCCCATAACCCTGAAATTTTACCAAGCCCGCAAATATAATTGAACGATTTAACTGAGGAAGTATTTTTCAAATCGGCTAAATTTATAGGGCCTATAGTCAATGGGTAGATATGTGATCTCATGACATTTTATTATGACATTATTGACTAAACAATACGGTAACTTTTATTGCCATAAAACTCAAACTCACCGGCAAAATTCTGTTGTGAAGACGTGGAGGCCCCAATCCTGCAGGAAGCGTGAAGTTTCTTCACCCATTATTCACAAAGGAAACAAAGAAACAAGTCACTATAATAAACAGTCCAACCAGTTACACCAACAACTCACTCAGGACTGCATGGGTCGAGGATTAGGGGTATGACGCTGTATTCAGTGTGATTGCGCATGCGCGGACACCTGTCAGGCACAGGGACGGTTAGAGCCCACCCTGGCCTGGGTTACGCTGGGGTACGCTGCAAACCCCAGCCTTGGAAGTGCGTCGCGTCTATACGCTAGGGTCCCTCACAAACATTTTGTTTTTTGCCACATGACATTCTATATGTGACTACCACAATGCGCGCCTGGTTTTAGGCAGAGGAATACAAAATATCTAGGGCATTGAACGAGCATTAGTACGGGCTGGGGCTAAGTGTGACGTCACTGATTTCATCACACTAGCATTGCTAGTGTCCGCAACATTTGTTTATTGTTAACGCCTAGATTCTAGTCTGGACTGTTTTAACATTACACTGCTAGGAACGGACCAGAGCCAAATTGGAGATGTAATGTGTGTGACTCCAGACCACATTGGTTTGCCGCATGCCGCTGGTTGTAGCGCCAAGAATCATGCGAAATCAACATTTACTCGCAATCTGGAGCTCTGATTTTTCTCAGTGTGATTAATGTAATCTTCAGCTCAAAACGAAAGCTACGATCAAAACCATACATTATTAAAAAAAAACTCCTCATTCCGTGAGTTCTAAGGCAATTCGAATCAAAGTTATCAGGTTTAGCGTAATGTATGACATACTTTGTACATCACCTGAGTACACTAATGAAGAGATAATGATTCTTGATCTTGTGACCGATTAGGGAATAACAGTGGCCCAGCGACTGAGCCCTGAGGCTTGCCTGCGTGGCTTCACTATCGCGTCCTCAAATGTGTATAAGCCAGTAATTAGGGTGAATTATCTCACAGTCCACGGCTTGTCCTCAGCCGCAAGGACGAGTTGTTCTCTTCTCTAATAGGCGTGATAGATTTTCTCTGATAGTAACAGCCAGGGATCGATCACGGTAATTAAGGCCGGTGTTTTGCATCTGTTTCACATTCCCTCGCAATCCCGAGTCTCCATTTACATTCTGGAATAACTCAAATTTTTTTGCCCTGCCGGATGTGTAACTCAATTGAGTCACTCTGAAAACCTGTTCCAATTCTTTCTTGAACCTACTTTGAGATATTAGTGTATTATTAGGTCTGTGGTTTAAGGCGTGGTTATATAGTTGAGAAATATGATTTGCGATTAATGATTGAGTTAAATTTGAGGGAAGAAACATTTTTTGCAATATTTTAAAAAATTGTTTCTGTGAATAACAAGGTTCCAATTTGTTGCTTTAAAGTGATATCTTAAAGCGTTTACGTTTTTATATTTTCTATGGTAATGGTCCCACCAGTTGAAAATAACCAAACACCAAACATGTCCTTGCATTCCTTCGCCACATAAGGATTAATTGAGATATGAGATAATTAATACTTTTATACTCCTTCGAAATGGTGACCTATCCAGGGATTTTAAGCGAAGTATGAATGAGAGAAGAGTGTATGACGTAATCACGAAAAACTATAATGAACATTCTCAGACATATTTCTCACTGTACTCTACCTTCATTATTAATTATTTGGCTGCTCACCAAAATTCGGTTAATACTTCCAGGAAGAACGATGGTGTCCCAATTAATAATCTACAAATATAGTGTACAACGAGCACGATGAATGCCGTTTATGAATTTCGTTTTATCGATTTAATTTTTACGGTGATCTATTGTTTGCCAACTAAACAACAATAAAACCCCCTTTTGGTCATTGCAATTCCACAAACCACTGTCGTACTCAATAACACCACAGTTGAATGACAATGCGCCGTGTGCACGTAGCACGTCAATACACGTAAAGCTCATATCCGTAGCCGTAACATACGTGACATGGCGTAGTTTGGTCAACTGTTTGCCCACCCAAGAGGACCTACCTGAAGGATCATTGTGTAATGAGTCTTACATCTTGAATATATGATTGAATTCAGATGAGGTAATTGAAAAAATGTAACTGTGGAGTAGAAAAATAAAACTAAATTAATACCAATATAAAATTTTCTATTATAATATCATCTGAATTATAAGTAAGAAGAAATTTCAAAAATGTGAAGGTATACTATGCAGCCTTTTGATTTTAATAACCTTACTTGGCTCGAAAAATAAATGAAGATAAAGGTATTTTTTTAAAGTTGGTGCTCAAGATTTGAAAAGACGACTATTTCTCTACTGTGAACGTGGAGAACGTGGATTCATTTGTCCTAATTTAGAAAATCATTTGTGCTAAAACCAATTGATCCCATGAAAACCGGGACAGTTTTTACGCGAAATTGCCGCATTCTAGTGATTTTGTTGGACTGTGATGGTAAAAACTTGTTTTCACCACTTTACGACGTAATCACCTGTTTTACAAACGTTATTTGGTGGCCAAAACCAGCTCTTCTCCGCAAGAGGGCCGAAAACTTACGGCCATAGTGCCAAAAGTCAGCTGATCGTTTATTTGCTTGAAACAAAGTGAGAACATCACATAATTATTCGGTATTCAACAGTATATTTTTTTCGGTTTTAAAAGAAGGATATTTGCGATCATATGATTTTCGTAGCTGTGTTTGTTTAAACCTTGACGTAGAAGTTGTATCCCCGCTCATACCTCAAAGTTTTGTTTTCAAATGTGTAGAATAAATAATCCGATTTTTAATGTTATATAGGGTATATTTATTTATTTATGTAGTGTGGTGAAAAACAGCGTTCGCACCTCGGCCGAAAGGGTTTTGAAGCTCTCAATCTCGAGCCTGCAAAAGTTCATTTTCGGCCCTTGTTGCAAAATATAGTATTACTGTAAATAAAGGACTGGATATGGTATTAAATCGGATCTTCGCTATCTCGGAACTTCAGCCTCGTCTCGTAAATTAGTTTTTACTTATTACTGTTATTACTAACTATTAGTGTCTGTAACTACTTATTTGTATCCTACATTACACTCTACCTCCAACATTAACTAAAAAACAACAATAAATTACAGTAAAAACTCAAATGAACTTCGCATGAGGAACTAACGCGAGGTTAAAAACGTGTCTAAATCAATCTTTAAAACCACCTTTCCGTTACCTATCGACCGAAGGTGAAATTTATTAACCAATGTGTTAACGCATTCAGCCTGACGTTATTAGGGAATTGAGTCATAAATCTTTGGCCCCGATAAGTGATCAATTACCTGTTGCTTCGGGAAACTGAGGCCCGAACCGGCAATCAGGAGCCACCGGTGATTAGTAATTATTTTTCGAAACCTCTGGACCGCCTGTTGTTGCATAAGTGGCCGGTCTTGCTTGTTTGAAGGCCCGTCGAACCATGCGTTGGTGGCGTGCCACCATCAAGGGATGCCACTACAGTACAGTGGAATGGGAGATAAATACTGCGAGATGTTGAAAGTGGTAAACACAGTACGTTGTCCCAATGTTAATTCTAAGGGAAATAGGTAAAATTCTATAACTTGCTTACTTCTCAACATATCTTAATAAATCTTGTAACAGTAACAAACTTGTGACAGAAACAAATTTTTCAATTTATTGTTTTTCGATAACGGGAAATACATTTCTATTGTGCTTAGAGTTTTCGAACAATGAAAACGAGCTGAGGAAAAAAGATAACCAAAATCATGACTTGCTTATTAATATTTATAGATAATACTTAATAAAAAGATTTAAAAATTGAGGTCGTCATCAAAATTGCTTTTGATATTTAAATAAGTAATAATCACACTGAAACCTCAAAGTTCGATACATTTTCATTGTTTTTCACCTATTCGGAATGGTCAATGTTTTTAGTTGGAATTTAAATCTGAGATAGGGAGAATCAATTAAAACAGTGAAAATCTTCTTAAAATCATTTCTTATTTCAAGAAAATAGCAATAAATCAATGTAATGCAGCGACAAATCACCTTATTAAAACAAAGGACACCTAGAAAAGCATTCCTACAAAAAATAAAAATTAATAAGAATGTTGAGTTTTTGTAAAGGTACAGTATTCTATGAAGTAACAAAAATCAAGAAATAAAAGCGTAAATGAGCTGACTAAAAACAACAGATTGTTGTTAAAGAATTCAATCAATTCTTTGACGGCATTCAATTTAGAATATATCGAAAGTTCTATACAGGACATAAAAACGTTCAATCTGTTTAAACATAAGTAACTTTTTGTAATATTTGATTAATAACTTCTGAGTTTTTTGTATTACGCTTCTAAGTACAGTACTGGGGTCGGTTTCAGTCTTCTTTTCCACTAACTGTTAGGTCTGGTTTGCACGACGACCAGACAGTAGTAGGACGGTGGAAAAAATTATTTTGTTCTCTTTTGTTTAAAGGTGTTACTGTCCACTGTACTGTTACTGTCCACTGTACTGTGACTGTCCACTGTACTGTTACTGTCCACTGTACTGTTACTGTCCACTGTACTGTTACTGTCCACTGTACTGGTCGTCGTGTAAGCCAAGCTCTCGTTAGTGTGGTTTGAATTAAAAATTAGGTTCTCTAATTATTATTATTAAAAAAGTACTAATTCAAATTAGCACGAATAGCTTAATATAATTTTATATTTAACACTTTATTAAATTAATATTTAATTTTTAACTACTATGTCAATGAGATGTTTATCAAGTTCGACTCAAGTTGGTAAAAACGACCGCAACTAATCAGATATGAGCTCAGTTTGACCAACATTAAGGTGACCTGATTTTGGAGCAGCCAAAACGGGACGCCGGCGCCGACCTACGGGGGGTGTACCCTACACAAGGAGAGGGGGGTCAGGGGGCCCTCCCCGGAAAACTTTGAAAAATTAGGAGCATTTTGGAGCGTTTTTATACTTTTTCAGATTGAAATTATGTGCTAGACTCTACTTCGTCTTTACCCTTAATTTTAAGTTACTTGGAAACTACAAAAGAACCGAAAAAACCTATTTTCATACCCCCTACTAAGAGAGGAGGGTCCGGGGGTCCTCCCCCAGAAAATTTTTTAAAAATTAGGAGCATTTTGGTGGGTTTTCGACACTACCAGATTGAGTGCTAGACTCAAGTTTATCTTAACCATTAATTTTAAGTTCCTACGAAACTACAGAAGAATCGAAACAATTTATTTAAAAGTTTTTTTAACATTGAAACGTGTTTTTAAAGTATTTTTCTTACCAATAACGCCAAAACGGGACAAATGGGCGTCCCGAGAAAGTTCGTCGGGACAACGGGAAGTTCGTCGTTAAAAACTGGGACTGTCCCGTTCAAAACGGGACGTCTGGTCACCTTAACCAACATAATAATCTATTTTTCTTTTACAGGTGAGTGAATGATTCTGCTGGAAAATATTTACTGTTTACAAGTAAGTGAACTAATTTATTTGAATTTAAATCCTTTAGTTACTTTCAAGTAAATTCAGAAAATTTCATGTTGAACAAGTGTTGTAAAATTTAAGATATGATGAATAGAAATCAAACTGATCTTAACTGTCTTCAAGTTATTTATTTATTAAACTCTTACATACAATTATTTTCAATGAAATTAATTTAAAGAAATTTGAACGTTTATAGCGAACTCAGCGAATTATTTTCAAATAATTTCATTCAAGGAATGAAATTATTTATTATTATTCCTGTACCTATTCATAAATAGGTACAGGAACTCCATCGAATTATTGCTATAAAATCTATTCACACAAAGTTTAGAAAATCCCCTCAATGACAACATCTAGATCCAAAACATACTTAGTAGATAAAAAAAGGAACAATAACATATTTCTCGGAGAATTGAGTGTATAATGAGGCGATGATGACGGTGGTCGAGGAGCGGTCCCGAGATAATTCCAGTAGCCAATTATTTCCTGTGTTTTTTAACTGCGGCCCGAAGGCTGTGCCTAGAATGGGGAAGTGTATCAATCATCTGCGGTAGTTATTAATTAGGAACACGTTTGCTGTAATAACCGGCTCTGCAAAATTTGCAACCATTACTGTAATTATATCTCACACACAATCTGTAAACAAATACTGATTAATTTTTTCATGTAGGATATTTCGAATGCACACGTGCAGAAAAAGAGTTATAATGTTTTCTTTAGTTTGAAAACTTTTTGGATTTTTTTTAAACTAGATGAATACGTAAAACTGGTTTATAGTTAGGGCACCAAAAATATTTTAACAACAAATATATAAGGTACCAATGTAATAAGGTTTCATGCAATTGTAGACTTGCAGTAAACTTTATAAACTACATTTTTTGGTAATTTTAGAAGTATTAGTGGTAATCATATCGGAGCAACTTACTGATGAAGTATTTTGTGACAAATTAATATTTCGGTATCTCTAGTGAGTATAAATAACATCACGTCTAGAATTATAACATTAACCGTATTTTGTACGTTCTAAAGTATTTGTTAAAGAAAGTTATATCCCAAAAAGCTCAACTCTGCTTACTCTTCCATACCTTTCAAACAGGACGCTTTGAAATGTTCAGGTGGTGCCACACCTAAGCTGGCGGATTGTTGGTTGGAAAAATGCCCAATGTCGATTAGACTTATTCATAAAGAGGACAATCGAAATCGATTTACATTCTGCACGTTTTTTTTGTTAGGAATTATTCTAAAAAAGGTCCACATTTACATACTAGTCTGACCTCGAGGTGTCATATCAATAATTTATTATGGTACACATAATAAACGTGCCCTCACGAGAAGATTCTCGATGGGAAAAGTCGTGCACGGAGAGATTTATGAACCAACTTGTGCCAACCTCACGTCCCTGATCGTCATTTATCCTCACTACTATCAGGAATTATCTTTACCTTTACGATCAGGCGTGATGTCCAGGTGTGGATTACGAATCAATTTATCGAACGAATTGTGACTTCTATAACATTTCATCTTTCTTTTCTATAAATTGTATCTTTCATATCCTAGTTTGGTGCTGTTAAGATGATTAGTGCACGTCGGTATAACATATCATGAAGTACCATGAAATCTAGATTCCTATATGTAGTTTTTTTTAGTACGTCTTACTATTTAATAGTTATTCGCAGCAAGTTTTTCATAGTAAATCGGATTATGAGTTGTCTAATTCAAAAACTACAATAGAGATTTGTTGAAGTACTCTGATGGGTATCTTTTTTCAAGGAATATCAGTATATTAATAATTATAGTTTTTTATTGGTTATTTGCACTGGTAACATCATAAATCTATAATTGTTTTCTGTTTCTTCGTGTGCCTAACATTGCAACGGGACGAAGTGACAGCATAGGGACATCTAGTATAACCAGTAGAACATAACTCATCAACTGTGGGTTGATGGCAGTTGACAAGCCGCCATGTAAAACTGCATTCTTTAATGTACGTGAGTAATTTATTTTGACACGCAATATAGTTTGGTTTGATTGCAAGTAGGCCTTGGTATAGATATTAATTACGTTCTGCCCTGACATTCCAACGTGATGCAAAGAAATTTCTATTATTGCATTGTTCTTTCAGCACATTATACTATGATATATTAAGCATAAGCATAACTTAATTCGACATATCTCACTGAGTATTTAGAAGTAAACGTACCGAGTCAGAAAGTCACAGGACAGAATAGGATTTATTGAAGCAGTTAGGCAGTGTTGTGACAGTTATTAAAACCTTACTTTTTACCTGAAATTTCATAGGTGTTTTTGTATTGGAATAAGGCTAAGACAGCAGCCAAATGCATAAGTTTCACATCGTATTTTTTAGTTATTGAGATGAATAATGGTTGTGAAATGTGTCATTTCACTCCTTTATAACTAAAAACCTACGAAAACACACTGAATTGGTCCCTAGCTTAAAAATATTCAGACGATCATGATATTTTGCCCCTGAAATAACCATTGTAAGGATGAACGATGCATTGAACGATGAATTTAGCAACGGTACAACAAATCCTTATTACTTCCAGAGAATCTTGGATTTCTTTACGTGCCATTCAAATATTAAAAGATAAAATAGCTTTTTTGAACCCCCCAAAACAAAATAGTTTCGCGCAAAACTGTTATTATTTGACTACTAAGATCATTGAAATTGTGACCAATTTTGGAAGAGGCTGAATTGAATTTTAACAGCCTATGAAACGTATTTCAAAAACTCAATTGCATTTTGAGTTAAGATGTTTTCCATTATATTACTAAAAACCCAATTAAATATATCTTATTTTAACGCTGTGTACGGCTTAATAAACAAAAAAAACTTAAAATGCAGTTTACAATTTGAGTTGTGCACTTACATATCAAACACCCTCTACACTCAGTTCCATAACTCCTCACCTTTCAGTATGGAACTTCCATAAGCTTTGTATTTCATATGGCATTTTAATTTGTACTAGTCAAATTATGTTATTATCAGCTGATGATTTTATAATATGTTGTTATGGATGTGTATGAACAAAAATGTACCCAAAAAAGGTAATACAATAGCTATCTCTCATATGGCCTGTACTTAAAAGAGGGTTCCCTACCTACGCCAAAACATGCCTAAAACACGCTCCGCGCGGTGTCATTTTGCGCCTACAGCTTTCAAAATAAAATTTAATTTAACATAGCATTTAAAATGTAAAGACTTGTTGAATGTTAATTGCAAATCCAAAATCGTTCATGTTAACATATTCTGAAGATGCATTCCGTTGAAGTTGGCCGAATTTAACGCCATATATCTTTTTAATGAGTATAAACGATTTCGGAGAAACAATAAACACTCTGCAACTCGTTATCTTTACAATGCTATGTCCGATTAACTTTTATTTTAAGAATTGGAGACGCTAAATGAGACTAACTAAGACTTGGAGACGCTGCACCGGCTTGTGCGGCGAAATGTGCACAAATTTAACATGGACTCTTATGGAGCCGCAGTTCCAAAAGTCGCCGTTAGTGTCGCAGAAAAACGAAAACTGCCGTTGGTATGGAACCCTGGCGATTGTGGAATTGAGAATAGTTAACACTCTCAGTCAAATATTTTGGTTCGTCCACGATCGCCCGATCTCTGCCTGGGCCGTCGCTCCCTCAGAGGGCGGGGCTCTCCCAGGTCTATTACTTGGTCCGTTGATTGTTCGGCGACTTCGAACCGTGGTTCCTTCCTTCTCGGTCAATAAAATTGTTCAAAGCACGTTTAGGAGATAGTTGTGACAGTAGAATTACTGTACAATGAAACCCTGAGTTGTAACAGTTAAGCGGTGTGTACGTTATGTTCGCTTATGTATGTTATAAGTGTACATACCTATAAGAGGGTTCCTACGGCATTTCTCGTTCGTCTGCGACACAGGCGGCAGTTTGGAACTGCGGCTCCGGAGGAGCCCATGTTTAATTTGTTTTTTTTTTTCGCTGCGTAAGGCGGGGCAAGGGTAAACGTGGTGTCATGTAGTCTCCAATTTTTAAAATAAAATTTATTTGAATAAATAGAAAAGATAAAGAGTTTTAGCCTGTCATTGCTTCTCCAAAGTCTTTTATGTTCACTCATTAAATAGATATGTGGCGTTAAAGTTAGTGAACCTCCAAGGTATGTATCTTTGAAATAAGTTAACACTAACGATTTTGAAATGGTATATTAAATTAAACCTTAACATCTGAAATGGTATATTAAATTAAATTCTATCTTGAGCATTTAAGGCGCGGAATGACAGCGTGCCGAGCATGTTTAGGCATATTTTGGCGTTGTTAGAGTAAAAAAGAGGGTACAAGTTTCATATCTGATATTCTAGGTTATGTTTATTGTCGATTGTTTACTTTTAATGCTTAGGTTTGATAACTGAACTTCTCAATAGGATTTAACATGGGCGAAGATCAGTTTCAGTTTCGTTTTCGGTACTCAGTTCAGATTTCGGTTATCCGATATCAACTACCAACCTATCGTGTTTAACTCAACCGATCTAATGTTTCAACAACCAACCGTCAGTAATGAAGAAACAACGATAACAAACAAATTCCGAAACCATTGTCAATTATATCTATATCATTCAATTCTCTCACGAACAATAAACCATACCAAACATAAATATAATACAACTGAAATTATATTAAATTATATATTAAACACAATATAAAAACTAAATTAAAACGTTACTATAATTAACTAACTAAACACAACTTACTACCTTATTTCTCATCATCCGCCATTTTGAACTAAAATATTATCGATAAATATATTTTCGTAAAGTAACAAATCAATTTATATAAAATACAATGGAATCGGATGTCAAGTTTTGTCCGACAGACAGTACATCGAACTTCAACTATCGGTAGATCGTTCGATATTGTTTCTTAGAAAATCAGATGTTGAATCGTCTGCTATAGGAACAAACGGCAGAAGATCAGATATGAAACTCGTACCAAAAAGAGCATTATCTTCATCTATAAGGCGGGTATTAGCACAACGAACTAATAACAAAGATTTCATATTATTCACTCTACATTCATCTTTCATTCACACTCACCTTAAAGCACCTCATACTGGTGGTCAGAAACTAATTACTGAATAACTGAATAACTAATATTTTAACCAATTCATTCATAACAAGTCATGTAACCATTTACCTCCTCCCTCGACTGTCGATTTTCAATAACCCGTCCGATTACAACATTATGTAACGTCTTTCATAACTTATTTAGCCAGCGAGGAGTCTAACGCGTATGAATACATTATTCTAAGTGCTACAGGGAACTTACAGCCCCATTACCTGCGGAGCAAGTCAGTAGCGGAGGCTGAAAGGCGGCGCTCGCCTCAGTTATTGCATTTACGACCCATCAAGCCGGGTTATTGTCGGTGAAGACGTCTGGTTGTCCGATGCCGCCGCCTCACTCCAACCTCGCCGGGGGTCGGCTGGTTGCTTTCCACGCCTTAGTGCTTTCTTCAATGGCTGTTTCGCTGTTTTTGTCGAAATGAAATTAATTTAGATAAAGTAAATGTCTGGTCAAGTTAATAAAGTCCTCCCTTATCTTTCGATTCGCCTCGTAAATCCTCTGGGAGTTAGTGTAATGGTCGGTGGCTTTTAGCGGCTAAAGATACTAATTTGTATAGAATTTAGATCAATCCGGTACCAAAGTTACAAGCGCATGTTCTTCAACTGGTGAAAACTTTATTATAATCTCGATTTACTTTCGAGGCACTGGAATAAGATATAATTAAATCCCTCCCCCATTCATCCTATAAGATTAATGAAAATCCCACAATTTTGAAATCACCTTAAATGTTTTTTGTTGTATTTTGAATTTTCGCGGACATTCGTCTTCGCTGATAATTATAAAGCAAAGACAAGTTTCACAGAATAGTAAAAACAGGTATCATTCACTAGTGATGGCAAACGTATGCAACAATAAAAATCAAAACATAAACTCATCACCAGCAATGCATTTTTATTAAAAGGACTTGGTAACAGCCAAGAAATAACAAAAGAATGGATGAGATTATAGTTTAGTTAAGAGAGAGGTATAGAAGAGTAGGTAATGTAGTTTTTCTTAATATGTACTTCATATACAGTATTTTATTCTTCTAATCGTTCCACAACTAAATTTGTTTATTCAATAAGAAAAGTCCAAATATTCAAACATCCTTAACCTAACAGGGAGCACCACTGATTCTCTGTAGATTATTGTACTTGAGATTTTTTGACAAGGGGGAAAATAGTTTTGATAGGGAATTGTGGACAGTTATGAGCGACGGTTTGTGGACGCAGTGTTCCTTAGTGGGGATTAACGTCCGCACCATTGAGTGCTCGTTCATGGGACCATCCTCATAATCAGACCTCGTAAATTGTTAACCGAGGCGAAATCGTGGTTCGGATCCCACGTTAAAATATAGGTCCCTTAGTTGCCATTGGCTGTTGGGCTATTAATTAACAGTCCTGTCTAAGGAATATGTAGGCCTTAGTCAGTAACAAGACTACAAGATCGCGCCACAATCATCTTTCACTCATCTGTCCATACTTGCCTTAAAATACCTACCTGGAGAGGTCGCCATTTCAACTAATGTATCTAATGTATAGTAAAGCACCCTGAAGGCAGAGGTGCCAAGCCATTGAGTACGTTCTGCGGGTTTCAGATATTTACGCTTCCAACAAGGACCTCAAACATACGAAAACAACAAATGTTTATTATCCCCTCAGTTATAATGAATACATCGAGGAGTGGGTAGTGGGTTTGTGAAGACAGGCGGCCGAGATCTCTTTCATCGGATGTTTTGTGGCCCCGGCCCCGCCCCCTGTGGCGCTCGCGGCAACAGACGTAACTAACCGTAGCGGGAGGCTATTTAAACCTTTGTTATAGTCACTAACAGCACGCAAATGTGTGGGAATCTCATAAATTCGGGGATATATATGTGGCTGATGACGCAAAATATGCTGACTTTTTTCAAAGCTCGAAAGTAAATTAACGTTTGGCCAATCGGTTGCTGCATGGGACCCATGCTACTAATGGGGCAAATCTTCGTGATACATGGCTAAATATAAGTAACTTACGATATTAGGTACATTAAATCAGATACATTACATATTCTTAGGTAACGATTAAATCAAAGTTGATTTTAGTCACTTATTGAATTTGTGTTTTAGCAAATTTCTCCTAAAGGGAAGAAGCTATTACCGTAAGTTTCATGGTTGGACCTAAGCGCAAGACAATAGTATACGGACGAGTTCGAAAACCAGCATGATCGGACCATCGCAAGGGAGAAAGGGGGATAAACCCCCCAATAATGTTTTTTTTTAATTTTTATTTATAAAAATGACAATAATCAAATTTTGAGCTACACCGTTGAATTTACTTCGAAAAAAAATAATTTGGTACTGTTGGTGAGATGTGGTTCGTCGGACTGCATTGTTCGATATTTTCGTAGTAACCATGGGAATTACTGCGAAAATATCAAACACTAAGCCTGACGGACCGCATCTCACCTTGAGTATGTGACATCGGCGCGCGGACCTCAACACCATCGTTGGAAAATAATTTGGTGTCTGAGTCATAGCTCTATGTTCAATGGTTACCGAGATACTGAGAGTGGTAAACACAGTACTTTGTCCCAATGGTAACCTTATGGGAAATAAGTAAAATTGTATACCTCGCTTATATCTCAACCAATCTGATTATCTAGTTTATGTCGACTGGATTAGGCCTATTGCAAAAAATCTCTGAATTTCACAGTTCCGTGGCAGCAAACCTGCATACTCATTTCTCATGTCATTCTTATGAAGAAAATTGGTCATTTTAGGATTTAAGTTGATTTTACTTGATTTGAGGGTCTGTCTAAATTATCTATTTAGATATTTGGTATTCGATATTTGAAGCATTTGATATTCGCTGAGTTCCGTTAGCATTTCTGCTGCAACGGGGGTATTCATTTGTCTTTTAAATTAATTGCAGTGGTTCCTTTGTGACAATGAAACATGTGTCCGTTTTATTTTTGGTTACAACTTTCTTCAAAACCATAAAACACTGAAATAGATTCGGCAAATTCGTCTCGTTTGTCAGTGCTGAATAACGCATAGATCGATTAACCTTCAGATTTTTTTAGGATTACACAATTCTTCAAGAGCATATTATTGTGCATTACTATTGAAGCCTTATAATAAATAGTTTCGACCGACTTATTATATTCCTTTATTACCCGAAGGGACTGCATATCATTTTGTGAATTAATTACACACTAGTTTACCAGCTGCTGGTGCGGCTTTGCTTGGAACTTTACTCACAATTTCAGCATTAAAGCAAAATGCTTTGCTGAAAACGTTTATATTCAAATCATCGGTTTAGTGGCAAATCTTCCGGACAAACACGAAACTTTATTGGCGTCAAGGACTGACCTTCACAAATGTTGTTTTTTTTCTGCAAAACTTCCCTCCTCGACACCTAAATTATTAAAAGCGGTCTACACAGAAGAAAATGAATTTGTTGGAACAACAAAACATTGGGAAACCGAGCAAAAATCATTTGCAGATATACAACCTGCAAATGTTTTTGTTCGTTTTACCAATGTTTTCATTTGGTTGAAACACATTGGCTGGGATAGCAAATTTAATTTGTAGGAATAACATAACAATGGTGATAGCAAACAGTGTTAAAACAGCAAATGTCTGGAACATTTAGCTGGCATTACCAATGTGGTTGTTATAAATACAATGTACATTGTTATATATAGCAAATGTGTTTTAATAAAGTAATATTAGTAAATCGAACAAAATAGTTTTGGTAATTCCGACAAAACCATTTGTTGTATCAGTGGTAAACACAGCTCACAATTACCATTTGTTGTAATTGGTAAAAATCGCTCGACAAATGTGGTTTTGTTGATTTCACCAATGTATTTTTTTCTGTGTAGACCTGTTGAAGGAGTTTTTATAACACAAAAAAACTTAGATTAGCATTAGAGATTGATCTGGATGTCAAAACGACTGCAAGAGTTCTGGTACGATTACACAACCTTGCCCTACCAATAGTAATTTCTTCATCTGCCAAACGACTTTTTAACGTTTGAAATCATCATGACGCAGCTCTGGACCTGTCGTTATTATAATTATATTTATTTCCAACCTTGGCCTTTACTGCGCAATACAAGATGTGCAACTGCGTACGTTCGGATAGTCAAGGTCACTTTGCTTCCGCTTTCCCTTTTTGGCGGGTTGACCGAAAAAGGAACAAAGTTTTGATAAACAACAAGATAATTTTTCTTTTCAAACTTAGAGAGTACATAGAATTCAGCATTAGAAGAGGAGTTAATGTACTATCGAAAACTTCTTAATTCAATAACAAATAAAAGATAGCAAGTTGGTTGAGTTTAAAACATCCATAGGTCCATGAAATAAAACATAATTAATTATAAATTATAAAATGCAAAGGAGGGAAAAAGATTTAAAAAAGTAGCCTAATTTTAAGATTCCTTTTATAGGGGTGTGCGAATACTTGATTATCGAGTTTTTCGAGCCGAGTTTGCTCAACTCGACTCGACTCGAAGTTTCTGAAAATTCTAGAAATTCGAGCCGATTACTTTCGCTGCCCCGTTTACTCAAAATGTTACCATAAATGCAGTTTTGCGGTCGTTTTTCAGACCCATCTTTAACCGCTATTCATAAAAAATACTTAATAGTGTTTTATTTAAAAAAAGGGGGTTTTAAGTTATTGAAATCAATAACACCTCTTCAGTCCTTTTTAAAATTATTTCTTGTTCCTTCTATATGTCAATCTAACAAAAACAGGTAGGCTGCAACTTTCACCAAATATTGATTTAGGCTTTATGCGGGAATGATGTCCTGAGTGGGTAATTTTATTTGAAATCACAGGCAAGCCAAATCAAGTTCAAGAGATCTTAATTGAAAAATTATCTTAATTTAGTTGATATAATTTACTTGTTTTTAACTCAAGAACTCTAAGTTTAATAAAATTACAAATAAATTATATTCGAATAATTATTTAGTCTTGACATTGTTGTTATGCAGAAGAAGTAAAACTGTTATCTCTGTTACTAAAAAAAACTTGACTCGAAAAAAGCTCGAAATTTGAGTGAGTATTTTGAAACCAGACTCCTCTTCAAAAATCGCTACACTCGCACGCCCCTAATTTCTTTTGTAGAAAGTCGTTAAATTTCCATCATTGACCTAAATATCCAGGTTTCTGCAGCGACTTAATTTAACATTAACATATCGAATGATACAATTACATTAGTGAATGTCTTCTCGTGATGTATATAATTTGTAAAATCCCACAATTAAGGATATTCCCCTACATGCAATATTAATTCTCTGGGACGATAATTACATTGTTACTATCTCATACTACCAAAGTACAGACGACTATGTCAAAGCACAAAAGACCTCTTCCTTCTTGTTAAAGAATAGTGCAGTTCAAAACACGTTTGTCCTTGGGAATTAAAACAAAACCAAACCAACCCACAGTGCTGCCGAGTCATGGCAACAATGGGAGGTTCGCCTACAATCTTCACCGCATCCGCACGTGGTCTGGCTAGGTTTGAAAGTGAAGCCCCTTGAAAGAAAACTAATAAGGATGCCTCATTTGATTTAAAAGATGGCATAATCTTATCTTAAATATGGCTTGTAATTTCGTCTCTTCTTAACTAGAAACGTCGGAATGATAATATTTTAGTTCAGTGATACACCTTCCCTTGTGTTCACAATCACTAGAAACATTTAACTTTTTTGCTTAAGAATAAAAATACCATATTTGAGCTATTCAAAAATATTTCTTTACTTCCGTTGTACTTTTGGTAACTATGGTTTGCGGCTATTGGAGTTTTATTTACTAAATTTTAAAGATTTAGACCTAGAATAGGGATTGAATCATGGGGATGAACTATTAGGATTCTGTGACGAAATTCATGCAAACACTTCCAGTTGAATGAAAATAATGAATTAAACGGATTTTGTAGGAATATACTTTTTCTTTTGGTGGTAAATTGAGTTATTTCTTCGTTTCCCAATACTTAAAACTTATAGCATTTTTTAACACTAAAGTTTGCAATGATACTTGTTTAACATTTATATCGTAATGTTCGTATTATTTTTTTACAATTCTTTTAAGACGCTCCTCAGAGAAACCATTATAAATACATTTACTTAACACCCATTTTTTAGATTGAATTACTGTCAATTATATAACATATAACATGCTTTCTGAAGACTGAAAGAGCACATGTACTCTTCTTGTTGTCAGTAATTAGGTGTTGCCTCAAGGGTGGGTTTTTATCGACAGCTTTAATTGAAATGAGTAATAGTATTGAGAAAAAACAATTGATTAAAGTTTTTAACTGTTCAATTCAGATGGTGTGTGAAACACTTTTTGCTGCGACTAGCGTATCAAGATATAAAAAACCTGATCTATATATAAAACATCCCCGTTGCAACGTTGCTTAGAATCACATTTTAACACAACATAAGCGATACATCACATTTTTTATTTCCTTCATAAGAAAAACACGAGGAATGAGTATGAAAGTCTGCTGCAACAGGTATGCAAAAATTTGGCGGTTTTAAATCAATATCCAGTGTACCTGAACTATAAGAAGTTATAAACCAAGTTTTATCAAGATATGTTGAGATATTAGCGAGTCGATATTTTTCTTATTTTCCATGTCGAAAACATGGGAACAATATGCTGCGTTTACCGCTTTCAATATCTAGGTAACTAATGGACATAGAGCATGATTAAAAATACCAAATCGTTTGTTTATTTAAGCTGAATCCAATGGTGCAAACAAACTTTTTTTAATTTTTGTACGTAAAATCTCCAAAAATTATTTTTGATGGGTTTATCCCCCTTTACCCATTCTTCCGGTTGGCCTATCGGGCTGGTTAACGAACTCGTTCGAATGATTACCAATTTACACGTCTGTACTAAATTACACTTAGATCGGGCCATATTTACGGCCCCTACCATTTTAACAGACGTGGTGTTTTTCATTTGCATCTAAAAAACGAAAATTTATCACGGTCTGGGGCTTAGGTCTTTACCATGAGACCTACGGTTATAGCTTCTTTCCACTAGGGGAAATGTGCTAAAAGTAGAATACCATTTATATACGACGAACAACACCAAGTGCGGTGCGGCGACCCTGATATGTGTAAATCATTATACTCAGCGGCCCTGATACCAGATTGGCTGCAGCCGGGACTTGATTGAAAAAGGCGTGTATTCTATCACGCCTGACTAATGGACGAATGAGGTAGAATTTGGGCGGTAGAGGCCCTCTGGGGAAAATAATGGGTTTATAACCCGTTTATAGCCAGTTGACACACAGTTACAAAATTACTTCATAATGTCTTGATTATCATGATACGTGTTGTATTCACTGGATGTGAATAAAAACGTCCTATAAAACACTTGAAAATGTATTTATACTTTACTGTATTTACATACCAGATGGTAAATACACACAAAAGGTGGGAAATGGCGATCGAATTCAGAAGAATTGTTTCATATATTATACAGTCTCCTTGGGCCTGATGATTGGTGTGACAAATCGAAATCGATCGCCATTTTCCACACTAAATTTTGTGTATATTTGTCGTCTTTCATTTAAATACAGTATAAGTTTAAATATATTCTCAAGTATTGTAAGATTTTTTACTTACATTCAATGAAAATTACTTAGTGCATTGCGAACTACCTGATCTTTATTTACTCGTGTTGTCGTAAAATAGAGCATAGTGTTCGCTTTGGAATTAAATTGTGAATTAAACTTGGATCATCACGATCATCACACTCATCCTTCACTCATATTCAGGGTAACGTCCTCCATGAGGTACCTGTGTTAATAAAGTGATAAAATGATATGATTACAATTAATGGTCATGAATCTCAATTTAATATTTATCTGTAAAATTTAAATCTATGCAATAACCGAAAGTTGAATTAAAACCAATGGGTTTTTGCAAGAAACCTAATAGTTTTTCACTAAACAGTTTGCATCTTACAGCTTGGTAAAAAACAAATTAAGTTCAAAATTAATTTCAAAAAAAGTTTTAACACAATATTTATTCCGTTTGCTTTTCTAACCCCGAACAACATTGTAAGAACCATCTTGTAACAATCTGTTACTAGAGAAGACACCGCTCGGTGACCGGCGGCTGTTATCAACAGTCAGAGGTCGTCAGTGATAAAGAGCGACAAAGCGTGACCTTGCCCCCCTCCCCCTCCCCCTCCCCCCCCTCTCCCCCGCTCGTTAACAGCGTGACGTCACGCCCCCCATTCACAATGTCAGGTTCATTGTGGACTGATGTAACTGCCACAATACTACACAGTTGCACTGCCAGTGTGTTGTGTTTTTGTTGGTTGGATTTTTTTAGACATCTTTGTTTACGAAATGTATGCTCTGAGGTTTAAAAATTTCTTAAGTTTCAAGACTTTTTTAGACGAATTGGGTTTAAAAGTTACGATATTTTTTCAACGGTTAATGTTTAAACAATAAATAAATTACGTTTTTGAAAACTGTTCGTACAATTTCATACAAAATAAATTGAAAAATGCCCCATATTAAATTTCAAAGTTCCTATATCTAATATTATTTTCATAAGAACACATTTTCAAATTCCCGTTTTTCATGTAACTCTGAATTAAAAATTTATATCATGCTTTCAAACACTATACAGTTATTAGACCTGGTAATAGTGGTTTTATGATGATAATGTATAAACTGTAACTTTTCAACTTCCAAAAAAACTGCTACCTTTTTTTGGACAAATTTCTTTACGTGTCGTGTACAAAATCAAGCTGTGCTAAAAACGAATATAAACATTAAATAATAAATAAAACAGTCACCATAGTAAATGCCAAATAAGAGAAAATCACGTGACGAAAAATTATTATTCTACGTATTCGCTAGCCAGAACTGACTCCTTGAGATGCATGTTACCACTAAAAGCCCACAAGGTAGTGCAGGCAATTGATGGGGACCAATTTAATACCTGCTGGGAACAGGTCCTGTTTTTTGCTCTAAAGGATCGGGGTTTAATACCTAGGGGTTGAGTTCTCTGTTCGCCGCATCAACTTTACACATGCGGTACAATAAACGGACTGCTCCGACGTAGTCTTAATTTTGAAAGTATTGAAAAAAAATAGTTTTACAAACAACATATTTCCTACTTTATTACCTCAATTTTAATAATTTTTTTTTGTTTAAACAACATTTTACAGATTGTAAAAGGCTTTATGATCGTAGGATTAATGTAAAAACAAATCTCAATTACAAAAATCAATGTTGACATACAATGTTACATTTTTAGGTAGCGTAGCTACGAAATACGACATTTAATATTACCTTCATTATTATTTGTTTATGATTATGATGATAATCTACTATATATTTGTCAAGTACGACTCACCTATCATCGCACAGCCCAAACTATACGACCTAGAACCTTGACATTTTGCGTGGACGTTCCTTTTAGGGCGTAGGCATCCACTAAGAACGGATTTTTAAAAATTGCCTCAGGGCTACGCCCTATGATGCATCAAAGTTTCAATGTTAAAATATAGGGAAGCTCATGTAGTTGTCATGGCAACCTTAACATTAAATCATGAATCCAAGGAAGTATTTATGTTTTTCCACGGGTAAAATCGTGTTGACCAGCTAGTCTATCATAAAAATAATATTATCAATGTTATCAGTAGTCTTGGTTCAACGCTAATCAACAAAACTGTCTACCCTGTACATATTTGCTTACTCTTGGCGTAAGACAAATTGTCATTGCTGCATGTATTTTATATTTAAACTCAAACCAAAAAGAATAACATACCGTCAGGCCTGTACAAATTTTGTTGGTTTTTGCTCCAATATTTATCTCCATTATATTTTGACTTTAGCCTATTAGTTGAGCCTAAATATCCGACACTCATAACAATACTTAGTAGCATTCTCCAGACCAAGAGTCAGTAACTTTAAAGTAACACGGTAACAAAGGATATTTATTGTTAATATTCCAAACAATCTTTATCAAGAAAAATTCGGAGCTGGTCGAAAATGCGTAACTTTTAAATTGTATATCGAACCCGAGCTTTGCCTTGAATTGAGTTCTAAACCATCTATAAGCCCAATGCATATAAAATACATTCATCTTTACACTAAAATCAAACTCATTCTATTCGAGGACTGATGATAGCCACGGGTGACGGCTGATGCTGCCTTGAATGAAGCGTACAATTATCTTAAGAGATGTTAATTGCGGCTACGATTGCCAAACTGCAAACTACTCCACACACGCACATGCACGTACTCTCGCATGACGTCATTTCAAAATGGCGGACTAGGACTGGTTTTCTTCTCACAGCTCTACTTTGCATAACATCTGACATTTCTTATACAATTTCTTAGCACGTGTTTTTTGCGGTTTCTTGTGTTCGTTTTTATGATTTGCGTTAGAGAAATCAACTATATGCAACCTTTTGATATTTCGCAAAAAGATTTTTTTTGTGTTCTTTTGATATTCTTTTTACTATAATAACATTAACTCACACTACTACGGCGTTTTACAAATGTGTAACAATGGAAAACGAATAGTTTACAATTAGTAAATAAATCATTTGTCAGAAGGACAAGGGTTATTTTTACTTTCAACATAATAAGTTCATAATTTTCTTATTATTTTTTTCAGGTGAGCCACTTACGCCCAATTACAACTTCATATATACAGGTAAAGTAACCGTCGGCGTCGTGGCATGCTAACCACTTCGTCTTATAGCAGTTTAACACAGTTAACCTATGCCTTGTATGTAGATAAATATTACATTTTGAACTCGCAGTTGCACAAGTTCCACTAGCTACTTACTTCCTTTATAATTAATAATTACGGTTCAATTATTTGAATTGCAGAACAGTGATTAGTAGGCATTGATTAAACCAAGTGCATTGTCTCTTTACAAATTTAAATAAATTCTTGTTTAAATCGTCAACAATACGAAATTCAAAGTAAATATAAAAGGTTAAAATACCTATAGTCCGCCTTATGATCCAAAATTATCCTTAGGGATTGAGACCGTTTCAGCATTTGTATGCCATCTTCAGATCCATTGATAAGAACTTCTTGTCATGAATCGGTGCGTTAAACTTTTGACGCACCGATTCATGGCAAGAAGTTCTTATCAATGGATCTGAAGATGGCATACAAATGCTGAAACGGTCTCAACAATCCCTAAGGATAATTTTGGATCATAAGGCGGACTACAGGTATTTTAACCTTTTTTATTAAGTCTATCTGGTCCGGAACATTAAAGTAAATGTAAAATTTTAAATGAACCCACCGTCTCATAACGCCAACAATAGTAATCGAAAACACGATAAATCGGTTGAGCTCAAAACATCCGTCAGCGCGAGAGATATTAAATAGGACCAACACTCCCAAGAGAATAAAATAAAACTCTAGACCTAGGGCAAGCAACTCATTAGGTATGCTAATCCTAAACCGAAATTCCTTTTAGAACGAGGAAAGAAATCATGTCAATATTTTTTGTTGAAATGTCTGATAGGTCCATCTTTTCAAGGAAACCGGTTTAGGCGAACCATTAGAAGTGTTGTTTGGAATAATATTTTACCTCAAAACAAAAATAATAATTCGTCGAATTATTTTCGTATCATCTGTAAAGATCGACCTTGTAGGTGTCTAACGTTTCCGGCCAGATAGTAAACATGGATTGGAAATGAACCGGGCGGCCAGTCACATGTCTGGGACGCGGAACTGAGGAACGGACTGAAGTGCTCTGCACTCTGGCGGACACACGCGGAACTGAGTCGGTAAGGCAGATTGTAGCGTATTTCTTGTAGCGCCGTACTTGACTGGGTAGGCAATTTTAATACACACCTGTATAAATGTTGCTGGTTTCGGTTGTCTTCGTTATATTTGATTTAACATGGTTTTGCATTTTGCTACGTTTGTTACACGTGAAGTATTTTTTTATGGAGGAAAATCTTACAGAAGAATATTATTTATTTATTTAAAATTTTACTGCTTACAACTGCTTTAAACTCCAGTCATACAAAACAGTGTGATTGTGATAGAAAACTGTATGAACCAGAAATTCTCACACTGGCGAATGTTCTTAAGTGTGAAATAACTTCTAGCTTCTTCACTTTTATAACAAATAATTCTACTGCTATGGAACAAATAAGATTAAATTAATAACAACAATATTATGTTATAAAAGTCAGGGGGTAGAGGTAAACAAGGTAACAATAAAATTTTGAAATGAAGTTTTGGTTTAGTTTGAACCAGCGTTAAATATAAATTAAATAGTTTGAATTTTTTTTAGCTTTAATACAAAACAAGGTTTTGTACCATCAAACAACACACTATATGAACATAATAAAAGCTTATATCAAAGAATGATTCAGCTACCTTGAATGCTCTGAAATATATAGAGCTGACATTTTGTATGCTGATTCTTTAAGTCTTAAATAGGTCAACGAAGCAGTTTTCACGCCGGCATCTCCATAGGGCTTCGCCCTATAGAGGGTCGAAGTTTTCGTGATTGTGTTTATAGAAAATACTTTGTTTTGATTTTGCTTGACAGTTACTCGTATCTGATATTTAAAGTTAATTATATCTTCAGATCCTAGTTAATGTAAATACCTGCGAAGCGGGAAACCATCAGCAAGGCAGACGATAAAACTACATTTGAAATTTGACTTCCCTCTTGAAATTTGATCAATTACCTCTCTTTCTTTGTCAACCCTCATGGCTGCTCTCCACTAATATTAGGTTTAACTTAAAATTTAATTTAAATACAAACCGACCTCTTCATTTGTGATTTTATATATTACCTGTACTGCTAATTACACGTACAGGTAAGTCAGCGTCTCAATTAATGAATAACAACTATAGAACTGTAAATATAACGTACAGATTTGAATGTCTATTAAGAGTGGTGTGCGTAAGTCTGATGGTTTAAAAACACCATAAAAGTATGCAAGCCAAACATTTCAATTTAATTTTGGTGGTTTTCTTTTCAATTGTAAAACTTTTGCCCTTTCATTAAATTCCATCGAACATTCATTTGATTCTCGGATTAGATATTTACAGAAATAGTTGGAACTAGGTGGGACATATGTAACTCAATGACATGTATTGAACATGGGAAGCAATCAATGGTCGTGATATAGTGTACAAAAAATGTATACACCCTATTGTTGGTGAATTATATGACTAGTTTGGGATAATCTAGAATATGTATAAGTATGTGTGGATATTGTAGAATATATGTAGAAGTATGTGAGTAACCAAAAACCATCTACGTAGCAAAAAATATTTGGATTCGGTTTTATGGGTCTTATGGAGAAATAGGCTACGTATTCTTCAAGAAATTAGTTCATAAAAGGCCGGATGAATTTAATTTTATTTATCCGCATTAGTAAGCAAAAACTTGAAACAATAGTGAAAAATTAAATCGCTAATCCATCTTCGATAAACAATTGCTTTGGGGAATTCGCAGCAATCGGTTACGCAAACCACCGTCACCGACTACTTCTAAGGATATAATCACAGACGAAAACCAGTTTGGATGAGTTCTTCTATGCACGTACTAGAAACAAGCAAATTTTGCATTCGCTAAGACGGCATGGGTTGTTTATTTAAGTTTTTCTCGATGAAATAGCTAGATGTTGATTATTTATTTCACACTAGAAATGCGCACCGAGCAAGGATGATTGGGGAATATCGATATATCGTATCGATATTTTAGTCCCGATATATTTTAAAAAGCATATCGATATATTTGTTCATGTATTATCGGTATACCGATATTTCCTTTCCGATAAATATCGCCTTAGGAAGTGTTTAGTACTTACTACAGGGCTTGTAACGGGTAGTTTTTTTATTTTTCGTTATTTTTTCGCTTTTGGTTATTTTTTATTATTTTTTTTTGAATTCGGTTGTTTTGTTTTTTTTTGGAATTATGTTATTTTGTTATTTTTTTAAATTTTGGTTATTTCTTTTATTTTTTTAACCTCAAGAACTGCTTCAAGCCCTGTTCACACTATTTGTCTGTCAGACGATCTCGTGGCAACATTGCGCAATGTTGGATGTTGGATCCAACGTTGCGTGAAAACCAAGTCTTGTTGCGTGAAAACCTAGTCTCGTTGCGTGAAAACCAAGTCTCGTTGCGTGAAAACCAAGTCTCGTCGTCAAATCTAGGCAGATTTGTGATTAGTCTGTCGAGATTTTTTTTTTACCAAGGTGAAGAATGTATTATCCCCAATATAACGCCGGTTTTCTAATTTTTAGCAACATTTTTTTGTTTACGAAAGGTTATTTTTTGGTTATTTTTTTATTTTAGTTATTTTTTCCCACCTCAAGAACTGTTACAAGCCCTGACTTACTATTAAGGCTGTTATTTTAGACGGTAAATATATATACAGCATATTATTTTGCGTTTTGGAGTCAAAGAAATCGCTTGTAAGATTTTGAGAAATCCGGGGGGCAACCCCTGTTTGAAAATAGCTCAATCCCTCTTTGAACTTTCAAATGTTCTTTTAAAAAAAAATATTTTTTTTATACATCGAATATGTTGATATTTTGCTCTCGATATATCGTTTGTATCGATATTAATGCATCCGATAGATTGAAATTCTATATATCGATAGTTTAACAGTAATCGCCATCACTATTGGATGATACAAGATTTTATCCTTCTATATAGGCCCCGATGAAGAGAGAATGGGTTTTACGTCTCAGCGAATAACTGCTTATGCTATAGATAATATGCAGCTATATACTTTTGGATGACCGTGTTGCACTCTAATTTTATTTGTATTATTGATTTCAATGTAAAATATTTTAAGTTTTTAATACCCTAGTTACAGCTCGCTCTATGCGTATGCCTATACTATGTTACTCTGTTCTTGATATATATAATTAATTAAATTTGAACGATAAAAATTAATTGCATTTTTGGAAGTTTAACAAGTCTACACATACAAATAATTTCAAGGCAAGTTCAGATTGACCGGTGTTACTTTACGGAACGTTTTGAAATATCGTTCTTCGTTTATCATATGGACAGTTGACAAACACCATATAGAACTATAATATCTAAAATGTACACATACATATTTTATGTAAAAAAGACAGTATTTGAAAAAGAGGGATAAAGAATATGTTTTTTTAAGTGCGTTGGCTTTGGTGGGAAATAATGTAATTGTTTTGTCAAGCCATTGGCTGGTCTTTATAAACCCTACTTCGGGTTCATTAAACAATCAACCTCATCAAATCTACAATATTCATTAATGACGATATTATTCAAAATTACCCACTCGCAATTGAAATATGTAGAAAAAAAGACTTTATGCGCCAATCTTTCACCTGGCCGACGGTGACACCGTGGCTGGTTTGGCTATACTGACGAGTATGGCGTTGAAGTCGTTCAGAGGTGCGTGGGTTCGATTCCCGACCATTCGCAATCCTTATTAGGTTTACAAATGTATGGTAAACTAAGTGGGAGGGACCACCTAAAATAAATGGAGACCGGCTTGGGTGAAGCTGATGACGGCATTTATACCACAATCAAAAAGGACATAACCAAAATATTAGACTAAACACAGACAAAATAAACACAATAAATTTAAAACTTGAGGAATAAAAACAAATTGACACGTCAAAGGGTTAATTAGAATTTCTTTACTATTACATGGAAATAGACTCATGGAAACAAATATATTTCTGATGTTTTGTTATAATAAGCCATAACAAATCATTACAATATCTTTGAGTATTCTTCTCTTTAAAACAATATATTTAAAACAAACCAAATACTGTATTCCAAGTTAACATGAAAAAATTGAATTTAGATTTTTTACGTTGAGTGTAACACTAAACTAACCGCGTGTTGTTTGACGTTTTGTTTTTGCGCTCATATTGGAGGGATAGTGAATCATACTACAACGCTATCTCAACAGTTTCATACGCAAAAACATGTCATTCATACGTATCAAAGTAGCCATTTGAAACAGCATCAGGCTATAAATAGTGACTGAATAAACCTTTTAGAAACGTTTTGATTGGTGACGCCGTATTTCGTACTGATTCCGTCGGAGTTTTCGTTTTCTCAGTCACGATTTTATTCATGAACCAAAATTTATAACCGTTGGGTTAAATTAAACTAGCTTTAAACAAAATGCTTCTAAAATAGTTTATCATCCCTTTAGCTTTGTTGACTTTGTCCTATTGGGTCTGACTAGTTAGTTACAAAAAAAGTTAAAAGCCATTCATGACGGAAGTGGCGGAATACGCTTTCACTGAGGTTTAAACTCAGTTAGGTTCAGTGTTATAACTTGACAAAAAATAGTTATTTGTGTGTTTATAGGGAGTAAAGTACAATATTGCCTCATGAGGGAAAATGTTGGCGCCTTAGGATTGCTCAGGGAGAAAATTTGCATGATGGCACTTCTGTACTTTTCTCCGAAAGTACACACAACTGAAACAATATTTTCCCTACCTGCACTAATAAATACCCAGTCTATAAAAATCTATTTCATTGAATTTGTTCCTAGTTCACAAACAATATACTTTATTGTTTCGGTCTGTAATTAGAGCCTGCATGCGAGTAACTGCAACATTTGTGCACCAACGACCAGCTGATAGTTGCAACATTCTCTCAAGATTTATACTTATTACAGACGTTCTTACAGCTGATTTTCGTTAGTGTTATTCTTATGTGATTATTCTATCGATGTAAATATTTATTTTTCATCATACTAACACAGAAACGTCTGTTTTCAGTTCCTTTTGTTGGCTGGAAAGTTACCCATTGCCGTCCTAGGCCGGATAAACTCTTATCCGGCCTAGGCCGGAAAGAACGGAAGCAAACAATCAGCTGATTTGCAGCAAACCGACGTTTAATGTTTGTTTATTGGTGGTTTATTAGTTTATTTTTAGAGGGATGTAGTGGCAGCACTGCATCCGTAGCAAATGTTTGTTCTGTTTGTTCGAGGTTAGGTTTGAAGGTTTTGAAAAAGAAATAAATGTTTTTGCAAGGACTACGTTGTAATTGTAAGTATGTTTTTTCCTGCGTAGTATGATGAAAAATATCGTACGTTACACGGCCGGGAAGCTTTGCCGTACTCGCATTAAAATCCCGCGCGGGAACTATCATGCTCGTCCGTCTAAACAGTACTTCCCGGCCTAGTAACGTAATATACTATACATCGATAGATTATTCCTGCCACTAAATCAGCTGTTAGCGTCTGCAATCTGTCGAGAACATATTTGCATGTCTCCGTTGAAATTTGAAGGCGTTCGATTTTTGAATTATTATTTCAATGTTTTTGTCATGGGTTAACTTCCGGGTATTGTTTTACTCACTCATTACAAGGAATAAAACGCGTCTTAACATAACTCGAGGTAAAAATTGCAATTTTTAATTTTATTACGATAGATATCTAGATAAGTTTTGAATTTGTCTCGAAATCCCACATTCTAAGTTTCAACAGTGATGATGAAATTTCCAATAATTTGTACAATAATTCTCTCAGTGGTAATATCATTGCAGGACTGCATGTGTTTTAATTTGACACCCAAACCATTTTCTGTGATGAACGTTTGAGAGTTTGTGTCCCAAAGTTAACATTAAGGGACAAAAATCAACAAATCAACTGATGAAGGCTCTTTGAGCGAACTCAGAACCGAATAACTTACTGATTATCGATAGTTGATAATCGAGTGTCAAACTCCCCCTGTCACGTGTCACTCCACGGGTTCCAAGCACTCTATATACCGTATCAATAATACATGACTGCGGTCGGTCAGCGGGCCACTGCGCTCGCTGGACATTCGACATTATGTGGTCTCTGGTAAACAAGGGCGAAGCACCAACGAACCCTTCGCAAACCGTTACTTGTCACTGTTTATTGTAAACGTTTCGTGTGGGATACTTTGATCGTTGTACGGGTTTGTGAACTCCTTATGCAAATGATGGAATGAGCTTTTGGAACGGGGTCGTGTGTGTAAAGTGTATTTGGATATTTAGTGAGGGAAACAGATGTTTTTAGTATACTTATACGGATAAACCTTTAAAGGAGCGTTTAAAATAAGTTTTTCAAACTAAAATAAAATGAAGAGACTTAAAAAAAGACCATAAAAGGTATAAATTTACCTGAGTCTGCCGAAGTGATCCTAAGGATTCCTAAAAGGATAACGCGTTTCGAGGATCAGTAGGTCCTCATCTTCAGATCGTAGTACAAGAACAGTTCACTCGCGAAAGGTCGTCAAATCGATTAAAAATATTAAAACACAGAGAATTTTACTTTTACACATAAAAACTGTAGGCCTACACATTTAACAAAAAGAACTAGCCGCGTGTGCACACTTGTTCGGGTGACGTGTCATGACCGTCACCCGAACAAGTGTGCACACGCGGCTAGTTCTTTTTGTTAAATGTGTAGGCCTACAGTTTTTATGTGTAAAAGTAAAATTCTCTGTGTTTTAATATTTTTAATCGATTTGACGACCTTTCGCGAGTGAACTGTTCTTGTACTACGATCTGAAGATGAGGACCTACTGATCCTCGAAACGCGTTATCCTTTTAGGAATCCTTAGGATCACTTCGGCAGACTCAGGTAAATTTATACCTTTTATGGTCAATTGAGTGATTCGGAGACAAGAGAACAAAATATGAAGTTAAAAAAAGAAAATAAATAAACCCATTAAAGAAATAAGCAGTTAGGGTATTAGTTTTTTATGGACACAAAAATATTGTCAGCTAAATATTTATTTATTAGGTTTAAAATAAAGTTTATAGTATTTTGTTGAAGCAGTAGTCTACAACTTCAACTGGAATCAAATCTAATTAATACATAACGGGGGCCTTATGTGTTGAAAATTTAAGTTTGATCAAATAAAAGATTTAACGATCAGTGCGATTTATTTTTTGTACGATGTTGCCTATACACTTACACAAACTAAATTCGTTCGATGTAAAACTGGGCGTAAGTGATGCGCCGTTTCAATAATTAGACATATTGCGAATTATTATAGTGAATTATAGCGAATTATCATGCGAGTCGGTGGCTCAGTCGGTAGCGCACTCGGCCTCAGAACTGTGGTCTCAAAGCGTCGCAGGTTCGAGACCCGGGATTGACGCATACTTTTAGCAGTAGGCATACCGTTCACCCTAGTACTGTACCGGCTCACTCCTTGTCTTTGCTTGATAACGTCCACGCACAGATCAATAGTCTATGTGGGCGGGGCAAAACCAAGATGAAAAAGAGGCCGCCACCCTCTTAAAAAAATTCTAAGTACCATCTTAAAATTATACAATAATGAAAACAATTAGAAATTTTAGTTCTTACAGAAAATCCCTAGAGGAATGACGTAAATTTGATTTTAAAAAATGTAAGTTATTGCTGGTGAAATTTATATGTTTGCTTTAAGTCGTAGTAAAATTCTTTAAATTTCAATTAATTATCGTAACAAAAGAAGTAGGGTAAGTAATGACTCGTTGCAAACTGAAATACCCACGAGTTTTGTTAAAACCGGCGATTCTTTTAAACGCTATTTTTCATGAGCAAGTTGGTTGTTCTTTTGATACAAATATTATTTAAATTTAAACGTGACAACTTTATTGCGCCACATATTTTACATAATATGAAAGGGGACATGGAGAACCAATAGTGGATTTGAATTTGTCGTCACCCTTCAGACATATTTTACAAGATACAAGATAACAGGTTACAAGATACAAATGACAGTCCTGATCGATGCACTTAGAGGACGCCACGCCAGTGGTGTGGTAGAATTTAGAAAGTGACTTTGAATATGTTATTTCTGACACGTTTATTTTATTTTACAGGTTGAAAGTCTCGGCTTTCTCGGAACGTAATAATATAATTATTATAAACGCATTCATATCATTGGCAAGCACGATTTCATTAACATAGTAACACTGTCACGTACGTTCACGTAAGCAATTTATTAGTGATTATTTGAGTAATGGTTTAAAATTAATTTTTATGCTAATTTGTGTTGTGAAACTTTGTTTTCACTAACACAGTTAAAAGCAAAGTTAGAGTTATCCCTTCATTTGCATTTAATAAAAGCAGACTTTTCTGTAATTTTATTCTTTAATTTTCAAAATATAATCCAAGGGGGTTTTCAGGTGTATGATAATGTAAATTCGCATAGTCTGTCATATTCATATGGAAGTGTATAGTTAAAGTTCGGTCTTTTCATAAGTAAAGTTCGATCTTTCGCAGCATTTATCTGGGAATAGTTGTCTCTTAGGAATGAAAAGAGTTAACGTAAGAAATTTTGAAATCATAGAACTTGTATGATACCTAGATAAAACATAAAATTATAAAATTACCGCTTTAGTGGAGATGGGCAAGTTTTTGGGTTGTTTGAAACATTTTAACAAGAATGTTTAGTTGCAATTAAATGACAAAACATGGAACTAGAGAATTGGTCTAACAAGAAAGTGTATTTTTAAACTTTATCTATTATTTGCACTAGAACATTCGAGACCGGTTTAGTGCGTTTATCATCATTCTTTCAAACACGTAATATTTATAATTTTAATATACTTTAAAACAGTATTACTGTAATTTGTTTTAATTTTTTGAGAAATTTTGAATATCAACCATAAATAGTAAAATAAATGTAAATGTATAACACTACACATTAAAATAAATTATAAACTAATTTTAAAAAGAAGGAAAATTGTTTATGTAACAATAAAAGAGGGTTTCTAGTTTTGTTAATAATATTTGTCTACTGTATAGCCTGAAAGTGTTATCATTTATTTGATAGTAGAAAAGTACAATAGTTATTTGTGTTGAGTGAGTAAAGTACAACATTGTCTCACGAGTGAAAATGTTGGCGCCCGAGCTCGCAATTTTCACGAGAGAAAGTGTGCTTTACTCTCTAAATACACACAACATATTTCCCTCACCCGCAATAGTACATATTCTGAAAATAACCATTTATTTTATTAACTTAGTAAGTAATAAAAATACTCATTTTATTTCGGTTTGCTAATAGCGCCTGCATCCCGGTAGCTGCAACCATGCATGCACCAGCGATCAGCTGGTTTTGCATTATTCGTGATGAATTAAACGTTCTCACAGCTGTTTTTATGTTAATCTTATTTGATTATTCTTGTCACTAAATTAGCTGTTAGCGCCTGCATTCGTCGAGCTGCAACACATTTGCATGTGTGCCTGGAAATTTGAAGGCGCGCTTTTTTTCGAATTATTCATTTCAATGTTATTCTTATGGGATTACTTTGTCTCCCACCGCACATTACTTACTTATAAGTAAAAAGCGTCTAAACATAGCAGTTGGGGGGTGGGATCTTTAGTAGCACATCCAAAGCCCAAACTATCGTTCAATTATAGACTAATTTTAAAAAGATAAAAATAGTTTATGTAATAATAAAAGATGGTTTATAGTTTTGGTAGTAAAATTTGTCTATTGTTTAGTTTGAAAGTATAATAATTTATTTGATCGTAGCGCAGTACAGAAAATCTTTAGTAGCACATCTGTATAAAGCCTAAACTATCCTTAACTTTTAAGAAAGCCATAAATCTGTCACCCAACTCTTTACTTGAATGAAAGGCCTTGGTAAGAAAATTCCAGGAAAAATATTAGTCCCCAAAGGCACAAATTAATAAGAACACCTGATTCATTTTATTTATTCACAATTATTTGTCTACTTGGGCCCAGCGAAGCGGGGCACTATCAGCTAGTTTATTTAACATTCAATACAGTTAGAAGACTTCACATCTTGTTTTTTGGATATTCCTGGAATCCTCCCAAGAATTCTTCTCAAGTATTGCATTCAAACAAACAAATTTAAATATTCAGTCATTTAACAGGGAAGGCTGTAACAAAAATTAAAATATGGTTTTCAAATTTTTAATCGAGTTACAACATTCGTATTGCACTTTCCTTCTCTATTCAAAGATTGCAACCATGATACCCTTACCATTCCGTTTTTATATTAATTAGCACAATAAAAATATAAACTACCATCCAAAAAATAATAATAATAATTTTGCCACAGTATCGAAAATCAATCACCTTCATCACTCCTCCCCATTAAAAACGACAAAAAGCTCAATAATTAGTTTGTTTGGACTCCGGCCGGGGGGATGTTTTGCCCGGTGGTGGGGAGGGGAGGGGGAGGGGAGGGGAGGGGGGGTCGTGTCAAAGTTAATCTGAAAGTCGCGTCGCCGGCCCACGGTGTCACGTTGAGCCACAACGTGCGCCACGTGCCCGAGGCGGCTCGGCGGCAGTGCTGTGTGGACCTCCGCTACTGTCGCTACTGCCGCTACTGTCGCTACCGCTACTGACTAGTCTGCTACCGCTATCTCTAGCTCTAGATCAACGCGTTGCTTGTAAGTCTGCCTTGTGTTTGGTGGCTTTTTCGGGGAGGGTGGGGTTTTTTCGATGAGGGAGAGATATTGTTGAGGGGGGTTATAAAGTGTCTAAAGGGGTCCTTGTTGCTTTTTCAAGTACTACAAGGGGTAGAAAACTTATTTAAAGTCCGTTATGAATTTTTGCAAGATCGTTAAATGTACACCTAGTAGATTACTAATCTACTGCTAACGCTATCTCTAGCTTTAGCTCAACGCGTTGCTCGTAAGTCTACCTTGTGATTGGTGGCCTTTTCTTAGAGAAGGGGAGTGTTATTGTTTTCGATGAGGGAGAGACATTTTAAGGGATGAATGTAAAAGTGTCTAAAGGGGTCCTTGTAGTTTTTTAAAGTACTGAAAGAGGGGAAAATTGATTTAAAATACGTTATAACTTGTTACAAAATTGTTAAAACTAAACCTATTAGATTAATATTATACAGGTACCGCTATCTCAAGCTCTAGTTCAACGCGTTGCTTGTAAGTCTGCCTTGTGTTTGGTGGCTTTTTCGGGGAGGGTGGGGTTTTTTCGATGAGGGAGAGATATTGTTGAGGGGGGTTATAAAGTGTCTAAAGGGGTTAAATTGTAGCTTCTTCAAGCACTGAAAGAGGTGGAAATGTATTTAAAATACATTACGAGTTTTACGATATGGTCTAAACTACACCTAATCTCTAGCTCTAGCTCAACGCGTTGTTTGTAAATCTACCTTTTGTTTGGTGGCTTTTTCGGGGAGGGAAGGGATTATTGCTTTCGATGAGTTAAAGTCATTTTAAGGGATGTATTTAAATGTCTAAAGGGGTCCTTGTAGCTTTTTCAAGTACTAAAAGGGGTGGAGCATTTAATTAAAATACATTATGTCATGTTACAAGATTGTTAAAACTACACCGCTGTGTCTTACTCTAGCTCAACGCGTTGCTTATAAGTCTACCTTGTGTTTGGTGGCTTTTTCGGGAAGGGAAGGGGATTATTGCTTTCGATGAGGTAAAGTCATTTTAAGGGATGAATTTAAATGTCTAAAGGGGTCCTTGTAGCTTTTTCAAGTACTAAAAGGGGTAGAAATGTATTTAAAGTACGTTATGAGTTATATAAGGTTTAAAGTACACCCAGTAGATTACAATTTCGAAAATAATTTACTGTAAAATGGTTTTTAGTATAGACCTGGATACCCATCACTATACTTTTTCCTAATTTGTCCTTGATAAATTTTTAACCAAAAATCCACACTAGAATTTTAGGGGTGAAAACTTTGCATGGAGTCCGTAAATTTTGAAGCAAGTATACTTCGCTTACAATGCAGTAATAGATTAATAACACATTTTTGATTAATCCATCAAAAGGAAGATATAATGTTAAGATAATTTAGAACATGGTAGATGTTGCAACCAACTTACACCATAGATCGAATCTGAAGATCCGGTGGTTTTAATGTTAACATTTAAAAATACAGAGGTTTTTGATTTAGTTTTAACTAAAAGTGTCTCCAGTATTACTTCAATTTAACTAAACTAAACAATCCGGAGTACGAAATATATTTCAAGCTCATTCGCTGTTGTTGACAATACATTTTTAAGAACCCTTTAAGCCTTTATGCTTTGTCTGAGGTGACCTTTGCCTTTATAAAACCATCGATTCTTCAGAGGATTTTCTCGGGTAGCCCAAACGGAAGTTGACGAGGAGTAATGTGAGGCATAAAGTGAACCTTAAAGGGTTGAATAAAATATGGAATCCGTCAACTTCCTTTGTAAAAGGTTGTGGATCACTTGATTACGTTATATAATCGGTTAAACTCTAAATATTAACATTCCATCGTAAGACCTCCATGCCGTGAGCGCTAACAACTCACATTGGTCAGGAAACAAGCTCAGTTTTTTGCGTGAGAATCGCTTGCTCTGCCACGTGCAGAGACGCGCATTAGTGTGCATGTTGCCAACCTTGGAAACAAAAAAATTAATCAAGTATACACGTATAATCACCGCATTGTTTATCCCTCTGACGATGAAAGACTAGAAGAATTCTCAAACCAAAACACATTCCTACATGGTCCTAACCCCTAACTACTTAAGACATGACAACTCTTAAGTTGCCTTAAGACTTAAGACAACTTTTAACTACATGGTCGTATTTCCTACTTTTAACTTTTAAATGAAACTTTAAATTTACACATTTTCGGCGTTGTAAAGCTCACGTTAAAACAGCTGTTCCATCGATAACGAAACATTACGTTATGCCACACCCCCGTTTTAGGTATCTGGTAACTTTAGAACGGTTTGTTTTAATATTCTCATCCCAACTGTTTGAATACGTTTGTTTGAGTCACACAACCTTTTAGGTCAAAAAATCTTTGACATCTGTGTGCGGTTGAAAATTCCAGAGTTATGTTGGTACCTAGATAATTTTAAATAAAGCGCGGGGTTTGTGTAGTGAGGGGGGTAAAATTAAGGTATGGGAAAGAAGTGTCATTGCTTCTCCGGTTTTTTTGCTTTATTGTGTATAAACATAGATATTGTACCAAGATTAAATTTTTTTACTTAGTTATATTAATAACCAATGCAAATTTTCTATTAGTGTCTCTTTCATAAACGATATGAACAAATAAAATTTTAATAGCACTTTGATTACGAAAAAACTGTTTTGAATGTTTCAAAATGCATAAATAGTTTTCCTCTCATTAGGAAAACACATTTGTTTGAGAAGGGTATTAAAAACAGCTTTTTGCAGCTGAAAGGTCACTACTTTGTTTTATTCTGATCTTTCAGATCCTTTCACGTGAAAGTGGACGTTTTCAAGCGTTGGAGGGTTTTTGGAACGACGCTTGGCATAGTGTTAGTATCAATTTTGTTGACCAAACTTCAGTTAAACCGACTCTGGTATTAGTATTTGTTTATGAAATACCGGGTGATTACAAATGACCGGTACAACTTTATACGATACGATCATTTAATAAATTTTTTGTTCTCTAATTCTTGTTGCCAAATTTGTTTGTTTTTATCGTTATGGAAATATTAACGGTAAAAAGTAAACCAGATTTTTAGGTGAGGCGTGATAACTATCTTCCGCTCATGTGCTCTTGAGTATTAAGTTTCAGAGGGGGCCCCAGTCCCGCGCGACTACCTGCTTCTCCCTTAAGACCGATGTTAACTTTCAAATTCGTTTCAGCGTCAAATGCTCAACCAAAATCGTCGACTTATAGCTCATTTGAAAGAACAAAAAATTATCTAGCGATTCTAGTGAGCAGAATTTTGATATAATGTTTTGTTTGCTCGTTAAAAAATCGCAAAAATGAGATTATTGTAATTTTTTATAAATTATTCTATATGTGATATCGAAATTCCGCTCACTAAATCGCTAGATTATTTTTTGTTTATAAATTAACGATTTTGGTTGAGCGGTTGAGGCTGTACCGAATTTGAAAGTTATCATTGACGGGAGGAGCAGGTAGAAACGCAATATTTTTCGTGACTGGAGCCCCCTCTTCAGTACAATATTACTTAGCAGCCGACAATTAGCTCTAACTTTAAACTAACCTAATTACAGACGCAAGCATCGTCTGAAGATAAGAAATTTGCTTGATTGATCGTTAAATTTTTTTCCTGTTTGATACAATGAAAACAAACTTTTCAATAGAATAGAGTGAACCTCAACTCGATTATACGATCGATGCAACCTACATATGTAGAATGTTTTGTGTTCGTGTTAAGATATTTGTGGTCACCCGGTATATCATGCAATGCTTAAAATTAATTATAGTATTTTGCTTTAAAGAGTATTTCCTACAATATTATTTTATTTTAGGGTGTACGAAACTAAAGAATAGATATAGTTGTAGTTTGAATGGAAACGTGTATTTTCCTAAATTTATTTAGCTTCTAGTTTACATAGTTAAATTTGATAGTTCAATTTAATAAACAATTAATTTTACTATTGTAATTTCAAGTTAACTTAGAGTCATACCTTTCATCTGAAGCACATAGTAAAACAAAAGCGAGTTAAATTGAATGTTTTAGGATAAATTTACTATTTGTCAATCCTGATAAACGTTTTAAAGTAAACTATTAAATCTATGGTTTATCAAAGAGCTTTTTAGACTAGTGACCTGAAGTGAAATCTGTTAAATATTTTGTATGTTTAGTTTGCCTGTTTTCAAATATCCGCACTAATAAAAAGATCATATGTATTTTGGATACCTGGATCTAAACTTACTTTCAAATCGTCCTCTTTGGTAGAAAAAAGTATATAACCCTTTCTTCATAAAATATCGTTCATATTTAAGGATATAAGGGGCAGGGATATTATTAGAATTAGGCTGGAGAGCAAACGAGGGGACATATAAAATAATTCTTTTCCCTAAATGTTTTTCTACCTGTTAGGTAGGGAAACTTACTTTTAGGGATATCTCAAGTAATAGCTAGTGAATTACCCCTTATTTGCTGAGGTAAATAGGCCAACTAATATGGGTTATACTTCCGCAGAAGGGTTACACTGAATTGGGGAAGTCAGAGGGAACCTGTAATGTCTGGAGGGGAACCAGTGAGCGATAATCATTACCAAATTTCAAAATAAATTTGCCTCAAACCCTACTTAACTTTTAAAGGATTTTTAATACAAACATCAATTAGATCGCATACCACATAGTCAGCTAATTTGTGGTTGATATCTCAGTTGTAGTTCAGTTAGTTAAAGCTTAGTTAGTACTGATTTCAATCAAACAATATTTATATTCATACAAGAATAATTCAAATTCGACTAACCTTAAACTTGTTTTATAAACGTTTTATGGCTTAGTATTAGTGTATTTTCATTAATGAAGTTTCTATGTATTGGGATGATATTTGTAACAGACATTTTGAGTACACTTTAAATCAGCAATTAAGTTAGTAAATGAAATTTTTAACACGTATTTTTATACCATTTATGGCATTTAAGGTTGTAACAGCAAAGTATTAAAATATATATAAGAAAACGAAAGTGACATAGGCTACTATTAGCAAATGGTGTAACCCTTCTGCGGAAGTTGCACCCTAATATGTATATGGATATAGTGACGTCAGGGGTATCCTAAGGTGAACTATCCCAAAGATAGGGTGAGATTGATGTACAAGTAGGGATTACAAAAGTGACCTTCCCGGTCCCCCCTCTCAATGTCCATGAGTAGGTAGGGATACCAGAGCCGATGGTAGGGATATTTTACGTGTTAATAGGGATAAAGCACCTTCCTGGTCCTCCCCTCCCAAAGTCCATGGATAGGCAAACTAGAACCGATAGTAGGGATATTCTATGTGCAAGTAGGGATACACTTTGGTCAGGTAGGGATGTCATGAGCGACCTTTCTGGTCAGTGGCTCCCAATGCATGGGGTAGGGATACTAGAGCCGATGGTAGGGATACCCAGCCAGGGACAGACAGTAGCGGTCCGGGACTCATGTTCTGTTTCTCCCCGAGGTACGAGCCGCCCGTCGCCCGTCGCGATAGCCACGACATCCTCCGGATATGATTCGAGTCTTGTACCCTCTCAACATCGTTGTCATCTGTGATTTCCACAAGCCATCTCAGACTTTTCGCGAGCAAGACTGTGTGCGGTTCCACCGTTAAGTGCAGTTTTCCACCGTCACCGTCTCAGTTCTCTTTCGCCGCTGGAGTAAACCGTCACTATTTCCGGTCTTCTGTGGCCTCGGTATATGACGAGCCAGGGGATGGGCACGGACAATTGCCAGTACCGGTTCAGCACGGGGCACCACACTCAGCACCACCAGCAGCAGCAGCAGGTGTATCAGTGGCATCAGCACCAGCACCAGCAATGGAGTCAGCCGTTGCATCTGCCGCCGCAGCCGCCGCCGCCCAAGCGCTACCTCATCGCAGGTCAGTGGCAGTGTAAATCCCTGCATGTGTGCCCAACAATTCCCTTGTTATCCCTCAACACTGCTCGCATAAAAAATCCCTCTATTTACCTCAGTAACGAAGCCCTACCATTATGTATTTCTTGCGTTGCAATTATTTTGTGTATTCGTTCGTAGCTGAAATTTTGACTTTATTAGTGGGAATAAACAAGCTGATAGCAGTATGTAAAGGGAAGTGAGTGTTAAATGTTTTGTACTTAAAAAAAGGGACGACATGAACAACAATAAAAATAAAAATATAAGCGATACAAGAGTTACCATAGCTGGCCAGGAACATTGCAAAACACAAAAAAATAGTTTGATAGCATTTTTATGTAAAATTACTTGAACAATTTGAGAACACCAATATGAAATACTACAAATAAATAACGTGTACAGTGAGGCTAGGAATAAATCATGTTTTGTAATCAATTATGTTATTTAATTTATTTAATTATACATAGAAATCCCTCAATCCCGCTCTTATCCCTCAAGAGCCTGATATATCCTGAAAAGGGATAAAATCCCTTAAAGTGGAAGCACTGATTAGTGGTTGGTGCGAACAGTAGGTAACTTATATACACTTGGCGCATTTTATCTTGAAAAGTACCTGGTGGACCGAGCCTTGCTCGGTGTTATTTCATGTTTACCAGTTCATCCAGTTACTATAAAATATTTCAATGTCATAAAATTAATAAAAAGAAACCTTTTTTATTGCTTCATGGACTCTTCATCCCATTTGCTGTATTTTCCCTTGACGGCTGTAGATTTCAAACAGCTGTTATGATTACTTCATTTGTTTACACTTTCCTTGTTTATTTTCATTGCCAATACGGCAACCCATAAGGCCAATGTTAAAATTTTACAACTTTTAAATTATATTTATTACGTTAATAGATTTTCTCTGGCCAAGTAATCTGCATAAAAGGCGTTTTTGAGCCAAAAATAACTTATTTTCAAAATTCGAAGGAAATCCTCGGAGCCGTTTTAGAGATAATTGTGCAAGCTCGCAAGCAAGCAAGCAAGCATACAAGCATACAAGCACGATAACATTACTCATGTAAGAGTATAGGATAGGATTGGGAACCCTTTACACCTGAAGCAGTTGGAGTGGAGTAAAAGTCATCAGTACACCACAGCCGATACGATCCAATAAGTTGTACTAGCCTGGCGTGAAAGCATTTCCCAACAGCTGCTAATATGTGACTTGGTTATAATTTGCAAGCAAAATACAGTTGATGTTTGTAGAAATTTGTCTTTACATTGTTTGTTGTTCAAAATCATTGAAAATAAACAATATCTGACAGCTCCAGCAATGGATTAGGCCATGGTTCAAGATATAATGCGCCAAGTGTAGGTTTCTATGGGGTCTGAGTGGAATATTGGTGTTGTGGGGTTTTTTTACCGTTGATAGAAACATCTATCGATCATCATCATCATGTATTTAATTTCGTAGGGCGATTCTTGGCGTCAAATTAATGGGCGTCTGGCAAGTCGTAGAAAGTTGGGAGAAGGATTAAATTAAAGGTCTCTATTCCGTGATGGCGGTAAAAATACTGAAATTGCTTGAAATTCGCCAGAAATCAAGAAATAATGTAAAATATTCGGCAGTTAAAAAGCAGTGGGATCTAAAAACGTCTGCTTTGTTAAAAATGTCTGCTTATTTGTGCTGTTTTGTTAACATGTCATTCTAATAATTGATTGAAAAACCATGTGCTAGATATTAACATACGGTGGATCTGAAAGCCAGCTTACTATAGAGCTATTTTGTACTGCGAATAAAGAGGGATTGTTTCAATTAAAATCTCCCCTATTGTGATTAGGAGCTTTTTTCCCTTCAAGCCACTAGTCTACATATATAATTACATAAATGAAATTTTGAATTGTGAGCGTTTGGCTAGTCGTAGGGTGATGGAAGAGGTCAAATTGAAGGTCTTGATATAAGGGGATTGTTTTGATTGCAATTTTCTACCATTATGATTCAAGCCTCTAGTTAAAATATTTTGATATGATCGTTCAAGTTTTTTTTGTGTTGAGTTTATTCTATGGTGGCGTGCATAGGATTTGTCCCTAGTTAAGTCCTTTTAGACAAAGTGATTTTGAAGGTGATTTCCTTTACAGAGAGTGGGGATCAAAATGTTTCATGTGTAGCTGTTTTTATCGTAATGAAAATATTAATGGTAAAAAGGAAGCTTGAATTTTTATGTAATGCGTTTTCAGAATAGGCGTTATATATCACGCCTATTTGTCATGCTGTTTTGTGCTATGTTTTATCGCGCAACAAAACATTTAAAGTCATTGCGTTTACCGGTTTTGATTTATTAGTATCAAGTTTAACTTATTTCTGGATGGCATTGATGTTATTTGACATCTTATTAATTATAGTTCACTCTGGCGGATTTGTATATGGATAAATTATACTTAGACTCTCTTTGTATGTGTCGGTGTTTGCAAACAGTCTAAATGAAGTCTACAGACAGTCTCCATAATCTGCTTGCAGTCTGCGTATAATCAGCATAACACTTTTGTGTTTTTGGAGAAGAAATACAATGTTTTCTGTTTTCAAACCTAATGGAAAACATTGAAATAAGATACAAGATACTGTGTACAGACTCCATATTGTCTGCAAACTTTATATCCAAGTGTGAACTAAGCTTTGTTCTACCGTCTTTTCCGGTCAATTTATATTAATAACGCAATTTAATAAAAATTTTTGGCAAGTGCGATTAACCCAGAAAATTATCTTTAACTGGAATGAACGACCGTAAAAGAAAATTTTTAAATTATAATATTTTAAACCTCCGCTTTTCTACTTAATTTTGAAACCATTACTTCGTACTGGAAGTGTGTGTTGAAACTTTTTTGGTCTATAATTTATTCCTTTCAAACAAAAAGAATCAATCAGATCTACTAATAAATTATAACCACTATGCCTGACAGGTAGACTAAAATTAAATATAGTTCGACCGCGGATAATAATCTAACATTGAGGTGTGTGAGTGAAGCCCACGCATTGTTACGAGCGCGCTCTATCGAGAGGTGTCACAAACACGAGCTGCAGAAGCCTTATTTCAGTCACGCTCTCGTCTGCACACTAGGCTCTATTTTATATTATGATTGTGATGTTATTTTTGTCGAAGGATTAGGGTTTTTATTTGATGATATTTTTTTACTAGTTAACACATGCCTTTTTTTATTCAGAAAAAAGATCGATTTTTCTATCGAGTTTTTCAGAATTATTTTTACAGTTTGCATTCAATAGTTTACCTTTGCATCCTGGTTTCCTATGCAAGTCCAGAGATCGTGAAATGGTGATGAATCAGTGTAATCCAAAAAAACGCGATCCTTCTAATGGAGTATAGTGGTACATCGGCCGACCCAAAAAAATATTGAAAACACTGTAATACTAACATGGATGTATTTTATTAAACTCTAAATACCATTGAAATGGACATTAATTGCCTGAATTAACTATCCTAAAAGACCTTTTATCAAATGAAATAGTAATAATTACATTTATTTATTCATTTTATTTTCATTCATCTTAATTATTTCATTCCACAAACATATTTTTGGTACACCCTTCCACCAATTACTAAATATTGTACTTTTAATATTGCTGATAAAACGAACACTCTACGATCGATTTAGTTCCACTTACTGAGTTCCAGTTTGGATCTATTTTCCAGAGAAGGAAAAGCTTTGGCCTTGTTCTTGATGTAGAGGCCGCAAAGTTGGGTAAACCGTATCCGTTTTTCTAGGATAACTTTCGACCAGGTCCGGACTAATTGCTAGGTTGGCATTGGTCAGCCAATGATGTTGTAGCACGTGGGGCCCTGGCTGCTTATCTGGCAGCGTCCCTTTCTCCCCTCTCTTGGTCTCTAAATTCTAGGCGAAGATGGTAGGATTGTTCCTGATAAATTTATACACCGTAGCTGATATCACATATCATTTCCCGTAGGGGATAAAGGGGGTAAAGTACTGTGTACCTTAACGTTTGAAAGTGCGGGTAAAGTATTACTCTCGAAGACTTTATTGGAAAGACTCTAGGCTTTAGGGCACGTTGAAAAAACAAACAGTAATTAAATTATCGGATAGATCGGATAGAACTGAAACCTTTATAAACAGCAAAGGTTTATAAACTTACTATTCTAAAAGAAATATTTTTTGCAAATTAAATTAATTGTAATAATTAAACTGCTGGCTATCTTTCGCACTTAGAAAATGTTTTAGGAATACGCTAATATTAAAGAATTCTTATTCTCACAAGGACTGGTGTAGAAATAACTAATTTGCAAATCCATTGGGGGAAAATGTCCCTTTTGATAAATTTACTAAAACTATTGTTTAAAAAAACCCAAAGAGTAAGTCAAAGATCTAGACCTCTTTTATATAACAGACCAATTTGCAAAAGTATATTTGTCACGCAATATTAATCAAAACGTTGATTAAAATATTTTTGTTCTGAAGTAATCTTCTTTTATTTGTAATATGAAAAACATTTCGCCAATCAATAGATAATATGTACGAATACTAAATAATGTTTTTTAGTGTATATCGTATTTAAATAGCAGTCTCCCGCTGCCAGATCCGAAAGTGATTAGCAACACAATATTCTGCAACTGGTTCAAAGTGTAAGCCTATTAGCCTATTACGTTTATTCAAAAGGAGCAGATGTTTACCATTTCTTAAAACCTTCGTAAGCAAGAGTGAGGTGGCCAAGTAAAATCTCGCTTTTTCACTGTTAGACGTTACAGAAAAAAAATTAAGGATCCTTGTCCACAAGTCTCTGTTGTATAACATTCCGGGACCGGGGATGACTAAATTTAATTTCTAAAACAATATAAGTCACATGTTCAATTCTGTATATGTTCCACGTGCGATCAGGAATACAATACATTGTTATCGACTAACAACTGGACAATGGTCACGTTCTGAAAATAACCCAATCATTCCTATATAATCTTGAAATGGAAACTTCAACTATTGTTTTAGTTATTTTAGGCGTATAAAATAGGCTTAACATAGGTGTTTAAATTAGGGAGTAGGCCACACAATACAAAGCTATGGTGTTATGGAAATTGTCATTTTATTTTCATTGTTTTTGACGTCGCATACTGTCAAAAGTAAATAGAACCTATTTAGTGCTGATATAAGTTGGTGCATATTTTTTACTGTCGTCTTTATTGATGTGTTTAGTTTATTCGTTTGACTTTCAAATACAGGTTTGGATTTCAATCATTATTGTTGAGAAAACGGAAGTACTCTTTTGAGGTATTTTGAAATGTTGTTTCCAAAATGATTTTGTTATTTTGGCATATGCTAATATCATGTAATTCTTACAGTAAATACACATACTGCAACGAGCGTCCAGCAAGATGTAGAGACATAATTACCTAATTTGAAATTACTATTTGCAGTTGTACTGCTCACTGGAAAACTTGTTGTTATCACTTTCTTCGCCTCTCGATGGTACTCTTTTTAAAATAGGAAATAATGATTGATCAACATAGAATTCCTAAATAAATTGAAGTGTTTCTAAAACAATAGAGGTTCCATTTAAAATTACTCGTACTTTTATGCCACATATCTGTGCGATTTGCCATTAAAAATTCAATATTGAAAATTAACATTTTGGCATCGTTGTACTTTAAGTTTTATTTCATTAAAAATCTCTGTAAACATATTTTTAAGTGTTTTAACGAGTTTTTAAAACTTTGGATTTTAACATTTAATACAGTATATTGACCTTAATCGAATATGAGAATGAGGTACAAGGGAGGAACAGATAACACATTTACAACATATTGTATGTTTCTACGTTGTTTAACTATTCAAGGCCACTAAATTTATTAAAGTTAATTGGGTTTTTCTTTTTTTTGTTTAATTTCTTTTGCACTAAAAACTTAAGTTCAGGTAGCACCCCGACACCTATTTAATTTAGTCAGACCGATTAAAACGTTTGTGCACCCCATTAAGCATATAAAAACGAATACAATTCTCGTATGAAAAAGAAGATGATTATTTGTTTATTAGATGACAAAAATTATCTTTTCGTACTGATCATACCGATGTCATCGCACTGATTCTTCTCGGATTGTTTATGTAGGTCAAGTTATGGCTGTGTCACATCAAACAGAAGACCTACAACTACATTCTTAAAGCTGTTAGTTTTTTCCACTCTTATCTAAGACGAAAGTTCATTTTTCTCCAAACCTGTTACTGCGTAGCAAAACAGCATCTTTTCACTTCGGCTACAATTTGTCCTAATCGCATAATCGTTATCAGATCGTCCTCCGACGACATTGTTGACGCCGGGCTAGGGGTTGGCGGGGGATGGAGGGGGAGGGGGGAGAGGGGGGGCACGCGGAGGGCCACGTGACCAGGACTTTCCGCGGCACGCTCGACACCGACCTTGTGACGTCACCCCACAGAGCAATCAGCAGTCATCCGCCGCCATAGAGTAATCTGTGCCTGGGGACAAGGTAACGAGCTCAACGTATGTGTATTATTTTGTTTTGGTTTTCAAACAGCGCCTATTTTTTAAATCTTCAAACCTAAAAGAATAGGTTAATTTATTTTTGAATTTTATCATCCTTGAAGTGAACTAGTTTATTTATATATTCAGATTATTAAGTGCCCTTAACATGTTTTAGTCGCACAGCACAAAAATAATGGCTGTTATACATGAAAAATTTAAAGTTATATTTTTATACCAGTTAAATAAAATTTGGTAAATAGGCTATGTACCCTATGTCTTCTTTGACAACCCAGTCTGCTCTGGCATGTGTACTATAGCCAATGAGTGATTAACATGTGCAGCAGTCAGACTCGATCCCGTAATTTTCTTTAGATTTCGGCATTAAGAACGAACATAATGATATTTAGTAAACAGCTAATCAGCTAGTGAAAAAAATCCATCATGTCCTGCTTTGAACTAAATTTGGCAAAGAGATGAAAAATTAATTAAGTTCAGTTTTTTTCTGAAAATGTTATGGATTCAATGCTCAATTTCTTAATACAACCAAGGTTTGCAGCGAAAACAGTAAAAGCCCCCAATCGAAATACAACACAAGTACATTTTAGAAGGAACATTTTAATTCACGGTCCAACATAATATTCCAAAAATACTTTCCCAAGTGTAATCTGTAATATAAAAGCATCGTAAACTTCCTCAAACATTACCCAAACAATTTTCCTAAACGTATCCTGAGAATAGCGAGCGTGAAAATTATTTATGGCTACAAACCACTAAATTCCACGTGCAAACGGGACTATAAGTGGATTGGACACTGTTTACCATCGGTATTTGTGAGTCTAAATCAGAACAGTGTTGTGCATGTGATACGCCGTGGGCAGTAATATAAGGGAGGGGGTGGGGGAGGGTGGTTCTGGGGGTGATGGGGGGCGCTGCACCCCCTCGGGACTTAGGTATCAGTCGTAAACATGAGTTCAATCTCTTAGCCATCACGATACGGGGTTGGAGTTATAGGTATAGAAATGAGTAACTGTGTCGTTGAGGGTTGATTGAAAGTTGAATATAAAATCTTAAAAATAAAATAAACTAGGAGTACGTTCCTATGTCGCGTATAGGTTGAACGAAGTGCGGTAAAATTAAAGGAAGGCTATTAACTAAAGAATAAATATTTAAACGTATAATTAACTACTCATTTATAGATAAAACAATCTTCGGGGTATAAATATGATGTAGTTCAAATTTCATGAATTTTCATCAAATAATAAAAGAGGAGTTAGTTCACAATGAGTGATTTTTAAGTCGAGTATAACTCACTTCGTTCGAATAAGTAGATTATTTTTCAATGTTTACGAGTTTTTAGTTGTTAATGCAGATAAACATCGTAATTTGTTTTTCAAATACGTTAAACCCGTTCATTAATAATGATCATTCTGTTCAAATTGATAGTTGACGTTTTCACCTTACTATTAAAGTAACTCAATTTTTTTGTTGCTCAATAAGTTGTTTAAAATATTTATTTCAACGTTTGTCTTAGAAACGGGGAAGCTAAAAAAACAATAAAAATTATTTAACCCTTCCAAACATTATGGGGAAACTTTATCAACGATGGTTTTGGTCAGCGTCTGCCTTATATAATGGTGTTATCACCCAAACCATCCCCTGGTACACCATCATTACACCATCATGCTGTTAACATTGTAATGTAAATTGCAAAACACACCGGGCAAGTAAAAACGCGTGAGCGCCTTCCGGAAAACAGTCTGCAATATTGCAGCTGTACCTGTTTTGCCTACCTCTAACCCCTTGATTTGGAATTGAAACGTTATCTTCTAAAATCTTAAATTATTAAAACGAATATTCTAAGATAGTAAATAATATCATTGGTTGCAAATATGATTGTTAATGAATTACAAAGTGTTATTTGGTCTAGTCTTTATTTCTTGAATCATGCTCTTTATACCAGAAAGTTTATAAGGTATAAAGTTGTCATTGTCATCATGATGAAAGATATATATTTTGCAGGATTCATCTTTTTTTCAATATCAGAAAAAATATCCGAAATAAAAATGAACACAGTTATAAACCACAGGGAAAATATTAAAAGGGAGCACACATTTAATTGTTGGTTGGTAATACAAATTTAATGACGTTTCCAGTTTGTCCGCATTTTTAACACAATCGCTTCGGTGCTTTGAATCCTGGTTTTGAGGTAGCAAAATTACAGAGTGCTGCAAGATCATAATCGCCGACCCATGTAATGATAGTCGAAAGCGGTAGAACATGATTATTGGTTATTATTTACTGTCTGATAACATTTATTACGTAGCTGTAAGTATTCAATAAAGAAGATACTCAAAACCGGTTTAACTGCAGTATTGCTGGTTGGTTTGTGGAAGTCACTCAAACCTTATACGTATCTTTATCGTGCCGCATCAAACATTTCCTTAATATTGTTTCACCTACGAATTTTAATGTTTGCTCTGAGATATTATCTGCTGACATTTGATGGATACAATCCTTGCTGCGAATTCAATGAATGCATTAAATTTGATTGAATTTTCTAATAATCTAGAAGATTTATTCAATCTTCGGTTCTTCCTGTACTTCTTTTTTACACTCATCTTTAGTTTTTTTTTGCAATAGACTAGATAGTTACTGCTCAAATACTGACCCCTGAAATAATGTAATAATTTTAATATTATGTATTGAAAATAAAGATTTCACAGAAGTTTGCTGTTCTAAAGAATATTTAACAATTATTGAGTAACTAATATCATGAAATAAATTATTATTAACTATAAAACACGTAGACAGTAAATAAAATATGAGGCAACGTATAACTTTCTTGACACATTCCTGGTGGCAAGCGCCCAGACGATGTGGCTAGGCAACGTGCGCGCCGCAATGTACAGCAGTCGGTATCCGATGGTCGCAGGCTCTCGATTAACCCATATATTACCGCTTTTGTATTTTCAATTTATTATTTTTTTTATTTAATTTCATAATGATTCTTTTATTTGTTATATTCTATAAAAAAGGCTACTAAATATAGATTTTTTCAATTCTTTACCTAATTTGAATGAGTTTTTCTCTTTGCTTTTAAGGGTTAAGTGATTTGCTTAAAACAGGCCCACTCAATTTAACCATATTTTTCTTTACCAGGGCGTTGTGATCTCAAACGTTACGTGCAAACACCAAAAACCTCAAAGGACTTAATTATAAATTTTATGAAATTAGTAATACAAAAGTTTCAATGCTTATCGCTAATTGACAAATATTACAGATTGTAAAGATAAAGGATTTTGAAGACAGTTTTGTCACACCCCACAAATTCAAAGTTAATAATATGATTGTGAATTGTTATTTAATTTTAAATTAACAAACCTGAGAAGCGACTGTTAAAAAATAAGCTGCGAACGATTCAACACTAATTAACTTTCAGCCGGTTTATTGATTAAGGGCAATCGATGCAACAATTTCTTGGAATCTAATACAGTATTTATTAAAATAAAACATCTTTTAATAATCGGGAACAAGTATTTTAACCTTTCATTATCGATGACAGTTGTTAGCTTAACGTACGTTCAACAGATGGAGACTAAACAATTTTAGACTCAATATATAAAATATCAAGGTTATAAATTTAATGTAATTTTTGGATCTTAACAATTTTTTCCTGATAATTCAAAAGTATTTAGGTATAATTTTGTCACACCCAGGCTTCCATTAGCACCACTTTCAGAAAGAATAATTCTATTCCTCTGACATAATTTTTAATAATATTGGGCTGGGCATGAAAGTAATTACAATATAAGATTTGCTTCAAAAAGATAAAATAAGACAGAGTTCCCGAGCAACATCTGTTTAGTTATAGAAATAACCAATCTCAAGGTCTGCTTCATAAATATGTTTGTTGAAACTCTATAAGATATATCTTCCACTGATATTTTGAAAACCTTTCATGTTGTTTACACGAACAGAGTTTGCCGGAATTAATTTCAATTGTCAATTGTCAATTGTCAATTAATTTCAGCTCAAAAATCTGTTGTATGATATTGCCAATATTAACTTAATAATTGCGGAGATAATTTATAGAACTTTGTTTGATGATTGAGAGGAATTAACGATAATTTGTTAAAAATCATGCTCAATTTGCCCATGAGCTAGGCTATTCCGTCGTAACAAATCGGGAAGTTGTGAAGGATGTAGGGGCGGAGCCACTATTATGCTTGGATATCACACCAGGTTAAGCCTACCCTCTTTTTCTATCAAGTGGCAACGTACTCGTTTTATTAAAAATGACGTTACTCGGGAAAATGAATTAAACTAAATTTAGCGATTAGTACATCGGTTTTTGTAATTATTTTGTTCTCTAATGTAGTCAGTGCTAGCATTGCGCTAGTCAGTAAGTAGAGCGTAGAAATAGCCTTATGATTTATCCACATCTATATGTCATATAGTTTCAAGTACACATAACATTTAATTTAATATCCTCTATGACATTTCGTTATCCTTTCTGTTAAATACATTAACAGAAAGGATAATAAAACGACAATCTCTAATAAACCATTTATTTACTGCATGGTGAACGTGGTATCGAACAGACGTTAAGTTTAGTATTAAATTAACGAGTACAGCCTTAAGTTAGTAATATACTATATGTACTATACCTTTACTCCACAATCTCTACTGAAGTCACCTATACCCAAAGAACGGTGATAGAAACACCGTTATGAAAACGATTCACTAGTATTTAAAAAAAGGGTTCCGCCTACAATTTTTATGGTGCAGTTTCCTGAGACAACTCCTTATTCGGTGTTACAGTATTAGGGCCTCTATCCCTATCAATGACGAGGTGAGGCAAGAAAGGCGAGACGGTGGAGCACAACTGCCTCTAGTGATGTTCCCACCTCATTCTCTATTGCTTGATAGTTGATGGGGATAGCTGTCGGTACAGTATGTACTACTACCGACCTAAAGATGGCGGTATTACCTCATTACCACAACTTCCTTTAGCAGTGACGGATCTACATGAACTGTCTCCCGGGGCAAAATCGGCTTTTGGAGCCCCCCCCCCTCCATTGACACCAAACCAACTTTTCACTTTTTTACCGGAGCCTGGCCAGCGGCGCCCCCTACTGGCTGGCGCCCGGGGCGGGTGCCCCCGCTGCCCCCCCCCCCACAGATCCGTCACTGTCCTTTAGTGCAACCACCAAAACTGCAACCATTGACCATTGCTAATACCACCTCCACCTACACAACCGGTAACCAATGATACCCCCTGACAGCATTACTACTACCTCCCCCTCCCCATCACCAAACACCACCACCACTATAAACCAATGTTGCCACCAACCCTGCTAATGCTATCACCACCTCTGCCAATGCTATCAACCCCCCCCCCCCCCAAGTGCTACCACCACCCCTGAGAGTACTACAACCACCTCCTCCACCACCACCATAAACCAGTGCTACCACCACCCCTGAGAGTACTACAACCACCTCCTCCACCACCACCATAAACCAGTGCTACCACCACCCCTGAGAGTACTACAACCACCTCCTCCACCACCACCATAAACCAGTGCTACCACCACCCCTGAGAGTACTACAACCACCTCCTCCACCACCACCATAAACCAGTGCTACCACCACCCCTGAGAGTACTACAACCACCTCCTCGACCACCACCATAAACCAGTGCTACCACCACCCCTGAGAGTACTACAACCACCTCCTCGACCACCACCATAAACCAGTGCTACCACCACCCCTGAGAGTACTACAACCACCTCCTCCACCACCACCATAAACCAGTGCTACCACCACCCCTGAGAGTACTACAACCACCTCCTCGACCACCACCATAAACCAGTGCTACCACCACCCCTGAGAGTACTACAACCACCTCCTCGACCACCACCATAAACCAGTGCTACCACCACCCCTGAGAGTACTACAACCACCTCCTCCACCACCACCATAAACCAGTGCTACCACCACCCCTGAGAGTACTACAACCACCTCCTCGACCACCACCATAAACCAGTGCTACCACCACCCCTGAGAGTACTACAACCACCTCCTCCACCACCACCCCTGAGAGTACTACAACCACCTCCTCCACCACCACCATAAACCAGTGCTACCACCACCCCTGAGAGTACTACAACCACCTCCTCGACCACCACCATAAACCAGTGCTACCACCACCCCTGAGAGTACTACAACCACCTCCTCCACCACCACCATAAACCAGTGCTACCACCACCCCTGAGAGTACTACAACCACCTCCTCGACCACCACCATAAACCAGTGCTACCACCACCCCTGAGAGTACTACAACCACCTCCTCCACCACCACCATAAACCAGTGCTACCACCACCCCTGAGAGTACTACTACCACCTCCCCCACCACCAACACCACCACCACCGTAAACCAATGCTACCACCACCCCTGCAAGTTCCACCACCACCACCACCACCGCCACCACCACCGCCAGCGGCGGCGCTCTGTTACGCAACGGTTGCGGAGGCGGAACCGATGCCAAATGCGCGGAAGTGGGCTGCCCCGCCGCCGCTGCGAGGAGAATGATTTCTTCGCACATTCCTCACCACAATACAAAGTGCCTGCCGATTGTCGCGTTTAGCCTCATTGTGGCGAATTAGATCAAACCGGAGTGTGTTTTTTATATTCGAAACGTTAAATTCCCTTCTTCCTCATGTCGTTTTCCGCTTTCTTCGGAACTAGGTTGTCAGTACACGAGGACTCTATAGCGATGCATGATTCGGCATGTATGATTGGTCTTGTAAAGCCAGTTGATAAATAAATAAATCCCTTACATAATAAGAACTGTCACTCACATAGTGATTAGCAGTACCAAGTTTGCAGTGAGGGGGCGTCGCGGCGTGTCGAGATGCGTGGGCCCAATCTATCCAATGATGGGTCGAAAGCTCGAAGGACATCTACCTGTGCTGCTAATAGTTTCCGCTATATTTACTTCATAAACTAGTTTAAACCTAGTGAATCAATGAAGTACAAGGAACGGAAATAATAAAAATAATGAAGACTCCTCTTCTTTAATTTTTATTTTACAAAATATTTTAGACACGACACAAAACCAGATCTGGAGTGCTTTTCTTTGTTTATTGCTCGTTACCTAATTCGAAATTTTCATTAAAATTATTTTTGTTGAAGACTAATGCAGGAGGCATCTTACATAGTATTAGTTATCAGTAATAGGCAAAGAGACTTTGTGACATTACTTAAAATACCCCCGTTGCAGCAGACCTGCATACTCAGCGAATTTCAAATGCAAAACAACATATTTCAATCCAACATAGCGAGATTTGACATGTTTTGGTAAGCTCCATAAGAATAACATGGGGAATGAGTACACAGGTTTGCTGCTACAGGTATATTAAATCTGGGTGGTTTTAATTCAATGCTTAGTAGATCTGAACTAGAAGAAGCCATTTACCAAGTTTTATCGAGATATGTTGAGAAATAACCGAGATATAGAATTTTCCTTATTCCCCATAAGGTTAACATCGGGACAACGTACTGTGTTTACCACTTTCAATATCTCGGTAACCAATGGACATAGAGCAGTGATTCAAAATACTAAATTGTTTGTTTTTTTGAGCTGAATTCAATGGTGCCAACAAAAATTCGATAAATTTTATTTTTCTTAGTGAAACAATCAAAAAACCTATTTTTGGGTGGTTCAACAACCCCTTTACCCCCCCCTTCCGGTGGTCCGATCGGGCTGGTTCACGAACTTGTCCGAGTGATTACCACTTAACATGTTTGTACCAATTTTCATTAAGATCGGACCACTTTTACGGCCGCTATCGTGCTAACAGACACATATATATATCTAAAAATTCAAACGAATGGTGTTTTTTGCTTCTGGTGGCCCCAAAATGAAAAGTTATAATGGTCTCGGGCTTAGGTCTTACCATGAGACCTGCGGTAATAGCTTCTTCCCTATAGGGGATATTCGCTAAAAGCAATATTGTTAAGATAAAATGTTACGAAGCAGGCATTTGTTTGAGATTCTATTTCAAACATTTTGGGCGAATTCATTAAATTGTCCAGCGGGGCTCCAAGCATTCTTTTAGTGGTCGATAGAGGATTCAGAAATACCTGCATTTACGGAAGATCCATCAAAAAAGAGGTTTTCATTCAAGTATCAATTTGATTCCTTTCTGCACCATGTAACATGAGGCCTGATCTCTCCCCCCGTCAATGTCAAAGCTTTGAACTTTGAACTTTGAACTTATTGGTCTTGAACCTTATTCCTGGAGAATAGGATGTGCGTCAAGAGTGTTTCAATCCGGTTTTGGTTTTGGAGAGGCCTATTCTACTACTTCATTCCATTCGAGAAATTCTTCAATAGAGTAGAACTCTTTTTCCATCAGCCATTCCAACAGGTTTTTCTTGAAGTTTTTTTTTCATTTTTTAGTGTTTTTAGATTAGCTGGTAGGTTGTTGAACAGCTTTGCTCCGATACATGTAGGTTTTTTCTCGTATGCCTTGAGTTGGTGTGCAGGTAGGTTATAATTAGCTTTATTCCTGGTGTTGTAGGATGGGTCTCAGAAAACTGTAAGAGACAGTTTTCCTTTCTGAAATGATTGAAAGTGTTCAAAATAGAGTTTTGAAATTCCTTCATTACAAATCTTTTGGTTTTTATACAAATTTAGTACCATACATTGAGCTACTTGAAATCTTTGAAATGTCTAGTATGGTAAAAAGATATAAGCTTTATTGTGTCTTTACAAGTTGTTAAAGGTTCAAATAGACGATAATGCATTAATGTCACAGATCGCTTTTGCTGTCCCTCGCCTTGGCTCTCGCAGCCAATATCTTTTTGATTGCATGTATTACAGCTTCACTTATGTAGAGACTTACCACAGTTTGTAACTTTACCACAGCTCGTGCTACAATGTCAAACCTCTACAATGTCCATAATGAATGGTTCGTATTCTGTATTCAGTTCCAAACTAACTAGCATTCCACATTTTCATCATTGAGAAGAGATCAATCATTCATGAATCGCTGCTCGAGTCCACCCTCTCCTTATACAATTCCTGCCTCATCTTCATCACTTAGCCTAAGATTCATCTTCTATAAGCAGAAACGTCTAGTTACCTTCTGGGTCGTACAAGCAGGCTTTTTGGCTTCATAATTTTCAATGTTAAAAAAAGGTCAAACTACCGTGGTAAATCGAAGGAAGATCTCTTGAATTTCAATTTATCAAGTTGTAGTAAATCGTAATGATTTGCTCAAAAATAAAATGTATTTAGCTTAAAGTTACTTTATAGTGCATGAATAAATAAAATGTATCCTCATAAATCATCACCAAGAACAAATAAATATTTATTGACCACGATTGTTATTCCGATGTTTGATTCATTATGTAAATTTAAATCTAAGAAATTTACAAGAACACCTGCATGGTGTTCATTGCTCTGGTTTTTAATGTTTGTGTTAAATTAGATTAGGCCTAATCATGTTCAAAAACTCAACAATAATGCTACATCTCTCTTCCGTAATAAAAACATCTGGACAATTATACGTGCACATTTTTTATTTTACATCTTTTGTCTGAGGAGTAAAATAACATTTATTCGGAGCATCTCAAGAAAAATCCTTTTATTTTACACCTTAATTAATAATTTTTAAAACTGTAGCGTCTCCGTTTCTTACGAAATCCTTATTAGGAAATCAAGAAACAAAATCATCTTTGGATGACTGTAAGACCTTTGAGAACTGACGACATTTCATGCGGAAATGTACGGTATGTACCATGCGGGTAGGCTCTTAGAGGTGCGGAAGTGCTCGTAATTGCTACGTTAGAAAGTGCCGAATCGCCACCGGGCCTAATTGGTACCTCCGATCATAACCCTGCAGTGATTGTGACTCACAGCAATTTGGTGGTGTTATTATATCAATTAAAACTAAAACGATTATTTTAGGCACTGTTGCGGTCAACTATTCAACTATCAACTATTAAAAGATCAAGTTTATTTTTTGAAAACACCAATTCTCTAAAATTATTATTTTTCTCACTTGTGCGATCGAAACTTGAGTATGGCTCGTTAATTTGGCATCCTCACATCAATTACCTTTCTGAAATGATTGAAAGTGTTCAAAATAGATTTTTGAAATTCCTTCATTACAAATCTTTTGGATTTTATACAAATTTAGTACCATACACTGAGCTACTTGAAATCTTTGAAACGTCTAGTATGGTAAAAAGATATAAGCTAAATACTTTATTGTGTCTTTACAAGTTGTTAAAGGTTCAAATAGACGATAATGCATTAATGTCACAGATCGCTTTTGCTGTCCCTCGCCTTGGCTCTCGCAGCCAATATCTTTTTTCTCAAAAATATTCAAGGACCAATCTGGGTTTCAATTCTTCCATTAACAATATGTGTAGGCTTTATAACTGTTACTGTCATGAAGTTGACATATTTTTTGACTCAATAAATATATTCAAGACTAAATTGTTAAGTAACATAAATAATTTTTAAAAATAAAAATCTTGTAATTTGCTAGTAATTTTTAAGTTACGTTTTAAGATTCTAAGTTCCTTGTTCTTGTTATATTGTTTTCACTAAACTATTTATTTCTATAATGTTAACCATAAGTTGTCTGCTGCTGTCTTCAAGCATGTTAATTTGTGATTTGTCTTAATGCTTGGTATAATTGGCAAATTTGCTGTACTGAAGCATTCAATAAAGAATTTATTTATTTATTTATTATCTTATCATTTCTCCGACAACTATACTAAATTACAAATCGACGTGTTGATAAATCGTTTAAAATCTGATGATGTAATTGAAAATATATTTAACTATATACTATTTAATGTTTAAAGGTTTGTTATTGTTGTTTGTCGATTACAGAGCTGAAAATCTGGCCTGTAAACCTGACAACTCAGACTTAAATTGAGTTTAAGTTGTTATGAAAGTTGGACTAAAAGTTTCAAAACATATTAATTCTAATGGATGAATTAAATGAATAGGATGACATTCGAGGGGTTTACCGTTTCTTATTTAAAGTCTTACTGACAATAACAAACTCCCTACTTTCCATGTTTAATTATATAAATTTTTAACCTATTTGCTAAGTATTATATATTTTGCTAAAGTATGAGTTATTAAAATAACAAACGCATATAAAACAAAAACATTTACTTTAATGCTAAAAAAGTTACATTTATAAATATTAGTTCGATATTTAGATTTTTTAAATTACGGTTTTGTGAACATATTTTTATACATAAAATACAATAAATAACTATGTAGCAAAAAAACATATAGCATCTAACTGTGCCGGGATAGTAAGTATTTTTTGTATTTTGTGTAAAACAGTGTTAAATGTTTCTATGTTTAAATTTCGAGTATTTATTTATTGTGCTTTCAATGCAGTAAGAACCAATGAGGCACTATAACAGTGTGAAACACGTCCTGCATTGAACTGGATATTGTGACACTTAAGCAAAAAGGACACAATAATATAAATAATCATAACAGGTGATGAGGCTAAAAAAATCGAATCAAATTGAAATTGACGGGGAATTTGCCAAACTCCACGAGGTTTAGACGACAGGAGCGTCAGCGCCTGAGTCAATACAGCCACGCGGCGCGCCACGTGACATCTAACTACGTCCACTGTTATATTCTGTGAAACAATTCTAAAACATTCTCTTTTGTTTCGTCCTCATTTCCATTTTCCACGCAGACAGCAGCAATTAAGGGATTCCTAGCAATAAATTGGTCATTGTTGTTTGGTTAATTTGATTTATCTTTGGACTCAATGTCGTGTTGATGATTCATTATTTTGTCTTGGCTATGAGTTAGAAGTTGTTAATCTGCTGTGGAAAAAGTGGAATTAGACTTGGATTGCAAATACTGAAGGGCAAGTTCATGCTGGGAATAGATGACTTGAAGGAATTAATTATGTTTTTTTGCTACCGCTCACGTAAAGAATCTTTTTTTGAATCATGTTTAGCCTTATTATTGGAATATTTTTTCAAATGGTAACATATCCATACGTGTGAATCTATTACACCCTACGTAATATTCAGTTATAATGTTTTATTTAAAATTCTTGGGCAAAACCCAAGAGCCTCGCGGTAAGAAGGTCGGAGCGACTCCTCGCAAAACAACATAGGCGAGATTTTTAATTCCTCCGAAGAGGCGTGATGTTTTCAGTTTTCGCGCGAAACTCGGGGCAGTTTTTTGTGCGATCCGGTATATGTGTTCGTGTGTGGCAATTATTAACAACTTGACGAGGATCAGCACATAATTAAGTGAAGGTGGGTGTTGTCCAAGAATTTCAAATAATATATTCGCCGCGCCCAAAAATTATCATGTCATTTCGTTTTTTCAAATACAATATTTTAATTAAAAGTATTAAATGTAAAATAATTACATGTAAATATCGGAGGAAATACAAGCTCATAAATAAAGGCTAGGCAAAGGATAGATAGATGATTAGCAATTAATTGGAATGAGGTTGACATTCACTTCAAAGTACCTAAATTATTCGGGAAATTCTTTTGATAGTTAACCTGCTTTTTGTGTACTATTAAAATGTTTAAAATTTTGTTCCTGCCTTTTATTATCGTGCCTGGAAAGTGTCACCATAATATTAGTAGTAAAACCCATAAGATTCAATGGATAATTTTAATACTATTATTTGTTGTGATTCGTTATGAATTGGGCCCCTTTAAGTGTGTATTCTTTTGTTCGAGTTTGGTATGTAAATCAAACAAACATATCTGACCAATAATAATGTTGGTTGAAACGGTTTTAATATTGTACTAAGGAAGTAAAAATTACGATAAATATTGGATTTTTTATCACTTGGACAAACTGTGATAAAGGTATACCTTGTTTATTTACCTGAGGAAGAACATATTTCATTTATCAAAACCCTTATTCTCTGCGCTTTGTGGTTTACCTTACCTACTTTCTTACTGAATTGGATATCCACATTTTATCACTTGATCGCAAGTCAAAATTTAGGAACGTCCACCACCATGAATTCCCATTTATCTTTCGCATAATAAATCTCTTGCCTTCAGAAGTCACAACTCAGGTACTCGGGTAGTTTAACCGACGACATTTTGTCACACACGACCGACCACTGGCCGGCTTCCTTTACTTTCCACGACCACCGCGAATGTCCTCTGTATGACTGCGGTACTGTTACGTCCGCCTTGTCCACTCGCCACTGCCTTCGCGATCGCTGCGACGACAGGCGCAGAGAACCTCACAGAGAAGAATCAAACTGAGGTCGCTTTTAAAAGGGTCTTCTGTGGCGCCCAAGTACTAGTTACAGTTAAATCCAGTTACGGTCACAGTTGAGTACTAGTTACTAGTTACATCCAGTTGCTATAGTTGAGTTAAATTAGGAGAGGGCAGCGACAGTGCTGCTCTCTTGCGGAGTTAATGGTAAACCAAGTCCTCGACACACGCTGGGCAGCGCTCGACACACTCTGATCGCAACATTAGAAGATACCTCTTTTTGATTCTCCTCTGTGCGAGTTTTTAGAATCCGTAAACCTCCGACCAACATCACCAGAGTGCGGTACAGGCCGTAGGCTTGCGCCGGTACCTAGATTTTTCAGGGGGAAGCAGCCCTGTAACCTAACAAAACCATCCGACATTACCCACCTTTCGAAATCAACCAATCCCCTCACAACACACCTCTGCTCCGCAAACGAAAACCCCACCAAAACCCACACCCAACTTAAATACAAACCAACAGCAGGCACAACAGCAGGCATTCGTATTGTACCCTAACTTGATTTCGTATTTAACTACAAAGTATGTCCACAAAATATATCTTCATAATTTTACTCAACGCAATTTTTGAACTTTCGAATCATGTACTTCTAGTCTCATAATTTTACAGCTTTACAACCAGTTTGGTTTCCCTAACAAATTCACCTACCACTACTTCACCCCTGGAATCATCACATTTATATCATGAAACCGAATCCGCGAACAAACCATATGTTTACAACCTTGAACGTACCCTAGAATTGTTAGTTTCTCTGATCATGCTTTAACAGGACGGTTAAAGAACTTACTATATAGAATCGACTTTTCAACAAAAACGGTTTAAACGATGTCCTTACATTATTCGTTTACATTAAGTCATACACAGGTAAAATAAAACATATGAATGATGATTTTAACCGTCGATTTTAGCGGTGGAGACGAGTTCTAAAGTTGAGCCCGACGCCGATGACAGAGCAAGGCAGTGGCGAGAAAGTTTTGACATTTCCGCGGCCGCAACCAGTTCCCGTGTGGGTAAGAGTGTGTGGCGTGTGGGTGCTGTTATTTACCACACGAATGGAGAGAAAAACCGACTGGCTCCACGAATATTTGCAAGAGAGTGTGTTGGATTTGACCTCCTGGACTCGTCCTCAATGGCATTTTTACATTACTAAAAAGAAGACTTAATTAATTCTAAACGCGTTCAGTTTGTCATAGCTTAAGACAATTTTATAAGTTACTAGCTGTTCAACACGGTTTTACCCGTGGAAAAACAGAAAAACTTCCTTGAATTTCAGATTTAATGTTAAGGTTGCCATGACAACTACATGAGCTTTCCTATACTTTAACATTGGAACTTTGATGTATCATAGGGCGTAGCCCTGAAGAAATTTTTAAAAATCCGTTCTTAGTGGGTGCCTATGCCCTGAGAGGAACGTTAATGCAAAGTTTCAAGATTCTAGGTCAAGTAGTTTGGGCTGTGCGATGATAGGTCAGTGGTGTTTAACAAATATACATAGTGGATGTCTATTAAATGAAACAGAATTCATTAAAAACCTGTAAAAAGAATATGATTCTACTTTTCCTCGACGCCTATTAACAGAGGTTTTAACGCGAATCAAGCACTGTGCACTTCGACTCCTTAGGTATTGCTGTATCTTGTAGTTTTCATAGTAATTTAAGACTCTTTTTTTTAAGCATATTTCATGTCTAATGGTTGACAAACCTATTTATAAAAATATGTAAATCACAAACATGATTTTCTACATAAACGATTTATTTTTTATACAAAGCCTACTATTTTAACCTGAAATTACCAAGAGGCAAATGCTATGGCAAATCATACAGGCTTCACAGTATTTCTTTAAGTAAAGTAACTTATTTATCGCTGAAATTATAATTTTAAGCAAATACAAATATAATGCTTATCTAGCTATTTTAATATTTTTTATCCAGAACGAATAATATTGTAAGTTTTAAATCTATATAATTTTAAATACAAATAAAGTCTTACAGCATGTTTAGGATCAGCAATCTAGGTAAATCACTTAGAACTGGCTAAAGCCGGGTCCCGACAAATCTTTCAATTAAATCTGTTCCTATTCGCCTTACCTTCTTAGCTTCTTCACCCCGATTCTTCTTTCCTGTGCAGAGAATCTTTCAACTTTTATAAAATAAAATGAAGGTTTGTCTGTAAAGAAGCTCTCGCCTTTATCAAATTTGACCATCGTAGCTGTATCTAAGAAACGTTTTTTAAAACAATCTCGTCATTTATGGGCTCCAAAAGCTTAACAATGCCCCTGATCTTGGGCTCATCACCACCGTTCAACTGAATGCAGCCTATTTAACCTCTTGAGTCATCGAAAGATTCCACAATGCTCGTACACTCTGGCCGTTGAACTGACCGTCGGGACATCTTGCATCTTATCATCCCTTCGTCGGACACAGTGACGTGGACTCTGATAGATCATCACTTTGTTTAAATTAGTGATGTTTACTTTGGTCTTTTTTATTCAGACAAAATGTAAGACTGAGTCATCGAAATGTATCTTTGTTTTTGGCATTGTCTTTCAATTCTAAATACACTAAAATTATCAAAAATTCCTAAGGCAAATTAATTATAATGTATAAAATAATGAATGCTTACTAGATTGTTTTCAACTTGGAGCGAGCGTCCACTGTGTTTGCAGACCAGTTCAGTTTTTATTCCCATTGTCGACCTCGACCGGTGAATATCCTCGGGAAGACCTTGAGTGCAGTATTCAATTTATATTACATGCCCCTGAAAGATGGACTCATAAAAATAAAGACTACATTATTTGCCGAAGTAAACAATATTTTAACAAAATTAGTTTTAGTTATTACAAATATACATAAACAAATATTACAATAGTACCTGGTGGACCGAGCCTTGCTCGGTGTTATTTCATGTTTACCAGTTCATCCAGTTACTATAAAATATTTCAATGTCATAAAATTAATAAATAGAAACCTTTTTTATTGCTCCATGGACTCTTCATCCCACTTGCTGTATTTTCCCTTAATGGCTGTAGATTCCAAACAGCTGTTATGATTACTTCATTTGTTTACACTTTCCTTGTTTATTTTCGTTGCTATCGCGGCAACACATAAGGCCAATGTTAAAATTTTACAACTTTAAAATTCGATTTATTACGTTATTAGATTTTCTCTGGCCAAGTAATCTGCATAATAGACGTTTTTGAGTCATAAATTACTTATTTCCAGACTTTGAAGGAAATCCTCGGAGCCGTTTTTGAGATCGTTGTGCAAGCAAGCAAGCAAGCAAGCAAGCATACATACATACATACAAGATAACACCGCTCGTATAAGAGTATAGGATACATTACAAATACAATACAAGTTAGTACAATAAAACTTATCATTTTTAACAATTGTTATTTTGTTTTCAGGTATGTCTGGTTCTATTGAACGGCCTGCAGTCGATAAGTACAAACTATTTTTTAACTCGTTATAAGTTTACATAAATAGAAATGTTCACAAACTATCTTGAACACTTTAATCATATAACAAGTAACATTAGAGAGTATGCGGTTTATTAGTTTGGTAAACACATAAAAATAACAGTCTGTATAAGAGTCTACATTATATTTCCAACAAATGTTGCGTCCGATATTTACAAAAGTCAACAATCACGTTTTCATGGCGGACGGAAGAAAAGTATCTTACAAGGAAGTTGTGAGTGGTACGCAAAAAGTTGACCGATTTGAAAGTGACCGCGGGTTCGAATTTCAATCGCCTAAAAGGAGAAAGGTCCTTCTGTTGTTCTTTGTAGTAACTTCCTTTAAGACGACAGTGATTTCCCTTGGTACGTGATTGAAGGATGCACCGATTTAGCCTCTTTACACATCCTAGCAAGTTTGCTCGGAACTGGTAATGTGGGCCAGATTAGCCAGTTAACTCATTAGAGATATTCTCCTTAATTACGTAACCTGGGGCTTCAGTGTACGGTATTACTTAAAATTTGAGCACTGGAAGTGTAAAGGTTGAAGAGTGCATATTCGCAGATATTTCGGTACAAATCAAGTAACATAGCCCAGTCCGCTATGTTAATTTTAGCATTGTACTTACGGAGGGAGCGCGGCACGTAATTTGACTCACACTAAACATTTTGAAATATTTGGATAGATTTCTGGAAGTGGTACAGGAGAGCTTTGAAAGGATCGGGGGGGGGGGGGCAGGCATTCCGTCTCCCCTAGACCAGTGGAGACGGACAGGTATCGCGCAAGGAGCTGCAAACACCAAATCGAACCACTTGACTACTTTACTTACTTGTTACTTACTCAGTTGTTTACTTTTAACTCTGATTTTTAACTAGCCCTGTCTCCTTCTCGTGATCAGTGATAGGGTCAGAAATTTGCAAATTTAGTAGATCGGGTCGCAAAACATTAAATGGACATTTTTTATTTATAATTTTGCTTCTTACATTATTATTCCCTTTCGATTACTTTGTTTTTATTTTGTTCTTACATTGTTCGTTTGTACAAGTCTCCATTGCCAGTGGGATCGAAATGAAACCGCACTCAGACGAAGTGCGCTGCTGTAGCTCAAGTTGTCTGGATCCTATTTCTAGTTTCTCTTGATTGTCCCTAAGTTTACTCTGTTCTTCCTCTCTTTAAATTTATTCCTACTCTAACACCACCCTTTCCTTGCCCTGGGATCATTATATTCCTACCCTGTCGTTACTTTTGAACAGTTTTTCAACACATTGGAGGTACCCTTGTTTTATCTTACTTTTACCCTGGGTTTACCAGTCCGTTTCTTACCGATCACAATCCATTTCTTACATTAAACTTGGTTTTCTTCTGATCCTGTCCTGTTATTAACCTATTTTGACCGTGCAGTTGTATTGTTCTTATCGTGGTACTGTCCTGCTCTTATCCACCAGTCACCCCGTGTCGCCAGTGGGAGCGGAATGTCGCCCTGGACACTGCAGGACTGGCGCTGCTGGGGTGGTACTGTCCTGCTCTTATCCACCAGTTACCCCGTGTCGCCAGTGGGAGCGGAATGTGCCCTGGACACTGCAGAACTGGCGCTGCTGGGGTGGTACTGTCCTGCTCTTATCCACCAGTCACCCCGTGTCGCCAGTGGGAGCGGAATGCCGCCCTGGACACTGCAGGACTGGCGCTGCTGGGTTGGGACTGTCCTGCTCTTATCCACCAGTCACCCCGTGTCGCCAGTGGGAGCGGAATGTGCCCTGGACACTGCAGAACTGGCGCTGCTGGGGTGGTACTGTCCTGCTCTTATCCACCAGTCACCCCGTGTCTCCAGTGGGAGCGGAATGTGCCCTGGACACTGCAGGACTGGCACTGCTGGGGTGGTACTGTCCTGCTCTTATCCACCAGTTACCCCGTGTCGCCAGTGGGAGCGGAATGCCGCCCTGGACACTGCAGGACTGGCGCTGCTGGGGTGGTACTGTCCTGCTCTTATCCACCAGTCACCCCGTGTCTCCAGTGGGAGCGGAATGTGCCCTGGACACTGCAGGACTGGCGCTGCTGGGGTGGTACTGTCCTGCTCTTATCCACCAGTCACCCCGTGTCTCCAGTGGGAGCGGAATGTGCCCTGGACACTGCAGGACTGGCGCTGTTGGGGTGGTACTGTCCTGCTCTTATCCACCAGTCACCCTGTGTCGCCAGTGGGAGCGGAATGTGCCCTGGACACTGCAGGACTGGCACTGCTGGGGTGGTACTGTCCTGCTCTTATCCACCAGTCACCCTGTGTCGCCAGTGGGAGCGGAATGTGCCCTGGACAGTGCAGGACTGGCGCTGCTGGGGTGGTACTGTCCTGCTCTTATCCACCAGTCACCCCGTGTCGCCAGTGGGAGCGGAATGTCGCCCTGGACACTGCAGGACTGGCGCTGCTGGGGTGGTACTGTCCTGCTCTTATCCACCTGTCACCCCGTGTCGCCAGTGGGAGCGGAATGTCGCCCTGGACAGTGCAGGACTGGCGCTGCTGGGGTGGGACTGTCCTGCTCTTATCCACCAGTCACCCCGTGTCGCCAGTGGGAGCGGAATGTGCCCTGGACACTGCAGGACTGGTGCTGCTGGGGTGGTACTGTCCTGCTCTTATCCACCAGTTACCCCGTGTCGCCAGTGGGAGCGGAATGCCGCCCTGGACACTGCAGGACTGGCGCTGCTGGGGTGGGACTGTCCTGCTCTTATCCACCAGTCACCCCGTGTCGCCAGTGGGAGCGGAATGCCGCCCTGGACACTGCAGGACTGGCGCTGCTGGGGTGGTACTGTCCTGCTCTTATCCACCAGTTACCCCGTGTCGCCAGTGGGAGCGGAATGCCGCCCTGGACACTGCAGGACTGGCGCTGCTGGGGTGGTACTGTCCTGCTCTTATCCACCAGTCACCCCGTGTCGCCAGTGGGAGCGGAATGTCGCCCTGGACACTGCAGGACTGGCGCTGCTGGGGTGGTACTGTCCTGCTCTTATCCACCAGTTACCCCGTGTCGCCAGTGGGAGCGGAATGCCGCCCTGGACACTGCAGGACTGGCGCTGCTGGGGTGGTACTGTCCTGCTCTTATCCACCAGTCACCCCGTGTCGCCAGTGGGAGCGGAATGCCGCCCTGGACACTGTAGGACTGGCGCTGCTGGGGTGGTACTGTCCTGCTCTTATCCACCAGTCACCCCGTGTCGCCAGTGGGAGCGGAATGCCGCCCTGGACAGTGCAGGACTGGCGCTGCTGGGGTGGTACTGTCCTGCTCTTATCCACCAGTCACCCCGTGTCGCCAGTGGGAGCGGAATGCCGCCCTGGACAGTGCAGGACTGGCGCTGCTGGGGTGGTACTGTCCTGCTCTTATCCACCAGTCACCCCGTGTCGCCAGTGGGAGCGGAATGCCGCCCTGGACACTGTAGGACTGGCGCTGCTGGGGTGGTACTGTCCTGCTCTTATCCACCAGTCACCCCGTGTCTCCAGTGGGAGCGGAATGTCGCCCTGGACACTGCAGAACTGGCGCTGCTGGGGTGGTACTGTCCTGCTCTTATCCACCAGTCACCCCGTGTCGCCAGTGGGAGCGGAATGCCGCCCTGGACACTGCAGGACTGGCGCTGCTGGGGTGGTACTGTCCTGCTCTTATCCACCAGTTACCCCGTGTCGCCAGTGGGAGCGGAATGTCGCCCTGGACACTGCAGGACTGGCGCTGCTGGGGTGGGACTGTCCTGCTCTTATCCACCAGTTACCCCGTGTCGCCAGTGGGAGCGGAATGTGCCCTGGACACTGCAGGCCTGGCGCTGCTGGGGTGGTACTGTCCTGCTCTTATCCACCAGTCACCCCGTGTCGCCAGTGGGAGCGGAATGTGCCCTGGACACTGCAGCACTGGCGCTGCTGGGGTGGTACTGTCCTGCTCTTATCCACCAGTCACCCCGTGTCGCCAGTGGGAGCGGAATGCCGCCCTGGACTCTGCAGGACTGGCGCCGCTGGGGTGGTACTGTCCTGCTCTTATCCACCAGTCACCCCGTGTCGCCAGTGGGAGCGGAATGCCGCTTTGGACACTGCAGGACTGGCGCCGCTGGGGTGGTACTGTCCTGCTCTTATCCACCAGTCACCCCGTGTCGCCAGTGGGAGCGGAATGTACCCTGGACACTGCAGGACTGGCGCCGCTGGCGTGGTACTGTCCTGCTCTTATCCACCAGTCACCCCGTGTCGTCAGTGGGAGCGGAATGTCGCCCTGGACACTGCAGGACTGGCGCTGCTGGGGTGGTACTGTCCTGCTCTTATCCACCAGTCACCCCGTGTCGCCAGTGGGAGCGGAATGCCGCCCTGGACACTGCAGGACTGGCGCTGTGCGGCTCGAGTTACCGGTAAAGTGAGTGTCGTGAGCCCGGCCGGCCCAGCACTTTCCCTTCGCTCCTTTCCTCGGCCCTCGGGCCCAAACCGACTTCCAAATTTTGAAACCGGTACTGATTCTCTGCCCTGCTGTGTCTGACTCTGTTGTAACGGGCGTTTTAACGTGTGTGGCTTTCAAGCTTTTCTTTTAGACCTTGTTTACCCTCCGGGTTACTTGGTTAATCCTGGAGATTTAGTTAGTCTAGTTTTTTCCTGGTCTGAATCATTTTATTATTAGCTAAGATTCAATTATTGGCTCAGTAAGAGTGTCTTACACCGAGTTTGGCCGGTGGTCCTCGAGTCGTTTACTCGGTTAAGAATAACGTTTTTCTTCGACATCTCTTCAGATTCATGGGCTACGAGAAATTACAGATAAATAACTAACTGCTGAATCTATTTGGAACCTACACCTGCGTGGCTAACATTATAAAGACTTGTTAAAGCCTATAAAAAGGTCAAAATATAATTTATTTTACTTTTATGATGTAAATTTAAAGTGGTTCTGTCTTTGAAATCCTAAACAAAGTAATGACCATGGATATATACAACAAAATATCTTAAACTCATCTTTCTTTAGATAAATAATATATATTGTATCTTTTATAACCTGATGTAAAAATTAATAAATTTCAGAGAATAATGATCCTGGTAATATCAGTACGTTGTCCCAGGTTTATCCTTATGGAAAATTATTACAATGTTCCTATCTCGCTTGTACCATAGGATGTCATTATAAAACTTATTATGTAGCCTCTTCTAGTTCTGTGGTAGGTAGCCTTGTTGTTCTTAAGGCTAATCTTATTTATGGACTTAAATTGATATTTCTTGTTGTGATGCCACAAAAGTATTTATTTGCGAATTTCAAATTCCGCTGGCTTTTGGGTATGTTTGATATCATTACGATTATTACAATTCAAATACCATAGCAAGTAAAATTAATTCTCTCCAATATCAATTTTTAAATTATTTTCCATTTTTTTATTTCAGTTGTCTTTTTCTCCCATTATTTTTAACTTTGTTTTGTTTCATTTTACAACATTACCGTACAGTTTTTCTTTTTACCTCCAGAGTTACACGTGGACATTAAACACGCGTCTGTGAAGCCTGATAATCGATCTCTGAGTAATTTCATCTCTGGAAAGGGAAAGCTGGAACGTCGAAACTGAAAGGTTACAGTTGTTAAACCGTGGCCTTTCGATATTATTAAACCTTCTAGAAGAAAATATTAAATCTTGTATCGATAATTTACTTCATAAATATTTATTGCTTGACTGTATACATAAACATTGCAATTGATTCGATAACTAAATTAATTACTTGGATATAAAAGCTAGATGAAACGACATTAAATATCTATATCACACTAGTTGCTGCACCCGTTCTTCACAAATTTTTAAAGTTCTAAAAATATTATCACGTTGAGATTTTACCATAGTTCAAATGGCATAAGTTGTGTCAAACTTTTCATGACATGATTAGGTTTAGTTGACTCTTTATCATCAGTTGTGGCTGAAATACAACATTGGTTTAATAAAGATAATAGGTTATTTCAAGCTTATTAGCCCATTAAGTTGACAAGAACTTCAAGATAAATGTTCCTGTTATAATATATAAAATTCTGTTATAGATTTGCTTTTCATTAGATATTTTACACATAATTTTTCTAGACCTGTAAATGTTTATTTTTAATATAGTTCTTTAGACAATTTTCCAGAGGCATTCATTTACTGTACCTTTTGTTCAATAAAAATTGAAACAACAAAATGGAAGATCTAATTTTGTATAAACTGTCCAGACTTTTGTCAACTCTTCTATGCAAATTGGTATAGCTGCAATTTATTTAAAACTATACACAAGTATATATTGTGGTTTTCCTTAAAAAACTATTATTTATTATTGATTGTAAAACTCAATTGTGTATCCTGAAAACTCGTCGTGCTGATATTCTTAAAACCGTTCAATATTTGATAAAGATCAAAATCTGGACAAACCTTTGATTTTTATTAAACAGCTCGTATTGTAGGGGTTGGTGGGGAGTATCTAGCAGTCCTTTGTTAGAGATACAAAAATTTATGGAATTTAAGTTGGTTGTTCCAATAAGCAACAGTACAACATTCTATCTCTGCATCACAAAATTCTATCTTGCACAATAATTCTATCGTGTATAATATTCTACCGCTGCACAATATTCTATCTTGTAAAATATTCTATCATCCGCAACTAATAATTTTTTAAGATCTATTACATAAATATATGAAGGTCTTTAATTTTTTTAACATTTTCGGAATTTAGTGGTTTACCACCTTAATTTATATAGAGAGAAACTCATATATCCCACATATAATTTTCAAAAGGCTCGTACTTAGAGCCTTAGGGCCACTTAGAGACGCCATTTCTACTGAAATTGACTGAGATGCCAATCCTGACGTCAATGATGGCGAATATCCGCAACAATCAAAATGGAAACAATTCTGCTGAGTTTTAAATCGGAAATATCACCGAGGAATGGAGTTCATAGTACAGAATGAGGCAAATTTTATGATTTTATTAGCTAAGGACTTGAACCACCTGAATGCTCTGCCCAATAATATATAGTCAATTATCAGATAGTTGGCCCGTTCCGGACCAACAAACATATCTCAGCTATTTACAAACTGGACTCAGCTGCCATTGATTGTTGGGATATTAATTAATAATCCTGACAAAATGAATTAGCTAGCCTTTGTCAGTAACAAGGCTTTCATCTCCTTCATCGTACACTCTTCACTCGTATTCCGGTCACAATACGCAACCAGTTCCGTCCCGACCAAAAGCTGGTGTAAAAGTGCTCAGGATGAATCTGGCTAGTTGCTGATTACTTTATCACCAACGTTTTTGATTTCGTTCACCAAGGGCTCTCCCAGAGTCATTGTCGTGGGAAGCATACTACCCAAAGATATGTGAGGAACATAATTTTTCATAGATGGCCAGAATTCCCTCAGTTTTAACAACCAAAGTTCTGATTTTTCGGCTCTAGAGTAGAGATTTAAATTGCTTCTCATATTGTTTGTACCTCTCTCCATAACTGGAGTGCCTTGGGACCACGGTCCGCCCTTTCAAATGAATGACGTCTCTCCATTTTTTGGAGATAACCCAACTGAGCAGAGCACACACTGGGTAGATTTTTGATGAGGGTGAGTTTTATGGCCCTTGAAGGGTACACCCCAACTGAGCACGGTGGTCACTTTTCAAGGTATACCGCAAGTGAGCTCAGTGAAAACCTATACTCTCCACATCAGCCCGGAGCATGGCCCCCACAAGGGTGGGGCTGGTGCAACTCTGGTCACAGGGCCCGGGCCCCTGGGGGACTCATAATGTAAATGCATTTTCAGTCAAATAAAAGTGAATGCGTGATTTATTTAAATTGAGTTTTGCAATAATTTTCCCAATAAAGTTTTTGTTTTTTTAGATTGAACTATTAGCCTAATTATTCAATATTATAGATTAATTATCAGTCCAAATCAAATTTTTATAGGATGAAAAAGTTACCAAGTAATATTTGAAACGTAGCTTAGCACACGAACATAGGGGGGCCCGAGGCAGAAGCTGGTTACGGGCCCGCAATTGAATGTGGGGCCCGTGGTCCAGAGAGGCATTTTCATTACAATAAAAATGTGCTCAGTTGGGGGGGTCCCATTTTAGCGAATTTCCTTAAAGGAATACGCTATTATTGTAGGTCTCATGGTAAGACCTAAGCCCGAGACCATGTTAACTTTTCATTTCGGGGCCCCCAGAAGCAAAAACACTATTCGTTAGAATTTATATATATATATGTCTGTTAACACGATAGCGACCGTAAATATGGTCCGATCTTAATGAAATTTGGTACAGACGTGTAAAGTGGTAATCACTCGGACGAGTTCGTGAACCAGCCCGCTCGGACCACTGGAAGGGGGTTAAAGGGGAGTAAACCCTCCAAAAATGGGTTTTTTGAGTTTTTTAAATAGAAAATTAAAAATTATCCAATTTTTGCTAGCATTATTGAATTCAGCTCAAAAAAAACAAACAATTTAGTATTTTGAATTACTGCTCTATGTCCATTGGTTTCCGAGATATTGAAAGTGGTAAACACAGTACGTTGTCCCAATGTTAACCTTATGGGAAATAAATAAATTTCTATATCTCGCTTAACTCTCAACATATCTTGGTAATACTCGGTATATGGCTTCTTCTAGTTCAGATCAACTAAATATTGAATTAAAACCACCCAGTATTGATATACCCGTAGCAGCAAGCCTGCATACTCATTCACCATGTCATTCTTATGGAGCTTACAAAAACATGTTGAATCTCGCTATGTTGGATTGAAATATGTTGTTTTGCATTTGAAATTCGCTAAGTATACAGGTCTGCTGCAACGGGGGTATTTTATCTCAGGGCCGAGCCAATAGACCCCCTTCAGCCCCCCGTTCTGTTCGCGGAAGCCGCGACTCCCGCCTCCCCCGGCGGACGGACTGTAGCACCCGGCAGTGAAAGTTCTCCCCCGGCGACCTCGGTGTAGAGTGAAAGGCCCGTGGAGGCGCGGGTCTACCGACCGCCGGGCGGCTAGGAAGCTCACTTTCACTATTTCAGCCGCCGCGCCCGTTACGTGGCAGCGAGAGTGAGATATATAGTCCAGCCGCTATTCTTCGCGTTTTCCTACAGATGTTGCGCAACCCGATTTTCTCACCCACTAACGCCGTAATTAATGCAGATTTGATGAGACTTTATAATTGGGCAGCGAGCAGCGAGCACGCATCCCTGCCCGACGCCGTCTTCCGCCTTCCGCGAGCTGATAGGCTGATAGCGATCTGCTGTGAATTTGTCCGGGCGACACGGATGAAATGAGGGGCGATGAAATAAGAAGAAATTAAGTTCGTAACGAATTTAAGGAGGCTAAGACAGTATTTAAGGAGGCTGACTGCATGGATGTAGGGATCGGGTAATTTCCCTCCAAGAATCTCCAAGATCAGATTGACTGAACTGGCCTACTTTTTAAAGTTCTCAATCCCACATTCCTTATTGCGCCTTCCTTAAAAAACGAGACATTCAAATTGACCAGGATGATTTGTTAATAAAGCAGCAGCTAGTTTCTTTTCTTCTAGATTTAAAAAATGTTCAAGCCCGTCGCGTCGTCGTCGTGGGTCAATCATAGTTACGCGGCGATCCCAAAAATGCGAGGTACCGTAAAAGCAATAATACTCACAAACGTAATCAGTCATCTTGAAACAGAAGTCTGGAAAAGAACCAGTGACGTTTGACCTATTCTGACGCCTCGGTAATTATATGATAATATCTGAAAGCAAAGATTTTTTTCACCAAAAAATATAAATTATTGTATGTTCTCAATCAAGAGGATCTTTAACCTAAATTGGAATTTTTTGTGAGAGAGTGTTGGCGAATTGTGGACACGAAAGAACGCATGATTTATTAAATTAGAAGTTCCAGTCACTAGAAATGATGAGACTACATGCATTCCCCGCTAGACCAAGATAAGTAAATTAATTCTTGGACCAAAAAACATTTGGCAGTGTCATACGAAAATTCTGTTTCATCACAGATTTAGTTTAAATCTTATTGATCTTATTTGAAAAAAATTGGGTCAAAACTTGGGACTGGAACCTCCGCAATGAATGAATCCACAATGAATCAACTAATTAATAGCGTTGTCAATGCTATCGATTATTTGGGCTTCTGGTTCCACCTGTACCGTTTAAACTCCCGATTTCAATTAAGTGCATAAGAGGATTTATATTTCCTTCACTGGGTTTTCATACCTCAGTAAACATTAAATAACGCAGTATAATTTGGAGGGTTGAACTTCCTCCTGCAGAAAGAACAGAGCGCTTGGCTTTCTCTCATATAAACTCCCAAAAAGCAATTAGTTGCTCTCTCCATCTCGGCGGCTTTGGAAATTGTTTTGTGCACTTAGAACATTCAGGGACGTTTTCTCCACGTTAGGTACCATGTCAGATCGGGACATTGGCCGTTTCTGAAGCTGCAACCTTCAGAACAAATTAATGTGACTTTCAAAATGTGAAAACGAGTGTGTTGGATTCTAGACTTTCATGCGAATATTTTTAATTAGTGTTTAACATAGTGGATTTTTATAGTTGAGTGTTCGGTTTAGGAAATAAGGGAAATTAAAAATGTACTTAAGAAACGATACTCATTAATGTGTATTTAAAGGTGAAAATGGATGGAATGGATGAAGGAGATGCGTCTGCTGATTTATTTCTCGAGATTATCCTAACGTTTTATCAGATTCTTTGGGTTACACTGATAAATCCATACCAATAATCCAACAATAACTGAGTCCAAAGTGGCCGAAACAAAACAACGTGATGAGATATCGAGATTTTTTTTTAATCGAACGGGCACTCGTCCGAATACAAAGCGAGGAAACCGTGCCCCATTGGGTTAAAAACCAAACCCTTATTATTGTTCTGTAATATTTTGAAAATGTATTTATTTGCAGATTTGATCGACGAGGTCATTAATACATTTTTTATAATTAAAGAACTGCTCTCTTCCCAAATCAACGCATTTGTTCACTTCCTTATAACTTCGCGCGACCCTTCTACATCGTAGTACTTATTTTAATCACGGACGATAGTAGAACCGTACTGCAAATTCCAGCCCGTACATTGATAAAAAAACAATTATCATTGTTGTTTAAGAAAATAATTTCATTATTCGATTTCATGAAAACAGCCCAAAATATATTTATCCAATTCACCAAAATCATAAAACTCTTCGGTCAACTGATACCCCAAAACCCGAGGAAACCAAGTAGCCTTCCAGGACCAGGAAACGCACAGTATAATCCTTTTACCGGGTCATGAAAGAAAGGGAAAGTGGTCGGGAGGTGCGGGAGGGGGGGGCCCGCGGGAGAGGGGGGACGGCGGCTCCACTGTGTCAGTGTGTTGTTGGTAGCGCCCGGCGCGAGCGCGGTGTGGTCGTGGTATGCCCGTGGCGTCCAGAGAATTGCAGCGAGTTGTAGTTCTTTGACGGATTCTGAGGATGTACGAGGCCAAGTGTCTAGTGATGGACTACACTAACCACGCGGCCCCGACGGCCGCCCAGCCGCCCCCGCACCAGCTGCACCACCAGTTCCACCAGCTGCACCCCCTGGCGCCGGACACCAGCAGCCGCTGGACCCAGTACCAGCAGCTGTGGCGGCAGCACCACATGTTCATCAACGGTAAACACGTAGAGTTAGGCTCCAGAGAGCAGGCCGGGTGCGTTACCGCCTCCGTTCTTGGATCGGGTTGTACCACACCACATGTTTATCGACGGTAAATGCATAGAGTAATGTTCTAGAGGTTGGGAAACAGAGTGGCGGAAGCCTTCAGAGGGTGTCAAACACTATAAAGCTCCAGAGGGCGTCAAACACCGTAAAGTAACGCTCCAAAGGGTGTCAAACACCATAAAGTAGGGTTCCAGAGTGTGTTTTAGTAAAATGTGTAGATTAGGGCTCCAGAGGGTGTCAAACACCATAGAGTAAAGCTCCAGAGGGTGTCAAACACCATAAAGTAGGGTTCCAGAGTGTGTTTTAGTAAAATGTGTAGATTAGGGCTCCAGAGGGTGTCAAACACCATAGAGTAAAGCTCCAGAGGGTGTCAAACATCTTATAGTAAAGCTCTAGAGTATGTCAAACACCATAAAGTAGGGTTCCAGAGTGTGTTTTAGTAAACGGTGTAGAGTAGGCTCCAGAGGGTGTCAAACACCATAGAGTAAAGCTCCAGAGGGTGTCAAACATCTTATAGTAAAGCTCTAGAGTATGTCAAACACCATAAAGTAGGGCTCCAGAGTGTGTTTTAGTAAACGGTGTAGAGTAGGCTCCAGAGGGTGTCAAACACCATAGAGTAAAGCTCCAGAGGGTGTCAAACATCTCATAGTAAAGCTCTAGAGTATATCAAACACCATAAAGTAGGGTTCCAGAGTGTGTTTTAGTAAACGGTGTAGAGTAGGCTCCAGAGGGTGTCAAACACCATAGAGTAAAGCTCCAGAGGGTGTCAAACATCTCATAGTAAAGCTCTAGAGTATGTTAAACACCATAAAGTAGGGCTCCAGAGTGTGTTTTAGTAAACAGTGTAGAATAGGGCTCCAGAGGGTGCATGTCACACACCATATAAAGCTCCAGAGGGTGTGTTAAACGCCGTAGAGTAGGGCTTCAGAGGGTGTCAAACACCATTGAGTAAAGCTCTAGTGGGTGTCAAACACCATAAAGTTCCAGAGAGTTTGAAACACCACAGAGTAGGGCTGACGATCCAAAGGGTGTCAATCACCAAAAAGAAGGGCTGAGGCTCCATGTAGAGGGTGGGAAACGGGGCTCCATATAGCAAGCTTAAGCGTTATCACCTCCGCGGCGGGATTGGGTTATCACGGCGGCGTCAAGGGTTCAAAGCGCAACATCACAAAATGTTCCATGTGTCGGTTTATTTCCGTTTATGTTTATTTCCGGGTACCTGAGATTTTTCCGTTCTTATTAGTAGGGATGTGATTTATTAATGTCAAGTCATCACGACTCTTGGTAGAACTAGAGTGCTGTATTATTATTGATCTTTACTTTAAACCTATTATTACATATTATTACCTTGAAAATGACTGTGCACGGATTATTTAATGTACGTCTACTTAATCTGTTTACGCTTTGATTAAAGTAAAATCGTGAATACAGAAAATGACAGGGATGGGAAAGGGAGGCGCTACGTAGAGAGAAACGATCCTAAAAACTTTAAAGCTTACATATATATCTGGTGTAATTTATAATTTTCAATAATCCTATTAAAGTTTTTAGAAATCAAATTCAAAATGAAATTCAATTGAAATACAGGAAGTTATTAATGATTTTAAACTTTTTTTCAACGACTTAACATGTTAATCTTTTGTTCAATAGAGAGTTAAACAGTAATGGTTTTCGTAATCGATAATGTTTTTAACTATTATTTACACTGCGTTTGTGTATTTGCACTTCTGTATCATGGCAGGCCTATTTAAGTTTCTACGTTTTTACGGATTTTATAATACAGTTTTTATCAATCCATCATTCAGACAAAGAAAATAAAGATAAATCTTTTAGTCATAGGCTATCAATAAATATGTTTTGTCAGAACTCTTAGTAAAAAGGTAAAAATAATATACTCTAAATTAAAGTAACAAATAAATCTGGTCATTTTGTATCTGGATTTTTTATTGCCCGTCGTTAATATTTCTAGAAGAGTTCGGTCCGACCAATAAGAAGTCGTCATTATTCAATCTCGTCGAGATCGATTTTGATAAATAAACTGATAAGCGGTGAGTCATTCTCTAAGGCCACATTAGCTCTTAGTTCCAAATGTATAAAAACACTACAGGGTATATTTTGAACTGTTTTATTTAATTTTAAACTAATAAATTTTTAATCGAATGTTTACCGTCCCTATTTATTTTGTCCAACTTTCAAATTATTAGTTCAGATAAATTATTGATTTTGTCCTCCTAAATAATGGAAATTTGTCGCATTCGGATGGATATAAAATGATAGAGAAGTGTTTTTGAGTGTCCCTGAACTCCCCCATGAATGGTTCGGTATTTATAAGTCAGACACTTGGAGATTTTTACCACACTCTCAATCATCTCAATTAGATGATATTCGGTGTGATAGTTATCTGTGATACAGCAAGGCGATAACCGAAAAAGATTAAAGGATTTGATTTTGTTTAAATCTTTGCGATTTCCTCCTTGTGACATTGTTTTTATCTAGTACTTGCAGAAGATCAAGGGCATCACATTCGCCACCATAGCAGTCATTTTGTAAAAGTGCGAATTAAAGGTTGCACCAATGGGTGATAACGGGAAATTTAAGGGAAGTATGGGACATTAGTGGCAAAACCGTAAACACAACTAGGTCTTCATGGATATTTTTGTAGCCTCCATAAACATGACATTGGCAGCAAGTAAGTAGGAGTAAAATTTGGGTTATTTTAATCAATAACTAGTAGAACTCAACTAAAAGAAGCCTAGTACCAAGTTTCACCTAGATTTGTCTATAAATAAGAAATATAAAGAATATATTTATTTACTAAAGAGAATGAATTTGCAGGAGTGCTGCCATGGAAGTACGAAAATGAGGTTTTAATGCTAATAAACAATAAATCACGACTAAGTTAGAAGAAGCCACATACCAAGTTTTTGAGATTAGTATGAATGAAACAGGATGAAACATTTTTGAACACCCGGTTTTGTATAAAAGATAATAATAGTGCAATATATCCGAAGAACGATTTCGTGTCAGCCGAGAACATGAAAATTAGGGGTTTGATGTTGTTTGTGTAAACATTTATAGTCAAATGTTTATTTTTCAAAGTACTTATTCTAACTGGTTCTAAAACCATTATCATATACTTAGGCTATTTCAGTTATTGATCGCCTCATTGTTGAATATTTTGTGTAAAAAACTGCAAGTGATATGTAGAATATATTCGAACGACTTCATTTTTTGGTCTCTGGGGTCCCCGAAACGAAAAGCGATCATGGTTTCGGGTTTCGGTAATTGCTTATTTTCTAAAGGGAGAATTCTCTAAGACAAGAAATTCAGAAATATGCATATTTAACCCGCCATAAATGTATTTCCCAAACAAAGTAACAACCTCATACGACTAAGCCCTCTCTAATTTTAATTCAGAATTTATAATTTTTTTCAAGAAGTTTAATGGACGGGTGGCAGTACAAAAAACTGATCCGGAATCCGTCATAGTGGTTAAAACACATTTCAAGTATTCCCAAACCAGAATTTCCACAGCCGAATCTTTCAACGCCTGGGCGACCCTTGGCCTTGGCTTTGCCGGTTTGCACTAGATTGGCAGCCTTGCCGCTGTTTGCTTGCGGCTTTGTCAGCTGCCATGTCCGGGGTCCGACCTAGCGGCAGCTTTGGACAGCGGTCCTTATCTCTTGTTTTTTGACAGCAAATTAAAAAAATACTGTGCTATGGTGCATGTATTTTTCCGTTGTGAATACATTTTATGTAAAATTGCCGTTGTCGGTCTAAATTTTTTTAAGTGGACTGTCATGATTGGTGAGAAAAAACCTCATTAATTTTTGTTTATCTATTACACATAATTTCTAAAGTTAAGCCCAGAATTAAGTTATAGAATTTAAATACGATTTTGGCGGCCATTTGTTATTATCGATTAGTAAAAACAACACGTTACACTACCTGGAACAAGTTTAGGGACCTGAAGTGTGATTCCGTCTTCAGGTGGAATGGACGTAGAACACAATAGGAAGGAACAAAAAACAACAAGAACAACAACAACAAAAAAGAACAAGCCTGAAGGACCTGGACAAAAACGTAGCCATAAATAGATAGTTATAGATAGTAGTAGTTAGTTAAAATAGATTAGTAGTAGATAGTTAAAAACTCTAAATGCTGAATAATATACGAGTTGAGCAGAGTTGAGCAGCGCATAGCGGGAGAGGAATAACTTGCGATTGAATATGAACGTTCATATTGCGTCGGGGGGGAAGTGTATATTTTCTGATTTTGTGCCATTTTTCACCTTTGCCATGTGTTGCAGCTGAAGATGGAACCTCTAGTAACATCAATGCAAATTAATTCCGTTGGGTAGCATTAAACCCAGAAGATCGGGAAAGGTTGGATTACGCCACTGTACCGCGGTCACGTGATTTCTATGTGGTAAAACTCGATACCTAAAGTATCAGGTTCTTCCGACTGGCGTTTAATCGGTTGTACCTCTCGTGTCGTAATTACAAGCGTTAAGTACAATTATAGGAAAATCAATTCCACTACCCGGTGTCCACAAAAATGATTCAGCGGGTTTAAAAACTTGTTACTGTCCTATTAAGGACTAATAAGTTTCAATTAGTTTTAAAATTTCAATTAGTATTAACTAATTGAATATTTGAAAAATACATAAAATAAAAGGGAATTTCTTTTAGTTTATTTTATCTCTCCTAAAAGGTGGACCTAGGGCAGAATCTGGGGAGGTCGTTATCAGTCCTTCCTTGTACTTAAATTTTATTGAGAGGTTTGAAGTTCTCTATCAAAACGCACAAATTTGATTTTTTTCGGTGGGGGGAGGGTCACTACACGGATACATTGACCATACTCCCCCCTGACACCCTTGGAACCTTTTAATACCTGACCATGCATTTGCGTTCATATAGCTTTTAAAGCGCTTCAGGCAGAAGTGGAATTCAGACTTAGTTTTTTCAAAGCCTCTGAAAAAATCGCCTAATGAACTAACTCAGGAGATCGAGTAGGCAACTTAACAGATGATAATTTAAATCATTGAATCTCTTTTAATAGCAACAATGTTCATTGTGATGGAAGTTAACCCAAAGAAATTTCGAAACTGAGTATTAAATAATCAGTTCTGAAACTCGAAAGCAGGCTCTTATATTTAATGCTTGATTAATTAGTTTATGTTAAGACAAAACTGAGATAAATACAAATAAAACGGGATGAAACATTTTAGGACACTCGGAAATATGCAAAAGATGATAATAGTTAAATATTTATGAAGGACAATTTCGTTTTAGCCAAGAACATGATATTTTCAAAGTTGTGTGTGTAAGCATTGGTGGTAAACTGTTTATATTTTAAAGTAGATACTTCATATTCGTTTCATCTCGTTCTTGAGACATTCTCAGATTCTCAGGCACGTTTCTAGATATTTAAACATTTCATTGTTGATTATAATGTAGAAAACACTGCCAACTTTTTTCTTTATCGTTTTATGAGTGCCATAAATATACATCTACTCACATCAATAATAAAAATCTAGATCATGTTCACTCCAAAATAGGAAAATATTCTTCGAAGTTTACAATAATGGATCACTTTATTACTTTCTTTTAAATAAAATACAAATACCAAACAACAGCACAACCTTAATGAAACCCCTTAATGATGACGACACAGATATCCTCGTGGCGTTGGCGGCGTGGTAAGCAGCCAAAGTTCAGTGATAAGGAGAGCGTTGCCCTTCGAACGCCGATAACAGCCCGGTCATCTCGTCTGTACACCCTCAGCCTCAGGCGAATCACACGAAGAAGCGTCTAGAACTGATGTCTCAAAACAAGGGGCTTTCAAGATATACTGTAGACCAGATATCAATATGTACATTATTTCTGTATATAAATACGCGAAGGGTTTTCTTTTCAGTCATTCTCTAAAAACTGCAGGAGCGATTTTAACGTTTCGGGTGTCGATTAAAAGGTACGTAGATTTGCAAATACGTATCAGAATTTTTAAAAAGGAATCACTTCTAAGTAGGCTATAGTAAATGTCTGAAGTTACCGAACAGTGGCGCTATCCGTCGACATTGCGTCAAACTCAATTCAGTTTGTTCTTTACATCTAATCGTTTGGTCATGGTGTAATATAGTTTTAACCACAGATTGCAGCGCTTATTATTTGCCGTGCGAAGCCGGGGGCACCATCTATAGGTCGACAACTTACAAAAGAGCCTTGTGCTGATTTGTCTTATTTCTAATACTGTAGGTAAGACCTAAACACCTCAAATTAGGTATGAAAGATCCTATTAGGTCTTAGATGATCACTATAAAAAATGGTTTCACCAAATTCCGTCGTGCTGAGGAATGCCAATTAAAAACGCAACTGATGAAAGGCTCTTTTCAAAGTTGTCGACCTTTAGAACCTGATTGGGCTGTTACCAAAAAGCCACGAATTTTTCGGTCCATCTGAAATTACCAAATAGCCACGATCATTAGTGAGGATTAAGAAGGGCCATCTCGAAAGGAACGAAGTGTCCAAAAAGCCACGATCGCTGCGGCAGGCAAGCGCTGCCAAGGAGGTAATGGTCGGGAGGTATGGGAATTTTAAATTCTCTCTCCCATGCCACTGCCGCCCCCTGCGATGCAGAACACGCCACATATCTTGACAAACACTACATCTACATCATGCAGATTGCTTGACAAATCTTAATCCATTTACACACAAACACTCTTTCCCTCTGTTACTTACAATTAAATCAACTTCTCCACCTTCAATCTTACCACCTTCAAGGATCTTACAAGACTGATGCGATGGTGCGAATGGTGTGAATCTGGTACAGAAAAGCCTAACCCCTTAGAACTAGTTCCGGTGGCGCCGCATTCCACCGGAAATCGCGCGGGAGCGTTGACATTTAATTTGCTCATACCTGCTCTCTTTAGGATATTGAATTTAAATTATGTTAGTCTTGTGTTATAAACTTGCTTGAAATTTAATTATTGTATAATTCGTGCAGCGCCAACGCCATAATTATAATAAATTATCAATTCATGAAAAATAAACTTTTATTTTACAAACTACTAAGTGTAGTAGTAAATGGTTTAGGTCATAGGGAAGTATCAATTCTCTTTTTCCCAGAGGTGGTGCCGGCTACCTGGCTGAGCCGTCGTGGCTTTTCGGACATTTCAGCGCTGGCAGACTTACCCTTCTTAATCCCCTCTAATGATCGTGGCTATTCGGTAGGGTCAGAGCGGCCCAAAAATTCGTGGCTTTTTGGTAGTTCCCCCTGATTGATATCCGAATTCTGCAGCGATGACGTCCTGATCATTGAACGACAAAACATCTTGAAACATAACACTACAATACGCTGAAGTTGTTATGTGTTAAGTGAAGACCGATACGTATTATTTTCCGTAACCAGGGTTTTAAACTGGAATTTAGATGAGTTGGGAGAGTAAAATTATTTATCTACCCTAATGAAGAGCAAGTTGAGTTCAGAATCGATCGGTGAAAATAATATCTCAAATTGTGTGCGTGATTTAGCAACCATCCCTTAGACTAAGTTTAGGTTTTGATCTGTAGCTCGTTTTTACCTTAAGGTGTACTTCAAACATAACAAAAAAAAACTCATAAGGAGACAAAATATTGGTCAACTCAATATAATTTTACGATGAGTTTATTAAATTAAACAAAATAGCAGAAACCAAACAGATTAGATATGTATCATAAACCGTTCGTATGGTTTTATAAAGTTTTCCATGTCTACAATATAATTTTCCCAAACGCGTAGTTTCAGTACAAGGTCTGTAGATTATAAGAGAATAATATTATTCTACTGTCAGGCCTAATTCCCGTATGTCTGTGACGTCAATCGTAGACCAAACACTGTTATCCTATTAAGAAAAAATATAGCCTCGAACTAGGTATTAATATATATCCTTCCTCTGAGTGGCCAAGGTTAATGATTTTTGCCCCAGCTAGAGGTTCGGTTTCAGGTTTCCAAAAGACGTCACTACAGTACCTGGTGGACCGAGCCTTGCTCGGTGTTATTTCATGTTTACGAGTTCATCCAGTTACTATAAAATATTTCAATGTCGTAAAATTGATAAATATAAACCTTTTTTATTGCTCCATGGACTCTTCATCCCACTTGCTGTATTTTCCCTTGATGGCTGTAGATTCCAAACAGCTGTAATGATTACTTCATTTGTTTACACTTTCCTTGTATATTTTCGTTGCCATCACGGCAACCTATAAGGCCAATGTTAACATTTTACAACTTTTAAATTCGATTTATTACGTTGTTAGATTTTCTCCGGCCAAGTATTCTGCATAAAAGACGTTTTTGAGTCATAAATTACTTATTTCCAGACTTTGAAGGAAATCCTCGGAGCCGTTTTTGAGATAATTGTGCAAGCAAGGATACAAGATAACACTGCTCATATAAGATAGGATTTTTGGCTGAGATAACCTGAGTATTATTCTTCTCCTTTTCTCTCACAGACCTTGGTTTCAATATGGGTATTAATCGGCACTTAGCACGAAAATAGAAAAAAAGCACCCGCCGATCAGCTGGTCGGCTGTTGGCGGGAACAGCTGACGGCTCGCTGTCAACAACTGATTGTTGTGGTCGGCTATCAGCTGGTGACGGTAGCTGCCTTCAATTAGCGCCATCATGGCATTATGGTATCACCTCGGCCTTGGCTGCTGCTTGTCTACGCCTTCGCCCGCCAGCAGGCCCGCCAGTCCTTCCCCGTTATCACAACACCTACCTGCTGTCGAGATTAGTGCTTTTACGTTAAATACAAAATTTGTGTTTATTTTATGGCTACAGTCGGGATTAAATGAACTAAAGTTCTTTCCACAGCACTAGGCGGGTGGCGAAAAATGGAAACTCCAGCTGTGGAAATGACCTGATGTTAGAGACACCTCCGCTCCTCTAAATATTTAAGTAGTTGAGCATATTTCCTTCAGATAAAAGCACATTTACTGGGGTATGAATTCAACCGATTTCAACTGTTTGGGGATCAATTGTTATTGTAAATTTTAAGCAAGTAAGCACATAATTGTACGGCGTCGCGCGCTAAATATGACTTTTAAACATTTAAAACTACAAGTACCTGGTGGACCGAGCCTTGCTCGGTATTTTTCATGTTTATCAGTTCGTCTAATTACTATTGATTAATTATTACTATTTCAGCGTCATAAAATGTATAAATAACAATCTTTTTATTGCTCTATGCAATATTTATGCCACACGCTGAATTTTCCGAGTTGACTGTAGTTTGCAAACAGCTGTTATGAATCCTTAATTAGTTTACACTTTCCTTATTTACTTCGTTGCTATTACGGCAACGAAATAAAGCCAATGTTAACATTGTAAAACTTTAAAATTCGTTATATTACGTTATTAGATTTTCTCTGGCCGAGTTATCTGCATAGAACACGTTTTTGAGTCATAAATTACTTATTTCCAGACTTTGAAGGGAAACCTCGGAGCCGCTTTTGAGTTAATTGTGCAAAGAAGCAAGCAAGCATACAATAACGGACGATATCATTGCTCGTATAAGAGTATAGGATAGGATACTTTACTAAGGTTAAGTTCTTTGGATAAAATGTCAACAAATAAATTTGTATATAGGAAACAAAATTAACTATCACATATTTAAATGATAAGCTGATTTTTGAGAACATAACCAAAGAGCGTAACTGAATATAACGTTTGATAGGTAAATAACATATATTGTTTTGTTGTTTAGCCAAACAACATATTTTGATCGCCAGCAGCGCACTCCCTCCCCCGCCTAATGCTGTGGCCAGAACTTTGGTGTGTTGCTGTAATTAAATACCCTTCAACAATTATTCCCTTACAAATTTATCTCGTATAATTTTGAGCAAATGCTACATTGATATTGTTTATCTTACTGGCCGATCATAGAACTCCAGTCCCACGCGACTATCTGCCTCTCCCACGAATTTAATTTTCAGTCGATACAGCCTCAATCGACGTTTCAAAATAGTGAGAAGAATTTTGAAATCGCGTTTAGTTTGATCGTTAGAAATCCAAAAATTTAAATATTTAGGATTTTTATTAAAATTCTATTAATTGTAATGCCAAAGTTCTCCTAACTGAAGTCTGAAATCGCTATATATTTTTTCGCTTTCAAGTTAGATACAAATCAACGGTTTTGGATGATCAGTTGAGTCTGTTTAGAATTTTAAAGTTAACATTGGCCTTTTAGGAGAAGCCGAGAGAAATTCGATATTTTGCATGACTGGAGCCCCATCAATGAGCAGCACCAGAATAGTATACAGTGTGTAAAAAAAGTCCCGGAACGGCTTAATATTTTTTGAACCGAATTGGTTTGAGGAATCAAACTTTGCACATTCACTCCTATGTAAAAAAACTACTTTCAGAGGTAATTACTGACTCTTGGGCCCCGGTGGGGGACAGCCCACAAGGAGTCGGTACAAAATCTTAAATGTAAGCATAGGTCGATATGCACATCATTTTAAAGGGCTAATCAAGTAGAGTTCAATGCCGCAAACCACACTTCAAAAGGTCCATTCCTTACAAAATGGCGGCTGATCAAAAATCTAATAGACTTACAAAGTTTTCGCCCAAATTTCGTCTAAAAATTGTTCACAGCCTATGTCTGGAGAATCAAAACTCCGGGATTGAAGGTTAGGCCTAAAAGCCTATATTCTAGGATGCCGAAGAGGATGTTAGCTCCAATGGGGGACGGCCCACAAAGAGTCGGTGCAAAATCTTAAATGTAAGCATGGGTACATATGCACATAATTTTAAAGGTCTAATCAAATAAAATTCAACGCCGCAAACCGCATTTTAAAAGGATTATTGGTTAAAAAATGGCGGGTTATTTACGCAGGTAGGTGTAGGTTTGTTACGCAATTTGATTTATTAAATCTTTATTCCAACCCCCCCCCCAAACCTACACCTATGAACTTTTGTTGAAAACTTGAATCAGCCGCCATTTTGTAAGAAATGAACCTTTTGAAGTGCGGTTTGCGGCATTGATTTCTACTTGATTTGCTCTTTCAAATGATGTGCATATCAACCTGTGCTTACATTTAAGATTTTGTACCGGCTCCTTGTGGGCCATCCCCCCTTGGAGGTAATATCCTCTACGGCACCCTAAAATTTAGGATTTCAGGTCTGACAAACTATTCCGGAGTTTAGATCTTTCAGACATAGTCTGTAAACAATTTTTAAGCAATCTTTAAGCGAACACTGTGTATTTCCTTTTGATTTTTGATCAGCCACCATTTTGTAACGAATGGACCTTTTGAAGTGCGGTTTGCGGCATTGAATTCTACTTGATTAGCCCTTTAAAATGATGTGCATATCGACCTACACTTACATTTAAGATTTGTTGCCGACTCCTTGTGGGCCGCTCCCCATCGGGGACCAAGAGTCGGTAAGTACCTCAGAAAGTAGATTTTTTACATACCAATGAATGTGTAAAGTTTTATTTCTCTAACCAATTCGGTTCAAAAAATATTTAGCCGTTCCGGGACTTTTTTTACACACTGTATTACGTTACTTACTAGGCCGAAAAGTACTGTTTTGCCGGACGAGCATGAAAGTTCCCGCGCGATCGAAAGCGAGTGCGGGATTTTCATGCGAGTACGGTAAAACTTTCCGGCCGTGTAACGTACGATACATTTCATCATACTACTCAGAAAAAAAGATACTTTCAATCATAACGTAGTCCTTGCATAAACCAATACGTTTCTCAATCCTTCAAACCTAACCTATAACAACCTGAACAAATATTTACTACTTCTGCCAGTGCTGCCACTACATAGACTACATTCCTCTAAAAAGTAACCAATAAACAAGCATTAAATATCGGGTTTCTGAAATCAGCTTATTGTTTCCTTCCGTTTTTCCGGCCTAGGACGGCAATGGGTAACTTTCGAGCCAACAAAAAGGAATTGAAAACAGATGTTTCTGTGTCAGTATGATGAAAAGTTTAGTAGTTGTGTACTATGTCTCGCTCAAGATGAACGGTAGAGCAAACCTCTCAACAATACAGTACTTGGCATTGAGTTGATTGTTGGTTCACCGTATCTTAATTGGACCAAGATTAGATAAATTTCGCTTGTCAGAAACTTTTGCTCCCTGAGCGGCTACTCATAATATACAAATCATATTCATTATTTTCTTTTTAGTCGGTACAGGAAACCCCTGATTAGGTATTTAATATTTGTGTATTAGTATTTTGTTTTAAGCTGTAGTCTCTTAACTATAGTAATTATAATTTAGTTGTAACTAAAAGAGGTTTAGCTAGAAAAAGTAATGTTCTGCCTTGCGTTGTTCTAATTTACTAATTACTAAATAATATAAATGAAACTAGGTTTATATAGGTGAGTGAACCTAAGAGAAGGCACAGCAGCGCAAAGAGAATACTCGTTATTAATAGCCAACTAATAATTAATTTTTTTTGTTTTACTAATGACTTTTAGCCTGTAAAAGATTTCTTCAACCTATTACTAACGAAGTGATTTAAACATCCATGGCAGAGAAGTTACCGGTCTACGTTATTATTGAAAGACAAATAACAGTTTTAAAAGTGATTAACAGATTAATCTTTTGACAAACGAACACCAACATCGTGTCGAACGTTTTAATGAACACATTAGCATCACACACGTCTAGTGTATCGAAGTTTGAACAGGTGGTTCTATTTCAACACCAGTTGTTCCACCAAAGTAGTTGTGAAAATTGGGGATTTAGGATTATTCAGCCCATTGTTCTGTGAAGTTCTCTCAGTGCAGGCAACTTTTACCATGGATCTCTCACCATTGCGTCTTCTAGCTGCCCTTGCTATGGGTAAGGGTTGTAACACTCCGTATATATTTTTGTTTTTGTTTTGGACACACTGTCATTGTTTGATAACAAGTGTCAATGTGGGCGGAGACTGTTATGTGTTACGTGATACAAACACAAGCACGTAACTCACTAGTAAATACAACCAATTATGTAATGTCTTATTGGTAACGGACTGAAACAACCGTGTGTTTTATACTAAAGATAATTATATTTTGTAAAAGAATGAATTCTTTCAATTAAAAAATATTTTTTCATGAACGACGATGGCAAGTCAACTGTAAGAAGGTAGTTTCTCAAGAATTATACAACCAATGCGGTGTTCAGATTAATTTTAATACAGTAACATTTTCTCTCATAATTTCAGCACCCGGCAAGTATATTTTTTCAAGGAATTGTAAAGAATCAGAACGAATACTGTAGGTTTTTAAAAGATCATCAATGATCAATTTAGAAATTAATTAAATTTAAACTTTTAACAAAACTGTTAAATTAAAATAATGTGTTTGCATGAGAAACAACACATACTATAGAACAAATGACGTTGAAGAGTAGTAGAATACCTTATTTGTATGTTGCATAGGGGAAGGTTTCTTTATTAAACTTTACTTTTTTAAGGTTTACAAATCACGCTTCTTGCAAATAAATGTAACATTTTATATCAAATCTTCTAGACTGAACTCAATCACAAATTAAACTGCAAGTCTTACGGTTGTCGGTACGTTGTTTATGAATTTTGGTAACAATTTTATTTTCAATACTGCACTACTGAGCCCAGTGTTAAATCGACCTCTTTTCAATCAAAAAATGTCCAAGGAATGATCCCTCCTCTTACCGTATTTTTACCCATACTGTTCTACTTATCCATAGATTTAAGTTCAGTCCTACGCTTGATCCTAGATAAATATCGCTGATGATAAAATGCGAATTTTTTCGGATCCTGGATCCTGGATTCGGAGAAGCTGACAGTCACCGGGAATGAATGAATGAATGAAAAGAAAGTTTATTCCTCCAAATAAAGACAATACATTGGTTATACAACTGTTTAGTTTTATAATCTTATGATAAACACAATTAAAATTTTATCCGGAAAAAGCCCACATGGGCGTTAAAGCCTGTGCGTGGGCTCGTTGTTACTTCAAACTAGATGGGAGATTCTTGTTGTAATTTTATGAGGATTAATTAATTATAGTAAAAAAAGAAAAAATATATCAAACTTAATCAATGACTGAAAGTTCTACAGGCTAAGAAAATATATTTTGCCAAGAGAGCAAAGTAAGGTTATAACTAGTGAAAAAAGATTGAAATTGGATTGGGAAATATCTGAGATTGTATGAGCTTGGATGGAGGGGCGAGGTGGTTCGTCGGGAGTGGTTCGTCGGGTTCGTCGGGAGGGGTCAGGTCCGCCCGTATCTGCTCACGATAAGAGTTTCGGCGACTTCAGGGCTTAACAACAATAGCCATGCATTTACAGTTTTTTTGATCCTGGGAGATCAGGAATTACGAAAAGTACGTAAGGAAATCACCCTTGGGCACCAATAGCTACCTTATTCATTTTCTAATATACCGTGCCCTTCACCCTTCGGGCATGACCAGCATATCCATCGGAGAACGTGAAGTCCCTGCTGTCTATGACATGGGATGCCTGAAACGCAAGTCATAGCATTTCATAGCCGTACCGATAAACTTTATATTACTTTTTATTTTAATTTACTCCCGTGATCTTAGCTTGTTTCTTTTTTCCCGACACACAACTGAATAAGTGAATTATAGACTGGCTGATAAAGAAATTACGACGTCGTCGTGAATAAGAATTTCGCCTTCATTTAGGACACCTTACGACCTCTGGAACCCAAACCAACCCAGAAGATCAAAAGAGTAAATGTTACAGCAACATGAATAAGTGCCCTCGAATTCATTTTAATGTGTTTTTAATATCTTTCTCCTTGCACAAACTGTTCAAGTTGAAAGTCAGCACTTTCGATTATAGGACCACCACTTAAGATATTTTTGGAATTAGATGCACTGTCAACAAATGTTAAACGAAAATCTCCATTAAGTTTTAAACGCAAACAGTGCCCCGTATATCACACCAAGTCAGCTTCGGCTTTGGTAGAGAAGTAGCTGAGACGCGATCCGCCATTCATGCGTTTGAATATTCACACGCGGCGTTCAGTCAAGGCTGCGCGCGGAGATGTTATCAGCCGTGACGTCACGTCTTATCACCTCGCCGCTCCCGCGCCGCGTGGACGCCGCTTATCACCCGCCGACTTGCGCTGATAACTCGGGTTATTGAGTATTCTGCGCGCCAACTTACTGGGGATCATTCGTTCGGGGAGTGTTCTCGTTTCGGAGGTTTCGGTTTTGTCACTTGTTAAAATCGTTGAAAGAATATATCTGTATGCTTTTAAATTTTGTCAATATTTCATCTACTTTACAGTACAAATTGTCAGAGGTGAAACGTTTATGTTTTAATCAAGAGACCTGAAGTTTGCACCGAATTGAGGCACCGGGCAACTAGGGGATATTTTTAGGATCACATTTAATTACACTTACATTACACATAATTTTACTTATAATATTATAAATGTGAAAGTATGGATGTTTGTGTAAATATCTGTCATTCGACCTCGTGAAAAATACCGGACAAACTGAGCTGAAATTTTGCAGGAATAGAGCCTCTCTAACAGAAAAGGACATAGGCATATTCACTTCCTTAAAATCCCCTCGGGCTACGCCCTGTGAATGTCCTTAGCCTCAATGTTTTCATTTTATAAGGATGTAAACATTCAAATACTGAATTGTAAACAGCTTTGAATACTAAAATTTGACAGTTCAAAGAGCAGAAGTAAAATCAGCTGTAATTTTTATCGTGAGCGAAGCCACGGGCAACTGTTAGTACACTCATAATCCAGTATGGTTGTGACTTTGCTAGTCGCTGAAATGAAATGTCTACGACTTAAAAACAACATCTTATCAAACCTACCTGACAATTAGCAATTCCTACGTTCCAGCACTCGATAGAAAAATAACGCCTGCATTTATTGACAGAACCCGCACCATTTACCGCGGTAATTAAGAGGTACGAGTCGCTCGCTCGCGGATTTCCGGGCAGAGCCGTGCAATTATCATATGAAGCGGCAATTAGAGGTCTGCAAGGCCGCGTCGTCGCCGCAACTGCGCTGACCCCCGCGCCGCCGCCGCCCGCCACAGCGGAGCAAAGATTCAAAGATTTATTTGACCGTTCAATAGAATTACAATAGTCCACGTCCTCAACATAAATACACAAGCAAAAAATGTGAGATCTCTCGACTAAAAAAGGTCTAGGTTGCAGTCCATGCAAATAGTCCATGCTTAAAACCGTGCAGCAAACCAGTAAAAAAATACAAAAAAAAACAACTTTACTAAAAAAAGTCAGAAAGCAAAAAAAATTTAAGAAAGTAACCCATGCTCATACCTTAGAGACAGCCCTAGTCAAATTCAAAACGTAATTCAGTCTACAAGAGGTGTGCTAAAGTGTTACTTTACAGTGCCAGTTACAACTAACTGTTACTGGTACTCCTCATCATCAGGGTAAAAGTACCTGTTACAAGTGCCTGACAGGAACTGTCCTGTTTTGTGTACCCTCCACCTTGGCATGGCGACAGTACCAATACTAATTACCAGCGAGTAAGGGATTGTGTGCTTCAGTTCCATATATATATATTTCGTTGAAAATGAACGAGTATTGTTTTTTTTTTGGAATCTGGGGACCTCGAAACAAAAAGTTATGATTATGACTAACTTAGGTCTTACCGTGAGACCTACGGTAACAGCTAAAAGTACATTCGCTAAAAGTACATGATTTACATGTCTGTTGCAGTTCCATAAAACTTTTCATAATTTGTGTGATTTTGTGTTTCATTAACTCTGACAACCACTCAAGTGGGCAGTTTAAACCTGTGCAGACTGCGCGACTTAGATGTGTTGTAATTGACACGAAACTTTACAGCATAATAGCAAAAATTAGGACACCATGAAATGTAAATACTATTTTAAAAATTATAGTTTATTACGTACGTCAAAGCATCTCGCATCTCACTTTTTGTGCAGTAATAGGTTTCTTCCTCGAGTGTGGAAGGCCTATTAATTTATCAAAGATTTTCCTTAATGTATTGTGTGTGATATTCACAATAGAATATTCCCACCTTAAACCACCTTTAACCATTCCTCATCTAACCGTTGTTGTGCCAACTGTAACTGTTTGAGGAAATGAAATCCAAATACCATTTCAAAACTATACCATTTAAAACATTTACATTACAAATTACAATTCAAAACGTACGGTGCATCAAGGATCTCGCATCTTACTTTATCTATCTATATCTATACTATAAAGGAAAAGGGGCTGCGAATCTCCAAAACTATAAGAACTACAGAACTTAAATTTGGTATTTATACCTCCCTTGAACCATAGATGCGTATCAAACGATTTTTCGTAATTCCCTTAGGGGTTGCCTTACGCTGCCCTGCTGAGGAAAAAGGCAGTATCTGCAAAATTTTGGATATTGAGTTATACATGTATTCCCATGTTTTAGACTACGCTGAGTCTAATGAGCTAAGTAAAAAAGGCCGTATCTCTAGCGGTTTATGAGTTATCCACCTATTCAAAGGTAGTATCTGTTACTTTTTCCTAGGCTTCCTTATAAAGAAAGCAGCAAGTGCAGATCCTAAGAATAAAAGCAGTATATGCTTTGCAGATACTGCTTCCTTACTTAGTGTTCTTCAACTTAATATCTAGTGATAGTTACTAAGTAAAACAGCAGTATCTGCTTTTTTAATTGATTATTCGACTTTTTTGTGGGAAAAATAAAGAAAACTACCATTTTCATCCAAAAAAACATAAAAAATGTTATCACTATTATAGGCATATTAAGGCTGTCAAAAAAACTTTGGGTCAGTTTTCCCACATTTCAGGTTTTTGCAGATACTGCCTTTTAGCGAATTTCCCCCTATAGGGAAGTAGCTATTACCGTAGGCGGCATGGTAAGACTTAAGCACGGGACCACCGTAACTTTTCATTTTGATGCCCCCAGACCCCAAAAACACCGTTCGTTCATTTTCATATATATATATATATATATAAGGATATATATATATATATACCTGTCCGTAGGCGCGATAAATTTCGTAAAGAAGGTCCGATCGCGATAAAATTTGGCACATACATCTAGAGTAATATTTATTACTTCGAGTTCGAAAACCAGCGCGATAAGTTAACTCTAAGGAGGGTTTTTTGACAAAATAAAATTTATTTTTAGGATTTAATATCTTTATATTATTTTCTTGTAAATTTAAGTGTCAAAATTGGATTCAGCTTAAAAAAATGAACAATTTAGCATTTTGAATTATTATTCTACGTCAATCCATTGCTGAGATATTGAAAGTGCTAAACACAGTACGTTGTCCAATATTATTTTAATTTTACCCTCCAAAAAGTATAGTTACCCTGATTTGACAGATTAAAAAAACAATTCTGAACATATGATCAAATTTTCAGGTGATGAATATTTTATTTGTGTTTATTTTGAATAGTTAGAGTTCCTTGATCAAGATTTTTTAGAAAATATATACTATATCAAAAAATATATAAATTATTTTTAAATTTAATAAAGAAAGTATGAGCATTTGGAGGAGGGATGTGTCTTGGTCTAAACTGCCTGAAAATGTAACATAATATTATGTTGTGTTTACAATGATGAGGATTGATGATATGTTTTATTGAAATTGGCTGGAGATCCAGGTCTGCTACAACAGGGGTGTTTACTGTAATTATAAAACTGACCATATGATTGAATTGATTTTTTTCATGAGATTAAGTTATTTGTTTGTTTTGAGTGTTTTGAATTTATTGATTATATGTTTGTTGACATTTATATACTATAACAAGATTACTTTTTTTTTAATTAAAAGACTAAGAATTATAACATACAAAAGTGTATGCGTTACCGGTACAAATGAAAACCAATGTGGTCTCCTTGTTAATTTTCCTCATCTTTAAAGCTCATGAATGATTAAGTTGCTCACATATACAAAATAAATCCTATGGAAATTCGCTGAGTACGCAGGTCTGCTGCGACGGGGGTATTTCCTTAGAAGGGCAGTACGGTAGTCGAAAGTTTCAATGTGAAACTGGAGGTTATGTTGTTGTCATGATAACCTTAAAATAACCTTAATCAAGCCCAAGAAAGTTATTCTACGGGGGTAATCCAGTTGATCAGCCAGTGTGCGATAATCCTACCTCCTGGAGTGTCGAGGGTTCCGTGGAAAACCCATCATCCGACTCCGAAAAAGAAAGATAATAAAGGCGACTGGAGGAAGATGGGAGATGGTCGGATAAAGACGCAGACGGGTCACGAGGAGAGAAAGTCCCCAACCTTGAAGCCATCCTTGAGACGGAGAAAGCCCGGGCCAAGGTCCAAGTTTCACCCCCACGTGGCCGGACCCCCGGGCCCCCGGGCCGGGTAATGTGGATGCTGCTGGATATGGGTCGTGAAACGAATCATGTTCTATTGTCCGATGTTCGATATCAATATACAGGGGTTTTTAATGCAACCCAAAACTTTATTTTATCAGTGAAGGATTATTCTCCCCAAGATCCCCGGATTTGACCGTAGTATACAGGGTGTCCCGTAAGTACAAAAACTTTGGGAATAGGTTCTATTGGTCAAAATAAAAAGGAAATCAAGAATAACATTTTTTTAAAGCGCCTTGTCACCGAGATATCCGCCATTTTGTATTTTCTCATTAAAAATTCATATCTCAAAACCCATTACAGATAACTTTATGAAACTTGGTATAGTGTTTAAATAATAGTGTGTAAAATTAAAGATATAAAAAAATACTCACTTCATCTTTATTTGAATTTTATTCAATCTTAAAATGGGTTGCGTTTAAAAAACAACCTGTATAAAACCCAAATTACCTTTGACTGTTGAGAAAACCATGAGTCTGACACTCGTCAACGCTATACTTGAATAAAAGTTAGTTCTTGGTGAAAAAATTCTAAGAGAAATTTTTTGATAAAAATTTTTCCTAAGGAAATGTAAAGAAAAGGGCTGAACAGCTGATCTGTTTTTTTATTTACAATCAATTGTTTACTTTTACCCAGTGAAGTAGGATACCATCAGCTATACAGTAATCAAATTAACTTTAAAAATCTCGACCATCTAGTATACATTTCTAAAAGGTAACTAAGAGTTAGTTGAACTATGTGAATTGATGAAATAAAGTTTAAGCTGTACCTTAATTTTATGTTTGAATTATACTCGTAAATAATTTATAAATTACCTTGAAACCCTCCCTGAGCAGTCATTTGATAAACTATAAATAGTAAGAATGAAACCAACCCGAATCAATGTTAGTGTGATAAAAACGGACGCTTTTTCAATTTTTCAAATTTATCCTTTTTATATGCTTGTACAATCACCAATAATTCGTTTTTTTATATATGATTCAGAATGACGAAAAGGGGTTCAGGGATTGTAGTCGAAAGCAAATAAAACCATTTTACTACTTTATTGCACATATCTTTATGATACCAGCTTCAAACGATAACAATACTACCTACTTATCGGATAGGTTCTGTAGGCTTAGTGATATCTATGTAAAGAATAAGCGATTTCTGTGCAGAAGAATGTAGTAAAAAATAATGAGTCAATATTGTCAATTTATAAGTTTTTTTAATGCCCTTAATCTTTATATGTGTATTTTGAGAGTTTCAAGTCAGTGGGTGGACCTAAAAAAGATCCTTAGGAATCCCTCAAATTACGGGGTTTGCCCATTCAAATAACAATGGATCCCCAATCAAAACAAAATAATCATGGGAATTAAACAGACAACTAACCAAAGGTCAATCAATACTTTTTAGAGGAGATACAAACACGTGGTTTTGCTCGTCTATATATTAAATAGCCACTTAATTAATTTATTGAGCCTACTATTCGTACCTTTTACTATTCCCTCGGCCCTGTTAAAATCCTTTAATGAAGCATATTTCGAAAGTCCATTGAGTAGCTCAGATTGTTTGACAATTGTCAATTTTTTCTTTCAATTATCTTAAACATATACCATTTTTTATCAATAACCTTCACAACAACTAACTGAAATAAGAGTTGTAACCATGAAGCCAACTTGATACGGGCGTGCTTGTCTCGATTCTTGTTTCCTGCCATCAATTCCCGTTTGACTAGTCATAAAAACTTGCGAGCGATTGTCATTGGTGTTGGCAAAACTAGATCCAAGGAAACGCTTCCTGCTTCCATTTACCAGGCTCTTCATTAACCAGCAGAACATTCGAATGTTGTTCGCATGCAAAAGGGACGAGCCAGTAGAGAGAAGTAAATTATAAATAATTAAAGTAAATTATGAAAATTAGCTAAATCCTTTTTTTTCATCGAGATGGGTGGGCTCAGGGTGGGGCTCTGGGGTCGAAGGATTCCGTTGGTAAAAGATATCAAAATGGTCTGGTTCGTATACCTTAAGCGCGTGAACTTTAGTGCAGATAAGTTGACATCAATGTGTCTAGATCCCTCTTTAAATCAATGTTATTATCTTTTCAACGTATCAATTATGGATGTAGATTTGTTGTGGAGCCCTTAGATAAAATGGCTCCACACAAAGATTTTTGTTTGGGGAGGTCGGCCTCTCAACTCTTTCCACTTTCCTCTTTCTTACATGCAACAATAAATATAAAGCCCAAATTACCTGGAACATTTGATAAAACCATAAACCTTATACCCATCAACCCCATATTTAAATAAAATATCTCGATGAGAGAATGCTTGGAAGAATATTATTTTACTAGAGGCTTGAAGGGGCTAATAGCCCCTGAGTATAATCCTTCTTTACTATAGTACAAAATACCTTCTCAGAAAATAAGCTTTTGGATCCACAAAATTTTGATTATATCTAGCATTTGGTTTTAAGTAAACAAAGCTTTACATCCCAATGGTTTTTAAATGACAGCTATTTTACGTTATTTCTCATTTTATAGTAAGTTTAAAGGAATTTCAATATTTTCCCCGAGTCCCTGGGATGGAGACTTTCAATTTCAGCCCCCTCCCATCATCCTGCGAACTTCCAAACGTAATTATATGTATATAATTTTGTATTAAATCTGCATCGTTATAACATAAACTAAACAAACGTACTTAACTTTTTATAATTTTAAATTATGAAAAAACTCAAACCCTTAATAATTATAAAATCAGAAAATCTTAAATTTAAAATATTTTTTGTTATTGTACATTGAACGTGCATAGTTAGCTGCATTTTGAAAAAAAATCCACATCTACCATATGGATTTGAATCAAGCATTAACACCACATGTTTAATGTAAACAAAGCAGACGTTTTTCAATCCCAATGCATTTTAAATGGAAGATATTTTTCGTTATTTCTCATTTTCTGGTATATTTGGACATAATCTGCTATTTTTACCGACCCCCTGGGACCGAGACCTTTCATTTGAGCCATCTCCCATCATCTTGCGAGTTGTCAAACTCTCACAATTTTGATTTAAAAAAATCGCTTACAGAATTAGTAATATAGATATACAATTTTTTTAAGTACAAAAATGTTAAGAAAAGGACTGGACATCATGATGTATTTGGTTTTATTTAATACTTCGTTTACTTGACAGCTCCTGGGCAGCGCGTGAACACTAGTTTTAAATAGCACCGCTCTTCTATAATGTACATTGGAAAATCAAAAGTAAAAGAAAATGTCAAGTTTTTAAGATATTAGAGGTATAAAATGTTTCATTTGTGATCACTTAGATTTCATCGCTGGTTTGTTCGATGCAATGATACCAACAAACAGGTGGTTCTTAATTGGCCCAAAGCCACACACGCCGTTTATCAGCTTTCAGGTAATAATAAAATTGTGTTTGAATATGTAATGTGCGGTTTGACTCCGTCGTTCTATACGGTTAATGTTCATGATTGGCACAAAAAAAATCATTTGCTTTATAAGTTTTAAGAGTGATGTATTCTATAGTATCGTCTTACGACACTGCTGCAGTAAAGATTCTGATTGTTACCGCTAATTTTAAATATTCGTTGTAACAGTCACTACAACTTTATCAAAAACGCAACTAATGATTAATTCAAGATGATTAATTAACCTAGAGACCTGACATAATTGTCAAAGAGACCTTTAAAGAAATTCTAATTCCGACCAACACTTTAAACGAAGTTTTAAAACGTTATTTTTATATCAGCTATGAGTCCACAGCTCATGGTCTTATCAACCTTAGATCAGATTCGATTCTGTGATAGCTTCCACAATGCCATCAATCAAAACTTGAAGATATCAATTGATGTTAACAACACTCTAAAACACTATCGACTCGCTTTATTTCTGTCATAGCTCTTGTGTGAGAACTATTCTTTTTTATTGTTTTAGATATATTAATAGGTATAATTTATTAATTCGACTAAACTGCAAACTTTTAAGCACATAAAATTGTCCTTTTTATGTTTAGCTGAAAGCTGATGAAGGGAATGGTTCCACCAACCTTTTATGCATGGTCGTGCCGACTGAAGAAGAAAACAATTAATCATCGAATAAAAATTTCGGATTCCATGTTCTGTTATGACTGATTATTTAGTGAACTTTAAGGGCACGGGTCTTCTTTCCTTCAAATGCTTAGCGATAGGAGAGCAGAAAAGGAATTTAACTAAAATTTTACATTCGCTTCTAGTAATCGTACGCTATTTTATTGCTGACAGTATAAGGATATGGTGTACTGTTGCGTTACATTCAATATTCGAAGCGTTTCTCACTGCCAGCACACTAACTAATTAATTGCCAAATGTATCCTTATTCAGTATTGCGTTTAGCAGCATTTCAACATAACGTTTAGTCGATACGTCCAAAATCCTAATTCGGAATTTTATTTCGCAGCTTTCCCCCAATTTCCTACTGTCGGAACTGATTTAGCCACAAAAAGCGCATTAGCATAACAGAACTTAATCACCTCCAATATCTGAAATCATGCAAATACTCTTATTTGCATGATTTCAGATATTGGAGGTGATTATAATAATAGGTGATTAGTAATAATTAGTATACTACTCTTAGTATACTAATTATTACTACAGAAATTCAGCCGCCAAGATAACCAACATCGCTGTGCCAGTGACCTTAACATCAGAGGAGCCTTGAAGGATAAGATAAACCTAGGATACGCCAATCAATTGCGTTTTTGAAAACACAAATTTCTATCATTTAAATAATTTAAAACTCGAACGTTTTAATATTATAAGTTCTTACATTAGCAATCCTAATATTGTTGATCAGATGAGAAATCGATTTCAAACCCGAAAGTTCAAAATTAGTCCGGATATAAGTCGAACAACAATTTCAAAACTTGTATCCACCCGTAGGGCTTTGTGGATAATAAAATAACACAAAATACACACTTAACATAAATGTGACACATAAATTAATTAGGGACAACAAATTTTAGTGTCATTTCTGCATATAAAAATTCAGCGGGTGGGCGCTGTGAAATGAAAACTGCGGTAAATGTACGCAAAAATCCAAATCAAAATACGTTTGAAAACTTGTTGTTAATGAGCGTTGATTCAAATACAGTGACTTTGTCATGGTTACGAAGCAACGAAAGCAATGGAAATCAAATACTAGCCTGTCGTCGGAATCTATTGAATTCCAAATCGTTATGTGCTGTTTACGCAATATTTCAACAGCTGACTTTATTGCCCTAAGGCTGAAAAGAGCTTCTTCTGCACCATACGTAGTTTGGAAATGATGTGATACCTCGCAGTGTAGTAAAAAATATTTTGTTTGTGATTATGTTGAAAATATATGCATTTCCTTTCGGTAATCATCTGAAAAGTTGTTGTAGATGGCCGATGGCCAGATGTCGTCGTCGACTGAGCTTCTCAACGCTCCTTCTCTTTCTGTGGCCGCCGCCGCCGCCTCTGTCAAGGTCGCTCGGAGACCTTGCTTCTTGCATCGGTGCTCAATTCACTTTACATTACAGCAGTGCATCAAGCTGTACGAAAATACACTTTCAGCTTTGTTTGTGACGTTTATTGTCAAGTCTAGCCTGAAGTGATATAAGGATTTCTTCAGTTGATGGGTATAGTTTTGTGGAGATACGTTAATTAATTAGTGTTGGGTCACTTTGGTGTTAATGGTCTGTTCTTAATTTTTTTCATGACATGTTGTTATGATTCCGGTATAAACAGTAGAGTGAAGTAGTGTTACTAAACATTACTTCATAATATAATGTGTAAGCTCATAATATGTGTAAGCACATAACTTCATAATATAATTTACTGGAATATCAGTTTTGTCGGAATATAACATTTGTGTACATCTCAATAAAACATAGTGTTTTATGGAAGATAATTCCAAATCATATTGTTTCTCTAAAAACTGTTGTAACTTTATAAAAGTGTGTTTATAAGAATATGGTTTAATTTCAAGGACACTTCTTGCTGATTATATAAAAATAGCGAGATAGCACGTGACTTTCATTTTTACATAGAATCAATATTCACTGTAATTACCCAGAAATCTACCCAATCGAACACGCTAGAATATTTTTTCTGAAATAAGCGAACAACTTATAAAAATCCCGTTTTTCCTAAATAATTGTTATTGTTTTATTTAAAACAATACACATTTGTGTATTTTTGTCAAATACCTGTATATTTATATTTGGTTCTGAAATAATATAAACATCAAATAAAAATACTTTCGGGAGCTCTTTCGCTTCCTTCATCGGGTTAGGCCTAGTTTACAAAATGTATAAACATTGGTATGTAATGAATTCCTTAAGTTGACGATTACGTACTAACCATACTATTTTAAATTATAATAACAATGCATATTTCTATAATTTACTTTATTTGTAAATTATATTAAGTAATAGAAAATGTATGAAGCAAAATAAAATAAGTTATTCAGGGTTGTTATATATAACTGTATTTTAACTCTTCACCGGTTTTTAGCATCTTCTTGGGCAGTCTTCTTCATATCAAGCTGCTATTAAGTTTCAGTTTAAACATTTGTAAAACCTGAGCTTACCACGAATATGACATGCGAATTAAAAACACCCAACTACTTTACAGCGCTTGATATTCACAGGTTTGTGGGAGTATGAAAGACCCATCTAGAAGCGGACGTAACCACAATGCGTTTCCCTCCCTAGAGTCTTGTATCAGTGCGTAGTGTTCCCAGGCAGCGGCTTGTCAGTGTAGTTTGTGTTCGTGAGCCCAGCGTACGTACGCGACGACGCAACACCTTTCTCCTTCACTCCACCTTCCGGGATCCTGCGCCGCGCCTGGACCGTGCCTTCCGCCTCGGACTGGCCAGGCTCGGATGTCAGATATCAGGATGAAAGGTTTGAGGTCTCTCGTACATCAGATTCAGGATGAAAGGTTTGAGGTCTCTCAGACATCAGATTCAGGATGAAAGGTTTGAGGTCTCTCAGACACCAGATGTCAGGATGAAAGGTGTGAGGTCTCTCAGACATCAGATGTCAGGATGAAAGGTGTGAGGTCTCTCAGACATCAGATGTCAGGATGAAAGGTGTGAGGTCTCTCAGACATCAGATGTCAGGATGAAAGATGTGAGGTCTCTCAGACATCAGATGTCAGGATGAAAGATGTGAGGTCTCTCAGACATCAGATGTCAGGATGAAAGATTTGAGGTCTCTCGGACATCAGATGTCAGGATGAAAGGTTTGATGCCTCTCGGGCATCAGATATCAGGATGAAAGGTTTGAGGTCTCTCGGACATCAGATATCAGGATGAAAGGTTTGAGGACTCTCGGACATCAGATATCAGGATGAAAGGTTTGAGGTCTCTCAGACATCAGATGTCAGGATGAAAGATGTGAGGTCTCTCAGACATCAGATGTCAGGATGAAAGATTTGAGGTCTCTCGGACATCAGATGTCAGGATGAAAGATGTGAGGTCTCTCAGACATCAGATGTCAGGATGAAAGATGTGAGGTCTCTCAGACATCAGATGTCAGGATGAAAGATTTGAGGTCTCTCGGACATCAGATGTCAGGATGAAAGGTTTGATGCCTCTCGGGCATCAGATATCAGGATGAAAGGTTTGAGGTCTCTCGGACATCAGATATCAGGATGAAAGGTTTGAGGACTCTCGGACATCAGATGTCAGGATGAAAGGTTTGAGGTCTCTCAGACATCAGATGTCAGGATGAAAGATGTGAGGTCTCTCAGACATCAGATGTCAGGATGAAAGATGTGAGGTCTCTCAGACATCAGATGTCAGGATGAAAGATTTGAGGTCTCTCGGACATCAGATGTCAGGATGAAAGGTTTGATGCCTCTCGGGCATCAGATATCAGGATGAAAGGTTTGAGGTCTCTCGGACATCAGATATCAGGATGAAAGGTTTGAGGACTCTCGGACATCAGATATCAGGATGAAAGGTTTGAGGTCTCTCAGACGTCAGATGTCAGGATGAAAGGTTTGAGGTCTCTCGGACATCAGATATCAGGATGAAAGGTTTGAGGTCTCTCAGACATCAGATGTCAGGATGAAAGGTTTGAGGTCTCTCGGACGTCAGATGTCAGGATGAAAGGTTTGAGGTCTCTCGGACATCAGATATCAGAATGAAAGGTTTGAGGTCTCTCGGACATCAGATATCAGGATGAAAGGTTTGAGGTCTCTCGGACATCAGATATCAGGATGAAAGGTTTGAGGTCTCTCGGACATCAGATATCAGGATGAAAGGTTTGAGGTCTCTCGGACATCAGATATCAGAATGAAAGGTTTGAGGTCTCTCGGACATCAGATATCAGGATGAAAGGTTTGAGGTCTCTCAGACATCAGATGTCAGGATGAAAGGTTTGAGGTCTCTCAGACGTCAGATGTCAGGATTAAAGGTTTGAGGTCTCTCAGACGTCAGATGTCAGGATTAAAGGTTTGAGGTCTCTCAGACGTCAGATGTCAGGATTAAAGGTTTGAGGTCTCTCAGACGTCAGATGTCAGGATTAAAGGTTTGAGGTCTCTCAGACGTCAGATGTCAGGATTAAAGGTTTGAGGTCTCTCAGACATCAGATGTCAGGATGAAAGATGTGAGGTCTCTCAGACATCAGATGTCAGGATGAAAGATTTGAGGTCTCTCGGACATCAGATGTCAGGATGAAAGGTTTGATGCCTCTCGGGCATCAGATATCAGGATGAAAGGTTTGAGGTCTCTCGGACATCAGATATCAGGATGAAAGGTTTGAGGACTCTCGGACATCAGATATCAGGATGAAAGGTTTGAGGTCTCTCAGACGTCAGATGTCAGGATGAAAGGTTTGAGGTCTCTCGGACATCAGATATCAGGATGAAAGGTTTGAGGTCTCTCAGACATCAGATGTCAGGATGAAAGGTTTGAGGTCTCTCGGACGTCAGATGTCAGGATGAAAGGTTTGAGGTCTCTCGGACATCAGATATCAGAATGAAAGGTTTGAGGTCTCTCGGACATCAGATATCAGGATGAAAGGTTTGAGGTCTCTCGGACATCAGATATCAGGATGAAAGGTTTGAGGTCTCTCGGACATCAGATATCAGGATGAAAGGTTTGAGGTCTCTCGGACATCAGATATCAGGATGAAAGGTTTGAGGTCTCTCGGACATCAGATATCAGAATGAAAGGTTTGAGGTCTCTCGGACATCAGATATCAGGATGAAAGGTTTGAGGTCTCTCAGACATCAGATGTCAGGATGAAAGGTTTGAGGTCTCTCAGACGTCAGATGTCAGGATTAAAGGTTTGAGGTCTCTCAGACGTCAGATGTCAGGATTAAAGGTTTGAGGTCTCTCAGACGTCAGATGTCAGGATTAAAGGTTTGAGGTCTCTCAGACGTCAGATGTCAGGATTAAAGGTTTGAGGTCTCTCAGACGTCAGATGTCAGGATTAAAGGTTTGAGGTCTCTCAGACGTCAGATGTCAGGATTAAAGGTTTGAGGTCTCTCAGACGTCATATGTCAGGATTAAAGGTTTGAGGTCTCTCAGACGTCAGATGTCAGGATTAAAGGTTTGAGGTCTCTCGGACATCAGATATCAGGATGAAAGGTTTGAGGTCTCTCAGACATCAGATGTCAGGATGAAAGGTTTGAGGTCTCTCGGACGTCAGATGTCAGGATGAAAGGTTTGAGGTCTCTCGGACATCAGATATCAGAATGAAAGGTTTGAGGTCTCTCGGACATCAGATATCAGGATGAAAGGTTTGAGGTCTCTCGGACATCAGATATCAGGATGAAAGGTTTGAGGTCTCTCGGACATCAGATATCAGGATGAAAGGTTTGAGGACTCTCGGACATCAGATATCAGGATGAAAGGTTTGAGGACTCTCAGAGATCAGATGTCAGGATGAAAGGTGTGAGGTCTCTCGGACATCAGATGTCAGGATGAAAGGTGTGAGGTCTCTCAGACATCAGATGTCAGGATGAAAGGTGTGAGGTCTCTCGGACATCAGATGTCAGGATGAAAGGTGTGAGGTCTCTCGGACATCAGATATCAGGATGAAAGGTTTGAGGACTCTCGGACATCAGATATCAGGATGAAAGGTTTGAGGTCTCTCAGACATCAGATATCAGGATGAAAGGTTTGAGGTCTCTCAGAGATCAGATGTCAGGATGAAAGGTGTGAGGTCTCTCGGACATCAGATATCAGGATGAAAGGTTTGAGGACTCTCGGACATCAGATATCAGGATGAAAGGTTTGAGGACTCTCGGACATCAGATATCAGGATGAAAGGTTTGAGGTCTCTCAGAGATCAGATGTCAGGATGAAAGGTTTGAGGTCTCTCAGACATCAGATGTCAGGATGAAAGGTGTGAGGTCTCTCGGACATCAGATATCAGGATGAAAGGTTTGAGGTCTCTCAGACATCAGATATCAGGATGAAAGGTGTGAGGTCTCTCGGACATCAGATATCAGGATGAAAGGTTTGAGGTCTCTCAGACATCAGATATCAGGATGAAAGGTTTGAGGTCTCTCAGACATCAGATATCAGGATGAAAGGTGTGAGGTCTCTCGGACATCAGATATCAGGATGAAAGGTTTGAGGTCTCTCAGACATCAGATGTCAGGATGAAAGGTGTGAGGTCTCTCGGACATCAGATATCAGGATGAAAGGTTTGAGGTCTCTCAGACATCAGATATCAGGATGAAAGGTGTGAGGTCTCTCGGACATCAGATATCAGGATGAAAGGTTTGAGGTCTCTCAGACATCAGATATCAGGATGAAAGGTGTGAGGTCTCTCGGACATCAGATATCAGGATGAAAGGTTTGAGGTCTCTCGGACATCAGATATCAGGATGAAAGGTTTGAGGTCTCTCAGACATCAGATATCAGGATGAAAGGTGTGAGGTCTCTCGGACATCAGATGTCAGGATGAAAGGTTTGAGGTCTCTCGGACATCAGATATCAGGATGAAAGGTTTGAGGTCTCTCGGACATCAGATGTCAGGATGAAAGGTTTGAGGTCTCTCGGACGTCAGATGTCAGGATGAAAGGTTTGAGGTCTCTCGGACGTCAGATTCAGGATGGAAGGTTTGAAATCTCTCAGACATCAGATGTCAAGATGAAAGGTTTGAGGTCTCTCAGACGTCAGATGTCAGGATGAAAGGTTTGAGGTCTCTCAGACACCAGATGTCAGGATGAAAGGTTTGAGGTCTCTCGGACATCAGATATCAGGATGAAAGGTTTGAGGTCTCTCGGACATCAGATGTCAGGATGAAAGGTTTGAGGTCTCTCGGACGTCAGATGTCAGGATGAAAGGTTTGAGGACTCTCAGACGTCAGATGTCAGGATGAAAGGTTTGAGGTCTCTCAGACACCAGATGTCAGGATGAAAGGTTTGAGGTCTCTCAGACGTCAGATGTCAGGATGAAAGGTTTGAGGTCTCTCAGACACCAGATGTCAGGATGAAAGGTTTGAGGTCTCTCGGGCATCAGATGTCAGGATGAAAGGTTTGAGGTCTCTCAGACACCAGATGTCAGGATGAAAGGTTTGAGGTCTCTCAGACGTCAGATGTCAGGATGAAAGGTTTGAGGTCTCTCAGACACCAGATGTCAGGATGAAAGGTTTGAGGTCTCTCGGGCATCAGATGTCAGGATGAAAGGTTTGAGGTCTCTCAGACACCAGATGTCAGGATGAAAGGTTTGAGGTCTCTCGGGCATCAGATGTCAGGATGAAAGGTTTGAGGTCTCTCGGGCACCAGATGTCAGGATGAAAGGTTTGAGGTCTCTCAGACATCAGATGTCAGGATGAAAGGTTTGAGGTCTCTCGGACGTCAGATGTCAGGATGAAAGGTTTGAGGACTCTCAGACGTCAGATGTCAGGATGAAAGGTTTGAGGTCTCTCAGACACCAGATGTCAGGATGAAAGGTTTGAGGTCTCTCAGACGTCAGATGTCAGGATGAAAGGTTTGAGGTCTCTCAGACACCAGATGTCAGGATGAAAGGTTTGAGGTCTCTCGGGCATCAGATGTCAGGATGAAAGGTTTGAGGTCTCTCAGACATCAGATTCAGGATGAAAGGTTTGAGGACTCTCAGACATCAGATGTCAGGATGAAAGGTTTGAGGTCTCTCAGACATCAGATTCAGGATGAAAGGTTTGAGGACTCTCAGACATCAGATGTCAGGATGAAAGGTTTGAGGTCTCTCAGACATCAGATGTCAGGATGAAAGGTTTGAGGTCTCTCGGACATCAGATGTCAGGATGAAAGGCTTGAGGTCTCGGACTGTCCACCGGCTCAGATGTCAAATGTGAGAGTTGAAATTCCAGTCCAGCCAAATAGGCATGTCTCCCTTTGGAATCTTGTGAAGCCTACGAAAGGAGGTGATCTGCAATTACAAGACGTGAATGGTCAATTTTGACCCAAACTAAGGAGAATCACTGACTATCCTCCAGGTTCTGAATCTCCTGACGTTTTACCGCAAAACTCGACCATCCCAAACGAATGATCCTCCTCCCTCCCAACACTCGTATAACGGTTTTGTTTAAACTAACAAAACCTTAACTAACCTTATTTTAAATAAACTTTATTATTGTACCTGAAGTGACATATAAAAAAAACATCAATACACCTTTGCTTGTGATGCTTTAGTTCATACGGAACATAATATATGCATGGCAAACGTATGGATCTGCTAAACATCCCGGTCACGTTATGATCGCTGGTATCACATGAACTGTACACACAATAACGAGTACGTTGTTTCTTCTGTGACTATAAGTAAGCCTTATAGGAATATAAAAAAAGGATTTCTCGTGTTGTTATGAATTAATGTCTATAATTTATTTCGAGTTATTCCATAATATGTTTAAAACATCGTAACACAACATGTTTAACATCGTTCTTACTCAGCTTTGAAGACAGAGTAGGGCTAAGTAATACCCATGTATTGCTTGCCTTTAAACTATTTGCTGACCAGTTCATCACGAGTATCGTCATCTTAACACTTATCTTTGAAGACAGAAAAAAGCTAAGTAACAACGATGTACTGTTTGCCTTTTAACCGCTGGCTGACCAGTTCGTCCCCTTACCATTGAGCTTTGAAAACAGAGCTACACTAAGTAAACCCAAGGTGACCAGACGTCCCGTTTTGAACGGGACAGTCCCGTTTTTTAGCGACGTGTCCCGTTGTCCCGACGAACTCTCTCGGGACGCCCATTTGTCCCGTTTTGACGGTATTGGTAAGAAAAATACTTTATAATACGTTTTAATATAAAAAAAACTCTGAAATCAATTTTTCCGGTTCTTTTGTAGCTTCCTAGTAACTTAAAATTAATAATACAGATGAACTGGAGTCTAGCACATATTTTCAATCTGAAAAAGTCTAAAAACTACCAAAATGCGGGGGGGAACCCCGGGACCCCCTCTCTTTGTGGGGGGTATGGAAATGCGTTTTAATGTAAAAACTCTTATGTTGGTTCCTTTGTGTATCCTAACTTAAAATTAATGGTACAGATGAACTGGAGTCTAGCATATTTTCAATCTGAAATCTAAAAGAGTATAAAAACGCACCAAAATGCTCCTAATTTTTCAAAATTTTCCGGGGGGGGGCCTGGACCTTTTTAGGGGTATGGAAATACGTTTTAATGTACAAAACTCTTAAGTAAATTTTTTCGGGTCTTTTTTAGTTCCCTGGTAATTTAAAATTAATGGTAAAGATAACTGGAGTCTAGCACATATTTTCAATCTGAAAGAGTCTAAAAACGCAGCAAAATGCTCTTAATTTTTCATAAATTTCCGGGGGAGAGCCCCCGGACACCCCTCTCTTTCTGGGGGGTATTCCATACCCCCCCACCCCCCAGAGGTCGGCGTCCCGTTTTGGCTGTTCCAAAATCTGGTCACCTTAAGTAAACCCCATGTGAACCTCTTAACCAGTCTATTGACCAATTCTTAACCAGTTTCGTCACCTTGACAGTATTTTTGAAGACAGATCAAGGCTAAGTAACCCATATACTCTTGCCTTTTAACCATTTGCTGACCAGTTCATCACCAGTATGGTTTGAAGACTTTGAGAGGCTAAGTAACCTTTGTACTGTTCGCTCCTGCCCAGCTCGCCGGCCGGTATATCGCCACCCTAACCACAGCCCGGGCCCGCCACAGCCACAGCTACGTCCAGGGCTTCCTCTCGGATTTCCCGCGACACTCCATTGGTTTCGGACATACGATAGTCGCACGGGCGGACAGTAAACTACACTAATGGTACGTCCTCCACGACTTCACGTCCTTCCTACAGTGACGTATGAAACCCATCGGACAATGTAAAATAACAGTCTTCTCAATTTGACGACTAATTGTGACGCACTGTAGGTGTAGTCCTGCTTCCGACACAAGGGCGTAATCTCGAGCTGGCTGCCTCAAAAAATTAAACTTAACTTCTAAGCTGCCGCGACTTAAATTGAAATTTATGTTCCTAACTCCTGAGCTGTTTTAGACTAATTATTGGTTAGTTCAAATATTTAAAGTTTTAATTGGCATACGGTTGTAAACAAGTATAAAATAAGGTTAAGTTGTTTATATTTTTAATCTTCACCACCTTCCCAGTTTTCTGCGTGCGGGCTGCAAAAGCCACGCACCGCAGAAAACTGCAAACCCTTCAATCCGGTGCAAATTTCCTTCAATCCTAAAATTATATGAATAGAGTGATTACTTTTTCATCAGTCTGTATACGAAAATCGCCCGTTACCGTACAGCTGAGTTCTACGAAAACTCTCGATTTCCTTACATCAAAACAAATAATGATCAGCTGCTTTTTCGGTACCCAAACATTTCATTTCCGTACCCAAACAAACCATTTCCGTATCAAAACAAAATTTTGCCGTACCCAAACAAACGGTTTTCCTATTTTGACAGTTCAACCAGCTGACTCTAAACTGAAAGACAGTTTGGCCGCATTGTGTTTGCTTACAGAAAAATGACTGAATTATGAAATGTTGGATGATTTTTTGTAAGTTTGGTTACTTATTTCCATCGTGATGAAAAGTATTGTTCTCAACTCGTCACAAAAGTCCCATTTCGGGGCTCGAGAGCGTTTTACATGCTCGGCTTATGCCTCGCAAGTAAAACACTATCTTACCCCGAAATATGCTACTTTCGTGACTAGTAGTGAAATATACTATTTGCTCTCCTCCAAACTATTACTCCAGTAATTGTACACTTTATTTCAACGGCCAAGGTACCTAAGGGACTAGGAGACGGCGCGTGCAAGACCAAGGTCAGGCGCACTAATCCGTCAGGTGCTGCGCCTGTTGAAATTAAGAGTCAACCTATTAACGAAAGATCAATTGAAAATGATTATGAAGCATACAGGGTGTTCAAAGAACGTGGGGCAATAATTTACGTAGTGATTCCTTTGGTCAAAATAAGCAACAAAGTTTATATAAACATAGGTCCTAAAGTGCTTCGTTTTCCGTCTGTGTGTCTGTTTATGATTTTTACATATTTAATCATATCTCACGAACCACTTAACGTATAAAAATCAAACTTGGTATATGGATAACCACTATTAAGAACTATTTTTGTGAGAATTATCAAATTTCTACTTTGTACCATTTAAAAATGGTGGCTATTTTTTGTTTTCAAAGCTAAATATCTTAAAAACCGTAAATTTTAGAAAAATTATACAAGAGACAAAAAGTTAAAAAATTTAATCTAATTAATGCTGATATTAAGATTATGATAATCGAACTGCTAATAACGGAGAAATTTTAACTTTTCTGCATAAAAACAAGGTTCCTTAAGACATTCTGCCTGAAAATTGCATGTTTTTATTCGGGAAATTTTAAATTTCTCAATTATTAGTTGTCCTGTTGTTATAATCTTAATATCATCGTTAATTAGATTAAATTTCGCAACGTTTTCGTCTCTTGTATAATTTTTCAAAAATTTACGGTTTTTAAGATATTTAGCTTTGAAAACAAAAATTAGCCGCCATTTTGAAATGATACAAAGTAGAAATTTGATACTTCTTACAAAAATAGTTCTTAATGGTGGTTATCCATATACCAAGTTTGATATGTGTATGTTAAGTGGTTCGTGAGATATGATTGAATATGTAAAAATCATAAACAGACACTCAGACGGAAAACGAAGCACTTTAGGACCTATGTTTATATATACTTGTTTGCTTATTTTCACCCAAGGAATCACTATGTAAATTATCGCCCCACATTTTTGAACACCCTGTATACATTAATTGAAACACCAAACAAGAGTAAACTCTGATACTGATAAAATCTTTCATATGCCAACAATTTCGTTTTACATAAAACGCTACCTTGACCCGAAATGGGGACTTTATGACGAATGAGTGAACGATACATTTTTTTCATAAGTAAAGTCCGTGTAACACTATCAAATACTCTATAAAAATGTTTGGTAAAAGCTGATAAACAATAGTTGATATAAAAAAACTTGAATTCTGGTTGATAGAATAAAACCTGTCTTTAAGTATCTTTCATAAAATACTACTATTGGACAGTGTAATACGGGCCTATATAAAACAACAGTTTCTCAATTTATTTGAGCTTTAAACGGGTGGAGTCAGGAAAAGTCATGTTTGGGACGTTAGTTTTGTAGCAGGAAACTGATGGTCTTCATAGATCTCAGATGTATCGTAATGGGCTATTTCCGAATACAGAGGGAAATTCCCTATGTAGTAAACACCTGCTCAAGACCGGCCGCAGAACTCGCTTATTATTTTGACCGGAAGATATCAAAGATGTTTATTTTGCTGCAAATCTTGCCACTGAAAAAGTCCAGCTGACTCGTTTTGTCAGGATTATTAATTGATAGTCCAGTAATCTTTGGCAGATGAGTTCTGCCTCGAACCTTCACAACGTCTTCTCAGCTGGCGACCTATTAAAGAATTGAGCATTTTTACCTCTGTGCTGCCCACCGATGTTCAAACAAACGTTCTACCCAGCCTCTGAACACATCAAAATGTCCATCTGCCTAAGGCGTCATCCTATGTAACCTTTAATGTATTTATCATTTTTAACTTAATATGTTAAAGTTTCTTTAAAAAAATAGTTTGTCGGCCCTGAGTTCTATCCTTTCGTTCCTTCCCGCAAAAAATTTTGTTAAGTTCAAATGGCCCTTGAGTCGAATAAGTTTATTTGACAAGTCGACAGCCTTCTTTTGTTTTTAGATATCTCTTGGTCGGTGACCCGGAAAAGAATTAACGAAAATCAGACTGCCTTTGATTTACCAAGTCTAGGATTGTTGACTTGAGTCGTAAATTCGTAAAACCAGTTTTGATAACCAGTTTGATGGATAATAAAGATCAGTGAGCCTAATAACAGCAGAAAACTGGTTGTTGTTGAATCAAGTGAAGGTCTTGAACCGGTTTATATGCTTTTTGTTTATTTTCCAAGAACTGCCTTTATGCGCAAAAATATTTTAAACAATAGTCAAACAAAAATATTCGCTGATACGTAAACAATTTATTGAAGTGTAAGAATTCAAATCTTGAAAATTTTAAAAGACAACAAACTTCAATTTTAAAAAAATAGACATAACCGAACCTCAAACTCTGAAATCGCCTTCGTAACCTTATCTGTTACGTTGTAATAAGTAACATACAGGGCGGTTATTCTTTAGAAGTAGAAAGAAGTTGAAACCTTCAGATATCTTTAAACTATCACAGAATTTTGAAGAACTAAGCAACATTACAATTTGAAACTTGCTTCCGACTTATACGATCTAAATTTAGTGTCCCAATTAAATCCTTTTTATCACTGAAGTACCGAGATCGCGACGCAGAAGTGGTATCCGTGATAAAAGACTGAGCTCGCGTGGATGTTATCACTAGTGACCAGTCACTAGTGTTATCACTAGTCTCCGGCTGGACGGTCTGACTCCTCTGATAACGTTCACTTAGCTATTCGTATTTACTGTGATGATTGGCTTTTATTTACTGAAAACTGGTTAGACGAATTGTTTCAATGGTTGATAATGAGAGGCATTCCACTACTCACAATACCAAACTGCCGTTCAGTAAAAACCAAACTCAAGAATAACTCTCGTTTAGCTAAACAGAGAATCTGTGTTAAGTATTTAACAAAACAAATCTACTAAAATCTTATAAAAACTAATAATTTTGTCTGTAATAATAAAATTTATTGTATTGTTATATCTATGTGAGAGGTATTTGGAGCGAAACTTTAAAAAAACAACAAAAGTAATCTGTAATAAGATATCATTTAAAAAAGGAACTTCCTGCAACCTATATCCATGACCTCTTGGGTCTCGAGATATCGTCCAAAACGGCCGTGTAACAGATAGGCTCGACCTCGTTATGACAGTTTTTTTACAAATGTGTTTTGGCATTCTAGAAACGTATCGGATTAAACGTAAAATAATAATCAAATACGTTTCTAGAATGCCAAAACACTTTTATAAAAACAAACTGTCAGTTTTAAATATATATTTCAACTAAGACAAAACTGTCAGTTTTAAATATATATTTAGATATTTTTCTCGTACTTTAAAATCGATTGTTGGATTGACCTTAACCGCATTCTTAACTCTTATTCCTTGCTGTATCTAATTTCCCTGTCGAAATATCTAATTATATATATTTTTAAATTAAATGCTTACTGTTGTTTTTAGCATAATCTATTAACTAAGCCAGTATGCCGAACCATATTTAATTTCTAAATTGTTTTTTTTCTTCATTTTTTGAGGTATGTTGGATTGAATAGGCCCTATTTATATTTTAATTGTCAATTAAATTGTCTCTTTGTTTTCAGGTGAGTCGGTCTACAACTGTGGGGAACTTCGTTCGTTTAAAACCCCAGGTAAACTAAATGTATCTTCTCATAAAAAACCTGTTGTGAAAATAATGATCAAAATTATACAGGGCGTCCGGAAATTATGGTATAATATTTTAATATAGGATAGTAGAGGTAAAAATAAGAAAAAATACTGCATAAACATAGGCCCTTAAGTGCTACGTTTTCCGTCTGAGTGTTGTTTCGGTTTTTTACATATTTAATTATATCTCACGAACCTCTCAACATGTAAACTTAAAACTTTGTACATGTATGACCACTATCAAGAACTATTTTTACAAGAAGTCGCATATTTCGACTTTGTACCATTACAAAATGGCGAATGGTTTTTATTTTAAAGCTTAATACATTAAAAACCACAAATTTTAGAAAAGTTATACAAGAGACGAAAAAGTGGCAAACATTAATCTGGTTAACGCTGATATTAAGATTATGATGATCGGTATACTAATAACGGAGAAATTGTAAACTTTCTGAATAAAAACATGGTTCTTTAGTATGTATACAGTCTGAAATTTGCATGTTTTTATTCGAATAATTTTACAAATTTCTCCATTATTAGCTGTTCGATCATTATTATCTTAGAATCAGCGTTAATTTTGGATTACATTTTGTAAGTTTTTTGTCTCTAGTATATTTTCTATAAAATTTATGGTATTTAAGATATTTTGCTTTGAAAACAAAAAACAGTCGCCATTTTTAAATGGTAAATAGTAGAAATGTTATCCTCCTTACAAAAATAGTTCTTTATAGTTGTCATCCATGTGCCAAGTTTGACGTTTATATACTTTAAAAGGTTCGTGAGATATAATTAAATATGTAAAAATCACAAACAGACACACAGACGGATAACAAAGCACTGTAGGACCTATGTTTATAGCACAGTAGGTACCTATGTACGACTCTTTTTCTTATTTTTACCCCTACTATCATATACTAAAATATTCCACCATTATTTCCGGACACCCTGTATATTTCAAAAGGTTTTCCCCATCACGGGATTTTAGTTGCCTGGTTGTGATTTTGTGTTTGTCACGAAGGTTTATCGTATATCCGGATGTCGTTAGCTCCGGATGTCGTTCGGGGAGAAAGATATATTAAATCCACTTTAAAAATGATTCTGGTCTTCTTAATAACGCTCATACAAAAATTTGAGATTTTTTCCATTTTAAAATGTGTCCGCATCAAATATTTGTTGTTTTTATCCAGGTTAAAAAAGTTAGTTCATTGAAATCAGCATTACTTATGCCCAAACGTGCATTTGCATAGTCCAAACATATTTAAAGAGTGTAGGTTATGACTGCAGCTGCTCCAGTACTTCTAAGAGTCTATAAAATGTACTAAAATAGATAATTCCTTGAAAAAACATCTTCACAAAGTTCCTTTTAAAAATTATATTCAGAGAATGAAATATAAATTCCATGAGAAAACCCATGACAGGTTTAAACAGAATAAATAGGATTACTAACCAAAAAGTGAATGTTACTTTGGCCACTGTCAAGGACCTAATGTCCACCACTGTGTTATGCCACAGCTTTACTTGCAATTGATATTACGCCTTGAATTATTTCTTGAGTAAATATGCTATTATGTAAATTAAATGTAGATTTTAAATTAATGGAGTTCCTTAAATCCTAGGATTTACTACAAAAAACTCCCATAGTTCCATATTCCAACTTAATTTTCCATAATTTTCCCATAATAAATTATGAACCGAGTAAATGAACTGTAGGAATTAATTTGGACATTAAAAAATATTTACTGTTGCACAATAAGATGTCCAAGGTCAGGGAATTCAATTCAAAGTGTAAAATTATTTTATGATTAATGACAATGAAATATTAAATATCGGCTATAAAAAACATCTGCTCATAAAATAAAAACATAATTGTTTTTACAAATGATGTTAGAATTTTAAGTTTTACCGGAAAGCGTTGTCAGATCAGAGAAATCAGGAGGCCGTTGGGAAATTTGTTTGTTTGAAGGATTATACAAACGATTACAACGATATCTTATACTATAACTAAAGTTGCTATTAGAGTGGCTTTTCTGTCATCCTCCAAGGACGAATCGGACGAGTTATATAACCAACCAAAATATTAGTATTTGACTTAGTTTTAGCAAAACTTTCTTACTAAATCAGTCGGACTGCAGGTTTAGCGGTGATATGTTCCATCATCATTTACGAGTTAAGTTGAAAAATTTCGATAATGTTTAAAAGTTTTACCGGTCACTTTTCCAATTTATTTTTCGGTAAATTCAATACAAAAATGTAAACTTATAGTCCTTTGTGCAAGTCTTTTTTACCAAACTCGACCAAATTTTGAGAACATTATTTTCTTATCATTTCATATAGCTCATAAAATTCAGTGTTATTTAAAAAAAGTGTAGCAACTTTTGTGTTAGCCAGGATTTGAAAGAGGGCTTAGTTTATAACATTCTCCAACAGGGTGTATTACTATCAACCAGTAATTATGTTTTTAACAGGAGTTAGTTAAGCAATTAGACATTTAGGGAGCAAACAAGCAGAGAAAATCACGTTTTAGTCCATAAAGTTGTAAAAACTTAAATAATTAGCTGAAATAAATAATTTACAGGAGCACTATTATGTTGTTCAAATCCTGGCCGACACAATAATAGGTTCAGCTGAGCAAAAGGATGGGAGGTCCCCGTCTGCATACAATTGGCTTTTACTAATGATGGCCAATTTATCAGTCGTTATTCCTTCGTAGACCAATCAGTCAGTAGTTGAACACCTCCAGTGATGCTGAACGTTATAAACACTTTGTGCCGCGAAACATTAATGTTCCCGTTTCCTTATCACTGACACGACCTTGAGCGATAAAGGCAGGTGCCTTCCCCAAGACTTATCACAGAGCACACAGCGCGGCGCGTAGTCCCCCGCCTTATCAGCTGTTTAAGCGAGCATGGCGGCAAACACGTGTTGTATTTTATGCGGTGTTTATTGCAATCGTGCGAACAAATGTTTGAATACTAGATTACTGGCGCGGCTTCGCTTGCAATGACATTCATAATTATTCTTGTAACTTGACATGGCTTTGCTGGAAAACCGAGAAGCAGCCCAGTTGAAATTTCTTTTCCAATATTAAATTTTTGGGGTAATACCAATTTTTAAGGGCGTTTAGGGATTCTCCTCGTGTCTGTTAATAATTTTTAAACTGTAAATCTTGAAGCCAAACTTCTCCCACCATATCGAAATTATTAAAGTCGAGTTTGAACTGTCGGAGGAGTTGTGACCCCACTCAAGCAACCTTAGCGTGTTAAAAAGTAACAGATGATTAATATTCGATTTCAATGGCGGAACAAGCTTTGAAACAAAGCAAAGCCTGATTTGGATGGACCTGACTTTAGGGCAATTTATGTTTGAATTTGTTTAGGTTGTGAAAATGTTTTACTCGAAGCTTCGATTCCAAAATGTAAGTTGAATCTAGCTACGTTGAAAACTGGCAAATTATGACTCCAATACTAGTTAAATAGCTTTCAAATATTACAACTAACTCGATAAAATCATTATTATTGGCATAATAGTAAAATATTAAAAACCTCGACTAGAAAAAAGGTCGGATCGTTCGAGCGTTTTACAAAAACTACCAATTCGACCATAACTCATCACTCCACACACCTGCATGCAATGGCAGTGATTATTTTTGCGTCGTGGTCGATATATTCGATTGAAGTGGACAGCGTAGCTTAAAGGTCAACTCGTCATCGTTAAAATGGCTCCAGCGTTTGTCCGAACGAGGATTAAAAGAGTACCTAGTTTCAGGTTTTACCAGCAATGAGTACTGATATGAACTGTTAATTACGCCCTCAAGAGGCGTAATTAATATAAAATTAATATAACATTTTTAAAATTTAATAATAAAAAAATAATATAAAATTAATAAAAAATTTTAACATAAAATTAATTTAATATAAATTAATATAATATAAAATTTATTGCCACAAAAAGCATCTACTGATATTTCATAATTAATCATAATATATTTTAGGAAGGAAGTATTATAAATCTAATACGTAAATCACTGAAATAAGTTTCCAAGTATTCACGCTGTCGGTAACTTAGAAATACTGTGGTTATTATATATAAATCCTGAACTGGGAGCACATAAAAATAAGATATGAGATGTTAAAAATGTGTTATTTCTCTGTGCTGTGAGGAAATATAACTAGGGTTATTTTGTTACATATAAGCGACCACGCTTTAAACACCCATTTTTCAGGCTGAACAGCACACTCTCTCCCCTACAAAATAATGAAATATCTTTAAAACCAATGACCTTGTATCCCTCGAGTTTTTGCCCTTATTAATAATTTACTTTGTTTGGGAATTTCCATTGCATAACTTAACACCTGAAGAGTGGGAATCACTTGAGCTGAAGGCAGACTTAATAATTTCCCATTCGCCATTTTAAGCACTTATGTGAGAACGTACGAACCGTGTAGGCCTGATACTTTAGGTGGCAATGAATACATTGGTTGTTGTTCTCATCGAACAACTGGTGGTGTAGAAAGTTCAGATTTCGATCGCGTTGCCCAGAGAAAAAACAATTCTTAAATCAAACGATGTAACGGTTACTATTGATAATCAAAAGATTATTTCCTTACTATTATACATAATTGTTATTAACAATTATTGTTAGATTATTTCTATTATCTATAATGGTTAAAACAACCTATCTAATACATCATATAGCAATAAAATTTAGTAACAATTTCCATTGTTTTTTTTTCTCTGTGTATTTGTACTTTGTATTAATTCAGGATGTAATAATGCGAGTGTAAAAAATGTGTTTTCTCGAAAGATTTAGCTCTCCTTTATAACCAAATAAAATCAACAGACGGATGTAGTGTTTTGACATGCACTGGAGTGGGGGGAGAGGGGGAGGGGGGAGGGGCGGGAGAGCAGGGTGCCAGGCGTGGTCCAGACTTTCTCCCCGCCCTCACATAAATGTCAGCGGAGATCGAGTAGGTGAAAGTTCATCCTTGCACCTCACACATCCTTTGTTGGCCGCCACTTACGCCCATATCTCGTACGCCCCCCGACCTCCTGGTATCCGCTGTGCTTACATGGCTGCCGGATCCTAATCTTAATCCTAGGAGTTCGTGTCTGAGAAATGATAACATGAGGTGTAATGAGTTGTAAAATAGTTTTGCAAATTCTTGGGTCGGGGATGATGTTTAATAACATTTTTTGAAGTGTAGTTTGGTTTATATTGCACAGATGGCAAAGATTGAAGTCTTTTAACTGAATATTTAAACCCTAGCGTCACTCTGTTATCCTAAAAGCCCTTTTTGTAGGAACCATCCCGACCAATAAACTGAATGTCTACGGTCAGTAAGGTATACAGTACACAGTCCTTAAATATACCATACGGAATAAAGGTGGAGATGGGATTTAAAGTAGCCACCGCCAAGCTTGGATTTTAATGTTACATTTGGGATATGAATAAATTATACAAACACTTTTTGCGCACAGTTCTTTTGCCTTTGTACGCCAGAGGCATTTTTTTACGTTTTGATCGGGGACGGTCCAAACGGGACTTGTTACCATCTAACGGCGGCCATTTTTTTAGACAGCATCATTAATTCATAGCCCAATGACAAATGGCAACTGGACCTAATTGAGATGAGCGCTTTATTCACAAGTCAAATCAATAGATCATGATTGAATGTATCAGAATTTTAGACACCATGACAGTAACGAAAAAAAGCTACTTTATTTCCAACCTCACTCTATTGATTCTGCGCATTATTTTGTCACCTTCTTCATATATTCTTCTAAATAATTTTTTTCTTTAGTCACTGATGCTTGTTGAAATACATGCATACTTTGGGAACATACAAATCCCAGATTTAAAAGACCTCTGAAGCAAAAAAATCGTTTCGAACTGCTTTTTGCCAAATCCATCGTTTTCCATTTTATTGTTGGCTAAGCTATCAACTTAGTACTGGTAATCTGTCACAAACATACAGAACTGTGTAACTTACCAAGTACGTGAACTGTCACAAAACTTTGCTTATCAATTGTCTATTGACCTTTTTCGGTTTTGCCAAGGCATTAAACGCTAAAATCATTAATTATTTACAAATCAAAATTTACTTAAGAAACGACCTAACTGCAACACAGTATTGGAGCAGTTCCGCGAGTCGCTCTAGAAGTCCCTTCCACCTGTTATCAAGGGCGTGTCCTTCACGTGAGTAATTATCATGTATCTGGTCTCATGATAACATGCAGAATGCACTCGATAGTATGCGGCCGTATAGCGGGTAAAAACTGCAAGAGCTTAACCAAATAAACCTGATATTGTATGCTGCCCCTTTTTTTCATTGTCAATCAAACATTTATGAAAGCTATTTTATTCATACTCAAATAATGAATTAATGATTTTTTTTTGTATAATGAATTTTTTTATTTCTAATAGTAAATAAACATATGCATACAGTCATTGTGAATGAATGAATGAAAGAAAAGTTTATTCCCATACAAACTAAAGCTACTGACATGAAAAATAACAAAATGCTTGTAAACATAAATCGTTTATAAATAATAAACTAAACTAAAATATACATAATTGTTGTAGCCTTTAGTGAAAATGAAAGATAAGGAAATCAGCAGACATAGGCAGGTACTGCCTGTGCGTCCGCTGGGTTGCTTTACAAATTATAACTAAGACCACAAAATTGGGAATAATTAAAAAAATGTTAATAAGAATAGTTGAGGTTGAAGTACGGTAGGGAATTTAAAAGTTGCTATATCTGTTTTATGAAAAAATTCTTGACTAAACTCAGAACTTAAAATAAAAAAAAACTTGAGTAAAAGTTGGTGGGAAATAACTATCCTGAATTTTTGGAGAAGTGAAACTGGCCACTTTATCAAGTTGTGTGACCAGTTGCTTAACAGAAAAAGTTACAACTAAAAAACTACAGAGTCTAGCATCATTATAATAACATTAAATCTGCCTGCTGTAACATCTGAGGTTTCAGTTTTTGTTGTAATGAAAAAATTTAATCGTAAACTATGATTAAATCTTGAAAAGTATTTATAAAAAACAGTATAGTTTTAAAAATTAATAAAATATTTTTATACCAAAAAGTTATTTAAATATCTTAGATCCTGCTGAGAAAAAAGCCAAGTAATTGTTTTTTACAAAAAATGGGTAATTTTGGGGAGATTTAATTGCCCAGAGTCAAATTTAAGCCTATTCACAGAGCCTTTGTTAAATATAATTGTTAGTAGTAAGTTCAGGTTCTAGTAGGCCATACCATCAAAGGTAGGGATGAGGAGTTTCTAACTAATGTAAAATTTCTTGGTTTCATCATCAGCCATACCGCGAGGAATTATAGATTCAAACACATGAAATAATTTTTATTCGGAGTAATCACAATTTTGCTTAAACAAGTTTGTCGCAGCTTAACACATAGAAACATTCGCTTTGAATGCGACTTTTTGAAAAATATTAAAAAAACTATGTCAGCCTGATGTACCTTAGCGCTTATAACGTCCGTCAGAACCCAAAACTTCTAATAAAAGATTGTGCAAAAACAGCAAGAACCATATAGACAAACAATATTTCGATAACGATAAAATAAAGTAAAAGCGGAAGAGTTTCTTATAGATCGATTTTGTGTCAAAAATCAGATATTTTATCTAAGCTTGTTCAATCATTTTCTCATTTCATGTATAGGGGAAACTCGGATCATAGGGAAAAAACGTTGCGTGAGATCCCCCGCTCGCCTCAAGTTGTCCTGTGGCACTCGTAAAGAACATTTATAGCTGCGCCCTAATACGTTTAAGTACCTCTTTCAGATAATAGCGATTGAGAGTTCAGCTTGTAAAAGATAAAAATATATCTTGTTACTTTTATCATACTTAATCGACATTATGTTCAGTCATGCCATGGAGGTAGTAAGGTTAGGGGCAGTATTTCACGTTAAGTAGTACCGTTTGCAGAACTGACTTGGGAATATTTTTGTCTTACTATCCGCTGAAATGTTCTTGCTACTGTATTCCCCGTGTAACTGTTTAAAATAATATAGTATATTACGTTACTAGGCCGGGAAGTACTGTTTAGCCGGACGAGCATGATAGTTCCCGTGCATGCGAGCGAAAGCAAGTGCGGGATTTTCATGCCAGAACGGCAAAACTTCCCGGCCGTATAACGTATTATATTTTTCATCATACTACGCAGGAAAAAACATGCCTTCGATCATAACGTAGCCCTTGCATAAACATTCGTTTCTCAATCCTTCAAACCTATCCTAGAACAAACAGAACAAACATTTTCTACGGGTGCAGTGCTGCCACTACATAGACTACATTCCTCTAAAAAGTAACCAATAAACAAGCATTAAACGTCAGTTTGCTGCAAGTCAGCTGATGTCTACTTCCGTTCTTTCCTGCCTAGGTCGGATAAGAGTTTATCCGGCCTAGGCCGGCAATGGGTAACTTTCGAGCCATCAAAAAGGAACTGAAAACAGATGTTTCTGGGTTAGTATGATGAAAATTTCTTTAAATGCCACGATATCACATTAAGAGCGTATTTTCAAACCGGTATAATAAAGTTGACCGGTTTATTAATGAAATTATGTTTTTGAACTTTGATAACACCGCCAGATCAATTAGTAGTAGATGTCGATTTCAGACTAAGAAAGCATTCCAGCTTTATCTGCTACTAGAGGGTAGAAAAGCGTAATGAATGTCAAAACGATGTCGTTTATTTACTTACTAGCGCTCAACCGGGCTTCATCCGCAGAAAGACGGAAACAATTCCTTGGATTTGAGATTTAATTTTTCATATTTCATAAGGTTGCCACGACGACCTCATAAGCTTCTCTATAGTTTAACATTGAAAATTTTGAGTTCTGTACGACGTAACATTATGGGAACGTTGTAAAACCTATGGCCCGAGTTGAGAATAAATACCAAATTTCAGCTCTGTGGGTCTTAGTTTTGGAGATTCGCTGTCCGCTAGAAAACCCCTTCTCCTTTATATTTGAATATAGATATAGCTAGAAGATTATGTTAAGTTTCTTTATATCCAATTATAAGAGCAGCAAACAGCTAGTACACTTGCTTGAATGTCTGTTGCTTGCTCAATTATTTCGTTAATGGCTCGGAAGATTTCCTTTAAATGTTGGAAATAAAATTATTTTTTGCTTAAAAATGTGGTTTATGCACGTACTTGGCCAGGAAAAATCTAGTAACATAGAAAATTCCAAAGTGAAAAAATTATCACTGGCTTTTACTTTTGCCGTGTTAGTAACGGAATAAACTACGGAAACGTAAACATGAAGTACTTGTAAGGGGCTAAGATAATACCACCGGCGCGGCCGCCTCGTTTAGGTGTTTATTAAATCCGTTTGCTTGATAGCTAATTTGTTTAAAATATATGGACACACTACGGTTAAGGTTCCCAATTTTTTTTCTTTTAAGAACTTTCCATAATACAAGAGAGGTAAAAGTTATGGAAGCAAACTTCAAACGTCCTTATTGCTATTTCTTTCGCAACCATCATTTCGACTTAATTTTTACTGTGACGTCGACTGACCCGACCGTAAGAACATGGTATTAAGGAAAATGAACCAGCGGAGAACCAGGAAGCAACGCGCCTTCGTCACAGTTGGCGGCCGCGGCGGCGGAACGGCGCGGGATTGCAGAATTGCTCATGCAAGTGCAATCGCTCTTGCGGCTCATAGACAGGTGCTAAAAGCCATTCCTTGACATTTCCCACTCGTTACAGCCACACTCATATGGAAACCGGCATGTGAAGCCTTCCTTACAGCGTTGTGACAGTTTTTATGATATTTTTTACGTCTTCAACACAGCTGTTGAAGGTAAATGTTTTAGCATTGATTTTAAAAGGAAAAATAGATAGTCCATTCAATGAAAAATTTACCAGGATTGACGGCAAAGAAATCCCATTTCAGGGATACGAAATCTTTCACGTGTAACATCACAGCTGGCGCAGTCTGAAGTGGCGAATGTGTACTAATTTGGCTTGGAAATTTCTAGCTTCAAAACATGTGTAAGAATGAGCAGTCTCCTTTTAGGTATAAAGTCAAGGGTTATAGTATATTTTGTTACTAAAATTTTTTTATAGGGATAAAAGTGACGCTGTTCGTACAGGGTCAAGTTTTTCCGAGTGACGAAGAGTGAACTACATTTTTCGTTATACCGCTCAATATATTCCGCTAACTACTTAAAAAAAGCTTTTTTCTCTTTCCACCATAGGGAGAAATGGAATCAGCTGATGTCGAGGCGTCAGCTGTTCGTTTATAATGTTCTAAAACTGCAAACGTGTGTACGTCAGCGTCGATGGTGAGCTATCGATTGCATCTATAGTGGTTACCTGTTATTATCAATTTTAATTAATTGTTGCATTGTTGTCAGTCTAATCTAACACAAATTAAACAATCAGCTGATTGTTTTTATTGGCAAGAGCAAAATTAAAGCCTCTTTAGGAGATATCTTCAAAGGAAATCAAGCCGTAACATTTTGGTTCTCTTAAGTAGTTAGCGCGTTGTATTGAGCGGTTTAATGAAACATGAGTTCATAATACGGGTCTCTTTTCGTTACTCGCTCATTTTTCGAAAAAAAACTTAACCTCACACGAAAAGCGTCATTTTAGTCACTAGTAATTAAATATAATACTACAACTTGTTTATCTTTTAAACATTTCTCCCAAGGAGGCTCTTATCTTCTTCTTGCTTGTTTCATTGACACTTTTGCACTTTTACTAAGTCTACCTCCAGCTGGAACAAAAATTTATTTTTGACTTCATTGTTTTTACTGAAAACTCGATTCAGGGTATATTTTTACCCTATGAGCTAATAGAGGGTATGAGCTATAAGCTTTTCCGGTTGATGAAACCGGAAAAGGGTCCAGCATTGACGTCACAAACGTAGACTCCACAGGCCTTATGAGAGTTAGGTAACCTTATATTACTGCTATTTTCTTCTCTACAGGCCTTGGTTTTACTTCGGGAGAAAACTAGCGGCTGACATCCTCAACTTCATCAGATTCTTTTCTCCCTGGGTAGAAAAAGAGCTTCATTAGCCCTGCAACACATGTACGCTTTAAACATTGCCGTTTTCGTAGCGGTATACGAAAAATAGTTTAGCAACGCATGTGATTGAAACTGAATTAAAAATTTTATAGAGACGTTAGAGGAAAAAATTATAAAGAGAAAAAACACGGAAAGATTTTGCAGTTGGTCTTAAGGGGTTGAAACATCGTAGTTAAAATCTTATACGAGTACAACCTCGGTCATACCCCCCAGATTCCTGCAAGTCCAGTTGTGCGCCAGTTTCCCAGGTTCCCGTCGGCGTCGCCGTGGGGACTGGAAGCTGGGGCTGGGAGGACAGGCGGGATCATGTTGCCGCTCCAGGGACCGGCTCGTAACCGGACCGGCCGTGGGACGACCTTGGGCCGACCGATACTGTCGGGGGAAAATGGAAAAAATGTCATCCAATCACCATCTACCTGCCTACAGGTGTCCGGAAATTATGGGAAAATATTGAAGTATATGATTGTAAAGGAGAAAATAAGAAACATAGTTCGTTTAAAAATAGGTTCTGAAGTACTTCGTTCTTCATCTGTGTGTCTGTTTAACACAGGTTAACGGTTGTGTTTCAAATTCACACTCACTTTGGAAAACCAACTAGATTTGATTTTTTAAAGTGAAAAAAGGATTCTTTTAACTTGCAAGTGATACAATTAACATTTGACCCACACGCGCGGTCCTATGTGCTGCCAAGTTTTATTGCCAAAATAAATTCTTTACACTCGAAACTCAGTCAGACGCCTCTGCAGAATTTTGTGGAATAAACATTTTCAAGTGTACTTTTTCTAACGGTTGTTTTGTCATTGCTCTACAAGTTCCGGAAGACAGGAGTGTGGTATGGAGATTATACTAACTAATTATAAATAGAATACTATTATTTCAGATCAGTATCATTGACAATTTGTAGATTCTAATCACTTTCAGAAGGGTTTTATAAAATAAAACGATTGTAAAAAATTATTTTCTGTGATAAATCAAATAAATATAAAACAACATAATCTCAAGAAATTGGCAATGATACGCGTAACTTCTGAAAATTGGAGTCATCTCACTAATATTGTAAAAAATGACAGTGAAACTGGATCGTGTGAGAGTTAGAGTCCCGGTTGCGACTGTCCCGTGATGGTCAGAGTGGACGTATAAACGTGGACGTGGTCGCCGCAGAGGAAAGTGGATACACTGACGTCACGAACACTGACTACACCTCTGAAACGGGCTGGATTAGCGGCTTACATTCTGTTTAATCGGGGATATTCTTTTCTTAAGGTTATTGACGATTAACTTCCGTAGATATATCTGAATACCAAACAAAGAACATTGTGTTTAAGCCGGTTTAAAGAACAAGCTCGTATTGCAACCAAAGTTTGTAAAGACTAGTTGCAATAAATTGACACAGAAGAAAAGTAGACCAGAGGGGCAAGAAAATTAAAGTTTTGGGCTCTAAACTGCTTTAAAGTTGAAATATTATCTTGTGTAATACATGTTTTGTCGTGTTTAATTTATATTTTTAACTGATTGTGCATATTTTTACTCTTGAACGGCCCTTTAAAAATTCTTCCTTAACTGAAACTTTCAAAACAATCATAAATTTACTATGACAAAAAATACAATTTGTGAATTATTTGTTTCCTTAAAAAATGCAAACAAATTCTCATCAGCGTTCAATCATTAACATAGAGTAAATAAATAACACATCAATTACTGCCATAGAGTAAATAAATATCATAAAAAAGAAAACAGCCAAGTCACTTTTAGCTTGCCATCACAGACGTTACCTAAAGCGCTCTCCACCTAAAACAATATAATTCAGTGCAGCCGTGTGGTATTGAGATTATAATAACTAATTAGAATAGAAATAGAGCAGAACGTATGACTACATTAAAAAACTGTTAAAAGCCGAATTGCGTCATTGACAACAGCTGTTAACGTTAATAGTTATGTCACAATTCCGCGGACAGGGAGATCCATAATATCAAACGGCGCGGAACAAGTTTACAGTACCCACTTCACTCCTCAACTCTCTCCTGGTTAATTCGACTTGTCGTACGCCACATCAAGTAACAACCCGGCAGTGTACACGAGACACACCATGCTGTAAAACAATGGAAGTGTTAACATTTAATGTACATGCCAGTCAGTCGGGTCATTAAATTTTACAACCGGATGCCAATCTCCGTACCCAATGTTTCATTGTGATTGGATTTATTAGCCACAATTAGTGTTAAAGTGTAAAATCTAATAAAATATTTCACTAAAAATACTTTTACTTTCTCCCCCCTATACATAGTATATGGAGAAAGTATTGTTTTCGTCAACATTTTCGAATTTGAGTTGTTAGTGGATATATTCATTTTAGTGCTCCCTGAATCCAAAAAAGTGGTTTTCGGCCTGGTGTCTGTCTGTCTGTGTGTGTGTGTGTGTGTGTATGTGTGTGTGTGTGTGGATGTATGTGTGGATGTAAACAAAGCTAGAGACGACACCAGTGGTCCGATTTTCATGAAATTTGGCATGTAGGTATAAAGCCGTGGTATCTCCAGGCGTATTTTTCATTTTTTTGAATTTTTGATTTTTAAGGGTATTTACCCTATAAAAACCCATAAAAAATGACAAAAATCCAAATTTCTAAAAAAACGGCTCTAACGGTTTTGATAAAAATTTCACGGTTTTCAGTGCTTAAGATGACAAACAAAATGACACCACTCGCATCTCTGTAAAAATTCAGGTTCAGAGGTTATGGGGGTTTAAGTGTTAAAAAATTCACATTTTCCAAATTTCACAAAATTTATAACTTTTAAAGAAAATAATTGCACCATTAAATTAGGCTTAAAAATAAAAATAAATAATGTAGTATTTTGAATTATCAGGCTACGTCAACTGGTTACGGAGATAATTGATATTTTAGTTTGGCGGTAAACGCAGTACGTTGTCCAATGTTATTCTTATGGGAAATATTTAAAAACCGATATCTCCGTTATTTACTAACCGATTTTGATAAAATATGGTACATATTTGTGTGATAAGTAATTGTTAATTTTTTTTTATTTCACTATATAAATGTTTTCTGGTTTTCAATGACTTGAAGGGAGAAAGTATGTGTCAGTTTCCTGATACCGTTTATTTTTTTTTGAACTGTAAATATTACTAAACGACAACTAGTTACTAACAGGGTAATGCATCGCTTTGATGTTAACATTCTAATTAGAGATGGAAAATCAGAAAATAAAAATCACTTGATCGAATCCTATCAGAACTGAGAGATGTCTTGGATTGATTGAATTGTGCTCGTTATTATTTTCTAGGAGGCAGTAAAGTGTCCCCATCAATAGACGGTTGGTATATTCCACCATTTCTGTAAGCGTTAGCCACCACGCGTGTTGGGAAGCCCCTCGAAGACACAGGGGTGAGCCACTGGTCTTTACTCCCCCCCTCCAAAGAGTGAATAGGCTTATGCTTTTCCATCCAAATATAAAGCTGATCTCATCGGTTACCAGGCTTAAAATATCTACCTTGGTAGGCCGTCATGCCAAGTTAAGGTATAAGTATATAATGGGTCAGAATTAATGTCAACTCCCGTAAGGCCTGTTGATCCAAAGCTTGTGACGTGAATATCGGATTGTTCCTGTTCCATCCCAGCTCTGTTAATAAATTTTTGTCCCAGGTGGAGATCAATAGTTTTTAACTGATAGTCTAACCAACACAAATGAAACTAAAATCAAGATCTTATGTAAACTAAATCAGCTGATTCATTTAAACGACATGAACAAGATGAAAGAATGAAATTAATGATTTGTTTATACCAATAAATTGTATAGCTTCTTACATTGAGAACTTAAATGAAATAAAACTATAATAGGCCTAATTCATAAATAAATAATAATCCAATCTGAAATAATGTTCTCAGACTGTTGTTTATTTAATGCCAAACATCCCGGGTTGTTTGCCTCGTTGGGAGGAATCTTTTAAAGGCGATCAAGATGTAAAATTTTGATTTTTTAAATAGTTAGCTGAGTATATTGAGTGGTATAACTAAAAATATAGTTCATCTCACGAAATTAATGTCTCGGTCATTTTTGACTTCGTACGAAAAGCGTCACTTTACTCCCTAGTAATGAAATAAACTATTATAATCCTCGTTGTGACATGCTCCCGTGGTCCAATTTCACATTTGACGAATCCTGGTTTTCGGGTCTTAACCACGATGCCGAAGAGCTGGAAGTGGTTTGAAACCTTCATGTAAGGATCTTCAGTAATTAATTTATGCCTCAGTGTTATAGGGTTTTATAGACTTGCCACTAGCCATCACCGGTTTCTAGGGTTTCTATGGTTCAAGAGGTTGTTTTTATTCTTCTCACATTTCATTCTCCAATTTCTAGTCTCGACATGTCTACGTCCGGGTACACTTGTCTACTGATACTTATCAATTCAATTTATTGTTTTATATGTTTTCCTAGAGGAAGTAGTTTCGTCTTAACGTTTCATATTCGATTTGATTTTTACAATTCTTGGGTCGTCCCCAATTTAATTCATAATTGTTTATATGAAATTACAATGTTAGCACTGGTTTTAGGCGTTCGTCGAAAACACACTCAGTTTGCTCTGTTTAATTTTAATGCGCGGTTATAAAAAAAAAACAGATTTCGTCATATTGTATTTAATCAAAGTGCTAATAGAAGAAACTATCTTGACTATTACTAAGCTGCAATATACATTAGTATATTTAATTTAAATCAACAAGTTATTAAATTCAGTTATCAGTGCAGAAAAGTTAAAACTGTAATGTGGGAAGTTATTGCTACTGAATTGTTTCTTTCAGTGACAATGTATACATTGGTAGTGATAAGGATAACATTCAAAATTGACTTAAACTAAAACCATTACGGTTTTATCCAGGGTACCAATTAGTAAATAGAAGCTATAATCAAGATCAAAAGGTCAAGGAACCTGATCAATCGAAAGCACTCAAGTGAATCCTGTAATCTTGCATGCAGTTAGATTCTAACTTGACACACCTTGTTCCTTGATATACCTTGTTCCTTCTCTTTGTCAAGTTTAAGAAAACAAAGCATAAGTCGATATTTGAAGCACTCATTGAGTCATAGGCTTTATGAAGGCATCTATTTAAGCAGATGACCTGAGGTTTAGTTATTTTATTTCAAAACTAAGTCAAATCAATTTCAAGAGATTATAAGTAAACATTTGACTTATTTTAGTTAATATCGTTTGATATACTTGATCTCAGGACTCAGGAACTCAGGAATTCCTGTAAGTTGATTAGCATTACAGTTTTGAACTGTTTTCGAATTTTTGTACATAATGATTAAATTGTAGTTGGAAAATAACTATCCTGTTTCTAAAAAATCGGCAAGAAAAAAGCTCGAAACTCGAGCGAGTATTTCAAAACTCGGTTCTAATCGACTTCAAAGTCACCACTCGCACACCCCTGGATTCCAGTCGTAGTTGTAGTGGAGGCAGCCGGGAGTGCGGAAGTCCCCACCGGGAGGCGGCTCGCTTACCGACAACTTTCTCGCATATATTCCGGAGCCGGTCCGTGAAGGCCACTACGCAGACAATACGGACGCCGCTCGGATATACGAGTTCGGATAGCGACTAGCGAGGTTCGGATAAATCTCTGGGCGGAGAAAGGCGACTCAGCGTCGTGCCTGAGAGTGCTTTATGGAGTCGTGTTCCTCCGGGGGCGAGTGGTAGATAATCCAGTTGCTCCTGGCTTTGTTTTATGTTGACAGTAGGGGTGTGCGAGGAGTGATTTTTGAAGCTATCAAATCGAGTTTCAAGCTGTAGTTTTTTTAAGCTATCAAATCAAGTTCGAGCTATCGAGCTCGAGTTTCCAGCGTGTTTTCGAGTCTAGTTTTATTGCTAACAAGATAGTATTTTGTCTACTTCTACGGAAAAGTTTTAAGTCCATCACGGAGTCTGTGGTAGTAGAGCTTTTATAAGGAAAATTTCAGTGGTAAATTTATTCCAATGAGATTGTTTTATTGAAAGGAAAACAATAGATTTGTACATTTGTTTTAGCGTCGGCTTGAAATTTTTTTTATTTCAAAATGTACAGGAGAGATGAATTGGGGTTCGAAAATTAAATTTCGTTAATCAATCCATGCAGTATGTGCATTCATGAGTGGATACAGGTCATGATATTTGGGGTGCCAGCTCACATAACGTTTGAATTATTGTATGCTTAAATTCACACATCAAACTCCTATTTAAATGTTCCGTTTTAAGGCCTATTCCAAGAGGATTTCCTACCTACCCCAAAACGTGCCTAAAACACGCTCCGCGCGGTGTCATTTAGCGCTTACAGTTTTCAAAATAAAATTTAATTTAACATAGCATTTCAAAGATAAAGAGTCGTAGAATGTCAATTGCTAGCCCAAATTCGCTACAATTCTGAATGTATTCTGAAGATACATTCCGTTGAAGTTGGCCAACTTTAACGCCATATATCTTTTTAATGAGTCAGCATATACGATTTTGGAGAAGCAATAAACCCTCTGCAACTCGTTACCTTTACAATGCTATATCCGAATAACTTTTATTTTAAGAATTGGAGACGCTAAATGACACCGCGTTTACCCCTGCACCGCCTTGCGCGGCGAAAAGTGCACAAATTTAACATGGGCTCTTATGGAGTCGCAGTTCCAAAAGTCGCCGTTAGTGTCGCAGAAAAACGAAAACTGCCGTTGGTAGGGAACCCTCTTAAGTAGGTACTTATTTTATCTAACAACAACCATGTGTAATATTTGCAAATACCTTAATCAAAGTTATGTTTAAAACATTTTCCCCCTTCACTGCAAACAATTCAACAAAATATCAGGGGGTGCCATGGGGGTCCTTAGGAATAAATTAAATTGCTAAAGGAGGATTTATTGTCCTACTATATAGTGAAAATAGTAGACGAAATATAAATTCTAACATGTCAAAAATTGTTTGGTTTGATTACGAAAGTCCTTATTTCCAGAGGGACTTGTTTGAAATTATTGTGTACTTGTTACTTACGATCCATGTTTAGGAAAACCCAGCACAGTCCTACAACACTACTGTCGGAGTAGTTTTTGAAAGACAATGTGTGGGCTTATTATGTAAATCAGTACTACAAATTAAATATTATAGTTAAAGCAACCATAAGCCTCTTAAAAACTATTTTCAATGCATCGCGTATTCGAAAGTAAAAATTATATACTAAACCAGGTGTGTGAAACCACAGTTTGAAAACACTTCTGAAAGAATAGCTTTTTTCAGGCAAAGACTCATAACAATTCAAACACGGACTCGGGTCGTCACTTTACGGCCACAGATAACTGTGCGACAGGGACACAAAAGTCAATAAAATAAACAATCTCTGAGCAATTTCAGGGGGAATCGGGAAGTGTTCTGTGGTCGTTCGAGACCGAGGGGCAACTTTCTCCGGAAAGGTTGCTGGGCAGATGTTAGGGTCTCTGTAAAAAAGAGAACCAAAAAGTCTTGCAAAATCGATTGTGTTCGTCAGTTTCTTTGTTTGAAATTCATTGTTAGTGACAGTGAGTTTTGACTTTTACGAACGTCAGCCAACACTGATTAGTATAAAAACAGGTTTCATGACGTTTTGGGATCTGAATCTGATCGCATCTGATTTTGTTATGTTCTAGTTTCATTTCCACCTGAAGACATCAAACTCCCCAACCGATCAGATTCCAGATCCCAAAACGTCTTGAATCTTTTTTTTTTGCTAATCAGTGATGACAAATGTCCGCAAAAATCAAAATTGTAACATCAAAATTTTATTTCAACCATTGAGGATAATAGTATATTTCATTACAAGGACCTAAAGTGACGCTTTTCGTACAAGGTCAAGTTTTACAACCGAGGCTGTAAGCCGAGGTTGAAAAATGACCGAGTAACGAAAAGCAGCTTTAGGTCTGTGTGATGACCTATATTTTTCGTTATATTGCTCAATAAAATACGTAAATACTTAAGATAACCAAAATGTTACAGCTTGTTTACCTTTAAGGATGCCTTCACAAGATGCCACCGTCTTGTTCTTGCTATTTGAAGCAATCAGCTGATTGTCTGTTTCATTTGTGTTAGGGTAGACTGACAACAATGAACAACTATCGACGTATCGAACGCATGTAATAATCGATTGGTGAAATGAGCGAGTTTCACAAATTGATTAAACTGACAACAATGAATCTACGATATTAACGATAAATGTTTCGATTATTTGTAATGGAATGAATATTGTTCGATTATTACGACGTACTCGGCACTTTTTGACTTTTATAGTCCTAGGACTATAAAGAGTCAGCTGTTATCGAGTACATCAGCTTTTAATTCCTAGGAATAAAAAGAGTGAATTTAGGTCCGGAAAACATGCATTAAAAACATCTGTTTTTGAAGCAGTATAACGAAAAGTCATTTTTGTAAAGTGGTCTTCTCATAAATAAGGCCGATTTTGCCAATTCCGTGTTTGGAAGTTTGAAGTGGACTTGTATGATTATAAGCCTCCAACAGAATGTACAGGGACATTTCATTACTTATTTACGCTTAATTATAAAAATAATCTAAACAACAGAAAGTAAGTGCGTAGTAATAGTAATACTTGACTATTTACTTGACTATTTGCCCTCCGGCACCCCTGTTTTTGTAAATTTCCATTTAGAGTGCGTAATCATATACTGTGGTTGACTGGAGTATAGTGTTGGCCAAGCTTAGCGTGCGCCCTCCTCCCGTCTTGTCACTTGCCACCAAGAGCCTAATTTAGTACCTATAGTCAATGGTACTATAGGTACTAAATTAGGCTAACCCATACAAGCCCACGCTTGTCTTCTAGAGAGTCAAAAATTGATTAAATATTTTTATTTTTAAAGTTTAAACAACCCTATTCTGCAACTAAATTATGTCAAACGACTTCTTAGACCCGTAATTTCTGAAGCAGATATAGTGGTATTTATTTATTTATTAAGACAATCGTGTTAATTATTTCACTCGTACACTGTATGATTGTAGTGGACAAACTACAGAACTTAATTCAAAAATTTAATCGTAGCATGCTGAAACTAAATTGCCATCGTTTTTTAATTAATTTCAGACAAGATAAAATATTTTATTCATTTTGGAAACATCTCTCTCATTTCCTATACTCAAAGACAATAACACTATAAAATGAACAAAATTGACTGAAATACTAATCACTGTTATATTAATGGTGGGAAATTTTCGCTACGAAATAAACTGTGATAATACGATATTCGCAATGTAATTAATATTAAATGTGAAATAAGAAACTTCAAGGACGCCTACTCTTTTCGTAAGTCAAACCTCAATAAATTTGGTTTCTGCCAAAGCTAACACCGAATTGATAATTATCCCGTACTATTTAAAATCGCCCCAAGACTAGGAGGTGTTTCTATCACTACAAAATCCCTAGCGTAGTTAATTAGTATATACTGTATTGTGTTGTTAATTTATTTTCATGGATAAATAATACATTTTCAAGGGGTGCTAGGGCTCCTCCCTTAAGCCTAGCCTTCCCAAATTTATTTCCGACAAAACTCGACTCAGAATTATTTCTAACAACACCTAAGTTATAAAAATCTGTGTAGAACGGAACTGTAGGTGTAATCGTGATCACAAAAACCCCTAGCATTTTAAATAAGTATATACGAGTATAAGGTGACATTACAATCTACCGCACTCAAACACAATTCCTTCGAGTTTTTCGAATTTTGTCGACGGCCGCGGCGGCACGTGGGCCCCCATGGTTGAGAGTGAAAGTGACTTTCCCTTCCGGGCGCCCCCCCTCCCCCCCCGCTATAAACAGGCACAATAAACTCCCAGCGCCAACCGTGGTTGCTACACCGTCTGGTTCACGGGCTATCCAATTAGTTAGGATATTTAGTACCGCGTTGGCAATGTGGTTACTAATTGTGGTTCATTTTTGGAGACTAATTCTAAAATCACATTCAATTAAACAAAAAAAATATCTTAACAAATATAATATACACGACAGTACATTGACAGAAAATCTGAAATTTTGATTTTTTTCGCCGTTATCCATTATCTATTTAATGTAGTGAAGTTGGGGTTAGTCTACGTTTCATGGTTATTTAGTAATAAAAAATATAAACATTTATTTTTTTATCTTAAAAATTCCTATTTACGATTCGAAATAATATTATAAAAAATAAAATATTAGGCCTATATTAAAATTGGGGGGGGGGGGCATTTATTTTAAATTATTTTATAAAACACGACTACGATAAGTATTTTGTAAACTGTTAATGTTTCAAATACTGTTTAACCTGAGTGGAGATTTTGTAATTAGCAGTTGGATGTAGATTGTAAATTTACCTTAACCTTAAATTATTGTAATTGTAATTCAATAAATAAAATAGTTTGTTAAAACAAACATCATTTCACGGATTTTACGCATACTTAACACATATATTTGGAGGACAAGATGTTTCGAGGTGAAATTATCTTTATTAGATTCCAAGCTATGAGCAGCTCCACTAATTGCATTTTATACTACAACCTTTTACATACTGAGCCTTCGTTCCTTGGCCTTTGTGTCAATTACTCAATATTACTTTTACGAATCATAATACTCAATGAATAATGTAATTACTAAACTACTTTTACTTCGCTGGAGCCTACGTATTTTAATTTATTTTGTCTTCATACCTTAACAATGACACTCAAAGCCGTAGGCTCCGACTTATTATCCTCTAGTTATTGTCTCTACATTAGTTAGCGAATGGTGAATTGACTTTCTATTCTAAAAGAAAAAGAAAGTAGTTGCATTATGATATTTATAGCTTCAAGGTGAAAACGGGGTTTTTAATTATATATGTTATATGATTTCGTAATAAACTTACATTTCATTAACTAAGTTGCATGTATTTGCGTGTTTAACCTCTTAGTTTACAATTTAAAAGTATGTTAACTATGACCGTTACAATAAGCACCAATAGCCTCATGATATTACAGTTAATTTCATTTAGATGCACTTTTACGTAAACCAAAAACATTTAGTTACATAAAGTCAACTTTATAATACAGGAGTCACGTTATTATACAAGTTCTAGACCAATGAGGGTTCGACGTATTAGTTTTTAGCACTTGTCTTGTTGGGTTCACCAAATATTTAAATATCTACTCTCCGTTGTTGTTTCTAGACTAACTTCAAATTGAAGTTCTCAGAGCAGCAGCCTATTTAAAAGTGGAAAGAGGAATAACCAGTTTGAGATATTTGAAATCAACCGAATAATTTTTACAATTTATTAAATTTAGATAGCAGATTATGATAATATTTTGAAGTGGTAAACTTATTTTAGTCACTGGTACTATACTAACTTTGATATAGATGGCACATGTAGAAAATTTATCTAATTTTGAAACTAAGGCTACCAATTCCGTTACATTAATATGAATTAAACGCCGACACAATTTGGGGTCACACATCGAACCACTTATCTTAGTGCTATACAATTAATATTCATAATCACGCACCATTCGAATTGTATACTCAGAGGCGCCTCATCGCTAAGATTTCTCTGTATACTCACTTAGAGACACTCAATTCTATGATATCTCTGAATACTCATTTATTGGCACTTCAATCCTAAGATTTCTCTGTATACTCACTTAGAGGCACCTCATCGCTAAGATTTCTCTGTATACTCACTTAGCGGCACCTCATCGCTAAGATTTCTCTGTATACTTACTTAGAGACACCTCAATCCTATGATTTCTCTGAATACTCATTTATTGGCACTTCAATCTTAAGATTTCTCTGTATACTCACTTAGAGGCACCTCATCGCTAAGATTTCTCTGTATACTCACTTAGAGGCACCTCAATCCTATTATTTCTCTCAATACTCATTTATTGGCACTTGAATCCTAAGATTTGTCTGTATATTCCCTTAGAATCATCTCATCCTTAAGATTTTTCTGTATACTCACTTAGAGGCACCTCACTCCGAAGATTTCTGTAAACTCACTTTTAGAGACACCTCATTCCAAAAATTTCTCTATATACTCACTTAGAGGCACCTAATTCCAAAGATTTTTCTGTATCCTCACCTAGAGGTCCTCATCATTAAGATTTCTCTGTATACTCATTTGAGACATCTCATTTGAGACATTTCCTAACATTTTTCTGTACACTCATTTTATTCCATTCCTAAAAAGTCTGTATACCCACTTTTAGAGGCACCCCATTCCTAAGATTTCTCTGAATATCTACTTAGAGGCACCTCATGCAAGATATACTCACTTAAAGGCGCCTCAATTTTTCTCTGTACACTCTCCTAGAGGCACCTCATTCCTAATAATTCTCGTTTTTCCATCGCTTTTCAACTACTAGCACTACTAGCATAGTTCAGAGTTAGTCATGCAAATAGACCAACGCGGAAGGTCGCCACGCTAGAGTGCAGCAGTGCAGCAGAGGGGGAGGAGGTAAGGAGGTAACCGACTGCGCCAGATGCACTCTGGTGCAGAATGCAGGCCGCTGCAGCGTTGCGTCATCCGCTTTCACTGACGGAAGATGAAAGTAGGCTGGTTGCGTCACTACCGCATCTACAGGCTACTGTCCTACACCCGAGACAGGTCGCAGACTTTGTCGCAACTACGGCGTACTTCATTCAATTTGAAAATATTCTTTGAAAGAAAAGGTAGAAAACTACTTTGAGTTTTTACTAGACTGAAAATTCATCAGAGGTTATCACGAGTTAACAGAATTCACTACCAGGTTTCAAAGAAGATTTGGAGTTTGGTGTTTTATCTAAACGACTTACTAAAGCTGATCCATTTTCTCAAAATTTCTTCAGGATGGATTTATTAATCCTATTTGTAAGACACGGAGAGCGTCGTATCAATAGCTGGACTTAAGGCGAACACGAACTAATTACGAAGAATGAAGAATGGGTGGGATGATGGTATGTAACTGGCAGACCAGCAGATTCCACTTTTGAAGCTTCACAAAATCTTCTCAGAAGATTTCTCAAAATCAATCGGCAATCTTCTTTTTAAGAAAAAAACCATTGCACTATTTCATTGAGCCGTGTTAACGTGTATATTGAGTCACAACAAGAGCTTCAGTATCATCCAAAGTCAATCCTGAAAATTCAAAGTGGCCCTTCAATAGTTTCTGAACATTCACATTTCTTTTATTTCGTTTAACAGTACTTTATTTAATCACTTTGATACAGATCCAATTTCTTTGGGCATGAGAACACTATTTGCATCAACAATATACCAATACTGTCCCAGAAAACTTTTTCCCTCAAGATTTTCTTCAGTTGCCCGATAGTACATCCGTATCGCTTCTCGTTGTTGAGTCAAACGTCCTGACGATGAAGCACATGCGGAGAAATTAGTTAATTTCTGTACGCAACTGTCGAGGCCGTTAGTTGAATCAAAGTCAAAACGAAACCACTCATACCGGACTTATAACTCCAGATTGCCCAATATGCCAGCATATCAATTCCGCCAGCGGCCCAATTTCCTGGTTGGAGGCGCCCGGGGCAGAGCGTTTCCGCACTCCCCTCCCCTCCCCCTTCCCCGCTCCTCTCACCTGAAATCGAAAGTTGAGAGCAGAAAGAGCAGCGGACCAAAACCTCTTCCTACTTCCTCCATGTCGCAATGTGGAGCACGCCGGCCAGGATACCTGGCCAGTCATGATATCTGACAACTGAGTGGTGCGCGGCTTCCTAGGTACACTGCACGCCATATAATACATGCAGATCCGAGAGGATAATTTGTGGCCATATAGAAGATGTGGCCGAATGCTTATTGGTGTCGGATTGGTGTTTTACCCTGTATGTGCAAGGTTTTATTTGCTTTTTTGCATTTGTTTTAATTTCTTATTGACTGCCTTTGAACAGCCTCAAACCCATTTGCTTCGATAGATGACTACTTATGTGTGTCGCCAGTTGGAAAAGCGCAAAATCCATTAAACCTCTTAAATTTAAGTTCAAGGGAAAAAATAGTTTAAACTAGATTGGTGCAAACCACCCCTAAAGAGTTTTTAGTTTCTATTATTAATCAGCTCTAGTAAAAGACATTGCAGACTTATTCCCATGCTGCACTGTGGCGTGTTGCTCACTTGAAGGTCAGATCGAATGGTGCCTCCCATGTGCTTAGTTACTTTGCGTTACTCCTCTCGTCATTATCCAGTACAAATGTTTTTTTTCATTCATAATCTATATATTAGTACGCGAAGGGTCTTATAACTCGTCATATAACTCGATAACGACTGGGTTAATGTTTGAACCTCATATTAAAGGTACTTCACAGAGAAAGAATGTTAGGTGCTTTAGTGTCGATTCGTCTCAAACGTTTAAGGATGGGCATCACTTAAGTACAGTATTTCTGGAACATTGTCCCTACCCGCCGACGCGACGGTTAGTCAAACTCAATTAACTTTATATCCGGCTTAAGCTTAACATGTGGACATGGTTTGAAGAAGTTCTTAAGGTTAACCATAGACCACAGCACTTTACAAGAAAGTGCTTGCAAGCGAAGCTGCTGTAGTTCTTTTTTTTTTTCAATTCAATTCAATTCAATTTCGCGGCAAGCCGCTTTCCGTTTGCCGGTACCTAAGGTTTCCATACCCGGCCCCAGCCAGGATCGAGGCCATCGCCCCTGGCTGTCGGGATGGCTTAAGACCATGCTCGTCAGCGGCAAAGCCGAGCCCATCGAGGAAGGGGTTGCCCCCGAGCCTCTAACCAGGGCAAACTGACTACTCATGACCACCAGCTGCTATAGTTCTACCAAAGAATCGACAATAAATCAAATCAAGCTCGTCACTTTCCGCGGTGTTCTGGTTCTAGTCGCCCAATCCGCGCCCAGGGCCGCCTTAGGTTTTGTGGCCCACCGCCAGTAACGGCTGAGCGGCTCAACCCTGGCGGACCTTCGGCCCAAGGCTCCGACTCATCCTCCGACTGACGATCGTCGCCGATACTGACGATTTCCACTTGTACTGACGATCGTTACCAAGCTTCTGGGCACGTTGCAGCGAAACCCAAGCATAGAGTAATAATTAACTTCGTAAAGAGTTGGCACTCCCATGTTAACTCGGTGGTGTAAGGGAACAGCAGCGCTATCTGATAAAAGTGCTACGAACTAAAAAGATCGATGCGATATATCGATGGTCGTCGATGCGACATATATCGATCGTCGTGGTCTGCTTTGTTTATATTTTCGTTTTCTTGTTTTGTTTGCTAGACTTTAAATTTTATTGACTTTACCGATTTGTTTAGATTAAGTACGTTTGCCTCTAGAGCAAGTTGTTTCGCGAAATACTGTACTGAGTGATTCTTATTGTGCTTAAAGCGATTGATAGAAAATAAATACGTAGATGTTTACATAAAAGCACCTAATACAAATTAACTTACTTAATTTTTATTAAGTGCTTTTATGTAAACATCTACGTATTTATTTTACATCATTAGCTTTAAGCACAATATGAATCACGCGGTACAGTATTTCGCGAAACAACTTACACTAGAACAACTTTCTGCAAACGTACTTTAGGTATTTTCCCACACTCAAATTAATTCCAACTCGTTATGGTTGTGTACACGTCGCGTCGTGACAGAAAATCGGGGGAAACGGAATAGGAAGTTAGCATATCGTTAACGTGGTTTTGATTGGCTGATTCAGTGAAGAAGAAGAAAACCATGTTTTTACGACATCTAACTTAAAGTGTTTCGAACTAACCCGCTCCAATAAGCTTACCACTTGGCTCCATTTAAGTGTCAGACCGGTGGCCCAAGTGTCCCCCCGACTTGCCCAAGTGTCCACTTTCCTTTACTTCGCTCGCAGTTGACTTCAGCTCCTCTCAGCCAATACTGAATATCAGACAGTAGTCTACAACGTCGTTTCTTTGGTCCCTATTGCACTCGACGGTTTCCCGGCACCGCGCCTCATAAAATGTGAGTGGACCGACGGCGCGGTAAAGCTGGTTATCGTCTCGCTGCTTGGGTGGCTGTTTCTTCTGCTTCGCCGTAAAGCAGCCTGTGCCAGTGACGGATCTAGGGGGGGCAGCAGGGGCACCTGCCCCGGGCGCCAGCCAGTAGGGGGCGCCAGCGGCGCCCTCAAAAGGCTGGCTCCGGTTAAGTAAAAAGTGAAAAAAATTATATAAAGTCAAATTTCTCGTTTCGGAGCCGGCAAATCTCTCAGTATCATCACTGTCGGAAAATCGTTGTTGCATCGCCGTCACATTTCTCGTTGCGGACGGCTCGTAACATTTCACACAGCTCACTCGTCCCGCGGCCGAAAAATCGCTAGCTCATTTCGTAGCTGGAAAATCATCACCTGCTTATTTTGTGGCCTGCCGAACTCCTGGCCGCATTGTGGACGGCAAGTCTTTCGCTCTTTTTTGCGGCCATCTTATCTAAAGGCTACATCTAGTCCAGATAATCAGCCGTTGCTGGCAGGCATATTTCTTTGTCGTTTCACTGCCGGCAAGTCTTTCACTTTTTCGGGGTCGTCATATATTTATAGACCACATTGCGGCCGAAAAATCTGTCGTTTAGGCTAGACCATGGCTATGGCCATGCGAATATATCTGTCGCATTCCAACTAAACCGCTTTATATATTTTCATGGTCATTACATCTTTCGCGGTCGCATCGCGGTCGTTTATATTACGGCCGGCAAATCTCTCGGTCGTATTGCGGCCGGAAAATCGCTCAGTGTTTCTGTGACTAGCAAATTCTTTGTATCATTGCGGCTGTTAAATATATGTTGGACATATCGCGGTCATTAAAAACTCTAGGTCCCATTCCGGCTGTCAAATAATATTGTATTTTACTTTCCATAGATTTGGCTCAAGTATTCGTTTTAGGAGGCAACATGGCCGACTTCACTGGTCGGGACTTGTTTTCAAATAGTCGGGAAAGGTCAGAAAAAGTCAGAAGTTTTATATATGTGTAATCTGGAAGACATACCTTACTTTCGTTTTACTGCGACTGGGAAAAAGCTGTTGGTTAGGCTTTATCATGGCCTACGAAAATCGGTTGTATTGCTGCCATGAGATAAAATCATATTATATGATATACGAGATAAATGCTTACCCATCACATCAAAGACGCATTAAAAATATACTAGATTTCTTAAGTTTGGTGCCGGGGGGGGGGGGGGGGGGGCGCCAAACTCCGATTTTGCCCCGGGCGACAGTAAGTGTAGATCCGTCACTGGCCTGTGCGATAGCACTCCTGAATTTAATAGCCTGAAACAAGCCCAGGTGATTTTGTTGCGCTGCGATACTAACAGAGGCGTAACAATTAGACTTGTCATTGTAAAACAGATTTGGCATAATAAAACGTTGCATAAAACCTCTAATCATATTGAGCGTAGCGTCCAATCTGCATACAATGAACTTTGAACAGTTTCGGGTAGTCTTATAACAGGTGAAATTCTTAAAATCACGTTTCGCATTTCCTTCTAGAATGGAAACGTAAGCAGGGAAGTAAAAGAAAACCAGCTTCCTAACAAAATGTTGTAAATTATATGTGCTTGTATCCTTTTTCGTCTCCGCACAACATCGCCGTTGTAAAACGTCGCCGAAACCTGTTGTATATTTCTTATTTATGCATTATATGGAGGACTTGCAGTTGTTATTACATGTTAGTTCATTTATGGTCAAACTAGTAAACCTGTTGCTCGAAATCGAGCAATTGTTAAGTATTGATTTCAAAATAAAAATTATTATGGTTCAGTATTCTAGAACTATTGTATTAATTATATGGTTGAACTTCCTGTTATACTAAAATTTTTTACAAAAGCTTTTTAAAACTAATTTTTTTGTGAATACTCAGTCATCTTTAAGGAGATGTCCATGTTTCGCGGCCCTAAGTAGCGTATGACCCATCTTAATCTCAAACCGAACTAAAATGGTTCAATAAATCTACTTATTATAATCAATGTTAGGTCTGTGTTTTTTCTTTTATTTATAGATATATTTATATGTATAGAATTTATACATGATAATTTATTTCTCCTTTTAGTATTTTTCTTTGGAATATAAACATATTTAAATATTAAGATCTTCACACATGTGATTCAAAATAAATGTTTTTAAAACTGAATTCTTCTGACCTTAAGTATGTATTAGGATAATTGTTTATTTATTTACATCTTCCATCAACTGAAATGCCTCCATCTCTACATGCCATGGTTTCAATTCCATTAACAACATATGGCTTTGCTGAAAAACTTTGTTTGCTCCAATCAGCTGCTTTATTTGAAATTTCTATTCCCATGTTAAATCTTATGGACTAATACGAAACTTTAAGGGCGTCTAGGGCTCTTCACTTTCGTCAAACCTTTTTAAATTTTATTTCCTGCAAAACTTCACGCCAAGCTCTTTCCAATGACACCAAAAACATGAAAATCGGTTCAGTAGTTTAGGAGGAGTCTTCGTAACAAAAAAACTGCTCGTGTATTAAATAAGTAATAGAAATAGATTAAATGTCCCCATGTATTCGTCCCATCCAAGCGATGCAACCACCATTGCAGACAAACTTCCGAGCCACAGACAGAAGTAAGTGGGCTTTACCTAAGGTGACCAGACGTCACGTTTTGAACAGGTTAGTCCTGTTTTTTAGCGACGTGTCCCGTTGTCCCGACGAACTCTCTCAGGACGTCCATTTGTCCCGTTTTGACGTTGTTGGTAAGAAAAATACTTTAAAAACGTTTTACGGTAAAAAAACTCTTCACTTTTTCCGGTTCTTTTGTCTTTTCTAGTAACTTAAAATTAATGGTAAATATTAAGTAGAGTTAACACATATTTTCAATCTGAAAGTGTCTACACTTTCAGATGCCCACCAAAATGCTCCTAATTTTTCAAAATTTTCCAATGGAGGACCCCTGGACCCCCCTCTCTTTGTGGGGGGTATGGAAATACTTTTTAATGTAAAAAATTCTTAAATAATGTTTTCCTCTTCTTTAGTAGTTTTCTAGTAACTTAAAATTAATGATGAACTAGAGTCTAGCACATATTTTCAATCTGAAAGAGTATAAAAACGCACCAAAATGCTCCTAATTTTCCAAAATTTCCGGGAGAGGACCCCCGGACCCCCCTCTGTTTGTGGGGGGTATTCCATACCCCTCCACACCCCCCGGAAGTCAGCGTCCCGTTTTCGCTGTTCCAAAATCTGGTCACCTTAGCTTTACCTCAGCCCGACTTTACGCGTTTCGCTCATCGTTATCTACGCTCATGGCGGCTTATCACCGATACCGTTATGCTTACTCTCGCACGCACTTCAAGTACAAGGTCAGCCTTCATTCACCAGCCTTCCTCCCGCTATCAACCTTATCTCTTACGCAAACCAGACCTTGTCAGCTCATTGATTGGTCGCGCTACGTTTGTTCAATTAATCGAACAGTCGTTAACTCGACCACTCGCTCGCGAATTGAATTGGATTGGGAGATTTTTAAGTCGCAAACTTGAAATTCCAGTTCTCTCAGAAGAATTATTTTAAGGGTTAAGAGGAATCACCTACCTGGTGGTTTCTGAATTTTTTTAATTCATGATGTCGAAGGATTTGTTATTATGTTTAATTATTTAGACTTTTCCATTCGCTTTTATGTTTAAAACTACACTACGTTTCGGGAAGTAAGGAAAGTCCTCCCGTTATTAAGTAGCCCTACTTAAAATTACATTTGTCCTACTTATCGCTAATGAAACCTAATTGTTTGGTTTATTTTATTTCAACAATAAAAAGTAGGTTTAATTATTAGGAACTAGGATACAGTAAATGTATTTTTAAGTAGGGTCACTTGAATACGGGAGAAATGTCCTTACCTCCCGAAACATAGTTTAATTTTTAAAACTGGTGATTTCGTTTGATTTCAACAGCTCATTCAATTTAGCTGACACTTGACGAAAATCTTACAAGTAGCCTATATGAGCTTTTATAATTTTTCCAGTGTTGTAAATCGGCCTGATCAAATGTTAGTAAGATAAACTGTTTGAAAAACTATTACATTTTAGCTTAAGTTAATTAATTAGTGAAATAGTAATAGCGTACTTAGGGCTACGGATGTCTCTACGTGTACTTTTCAAGCGCCTCAGAAAGAACTGAAACGGTCTATTATTTCAATACGAATCAAAAGAATAAATGATTCATCATTTTCTTCAAATTTATTGGGTCCGTCTGGATACTGAATTATTCAAGATTTGAATCCATAAGAGAGTGAATACATGGTTCTGAAAACACTCTGGCTTATACAATATTCAAAGGCTTATATAATTCTTGAAGTAAACACAATTTTGAAACTAGCCGAGTGAATTAGCTAATAATTATCAACTCCCTACCGAAAATGAAAGCAAAATATTTATTTCCCTTTAGATCTATTGAATACTGTTAATTGTTTTGTTGAAGTTAGTTATGAAGTGATTTAATGAGGGGACTATGAAAAATTATATATTCAAGTGAATCCCTCTTAATTGCCTATCAACTAATTATCTGGTTTATCGCGGTAAGAGATTTTCAATCATTCTCTATTCTAGCCGTTAAAGTAGTAACGTAAAAGTCACCAAAGACGAACGTTTGCTTCCGAACTTTAATTGCTGCCTGCACTATTCTAGTTCAAACTTTTTTTTTATCTTAGTTTTCAACTGAAAGTGATTATCATCGATGCAGTTCTCACCAAATTTTAACATTAATCAGGCAGCTGATTGGACTTTTAGATTAACTTATCGTAAACCTGATTGGAACTAGAATGGTGCAAACTATACTGGTGTGTTAAACTGGTGTGTGAATGGTGTTTGACCTAGGCCTGCACATATCACTATATCGTAGTTTATAACTTGTAATTAAATCCAAGCTGATTTGACGTGACAATGAAGGCAGATAAATATGTATTTTGGCTCATTCATACTGTTAAAATTGTTCTGGTTTCTGATACCATTGCTCGGATAAAATTTAGCCTTTTCTTTGACTGGATGTCCAACTGGATCTTTTCTTTAGTACTCTTATTAAATCAGTGTGAAAAATAAAACACTTTCTACCAAAACCTCATGCAAAGGAGACGTTTTCGTTTTCCTCATTCTAAAAACCGTGCGTCCAACGTCCAAAGTAACGTCGAAGAGGCCTCCCATAGTCACCCACCAATTAGACTCCACACTCGCCACACACTTCTCCCCGCGGTTGTCAAGCGCTGGGAACCCGTTGGTCGCCTACCGCCATTACCTGCTTCCTGCTTTTGTGCGACATTCCCGCGAAGGCTGTGCCTAGTCCGCAGCCAGTGCCACAGTCAAGGCCCGGGCCTAGCCCGCCGCGCCGCCCGGGGCCTTGGCCCGAGGTCCCAGACCGCCCCAGTTCCTTCGTCGTCCCCGCTCGTCTGAAACGAGGTCTGATGATGATCCGTGGAGAATCTGGTACTGATAATTAGGGCGAGAACGACGGGATTCTTTTTTGACTCCGGGGATTTGAACAGGGTTCCCTACCTTCGGCAGTTTTCGTTTTTCTGCGACACTAGCGGCGACTTTTGGAACTGCTGCTCCATTAGAGCCCATTTTAGATTTCTGCACTTTTCGCCGCGAAAGGCGGTGCACGCGAAGGGGTAAACGCGGTGTCATTTACCGTCAGTTCTAAAAATAATCATTTTTTTCGAAATACCGTTGCAAAGATAAAGAGTTATAGAGTGTTTATTGCTTCTCTAAAATCGTTTGTGCTCACTCATTAAAAAGATACGTGGCAGTAAAGTTGGTCGACTTCAACGGAATGTATCTTCAGAATGCGCAGTATGAACTATTTTGGATTTGCAATAAACATTCTACAACTTTATCTTTGAAATAGTATATTAAATTGAATTTTATTTTGAAAATTGCAGGCGTTAAAATGACACTGCGTAGAGCGTGTTTTAGACATATTTTGGCGTAGGTAGGGAGCCCTCTTAAGAACTGTTTTTAATAACAGACCACACACCCATTACTTTACTTTCCATCGGCTTTCCGTTCTCCGTCGAAGGGATTGAACTGTCATATTGCTTGACGAGGTCAGGTCAACATGCTGTTGAGGGACGGTAGTTGAAACAGGTTTTTTTGGAATAAACACGTTAGTTGGGTTGGGTTGGTTGTTGGCCTAACTCCAGAAAGCTTTCTATGTAATAGAAACTATGTTCTATTAAACAATTTTTTTAACTTTGGCACAGATGAAGATGACTTTGGCTTGAAGAGAGACATTTTTTATATATATTTTATATCGCTTGGTAATAAATAAATTTTCTTGGTAATGTAATCTGGTTTTCATGGGTTGTAGTAGCGTCGCATTAGTAGCATATGTGTTTAGCGCCAATAAATTAATATTATCATTATTCACTGTGTTAATAAGTAAACTCCTGTTGCGATCTACACATATTTTTGGATAAATACAAAAATAAATTGTGAGTGTAGCATTGAAATGGTCAATGAAGACAACCTCATTTTGCAATGTACAGCTTCAGGTCAGAAATATTTTCAAGAAGTTTGCTAAGGATCAATCTCACGACTATTTGATAGCAAAATAAGCTCATCATCACTGCCCTAGCTTGCTATTTTACTAAAGTTAATTACTTACCACTGAAGCAAACCTTTTGCTTTTGATTCTATGAGTTTTGGTTTGTATTCAAAAGTATTCCGTCAGTCATCCGATTTTACGAAACGAATGCTTACGATTTCGGCAATGTGACCAAAGTCTGAAACACATTAATTCTCAACAAGTAGGCCTACCTACAAGTCAAAACTTTTTTGTTAGCTAAGGAATAATAATTTACCTCAATATGTAATTAGCATTAAAAAGTCATAGTATTTCTAGTAAGGAACCGAGCTTTTTAAACTTTCTCATGATTTCATCACAGTTTACACACACAGCTTCCCTGCATGTGACAAGATGTATTATTACTTATCACAAGTAAAGCAAAGGGAAACTTAACTAACTGGAGTTTTCCTGGTTTCAGGAAAATCCTGTGGAAAAGAAAGCCCCGACAAGAAGGATGACACGGAGCTGTGGAGCAACGTGGAAGCCCAGGCGGCCTTCCTCGGGCCCAACCTGTGGGAGAAGACCCTGTCCTACGACTCTGATCTCAAAGTGAGTGCGACAAGTCTGAAAACTTAAAGTAGGAGTCACCTAAGTTGGCCAGAACAAAAGTAAACAAACTATTATCTTCTTACAAACTTACCATTAAATACTGTTGTGCTGAAAACATTGTCAACGAACATCTGTTTTAGTATAACACTTGCAGTAAAAGGAAATTTTTTATGCAATATTGCAACCGGAAGTTCTCTTGCGTGACTTAAAATATTACTGAGGGGCTTTTCCAAATTAAGTATGTATTAACAGCGAAAGGGTGTGTCATGGATCCATTAATACACATGGATTTTCTTATGAAATAATATTTACAAAGAAAAACAGGCGAGATTATGAATTGCCAGTAGTACTTGCTGCAAGTCAGCATCTGACAAGAGAGATTGTTTCATATTGTGGGCAAAACTTATTAAAATTTACCGAGGAAAAAAGCCCTAGGCGATTTGACAGTTCGGAGAAAATGTAAACAAACACCATGTGTAATCAACAATGTTTTCAATGGGCGCGTTCAGCCGCAGTCACCGGTGGTTAATATACTAACCTGTATTAAGTGAACGGTAGCGGTGGACGTACCACCTACCAACCATTGTTGTGCATCCACCGATGTTGTGTTTACGGTGGATTCGGCAAGTAACCGGACATTGTTGATTGTCAAGATGCGTTGGATTTGCCTATTAGTGACTATGGTAACCAGTGACTGCGGCTGAACGCACCCAATGTGACTTCTGTAAAAGTTTTTGATGAGTTGATTAGTACATGCTTTGGCCAACTTATGGGTGAATCCTACTCTAACTAGTAACAACTAGTTAGAGTAGGATTCACCCATAAGTTGGCCAAAGCATGTACTAATCAACTCATCAAAAACTTTTACAGAAGTCACATTGGGTGCGTTCAGCCGCAGTCACTGGTTACTGGTTACTGGTTAGGAAATTTTTGGTCTAGGTTAACAAACCTAGACCAAAAATTTCCTCAAATAAATAACAATCATCAACTTTGTTTATATGCAGATGATTCAACTCTTAAGGTTTAAAATTAGTTTTTTTTGGCACTGAACCATTTTTTATAACGGTACAGAAATAGAAATGTCATAATCGATTCCCTAAAAACAAAAATTTACTTTTGAATTAAAATAAAACTAACTAATTTTAGCGATTAGAAATAAAAGCACATTTTAGAAAAGAAAAGTAATTAATCATTCTCAGGCTTAATTATCAATGACCAACTTACATGGAGTGACGATGTTAATCATGAGTGCATCAAGTTGAGTTCTGGTATCTGTGCCATTAGAAGTGTTATTTTATCATGGCAATCATTTTATCATTTTTTATAACAATCTACCTCCGAAAATATAGATGATTCCAACATATTTAGGAAGACAAAAAATGTTCTTTTGGGCAGTACATCATTGAGTCAACGATTGCAATTTTTTTTTAACACTGTTAATGACTTATCATTATATTCATTGTACGCAGAACCACATTTCAAATTCAGATTCAATGTCTTTATTCATCAATACATATCATGTACATGAAAGGCATTAAAAGCATGCCAAACATAAACTCTACTGCTTCACAATGGCAAATTAAATAGCGTGACAATTGTTTATTTCATATAAAAGATCAAATTCCACAGAATTCAACCGATTAAATTCTCCTCTTTTTTTACAGTACGTGGACCTGGACGAGTTTCTGTCAGAGAACGGGATCCCGGTGGAAGGAGGAGTGGGGGTGACCGGCGGGGGCGGGGGCGGGGGCGGGGTGGTGCCCCAGAAGGATGGGACCTGCGGCCGGATATCCCCGCCCAGCACGTCGCAGCCCCCCGGGATGCTGCCCAAGCGGGAGCGGTCGCCCTCGCCTTCCGAGCCCATGAGCCCCCTCACCATCAACCCTCCCTCGCCCGCCGACTCCAGTCAGTATAGCTTGTCGGACAGCATCGGCCAAAGTTTCGAATGTAACGTGGAATTACTGAATGAATGTGATTTCATGGCACTTATTTTATAAGAGTGCGGAGTTAAGATTACTGGCAGAATGCGGAAATTCAGACATAAAAATATATAACAATGTTTAAGTAAAGACTTTCAGTTGATTTTATTTTTTTTAATTACTGATACAGGAAAACCTCACTAACTCAACACTCGGTAACTCGACAGTCTGTGTAACTCGACACTTGAACCGCTGTCAGAAAATCTTCAATCAAGCATTTTTTTTAGAATAGTTGGTTTTAATTGTAGGGTGTTTGAGATTTCTTCAAAGATTATCTGCTCAACGTTTAACAATTCTTATACCAGTAATTCATTTATATGTGGAACTAAAATTTGTTTAGTGTTTATGTATTAAAACCTATTGAAATTCCAATATTCAGGATAACTCAACAACCCCCAAACTCGACAACCGCCAAGTCCACAAATAATCGAGTTTGTGAGGTTTTACTGTGTCTTAGTTCTTAGTTTGCAAAAGTATTGACAATTTTGTGAGTAAAATGCCTTTGATAAGAATAATAATGTAATAAGTTATCGGTTAATAATATAAGGTCTTACCTTAGCAATCCCAATATTGTTGATCCAATGAGAAATCAATTTCAAACCCGAAGGTTCATTATCAGTCCGGATGTAAGTCGACCATTAATTTCAAAACTTGTGTCCACCCTTAGGACTTTGTGGTTGATAAAATAACAGTGAATACACACTGAACATAAATACAACTCATAAATTAGACACAAAAATCATGGTTTTAAAACTGGGTTACCCTCACTTTCACTTAGGGGAAATACGTTGCCGGCAACTGACAGATTGATATGTCATATTTATGTTCAGTGTCTATTCAGAATTTTATAATCTACGAAGCCGATACAAGTTACACTAGGAGTACGCTCCTATGTCGCGTATAGGTCAAACGAAGTGTGATAAAATTAAATGAAGGCTGTTAACTAAAAAAAATAAATATTTAAACACATAATTAACTACTTATTTATAGATTAAAACAATCTTCAGGGTATAAATATGATGTAGTTCAAATTTCACAAATTTTCGCCAAATAATTAAAGAGGGGTTATTTCACAAAGAGTGATTTTCAAGACGAGCATAACTCACTTCGTTTTACTTCGTTCGAATAAGGTCTACATAATCTACGAAGCCAAGTAGATTATGTAGACGTACGGTTACAAGTTTTCAAATTATGTATTTATACGGGTGGATACAAGTTTTCAAATTATCGGTCGACCTAGATCCGGATGATGAACCTCCGGGTTTGAAATCGATTTCTCATTGGATAAACAATATTAGGATTGCTAAGGTAAGACCTTGTAATATTAATTGTATACCAGCAATCCAGAGGGTAAGATGATTGATCATATGCTGCTTCCAAATGTAATCTTAGCTCTGCATCATCAAAGGGCTTTTGGTTCACTTGCAGTAGATCAAGGAAAAGCAAACTGGCACTGCAGCTTTATAAAATTAGTTTGAATCTTGAAAACTGTAAATACGCTTTAATTAATGTTCTTATTATTTTTCAATCAGAAAATGTTGTTTCAACTATTTCGCTTTTGAACCTAAACATGACAGTAGTACTGAAGTTAACCCTACACATAGTATAATCTTAGAACCAGAACCAAAACCATCTCTCTATGTCTTCAAATTTTTGTATTCTTATAAGTCTTTACTATGCTTAGTCTTCACATGAAATAAATGTTAACTCACCTCCAAAACTTTATTTGCAGATTAAAATTAATGGTAAACTGTAATTTGATCTGGAAGATGAATAGTCTATATTTGTTGTGTTAACTTAGCCGACTCTCTAGCTGTCATGAAATATTTTCTACTGTTAAAAGTATACAATTTATTCAGGCTGTTAACAGGTTTATCAGCTTCAAAACTTTAATTTGTTTATTTAAAACTGAAGTTTCCTTTTTTAAAATTAAATTAATACTGTTTGAACCTCCAAGTGGCAAACATACAATCCATTTGTAATATGCCCTTCCCCATGAATTACTTCTTAAAAAATGTTCCTTACAGTTCTCATAGTTAAAAAATAAAATATTTTTATTGGTTTTTGAATAAATAAAAATATTACCACTGCCCCTTTTAAACAGTTTTTAAGCAAACAGTGTTACTGATATAACTTTGATTAAACTGGTTGATCTTAAACAGTGTATAAGTGCCATGAATTGTGTTTTAGGCTAAATTAACACAGTTATTTATCTAAACCTTAAAACATAGTTTTGTCCGAGTGATTGTTTACACTGCCACGTAGAGTTTAAACTAATCATACCAATTAACTGCATCTAGTTTACATTATCAATTCAGTAGCACAATAAAAAAATTCTCTATGATTTGCCTTTGCAAAGAACATTTTCCTTTTCATAAAATTCTTATAGATTATAACTAACCTTACAAATTAATTTGGTTTATGAAAGAATATAGCATGTGTGAAAGTTCCCGACATCAGTTTGGCAAGGGAAAAAGAGACTTCTGGGATCCAAACAGGTTTCAAAGTGCAAGGCTAACAGGAAATTCCCCCGACACTTCACTTTCAACTAACATTCGTGACAAGCCCTCAGAATTGCACCACTGCATTATCCAGTATTTCTCCTCTGCTCTCAGTAGCTTGATTAAAACAGTATATTAACCCCTTGACCTTTAACATATAAGAGGCTTTGTCGCTTGTCATTGCAAGTGCACCTTTTGCCCATGATTGTACAACTATTTCAAAATGTTATTTTTGACTTTGGAAAGTCTTTGCTCCATGTTCTTTGCACACTTATTCATACAATTTAATACAGTATCATTTATAAATTAAATTACTATGACACACAATGTCATCTAAACTATTTTAAATCACAGAGTGTTAAAGGGAACTTGCTAAAATGAAGTTTGTTTCATACTTTCTCTTACAAACCAAAATTTAAATTTTGCAATGTTATACCGTTGACAATTACAAACTAAAATTTTAAGATTTATAATATTACATTTACAATATTATGAGTTATAATATTGTATCTAGCTCTTTATTTCTGTAAAAAGGTTTAATTAAATTAAACAATTTTCTATTTTGTTACTTGTAACAGCTTTTACTATGCGCATGTTACAAAGCGAATGAATTCAATAATTTATAGATCACAATTTTGTATATTGAAACTAAAATCAGTGAATAAGTGTAATGTTAATGTTGAAATAAATATTGGCTGTAGAGTAAAAGGTGTACAGGGCTAAAGGTAGAGTGTGTATGTAGTAGATGGGGCATGTGGTATCAAATTAGTCAATTAAACTAAAATAAACAGTGATACAGTGGAAAGACTTATGGTTTTTAGTTTTTATGAAAAGTATTGTTTCACATCAGAGAATTTAGTTTTAATATTGCATGAATTACAACAATATTACAATACTGCATGTTAACTATATTTTTAAATATTTATTTTCTGCCTTTAATATCATATCTAAACTGGTCACTACAGTGTTCATGTTGCTTCACTTTTACAGTGTAATTAACTGATTGAACTAACTGTGATTAAGATAACAATTGAAAGATGTTTAACACAACTCTACACTTGTCAAATTGAAAATTTTGTAAACTTTTTATGTAAACAATTTTGCATGTTTCCATCAGTATTATAACTATCATGGCTCATTCATTTTTTAAAACATCAATTCACTTTCCTTTCGATAACTTTATTTTAAACTAATATATGTAAATATCATGTGAAAATTACTGGTCTAGACAAATTACTCATCTCTGTTATTTAAGGTTGATTTAACATTTACCTATTAGTTATTTTATTTTTATAGATAATGTGGTTTTACAGCACTGTCGTTCGCGTCGTCCAGTAGGGATTTTGACCCACGAACAAGAGCGTTTTCAGACGAGGAACTTAAACCACAACCCATGGTGAAAAAATCAAGGAAGCAGGTTTGTATATTTGTAATATTAGTAAGAATAATAAATATCATCATCATATCATACTTAAAATACATGTAAAAAATCAGACAAATCCCCCCTTCATTTCAGATACACTCATCAATCCAACTTGAGCTAAAACAAAGAGCCAAAACGTTCTATGAATGCTAAATAGTCTTATATATATATAATATCAAGAATACATATAAATTTAAACTCTATATTGAAAATAACCTCTTCTTATTGTAGTATGAATGAATTTTGAATGTTTGTTAATTTTGCTTCTGTTCAATAATTTCTAGAGTAATAATTTGAAAAAAAACTATTGGAAGTATGAAAGTGGAAAGTTGAGAATTTATCAATAGATTCTCTGATAAATTGATAAAACCAGTTATTGGCAGTCAAAATAATTTATACAAACAATTTTTTTAAGTCCACCAGTTTAAAAGATTGATGATTTAAGGAAGGGTACTTCTAATTTTTATTCTGTTAGACATTTTCATAAATTTGTCTCTTGAAACACTGCTTAATGTGGATCACAGTGTTTAAAAAGTTTTAAGGTATTTTTACAAAATCCCTTTTAATTATTAAAGAAACATATTAGTTATTGTATATAATTTCGGAAAAGCTATTGTCCATGTCAAATGACTTATCCCAGCCCGCCCGTAAGACAAATGTCAATAATTTTAGTTTTGGACCTACGAGGCCTAGACAACATTATTTGACTAGAACCAATAGTAGTATAGTATTAATTTAATATCGTATACGAAGAAGAATTACTTTAAACGAAAGAAAAGAATTTTTGTGACATTTTACTCATAACTGTTTCATAAGTTTTGTTGACTATCTGTCATTTCTAACTCACTGCAATCATCATCATCATTCAAAAGACACAATTCATTACTATCAACTTCTCTTTGTCAATGTTGAAGGTTACGTTGTGAACTTAATGAATTTGAATTTTTTTCTTATTAAGTTCAGGGTCATGTAATGACTTGTAGTCAAATAATAATTTAACAGCTGTTACGAAATAAATGTATTTTTTAACTTTCATCCCTCCATAAACATGTGAAAGACGTTATGACCAGTTAGGCATATTTACTCATGACCTTTGTAGTGTTTGAGAATGTCCCGCAGTTTCGTCCCAGATTGCCGGGCCTCCGAGAGGCAGCAGGTAGTTCTAACTCCTGCTAACTTTAAGGAGACGGTATTTCTAGTTTTCAATATTCTATTGCATGTTCAGGGTTTAAGGATCGGGTTTTGGGGTTGAAGTAAATAAGTTTAATAAAATAGGTGTATCCAGCCCATAGTTTATGGACTCATTGTAATAAAAAATTTTAACCTCCATCATTTTGTTTAAAATTGATCATATAAAAATGCTGTAGTTATTTTGAATTTTTTTGATACTAGGAAAAACTCTTTGTAAAAGTGATTTGAAAATTGGCACTCTCTAAGAAAGTAGCTGTTATTTGAAGTACTGTAGTCTTAAAATGCAGCTCAACCACCTGCATTTGTGATCGCAATTTCATCACATTTTTATTATGTATTTCACTCAGATTATTCTTTTAGCAGCCTAAAGGAATTCACAAAAGAGCCAAAAGTCATAGTTATTTATGAAATTTATTTATTTTTCAAGTTTTTTACTTGTATGTATTTTATTCTGCAAAGACTTCCGTTATGAATGTTTTTCAATATGTTGATTATTGGTATTATATTTTATGTTATTACAATTTTTCATCATAGCAAAAATTGTAGATTAACAATAATTGATGCTTCATCATATTTAAAATTAACTAAACTATGAAAATATTCAGAAGCAATCAACAAAATTAAAATCAATCCATAGTATACACCTGTTTTATTTATATAATTAATTGTAAATATATTAGGACAGTTCAGTGTTTATTGTGGAATAATACATTGGAATACAAAAAATTCATTATACTACCTAACATGTTTTTAATAAAAATGTTCCTTTTCTAAAAAAACGTTATTGTAAGCTCTTATTTTTGTGTTTAAAAGTGATTTGCCCTGAGTTTTTCTCAATCATTAAAATATTTAATCCAATACATCACACCAAAACTCAAGCTTACAAGGTTACAATTACAAGAGTATGATTTCAATGCTGTGTTAAAAGGGGATAAAATGAGCTAATAGTGAGAAGTAAATTAAATAAATAATTTTTAATGAAAAATTGAAACTTTAAAGAACCGTAAAGGTTGATTTCAGTTTTGGATTGATATCATAAATAATTTTAAATTGGCATTTCTGGATAATGGCTGGCAGTGAATTTTTTATATATTAAAATTTGTGTTATATAAAATTATGACTAAATAACAAATTTTAAGCAATCCAAAATTTGTATGATGCAGGTTCGAGGGGGAGGGGGGTCAGACGATCCGACGAGCGTTTCGTGGCAGGGATTCGGGACGACATCTCACGATTCTCACGATTCTGATGTAAATCTGTTGATTATAAATACAAATACTAAATAAGTAAATGCACTGTGTTGAATTAATCAATAAAAATATATTTATAAATAAGGTATTAAATTTCACCAGCCGGCCAATTATTAAACAATTTTATATCATTGCCAAAAAAAATCACTTCCTGCACTGCTTTTTTAAATTACATTAGCACATCTTTTATTTCGTTGCTTTGAGTGGTATAAGCACATTGTTGCAAAGGCCCCATAGCATTAGACAGTCAGTAATAGATTGAAGTTAAAATGTTACGGGATGTAGTGTTAGTAGTGTAAGCGCCTTAGAAAGCTCATTATTGAAAAAGAGTTTTTCTCAAGAAATTAGTTACCAATGTAGTTATAACCTTATAATTGTTGAAACTAGTTTTGCACTTGACACTCGGTTTTTCAGTATAATGTAGTATTATGAAAGAGATCATGATTTAATGTTCTTTAAAGTCAATAAAAATTTTACCCAGAAGTGTCCTTTAACACAATAATTTATTTTGCAGTTTGTTCCTGACGGCCTGAAGGACGAGAAGTACTGGGCGAGGCGACGAAAGAACAATATGGCCGCCAAGAGGTCGCGAGACGCTCGCAGGCTTAAAGAAAACCAAATAGCTCTTCGCGCAGGCTTTTTAGAGAAAGAGGTTTGTATCGGTGAAAAGTATTGTGAGCATGTGTAAAATGTAAAACGAAAAGTTTTAAAAGTGGAATTAATTTTGCGGTGGTTTTAATAAAAAAAGTCTTGTGCATTCAGGACATAAAAATGGCCTTGAAAAGTGTATCGCTCTCCTCTAAGCAAATGAATGTCTTTAAACACGTCTGCTGTAGCGGGGGTATTTTATGTCTTAACTAAACCCTGACTTATTAAACCATCAGATCACTTCTAAAACTGAACTAGATTGAACTCAGATTGAACCCAGTACTTCTGGCCTTAATAATATCTTTAGTTTTTATCCTGTAAAGCATAAACATTTGTATAATTTTTAAAATTCAGTTATTTTTAGTTAAAACATAAAATCATCTCCGAATTTCATTACTTTGAGCAATAAAAATATTTGCCCAGAATTAAATTTCCCTTTTTTTGAACCAGAACTAAAGACATTAAAAATTCACAGTTGTACACTAACGCCAAGTTCAAACTGGCGAGTTTTTTAGGTGTCCAATGTGATGATAATCCTCGGATTGAGGGGGGCTGGTTGCTAACACAGGATCGTGATATATCAGCTCTAATTACAATCAGTTTATCTTGCTGCACCCAGTGATATAAATTTTTATAAAGAATAGCAATGACTCAATGACGAATGGAAACCAAACATGACCTCACCAGAGTAATGTTTTATATAGCATAACTCAGATAATCAGTATACAGGTTCATAGAAGAAGGTGTACCTGATTTCAAAGCTTAATAAAAAAGGCCCCCATAAATAGTAAAATATTCAGTGATGCAATAAGGTTTTCAAAAACTCATACATTTGGTTACATACCTAATATGTTTCTATGTAGCTTCCCCCAGTGACATGACAGATGTCTAAGCGATTGTCAGCCTCCTACCATGTATCTACAATCAAACTACAGTTTTTGCACTGATTGCGGATTTTGAGTCAAGTTGTACAGCTTTTTTTTTTCTTTCACTATCACAATCAATTTTACCTTACATCATTAGTACTTTGGTTATATACATACTTTATTGGCCAGGTTTTACTTTTTTCTTATAATGACTTGTTACTTGTATTACTCTAATGTTTCTTTTAATGTTATGTTAATTGCTCATAGTAAATTTTGTCGATTTTACAGAAAAGGTTAGTTTTAGTTATTGTGTACAAATTTTGTTGACAGTGGTGAACTTTGGACAGCGACATCTCTTACAAAGACTGCTGGTTTGGACTCTTTCCCCGTTCACGGATTTATAGTCTTTTCGGGGAAATAATTCCATTAATTGTATTACTGTTCAATTTATGCTGTAATTTTATAAGGAATAAATAATTTTGAATTTTGAATTTGAATTTGAATGTTCACTGAATCACTTCAGGAATCACAGTTTCAATAGCTGCAGAGATTCTTTCTTGCAGGTGATGAATGGATTGGCAGGTGATTAGATTTTGTTGTGGGTTTAACTTAAGAGCATCGTTTATTCTGAGAAAATTCGCGATCTACATCACCTGCAAGAAAGAATCTTTATTTTTCAAAGTTGTTAGCCTCCGGATTACGTTTGAATACTTATAATGGTTTAAATACCTGCAATTCAGTAATCCACTTGTCACCAGCAACAAGTGGATTACTGAATTGCAGGTATTTAAACTGATAAAGAATCTTATTAAGATAAAGAATCTTTGCCGCTATTGAAACTGTGGCTCCTAAAATGATTCAGCAAACATGATAGGAGGTAGGCTATCCCTTAGACATCTGTGTTGCCACAGGGGAGCTCACGTAAGGAAATATCGCATTTGTAACAAAAATGTATCACTTTCAGCATGACTTAATGTATCTCTGAATATTTTACTTTTTATAGGGCCTTTTTCGATAAGCTTCGGAATCACAGACACCTTTCTTGATGACCTTTCTTACACAACCAGTAGTTCATCGATTGAAACATATCACTCGTCACTTGCTACGTTTCTGAATATGCAGGATTCAGTCCGTTTGATATGTATCATAACATTTAACTCTCGATTCTGCTCAGAACCTGGGGCTGCGACAGGAAATGGAGCGGCTGAAGAAGGAAAACCTGTCGCTCCGAGACAGACTGTCCAAGTACACGACGGAGATATAGGGGCGAGCGAGTGTAGCGCGCTACGACTTCCCAGCGGCAGCGGGTGATCGCTAGAATCTCAGACATTGCCGTCAGCCGTGACTGTGACATGTTCCGTCTCTGGTGCCGCGTTCCTCCGCGACGGGCCGTGGAACTCCTGGTGCTGAGTCCTTTCCACATTCTCTCCTTTGGCTGCTAAAGATTATGAAAACGACCTTAAACGTTTGAAAAGATGCCACTTGATTGTTGCTGTAAATTTTATTTTCTGAGGATCTTTTCAACTCACACCCAGATGCTGCACAATATGAACGGTTCCATTTGTTTGTAAGAGAAGTAATTAAAACGTTGATTTTTGTAAATTTTTCTTTATTGTTTACAATTTAAATTGTTTTAGCTACAAACACAATCCCAGATGTATCCGTAACAGAAACAATATCGGTAAATTTTCATCCTGTATAATTTGTTAGTTACTTAATTTTATAAATTAGATATAATAATTATTACTCTATAAAAATCTGATCGAGTAGTATAGTAGTTTTAAAGATATTGTTATGTTCTATTCAGAAATATTTACTTCTCGATATCATAGATATTGCTATGGTTCTTGTTTTGTATATTTATAGTGAAAATATTTTTGTATATATTAAACCGCTATTAGTTTTTATTTTTTGAAATAAATTACAGATTTATACATCACATTTATTAATTCTTATCGTATAAGATTCCTGGAGGTATAATTTGGGGAATTAATCGGGACGGGTGAAATTTGAGCCATCAATATTAGTGTCTGTCGGTGACTCGTGCTAGTTATAATCGAGCATGTACTAGGCATACTCTGCTACTGTGCTAGGCATACTCTGGCTTCCGTGCTAGGCATACTCTAGCCGACAGCTCTGCTCTCGGTTGGACCATGTCTTAGCTCCGGGTGGGGTTCATGTCCTCCTTGTAACGGTTTAAAGGAAACGGTCGATTAGAATTTTGAATGCCTTTTTGGGGCCATTCTGTTACCTTGTACATTTATAATGTTTTAAGTGATATATGAGTTAGACATGTGATAATTTAACATTGCAATAGATTATACTTAGAAGGATATTAATTTTATCGACAAACCTTGTACTCTTTGGATTGAATATTTTAACCGATCGCAATATTTGTTATGCTTAATATAAAGTTGAAGAGTTACCTTGCGATTTGCACTCTGCTGACATAGTTTGTGCGTGATGTAGATCCGATCCTCTAGATATGTCTATTGCTAAAGTCGTTTGTTGTTTTCTCTCGATGTCCTATCTTACCTGTGCAGAAGGTTTTGGTAAGTGACAAACCATTTCCAGCTTTTCGATGTACATTTCACTGTTTACTCACCATGTATATCTGAAATAACTATTTGTTATAACTGTTATACGTTTGCGGTATGTGGTGTTTCAGTTAGAAGTAAACTATAAATTTTAAATTGAAATGTTTGACATGCTTTACCTGCAGTTAATTGTCATTAGTTGTTAGATGTTATATCGTAAAATGTTTTAGATTTATATATAAACTTGTGAGCTTTAAATTCTAAATGACAAATATCTTTTAACCTCCTAATTCTTTAAAATCCTTATTTTTTATACCTTAAGTGGTTTGTAATAATATGGAAAATGAATATAAAGTTTAATTTAACTTTCATTATGGGATTTTATTATTTTCTTATTTTGAAATTTTAATTTATTAGCAAATTGTAAATTTAAACCTAAAATTCAAAATATTGGTTGATTTGCCAATTCATAAGAAAAACCGTCTATAATACGTAATACTTGGTGATAATGAGGTGTTTAAAAAATCTCTTGAAGTGAGATGAACTCACTTCGCCTTTTCCTCAGGTAATTTTGGGTTGTCAATTTTCAACAAATAGCAAGTATAAATCAGTTACTGCTCTCTTATTTCGTCACCAATCATTGGTTTCTAATCATGTGCTTTGAGGGTGTTTTAAGTCATGTTTAACCATTTTCACCATGACATGAGCATAAAGGGATCAGCAAAATGTAAACGTCGAAACATAAAACTTAAAACGGGTACATTCAGTTGAAATTTCAAAAAATTCTTTTGTTACAGCAACCTAAATTTATAAAAGAATAAACATGTATTTTGGAAAACAGAGTTGAAATGTTTACAAACAAAACCCACTCTATTTGCTGTTTTAAGTTTGTAGAGAGTTTTACAATTAAAAAGTACTTATAATTATGGGTTTTTATTCATAAAAATGTAAGGCTATATTACTGCTTGCATAATTTTTGTAAACAAATACAACGATCATCAAAACTTAATAACTTGAGACTTTTTCTTTCCTTTTCCAATGCTCTTAATTATTATTGTATATACACGATCATACACACAACCAAAAAGAGTGAATTATAAAATTAATATACAATTAGTAAATAATTTAGGTGTAATTTCTTGTTGTAATTATGTATTTTGGTAACTTTGTTGCTTGTTAATGTTTTATGTAAGTCTTATCTAAGATTAGAGGAGAATACCTTCACTGTGGACAGTGTGAACCGTTTGGGTCTAGATGTTATTTTATGTTTATAACATGCATGTTATATACATGGTATGTTAATTTTGTTTCATTCTTTTTAATGTATCAAATACTGTAGTCTTATAATAAAGTGTTTTCAAGATAATGTTAAAAAATGCCTAATTTATTTTCCTTTAAAAAAACTTTTCTTACATAATATTAAAAAAAATTATGAGACAGGTTTTGTCCCTAAGAAAAGAATAGTTAAGATACATTAATGTTGTCTATCAAAGTGATTGATTTACTGTGTTTATTATATGTTTTTAAGATATTGATTATACCTCTTTTAGCGAATATCCCCCAATAGGGAGGCAGCTATTATTAATGTTGACTGCTATTTACTAAACCATGGTGTTATCCCAAGATAACCTAAGATTACACAGGTGAGTCTTCTAAGCCAACCACAACAGATCGTAGACAGATGGTTTGACATATAAGGATGAAATAGAAATTTTCTCCTCTAACTCATACCCAAGGATCAATGGTCAGATATTTTTTACCTTATTGAAATTCAGGGTACAGTATTCCAAAAACCGGAGGTCATGGGTTTGAATCTGTAGATGGGTCATGGGTTTGTTGTTTTTAGGTGTAAATAATTAGTATGTCATGCATTATTTTAAAGCACTAAACAAGATCAAGAATTTGGTGAAAACTGAAATCTTTATTAATTTCAAAAAGGTGGAAATTCAGAAATGGTGACCCCCTTGCTTCGGTAGGACATATACTATAATTGGAACAATACAGAGCGAGATTTGTGAAAAATGTTGGTGCTTATGGAATATCCTGTATCTCAGAACCACAAAATATTTTATATTTCGTTTAAAAATTATTAATCCATGTAATTTTATCTTTAATTTGACATGCGACAAGCGAACATAAAAAAATAAGATTTTGACAATACACAATAGTTGAGTTTTTTTAGTGATGGTAGCCCTAAAAATAAAATATTTAAAAGACAGCATATGTCAAATAGCACATCATTTTACAGACCTGCAAAGACTAGCAACTTTTCAATTTACACCTACCCCACTATCTTTGGTGGTTTTGTAGTAGTTATAAACAAAAAACTCCATTTTCCTCTACAGAACAGTAAAATAAGGGTTCTAGGTCGGCAACGGATGTACATTCACAAGAGTTTGAAAAAAGCTTCTTTTGAAATCCATGAGAATGGCATGGATAATTTGATAAGAAAACCATACATTAGTTTAAGGATAATTAATTTAGTGTGGACTTACAATAAACACATCTCAAATAAAAGTAAACTATTGTATTTATGTTTCTAAAGACATATGTATATAAGGGGGGGGGGGGTGACATATGGGTATGTAACTACATAGTTTTAATTCAACTTATAAAAAGCTGTGCGTTTGGACTAGCTGAATGAAAAAGACATGAAAAGAGCTGAAATTCAATAGGATTTCATCCACTTGCAGTTCCAGTCATTAAAAACCTAAATTTTTAGTTAAAACCACATTGATGTTCTTTCTATTGGAAAAAGGCAACCAATAACTGCTGCCAAATGCATAAGTTTGATATCGGAATTTTCTGTAAAATAAAAATGGTTGTGAAATGTTTCAGTTCCCACTCTCCTAACTCAAAAACGACTAAAAAACATTAAACATGGTCATAATGTTAAACATATTCAAGCGATCACATTTTTGTCCCTGAAATAAACATTGCAGGATTGAATGATAAATTTAGAAGCGACCCAACAAATCTTCAATATTTTCTAGAGAATCTTTGATTCTTCGCCACGCCATTTAAATATTGAAAGGAAAAATCACTCTTTTGAACCCCCCAAACAGTTGTGTGCGAAAGCGTTCATTGAACAGCTGTGCTCTTTGAAATCAATTACATAAGTTGCAGAGTTTGAGACTGATTTGAATTTCGACAGTTTATGAAACTTTCCCAAAAAAGTTAATTTTACATTAAGCTTAAATTTTACCCCTTATACCATTAAAAACCCCATGGCTTAACATGATTCTGCATTGTATTAGGTCTATTTATAGCTGAAAACCCCAACAACTTAAACGGCAGTTTAACATTTTAATTGTGTAATTATACACATCAAACACCCTGTATATATTAACTGAAACTTTGAATGAAACCAATAATTTTATTTCTTATTGAAAAATTATTTTTTGTTTGTTATACCACCGCGAAAACAGAAGTTTTCATTACATGTGCTGCAGGACTAAAGAAACAACTTTTCCTCCCAAGAGAGTGGGAGGGGGGGTTTTCATTGGTTTTACTTTTTTAATAGTTTTCCTTTTGTTGTAATTTTGTGGCACTAATTTTGGTCAAACTCAATAAAAATTTATCTCTAAAAAATTGCCTTCCTTTTTACTCCGTAACTAAAACTGTCACTGGATTTGATAGGTCAACTTATGTTATTGAAACCTCCTTAATAAAAGCTTATTGCAAAACCATCCTACTCTTAAATTAAATATTCACTATTATTTTTTTGGTGCAGCTCAATTTACGATCATTAGACATTAACAGCTCCCCTCTTCTTTTGGAGTAGGAGAAGTGGCCTTGAGTCGGACAAGCTGTTATCGCTGAGCTCACAGCATTGTTGGTTCAGTCCAAGTCATCTTGACCACTCGTCAGTTCATCGCTATGTTATCAACGGCTTCCTCTGATACCCAGTGAACTGCATTAACAATGGGCGTCCACTATATTTGTATTTTGAAAGTTTTGTGTTTATTTTTAGAGTTTGGTTATGGTAAGTTGATTGTTTTCTGTTCTTTGTTGTTGGATCTCATAATTCAATTTTGAAGAAGAACTCAAAATTACTAAACATCGTTTATTTTCCAGAGTTTTTATATAAACAAATACTTACGAAACTACTATATTATGAATGGTGATAATGTTTATTTTATGTCTCACTGTTCATAATCTATAGTCGGGTTTAAGGTTGTTGTATGAGTGTTCTGAAGAATGGAAATCCTAGAATAAATATAAACAATATTTTGTTAATTTTATTTATTCTAAAAAATATTTATCAACTTTTTCATTCTAAATTTGATTTCATGTAGAGAATAAATGGTCTACTCGACCATGAATTCACTATTATTATTTATTTACATTAACCTTTGTTCGAAGTATGTTTAATGATAAAAATTAAAAAAAAGTTCTTTTTTAATTTTTTTAAATGTAAGTTAATCAAGCCCAAATATGATAACTTAAAAACCCATGAATGTAATCTATCATTCTTTTCCCCATATTTCTTGGAAAGATAAAAATAAGTGGCATGCTTAAGAATCCTATACTCGAAAACAAGCAATGTTTGTACGGGCAAAATTTTTATTTCGTCCTAGGATTTTTTATTTTTTTATTTAAATTGGGGTTTTAGACCACTAGAAATCGATTGGAGTTGGTCTCAAGTCTGGGAAAAATCTGGTTTGCGTCCTAGAGCTCTTCAAAGTGCCCATTCAAGTGCCCATCGTCATGGGCATTTTTTATTCCTACATTTACCAAAAACAGCTGATTCAGTTGTTTTTATTTTTACATAGGTTAGAAATATTATTTGATTTGTAAGCAACAAGTTTTCAATTTTTAAAGGTTATTTTGAATGAACCATTTCAAAGAATATTTATTATACTGTATTTATTTTGGTGTAATTTTGTACAGATTAGTGTTAAATGTTTTCAAGAATAAAAATTACTGCTGTGTACATAGGAAATAGGAATATAAGCCATGATGGTGCGCGAAGTCATAGAAGAAGAAAATGCCAGAGCCACTGGGGCTCAAGGAATTCAGCCACCGAAAGTCAATTGGGTTCTGGCACCACCGGCCTCGACCCAAACCGCTACAACATTGCAACATCGAATGAAGTATCATCCGTCATCATTTCGATGAAATCGATCGAACAAGGAACAAGGAAACAACTATTCACCATGAGCAATACAGACAAACGCATCGAGCCATTCACGTATCCCCTGCTCTTATAATTTATTCGCAGGACCGTTGCACTCCAAGAAGTGACAGAAAATATAGGTTACGATCAAGTTAAACGGCACATCACTTCGGTGGCCTCCTGTTACGACAGTACGTCGTCGATAGTGTTGAACAAGACCAAATCAACTCCATTCTACAAGAACAGAAAAAGCTGAAGGCACAGCTCTAAAAAGGTGTTCATACAATACTGAAACAGAGTAATGGTTAAGTGTTCATGTTATAGATATGGACAATTAACTGAAACAGCTGAATCAGTAGGTTGTTTTTATTTTAGCCGAGCAAAGCTCGGTTCACGGTACTCTAAGAAATATAAACATGATCTGTAAGAAGTTATTCTATGAATCTCACTAAAAAGGGGAAAATTCCAAAACATTCTGCAATGATCTGTGTTTCTGAATTAGGGCTTCTGCATCCAATCTCCTAGTCAATCATTCAATCTATAATTCCTGGGGGCTTATCACGATTGCCATTAGCATATAGCCAGTGACACACATTGACCATTTCATCTGCCATTGGGAAATCCAGAGCTCTCCTAACCATTTTCTCCAGATTCAGAAAGTTTTTGTTCCTGATGGGCTCAGACGCTGCTGCCCTCCCATGGACGGATTTAGGTCATAATATTTGGGGGGTGCCAGCTCACCTAACGTTTTAAATATAGTATGCTCAAATTCAGTCATTAAACTCCTATTTAAATGGTCCATTTTGAGGCCTGTTCTAAGTAGTTATCTATTTTATTTAATAACGAAACATTTGTAATTTATGAAAATACTCAAACAAAGTTATGTTGAAAACATTTTGCCCCGACATTGCCAACAAATAAACCAAATATTGGGAGGTGCCAGGCACCCCCTGGCACCCCCTGGCACCCCCTGGCACTCCCTGGCACCCCCAGAAATCCGCCCATGTGCTCTCCAGAGGGGCGTTGTATGATAAGATTCAGTAAAAGACATTGGGGGAACATTTGTCAGGTTTTTTCTTCAAGGTTTTGTTTTTTTTCCACTAGTAATAACTATAATAGTATATTTCGCAACAAGGGCCGAAAATGAGGTTTTGCAGGCTCAAGATTGTGTTTCAAATTTGAGACAAAGTTGAGAATTTGAAACGATCAAGAACTGCAATACCCTTTCGGCCAAGGTGCGAACTCCACACTACACTATGAAATACACCCTACATAACATAAAAAATCTGATTATTTATTCAACACACTTGAAAACAAAACTTTATTGAAGTTGTAAGCTATGATACAACTTCTTTGTCATGGTTTTAACAAACACTCCTATATGAAAATCATATGATCGCAACTATCCTGTCTTTGGAACTTATTGAATGCTGTATAATTACCTATTGATGTTCTCACATTGTTTCAAGCAAATAAACGATCAGCTGACTTTCGACCCTCTGGCGGAAAAGAGCTGGTTTCGGCCACGAAATGACATTTGTTAAACAGGTGATTATATCGTAGTGTGGTGAAAAAACTTTATCAAATGAACTGATGAATTGTTAACCAAACACCATGGTTTCAACTTTTTTCGTAAAATATATCTGTCACATATTTTAAAAGTAATTTCTTTTGTATCTGAAAATTGTACTACATTGTTTAATGAATGTAATTTATTTGTCAATGTTAATTTATTATCATCCATGTTTTAGCCCCTGAGCTGCGCGATTAATGTAAGACTATACTACTTAATGTGGAATATGTCAAACAGCTCAAACAATATGAATTACACGCTCAGTACAGTTCGTGCACTATAGGCTATCTCCAGCTATGGACACTATACTACTAACCGTGTCATATGATATTGGTAAACACAACATTTGACAAGCAGCTGTATTTTAGAAAATGTTTTCAGAAAAGTACCCTCTCCCCCCCCCGCACCACACAATCAGCTGACTCAGCCATAGATGGAGATTTTTTTTTACAATTTTATTAACCGTTCAGCAAAATTGCAATGTTGCTACACAGGCTAAGGTTTAAAATACAACTATTAACAACAATATTTACAACAAATATCGAGGTCAGCCAAATTTTTTTGGCCTCTCTGTAATGTTCAATCACAATGAAATGAAATTAATTGTTTCACAATTTATAGTCCATTTTGCACTTGTATCACAATTCCCGTGTTCTTGCTAATTTCTTCTTCTTCTTTTTTAAAATTGTATTTTTAAGGAATACCCAAACTGTACATGTTTTGACGCAAACACGTCATCTTCAGCTGGGCACAAGATGTGAAGTTAATTTCATCAGATGGCTTTGTCATTTAATTAAAAACACATGAAACAGACAGTATAGTTCGCGCATTATATCTCCGGCTATGACCACAACGCTACTAACCGTGTCATATGATATTTTTAACATATGATATTGGTAAACACAGCATTTGACAAGCAACGGTGTTTTAGAAAATGTTTTCAGAAAAGTACCCCCTCTCCCCCCCGCACCATACAATCAGCTGACTCAGTCATAGCCGGAGATATAATGCGCGAACTGTACTTACTGTGTTTCAATGTACACAGAAAATATTGTATCTGCATGGAGTGGTGGGATGAGTTGTGAAGCGTATGTATGCTATCCTGCCATTCTGGGTCAAGGTCGATTGATTGACTATTTATACTAAAATTCCTGGACCATGTAGATACAAGTTTTTACAAAAACATATATATATATATATATAAGTAAAATATGAACCAAAACATTTAATAGTTTGAATTGTCATATGAATGATAGATACTTTGATCCTAAGGTCAGCAGGAGTGGCCACAACGCAGTCAGCAGCCAGTCGGAATTAATTTCTGTACTGTATGTCTTGGCTCCGACAATTGGAGGGCCTGCTCTACTTGACAAGCTTCACTCTGGTAGCTTGGAATTGTTTTCATTGAAAACCTGCAATGTTATCGTAGGGGATTTTTACGATTCAATGTTGCAAGCCTGCTGATCATTTAGTTAAATAACTCCTCACTAGGTTTCAGCACTCTACAGGCATCATGCAAAATTTAGAAAAACAATCAAAATCATATGTTATCAGCACTTATTGGCCAGTCCTGCTGGGTACCCGAGCGTTCGTTGGATTCTATGTTGGCCAGCACTACTGGCCGTCCAGTTGCATATGATAACTGCTGTGGGAAAAAACCCAACTTCCACGCACTAATTGCTGCATGATCGCTAAAGAATAGCGGCAACTAGCCAATCCTATTGCAAAGGGTTAAGGTTAGAAGTAAGTTCTTCAACTCCTCCTAACTCCTTGTAGGTAAGTTTCTTGGCCTTCATATAGTTCAAGAAACTTTTGTATCTGTAGTGTCTGATAAAAATCAAACTAACAATGGATTTAAATAGAAAACAGATGATGTAAAATGTTTGAAATATTCCAATTGTAAATATTATGGTTAAAGTTCCAATACTTCAAAAACAAACTTTTCAAGTAAAAAAATACAGTTCATCAAAATGGCTTTTAACAGGAAGGAATCTTCTCCTGAAACTATGTTTCGTCTAGGAACTTTCAAGAATAAAAGTATCAAAGCGCATACAAGTACACGTTTGGAATCTCGTACAACTACTCGATTTGGAAAGTCTGAGTACACTTCAATCCAAAGGATAGAAGAGTATAGTGTCTGTATTGTACTTACCAAGATAATTGAGAAGCTAGGAATAGTTCAACAACTCCTTCCAGACCCTGAGACGGAGGGTCATGAGCCTTACCAAGGGATCGCGACTCGTATGACGAAACTAAAGAAGATCAAACCCCCAGAAGACCTGGAGGATGAGAGCACGGAAGCCCTCAAACATATACAGAAATGTCGCCACCTGGCACAAGAGGCTGTGAGGAAGGTGGTACAAGGGTGCAAGGGAAGTGAAGACATGATACACTACCTGAGAGAGATTCTCGCGGAAGAACATCTCAGGTACTATGACAACTTTCACTTGAAACAAGAAAACTTAAATTTGAAGAACACAATTCGGAATTTAAACGACAAAATAAACGAAGTAAAAAAGAACTCTCGTGAGACGAGTCTCTATCTCGATAAGATGACACAGTTTTGTCTAAAACAAGCTGCCACCACCGTATGGGCTCAGACCAAGACCCTCAAGAAGAACTCGGAAGTCGCTCAACAAGCTCGAATTGATTTGAACAATTACAAGCTGAGAGAGAAGGAGGACAACATCATCAGTACTAGAGAACAGTGCGACTCGGAGATAGTGAAAGAGACCGTCATAAATACCGAGATTATAAACCACCTTCAAACGATTACCGATAACCTTCAGAAAAAATTAGAGAAATGGACCGCTCGTTATAGCGAAGAAGTAGATGCGCTAGATATCGCTCTACTTCAGCTCAGAAGCAAGATGGAAGATCAACAGGAGAAGTTTGCGACCATGTCTCAGCAACACGCGGCGAGGCAAGAGGTGGTCGAGGTACTACAGGAAGAAGCGGACTTGAGGGACAAAGAGCAAGCGGAGCGAATGGCCCTGTCGAAGGCAGTGATCATCATACAGCAGTGGTGGAGGAAAATATTGCTCATGAGACAGGTGAAGAAGGCAGCCAAAGAATCGCTAAAGAAAAAAAATAATAAGAATTTACCACCAGTAAAGAAAGGGAAAAAGAAATAATCCCTTATAAAGTTTGAGGTCGGTTCCATCTTGAATGATTCATTTTGTCAGCAATTCCGAGGAGGCTCAGACTTTAACAAAAAGGTACACCGAGGGAAATGTCGGCATACTTGTTTTGACTTTGGACTTAATTCAAAATTAAATAAAGTAATTATATATTTTTATTCTGAAATGTCATTTTCAAGGTTATTTTTCTTTGTACCAGCTAGTATCATTCTATTTGTTTTATTTTTGGTATAATTTCAGTTTTACAATAATCTAAGAAGAGAAGCAGGATATAGAATGTCTTCTATATCTTGTAAAATATACATAAGTCAGTAATGTAACAAATTTAAAATTTAAAATTTGTTGTATAAAAAAATAGTCTTAAAAAGCTATGTAATATTATGTAAAGAATACATAAATAAGGACAGGCAGGAAACAAGGTAATGAAGACCAATGGTTACATTATGCATTTATGTTTGTCTGGGGCATGGGAAAATCCTCATCCTATTAGAGATTTCTTAATCTAATACCCTTACAAAAGGTGTGAATGGATTCAACTCTTGCACATATTCTCAGCTGTCATGGCCGCTTGCAAAATACACTTTCGGCGATTGATCTCAGTTCTAAAAAAATAAAAATAACAACAGCTGTGTTGATAGTTATTTGTGTGTTGAGTGATTAAAGCACAACATTGTCTCACAAGTGAAATGTTAGCGACAATGTTTGCGAGGGAGACAATGTGCTTTGCTCTCGAAATACAGACAACATTTTTTTCTCAGCTGCAATAATAAATATCCTGACCAGAAAAATTTATTTTATATATCCATTTTGTTTCTTTCAGCCAATATCACCTGCTGGGTAGCTGCAAACGTGCATGCTCCAGCGATCAGCTGATCGTTGCAACGTTCTGACAAGCTTAATTCTTAGATTTTCTTACAGTTGATTGTTGTTAATGTTAATCTTATTTGACTATTCCTCTCACTAAAACAGCCGTTAGCGCCTGCACTCATTTAGCTGCAACATATTACATATGTGCGTGGAAATTTGAAGGCGCTCTAATTTTTAATTATTGATTTCAGTGTTATTCTTATGGGTTTACTTTGTCTCCCGCTAGGAGACAAAATAATCACTTTACTCCCTTTGGGAGGCAAATAATTATTTTACTCACCTATTACAAGGAGTAAAAAGCGTCTAAACATAGCAGGTGGGGGAAAAATATTTAACAACAATTCTTCTGTGGGGCTTGGTTACGTTTTTCCTTGTTTGTATGATAATCAAATGAGAAATATTAAAATAAAACACAAGATCGCCTATAAACATATGTTTATGGGTGATCCTGTGTTTTATTATCCAATGATGGAATTTTTCCATCCTCCCTCTAAATGATTTCCCAGTAATTTAAAGTTATTAACTGTACAATATGATACGAACACAAGCTTTGTTTTCTGAGATGAGTTTATCTTACGTTTATTTTACGTTAAATTCCAGGCCTCTCCCAACATATCGAGAGCCTCTCTAAAGTCCGATGTGATACTGAACCGTCAACTCAAGAAGATGCAGCGAGAGCTTTGATACAAAGAACAATCGGTGGTCGTAGTAATGAGTTTAATGTGATTGTTAATCCTCAGATATCGAAAGATGAAAGAGATGTTTTCAAGGTAAAATGTGTTAGTATAGAAGTAATATTGTTTCTGGTGTTTTTGCTTTAAAATTGTATGAGTTAGAATGGTTGATGGTCGAGGAACTTTATTACAGAGTAAATAACCCTCAAAACCAGCCAGTTATTGGAGGAGTTTGAATCTCATTCCTAACTATCAACCAAATATTTTCATGTTCTTGCGACAGCCTGAAAGGCATTCTAACTTGTATCTTGATAATGTTTTATACTTTTTTTATGCTGGCATATGATTTATTGCTTACTTAGCTCAGGATGTTAAGAGCAAAAACTCCTCAATCTTCTTGCAACCAGTCCCTACAGTCCCAGGATGATGCGCTTTGTAGTTTTGTCAGACTGGTAACCTCAATGATAACAATTAACTGCTGAGACAGTGGCGAGCCTTATAATTCAGCTACGTAGAGGTCACGAATTTTGGACAGTTATAAGCGATGGCTTGTGGATGCGGTATTCTTTGGTCAACAAAGGAAGTAAGGAAGTGAGCTTTGTCGTTTACTTTGATACTATTGATACTGAATAAGACATTCCATTAATGTCCGGTCAAGTAAATACTATGTTCATCCATAAATATTATCCTCATAATTAGATGACTTTTTAATTGATTGGCAAATTTGTGGTTGGGATCCCACGTTAAACTATAGGTTCCGTTCAAAGCCGTAGCCCGACATTCCAAAATTGGGGGTTTTTGGGGGGGGTTTCCACTATTTCGGGGGGGGGGGGGTTTACCCCCATTAACTACGTTTTCAATGCTATTTCTACTATTTCGGGGGGGGGGGGTTCTGACCCCCTAACCCCCCCATTGGCTACGCCCTTGGTTCCGTTGTTACCATTGGCTGTAGGGATATGAATTTACAGTACTGTCTAAGGAACATTTCGGCCTTAGTATCAAGACTTCAAGATTGCGCCACAATCATCCTATGCTCAGCTCTCATCATACTTGGCTTAAACACCTAGCTGGATAGGCTGCCATTTCAAATAAAAAGTATAAATTATATGATACAAAACTTGTCCATGTTTTTTGTTCTTACTAGCTGACTTGAGCCCATCTGCCAATCTAACCTGCAACGCTTAAATTGTAGTTCTATTATTTAAAATAATTTTTTAACTGCATTTGATTGCCTAAATCTCAGCTTGACAAACTTTTCTATCATACAAATAGATTTTCAAATCTGCTGGCAGCAAAGTGGTGGATATAGAGGGATCGTCAGGGGTGGCCGTAGCCTGGGGATTCCACCACTACCTCAAGTATTTCTGCAATTGCCACGTGTCGTGGAACGACGACCAGCTCAACCTTCCTCCAGTCCTACCTCCAGTCGATGTCCACATCACGGCCAATGACAGGTCGGTGTTACGCCGCTGAAGCTGCAGCAACATTTTTTAATCTGTTATTAACGCTAAATTATCTTGAAATCTTCTACAAGTACTTAAGATACAGGATACATATTTAAAATTTTTAACTTAATAACATAACTTTAACATATTTAAAATTTTAACATATTGAAACATATATAACTTTAACATATTTAAAATTTTAAAGCAGGCAGTAGATTTTTTTGTAATTTGATTAGCAACATAACAGTAATTTCAGAATGTTTAAAAAATACAATTTTTTTAATCATGAGGTATCAAATAAGAAAGATAAGATAGAAAAATAATATAATTAAGATATTTTGACTCTAGAGCATATATATTAAATATAGAATCTGATAGTTTTTACCAACTAAATTGAAATTCATTGTTTTAAAAATTCTTTGATTATTAATTTGCTTTTTCAGAAACCTAAGGTTAGTCTTGTAAACTCACCAAAAGGAAGTTTTATTGTTTGAAGATGACTTAGTGAAAAACATAATTAGGAGGGACAAAGTGACGGGAAGTAGCCATTGAATGCTGCTATGTCATTATGGTTTTCATTTTCTGTGTTTTTTGGTATGAGACTTCAGCAGCTAGGAAAACTACTTACCTCGTATTTTTATTTAGTGCAAAAAAGCAATTCATGATTGGCAGCCGATTGCTGTCCCCAGATGGCGATACTACCAGAACGTGTGCACGACGAGCTACAGCTTCGTGTGGTGGGGTTGGCAGCAGTGGGAGCGGCACATCGACTGGATGGCTCTGAACGGCATCAACTTGGCGCTGGCATTCAGCGGACAGGAGGCGATCTGGCAACGGGTCTACTCTCGGCTCAACATGACGGCGGAGGAGGTGGACGAACACTTCACGGGCCCTGCGTTCTTCTCTTGGTAAAACACGTTTTTGTCTAGTTAAGTCGTTTTCTTTAAGGCCCAAGTATATTTTATGGTCTGATCCGGAATTTGGAGTTTTAGTTTGATCAAGCTACTATTGTAGTGTGCACATGACAACCATGTGTTTAAATCAAGTATTGTTAAGCTTTCAAAAAAAACCTGGAAAGTACCTTTCAAATCTAGTCCTTTCAGAACTTTATCCTGAGAGCATAATTAATAATTATAATTGCTTTAAGTCTTTAAATCTTCTTTAATCTTAATTATAACAAAACCATTACATTACATTTCATTGTTTCGAAGTGGCAGGTAGGTATTTTAAGCCAAGTATAAATGATAGATGAATGAAAGACGATTGTGGCGCAATCATGTAGTCTTGTTACAGACTAAGGCCGACATCTTCCTTAGACAGGACTGTTAATTAATAGCCTAACAGCCAATGACAACTAAGGGACCTACATTTTAACGTGGGATCCGAACCACAATTTTCTCGGTTAACAATTTTACGAACTGGTCTAATTATGAGGACGGTCCTATGAACGTAGTATTCAATAGTGGGACGTTAATCCCCACTAAGGAACACCGCGTCCACAAGCTATCGCTCATAACTATCCAGTCCCCGTGACAAATTGGCAAACTGCGAACAAAAGAAAAAGCACAAACAAAATCAAACACCGGGCCAAAACAATACTTGAAAATATAATGATGATAATAATAATAATAATAATAATGATAAATTTAAAAGTAGAAATAGATGTAGTATGATTTGCTCTAAAAAGCAAACTACTGAATGCTCACAAACTGCGGATGGTCACAAACTACTGAATGCTCTTTGAATAAATAGACTCATATTACAATTGATAATATTACAATTGTAATATTATCAAGTATAACACAAATATCCACCAACAGATCCCAAAAAACTTTTTACAATAAAGAATCGGACAATTTTTATCTAAATGCAATAATGAAATATTCCTTGCAAGTGATGTAAAAGAGGCCGCCACCCTCTTTTAACCAATAAAAGAAAAAAAAAGATGTTTCTAGAGATAGTTGGAATTAGTTACCCTATTCAGGACCAACTTTGTCTTAAAGGCCAGAATTTTAAGACAAAGTTTTAACTTTTAAAGCAGTGCAGATTCTGTCAATTAAATCATATAGACCATTTCGGCAAAGCGAACTTAATAAATTACACTTCATCTTTGGAATTGTAGACTGTAAATCACCGCATCATGATCGAGGCATCTTGTGAACGGATTTTGGGAAGAATAGGGAACCTTTTAGATTTTCTCTGCAGTCCAATTAGATTTTCAAATGCTACATCATCCATTGCTTATCAAACATGCTGATCACCTCACATCTATTTTTTTCCAGGGGGCGCATGGGAAACATTCGGGGCTGGTCTGGCCCCTTGAGCGACGCTTGGCATAAAAACTCCCTCGTCCTCCAAAAGCTGATCCTCGCTCGAATGAGAGCTTTGGGAATCACGCCTGTCTTACCAGCCTTCGCTGGCCACGTTCCGCATGCTTTAAAAAGGTACAAAGGTTATTATGCATTGTGCTCCATTGTTTTATTCTAAAACAGAAGAATTACCCATTAACAATAATTCAAATAATTTATCCACCTGTAATGACATGTAATTAGGTTCTACGCATATATTTCAGTAAACCAGTGTCATTAATACATATTGAATGTTGAAAATGATTATAATCGTGTTGCAAAACTGGAATAGCATATTCCATTATTGTGTCTAATCTCATTTTTCTTTTGTAACAAGCAGTAGAAGCAGCGGACCAAGCAAAATGTGCATACAACATTAACAATCTTTGATAACTGCTAGGACTATTCAGAATCAATATGTATTGAGATTGGTGTCAGGACTCGTTTCTGCAAAAGGCACAAGAAGGGATGGTGACTGCCAATTTGAAGTCGCGCCTCAGCAGTCAATGTGTTAAAATATAAATAAGATAATAATGTTATTTTTTTCTTCTTATTCCCCCTCATCTATGATTTTTTCTTAAAATACTTTTGATGTTGCAGGTTATATCCTAATGTGAACTTTACTCTTGCAACACGATGGAATAAATTTGAAGATAAGTATTGTTGGTGAGTATGACATATAGAAATATATTTTACCATTACCACAGATTTTAAACTTAATTGGTGGTAAAATTATGGTCAGCATGATGGAATAGTGTGATGTATTCTATTGCAACATCATTGACTTAATGCAATGTCCAGTGTTACAGAATGTCAGAGCGAAACATTTTATTCATGAACACATTTACACATTTTTACTGTTTACAGAAAAATAGTTGTATAAGTTGGAAAACAAATACAAGTTGAAGAGGTAAAATCTTTGATTTAAAAAAATATCATTTTCGCCCACTTGCTATGTTTAGATGCTTCTTACTCCTTGTAATGAATGTATAAGTAAAATAATAATTTGCCTCACAGCGGGAGTAAATTGATTACTTTTACTTCCAGCGGGATATGAAGTAAACATATAAAAAAACATTGAAATCAATAATTAAAAATTAGAGCACCTTCACTTTCTACGAACACATGCAAATACAATGCAGCTCAATGAATGCAGAGGCTAACAGCTGATATAGTGGCAGTTAAGAATCAATTAAGAAACAATAGTGGCAGTTAAGAATATCAGTTGTGAGAATTAAGCATGTAAAAACGTTACATCATGTGATCGCTGGTGCATGCATGGTTGCAGCTACCCAGATGCAGGCGCTAGTAGCAGAACGAGAAAAATGGATATTTTTTATTACTTACTAAGTTAATAAAATTAATGTTTATGGTCAGGATATTTATTATTGCAGATGAGGGAAAAATGTTGTGCGTATTTCAAGAGTAAAGCTCATTGTCTCCCTCATGAAAATTGTCGCCCTCGTCAAGCTCAGGTGTCAACATTTTCACTCATGAAACAATGTTTTACTTTACTCATTCAACACACAAATAACTGTTATCTAACTATTTTTACTTCCTTTTTGTGACTTTGCTTCAATTTCTTTTTATTAGCAAGGAAAGCAATATCTATAAAAGCAGGAAGCTTTTACCTATAATGCTTCATGTTAAAATCATAAAACATATTTTTAATTTGTTTCAGCCCGTTCCTGCTTTCACCAGAAGACCCACTGTTCAAAACAATTGGGTCAATGTTCTTGGAGGAGGTATAAATTTTAACTTTATTTGATTTCATGAATATTTAAAATAACTTTAATAAAACATTTAAAGTAGACTGTATGATTCTGGTTACTGAAAAGTACTGCATGTAAACTTTTGTCAACATATTAAAGAAATAAATAGAATTTCTTAAATATTGCTTTTTTAAATTACATTCTATGATGGGAAAATTAAAAAAATAGTGATAAAGTTAGTTGATGAACGAACAAAGTGAAGTGAATCTATGAATCTATGAAGTGAATCTAGAGTCAAAGATTCGTTACCCATCACTGTGTGAATATATATGTAACGTGATAGGTAACTCAAAAACGGATTCACTTATCATTTTCAAACTCTGCACGAACGTTTAATAGCTCACCGAAAAGATACCATTAAATTTGGAAGCGAATCCCTCAAAACATTTTTTAGCAATTTAAGAATTAGAAAAAAATGCCATTAAATTAGCATTGGTGAAAAAGGCATTTGATATTTACATATCTGTCCAAAGCATTAGGCGGGTGGCAAAATATAAAAACTCCAGCTGTGTTAATGACTTGATGTTGGAGACAACTCCGCTCCTCTAATATAAGTAGTTAAGACATATTTCCAACAAAAGCACATTTTGGAAGCATAAACAAAGAGCATAACTGTCTTATAACTTCAATAAACAAATATTGTGAATCAAGTTATTTGTTTTTATCACACTAACAACTATAATACCACTAAGACATACATGTTGGTACTTTGCCATATCAATTTTGCATGAATAGAAAAAAATAAATTAGCACTCTGGACAGCTTTGAGGTAAAACAAAAAAATAATGATCAGAGAAACAAATTTTAATATATTATTGTGCACTACAGTTCAAAGTGCCATAATTATTTTTCAGATGATCAAAGAGTTTGGAACCAACCATATTTACAACTGTGATACTTTCAATGAAATGCCCCCTGCTGAAGGGGACACAAACTTTCTGAAAAAGGTCGGGGAGTCAATTTTTGAATCAATGACCCAAGTGGACCCAGATGCTGTATGGTAAGAAATCACATAATTTTCTGAGAGAAATAATATATAAAATTTGAAATTTGTGTTTAACCGTGGGTGTAATTTCAGCATTTTGATTGAGGGGGGCAAGATTTTCTAGACCGTTATAATAAAGCTAAATTTTAACCCATCTCCTCCTAATTCAAGAATTTAATACAAACTGGTTTTTTGCAAAGAGGATAAGATTTTACGTCTACAAAATGAACGAGGGGTTGTCGACCAAGAGAGTCAGCGTGTTGATGGCGATTCCACTGAAAGACTTATTGGGCTATAAATTACTTATATGAGTTATAAATGAGATAATATTTTTGACGCTCACGATAAGACCAAGAGATTTAACGACCGCAAAGGAACTGTCATAGACTCTCTAAAAAATAAATTTTCAAGTGGGCTGGATGAATTTCCTACTTCTGTGTTGAAAAATTCAAAACAATACCTTTGCCCAGTTCTAACTCATCTTATCAACTCTTCATTCGTATCAGGAATATTTCCAAATAAATTAAAAATCTCAAAAGTTGTCCCAATTTTTAAAAAAAAGGGTGATAAAGAAAATACAATTAATTATCGACCTATCTCACTGCTGTCAAATATATCCAAAGTTTTCGAAAAAATTGTATGTAATCAGTTGACGGAATATCTAGATAACAATAAACTCCTAGATGATATCCAACACGGCTTTCGAAGTAACCGGTCTGTGACAACAGCAGCAGTAGAATTTGTTAGCACTATAATTGAATCAGTAGATAAAGGGGAACACACCTTGGGCATTTTTATGGATATATCAAAGGCCTTTGATAGTGTAAAACATTCAACTTTAATTGCAAAACTACAATCACTGGGAATCGCTAATAAATCATTGGAATGGTTCAGTTCTTATTTAGAAAATAGATTTCAATGTGTGGAAATCACTCATATTTCACAAAAGAATAGAGTTTATAAAATTTTATCTGATTTTCAGGCAGTAAAGTATGGAGTTCCGCAAGGCTCTATATTAGGTCCCCTCTTATTTATTTGCTACTTGAAAAATATTGAATCAGCATTGACAAATAAACTCCAAAGTAGTCTCTGTCTGTATGCTGATGACTCAAATTTAAAAATAACTGGGAAAAACATAGAACAAATTGAACTTTTTTCTAATGCTGAGTTGGAAAACATTGAAAACTATTTTAACCAATTGAACCTTGAACATCAATAAAACAAATTTTGTCTATTTTAGAACACCTCAAAATAAAATCACGCACTACCCTCAGTTGGTATGTGAAGGTCAAATTGTTGAAAGAAAAGATACAACTAATTTTCTTGGATTGAAGATTGATGGAACCTTGAGTTGGGATCAACACATTCAAGGGGTACTAAACAAAATCAATTCAGGTATATATGCTCTTTCAAAAATGTCAGGGCTGTGTGATACTGCAACGTTAAGGATAATTTATTTTTCTTTCATTCATTCTCACATAGCTTTCGGTATCTGTGTCTACGGTTCAGCAAACAAAACATCTTTAGATATGATTCTCAAAAGCCAAAAAAAAGCTATCAGGAAAATTTTAAAATTGAAAAAAGATGAATCAGTTAAAGAACACTTCAAAGGCCTAAAGATTCTAACAGTTTATGGACAGTTTATTTATGATTCAATAATTCATGTAAAAACTAATCCCCAAAAAGTAAAATTAAACAATCAAACACTCTTACAACACAAGAAGTGGGAATGAAATCCGCACTGATCAGCATCGTTTGACATTTTTTGAAAAGAAAACAACCTACAATGGATCCAAATTTTTGAAATACGTACCAGGTTATATTAAAAATGATAACAATTTAAAAAAAAATTAAAAATATTTCTGACTGAAAAGGCCATTTACTCTCTTGAGGAATTTTATGAAGGTGCTGGTTAATTAGATAGTTGACTAGTACAGAGGATTGTATTATTGTATTTAATTTTAACCAAAGGTTGTTTTTTTTTTAGCTTATGTTTTTTGATTTCCGTACATATCTTAATGTTATATTGCAATAATTTGTAATGTAAGTTATGTATATATGTAAAATTGACACTATTCAATGTACCAATGATGTACAGATGATGAATAAAGAAATTTTGATTGATTGATTGATTGATTGAACTAGACGAATACGCCACCACGATATGATTGGGATAAAAGAACCCAACTGTTAGATTTTATTGCCTCAATATGACTGATAAATTTGCCACCGCCCACGATAAATCCTATAGATTAAGGCTGTTATACAATCTTCGAGGCAAGAAAATTTCATGTAAACATGCCTGAGGGACTCTCATGACTCATGAAACAGCCGAGAATTATACTGACGGAGATAAAAGAGATTTGACAGCTGCAAAATGACTGAGATATCATCACTACATAAAGACTAAGAAGTTTACTGATAGCCATAATAATGTAGAGATTTTCTAGCCAAATTCAATCAATAATATTGGTTTATTATTTAAATTATAATTTTCCAAAATTAAAGGGGGTGAATAAGGAGCAACAACTCCCAAATTGTGTCTATGCATATGAATGGTGTTAACCGTGAATGGTGTTAATGGATTTATATGCATATGTATGTTCTGGTAATGTTTAGGCCTACCTACTGCATTCAACTAATAATTAAAATGTGAAACTTGATTTTGAAATTCGGTGCTAAATGCATCAATATTTTTTGTACAAAATGAGGTTAATGTACCCTGCAAAAGAACATTTTCATGTAATTTCCCTTATTGCAAAAAAGTGATGTAGTAATTAATGTCTTCCCCTCCAAACTCAGGTAGAGCTTTTCATGTTTGCTATCCTGGTTATATGAGGGTCGTCCAGAAAGTAAAGCACGTTTTGTTCCTACATCTAGCCCAGTGGTCTCATCTCCATGACTGATAGTGTGGCCTAAACTTCCATTCCTGGTCTCAATCTGAGCCAAGTCTCGTTGCCGACCGACCACGAATTTCATTCTCACAGCGTTTCAAAATGGCGGTGTCTTTTGAATATCCCCCCAAATGTATTTGACCTAATAATGTTGCTTCTTTCAGTTCCTTACCACTTTACAGCTTAACCCTCCAGTACACGCGCGCTAATAGTAACACCAGTACACGCGCGCGGACTGACAGTCCACATTTCACATTTTAGTGAATTTAAACTGTAAATTAATCAGTTAGGCATTAATTAACTTAAAAACACATAGTACTAAACAATAACAAATTTATATATAAAAATAAAATGATTACATGATGAAGTAATCAGTCATGTATGTTGAGAAAGTAACGCGTGTGGAGTATTACTCCGCTCTTCACAGAACATGAACGAACGCCTGCGGAGTGAGACTCCGCATTTATGGGACACGAAAGAACGCCTGCGGAGTATGAGTCCGCGCCTAACTTTACGCCCTCGTAACTCAGGGCCAACTAATGCTAAGACGGTCAAACCCCCGCCATCGACCTTGGAAAGGTAGTGGGGGAAGGTAGATGGCGCGTCACGTCATTCGCTCGTGGATTCACGTATTTCGGGGCGCTTTTTCAAATGTGCGGACTGTGAGTCCACGGCGCGTGTACTGGAGGGATAAAAATTCCCTTAACCTTGAAAAAATTATTTACGTAAGGCCAGGGAAGGGTTCCACCAAGGATTGTCCGAAAATGTCCTACTTGAGGCGGCAAAGTCCCGTGAAGCAAAGTGCCGCTGCGTGGGGCAGGCGCCGCGTCGGCATGGATCAGCAACACCCTAGCCTGGATTGGATTTATCCAAATCGCATGTTTTGAATGACATGTGCAGTTATCGTAGGGTCTCATAATGGACTCAGGATCACTTTTTTCTCTTCTACAAATGAATTCAACAATGAATAAACGTTTTAGGCCGCAAAACACTATTGAAATCACCTCATTCGCATTTGGCGCATTTTTTGGGGATGGCATTTGGTCAAAAGACGCCGCCATTTTGAAACGCTGTAAGAATGAAATCCGTGGTCGCTCGGCAACGAGACTTGGCTCTGATTGAGACCGGGTGTGGAGGTTTAGGCCACACTATCAGTCACAGAGATAGGACCAATGCGTTAGATGTAGGGACAAAACGTGCTTTACTTTCTGGACGACCCTCGTATGTTAACCTTACAATATACAGGATGTTGCAAGGCTGGATATTCTTCAACGAGAGGGTTTTCTGGACCAAGGACCGAGCCAAGGCTTTGTTAACGAGTGTTCCTGTCGTAAGTAACTTTACATATATTATATGTGTTGCCAGGATGATGCAAGGGTGGCTGTTTTTTCATGAGATCATTTTTTGGACTAAAGAAAGAGCTAGAGCTTTATTAACATCAGTCCCAAAAGTAAGTTTGTTTGTACTCAGTATATTTCGCTGCATGCAACTAACATACCCTTGAAATTGTATTCCAAACATCATTTTGGACATGTGAAATATAAATAAAAAAACTACTGAAGTACACTTAAATTTTGAGAAGATTATGTATAGTAAGAACGGCATAAGCTCGAGAGTTATAAAAGTAAACTGATCTAGCTTTATTTCGAGAGTTGTTAAAAAATCCCATTTTTTTAATTCAAACAGTTATGCATGCTTTATTAAAAGGTGTTGGTGATACTGTCTGCAAGTCTTATATACACGTATTCATATCTGTCTGCTGCATGACTTTCACATTCATTTTTAAAATAAATCTTTTTTATTTTATAGGTACCTATACTCTTTCATTTCACTTTTTATGATGTGTATGTTTTTGTTTCAGGGTAAAATGTTGGTGCTGGATTTAATGTCAGAGTTGAACCCTCAATTTGAGAGACTCAACTCATACTTTGGTCAGCCATATATCTGGTGTATGCTCCTCAACTTCGGAGGTACATTGGGAATGCATGGAACTGCCAAGAGAGTTAATGAGGTAAAATATACCTTATTAGTAGATTTTTGTTACTAACGAGGTCTCCCGTACAATAGCCATCTAAAGTAATAAGGACGTAGTGCCAGTAGATGGCCACACCACAACAAAGGGTTCGGCTGAGATTATAACGTATTCTATATTAATTTGTGTGTAGCATTAGAATAGATTGCTGTTTTTTTATTCATCTTGCCTTTATGAGATCTGAGATAAAGTTCAAAGCATGAAATATAAGTTCCCCCTACAGTACCAACCTGAGAAAATCAGAAAATTTGTTGTGCCAATATCACAGTCTACAATACATCTTTAGTCCTTTGGCGGCAGCAAAACTCGCACGACAAACATTACCACTAGTAAAAAATACTCCAGACTTAAATAATAAAATTTATTTCTTTTTATCTTTCTGTATTTTATAAAATTTTCACTGTGAGAGACACTAATTTGTTTTCTGTGCAGAATGTGTTCAAAGCTAGAAATACCACTGGGAGTTCCATGGTTGGGATTGGACTGACGATGGAAGGGATCCACCAGAACTACGTTATGTATGACCTGATGATGGAGATGGGGTGGAGGGATGAGCCTTCGGATCTCACTCAATGGTTTGTTTTTCCAGTGAATATGATTTTTAAATCATGTTTTTTAACAAGTTGAGTTCTAAACCTGAGGTAGTGCGTGAATCCTGAAAAGGGCGTCCTAATTTTAAGAGCACTTAAATTAACCCTTTGTGATCATAAGGCCAGCAGGAGTGGCCAAAACGCAGTCAGCAGCCAGTCGGAATTAATTTCCGTACGGCTTGGTTTCGCCGGTTGGACGGCCAGCTGTACTGGCCACGCCCCACTCCGCGTTAGCTTGGCATTCATCATGGCGGCTCACTCCCATCAGCTCGGAATTGTTTTCACGCCCCGCAGCTCGGGATTGTTTTTATTGTAAGCCTGCAATGTTATCACAGGGTATTTTCACTATTCAATGTTGCAAGCCTGCCGATTATTTAGTTGAATAACTCCTCACTAGGTTGCAGCACTCTACAAGTATAAGGCAAAATTTAGAAAAACAAACAAAAACATATGTTATCGGCACCTATTGGCCAGTCCTGCTGGACACCCGAGCAATCGTTGGATTTTATGTTGGCCAGCCCTGCTGGACGTCTGATCGCAAATGACAACTGTTGTGGAAAAAATCTGACTTCTGTATGCTAATGGTGGCGGCCAGTGGAGCTGGCCTCGTGATCGCTACAGAATAGCGGCAAATGTTCAATTCGATCACAAAGGATTAACAAGTGTAGAGTTTCTTCATCAGACAAATAAAAACTCTCCCATGAATTATTAGACATGAATGATTGCATAAAAACGTTTAATATTGCTATAAAAGAATTTTTGTTTGACATAACATTGCTTGTATATGTGTGAGTTTTTAGCCTTTGGCTAATGTCACACGGGCCGTTTTTTCCCTCAGCTGTTGCACGGTTTTTTGTCGCCTGTGAAGCAAAATCACATGATTTAAATGGGGGGTGCCACACGCTGCGGCTGGAAACCGCTCATCATCAGCGGGAAAAACCGCCCTGTGTTACATTACCCTTTTTATTTCAATTCAACCAATTAGCCATCCAACCAGTTAATTCATCCATCAAACAAAATGCTAAAAACTAAATAAATCTAAAATGGAGATGTACGAGGTATGTTCGGAAAGTAAGTTCTGTTTGGGAGTAAAAAGATTCTCAATGCATTTACAACATTTTTATTATATACATCTTAAAGAGCAAACGTTAAACTACTTTTCTACATAGTTCCCACAATATTTAGACACTTGCCTTATCTAGGGAGAAGCTTTTCAATTTGTGCTGAAAAGAATTCTGCCGCCTGTGCATGCAGCCACCCGCTGACGCCATCTTTAAGTTCATCGTCAGACACAAACCGACAAAGGTTACAATGGTGTACTGAAGAGTTCGTGAAATTTGTGGGAAACACAGAAGGATCAGTAATTTTGAATTTCCTTTTTTTCCGAACAGTATTGTTGATTTTTGCAATGAGATCGTCAGTAAAGATAGTTGGTTGGCCACTCCTCTCTTCATCGTGGACATTAGTGTGACCATCTTTACAGTTCGGGAAAAAAGGAAATTCAAAATTACTGATCTCTCTGAGTGTTTCCCACAAATTTCACAAACTCTTCTGTACACCATTGTAACCTTTGTCGGTTTGAGAATGACAATGAACTTAAAGATGGCGTCAGCGGGTGGCTGCGTGCATAGGCGGCAGAATTCTTTTCAGCACAAATTGAAAAGCTTCTTCCTAGATATGACAAGTGCATAAATATTGTGGGAACTATGTAGAAAAGTAGTTTAAGTTACGCTCTTTAAGGTGTATGCAATAAAAATGTTGTAAATGCATTGAGAATTTTTTTACTCCCAAACGGAACTTTCTTTCCGAACATACCTCGTATCTTACAATCTTCAAGCCATGATTTCGTTAATGATGCATGCAAAACTAATACTGAATAAAGTACGGTAACTAAATATCATGATGTGCAGGTTTAGAAACTACTCATCGCGTCGATACGGACAGGACAATGAACATTTGGATAGGTCATGGCAACTTCTTAAGGTACGAAAGTATGATTGTTTTTCTATCATAGGTATAGCATGCCAAAGAAGAATAGTTAGACTCTTTCCTAAATACCTATTAATTACTGAATGCACTTTGCACTTTAAAAAATTTTCATGATTTTTTCGTTGAAATTGACTGGAAAATAGAGAAAGAGGTCAACATCATTTTTACAGATTTTTTTTGGTCCATACATTTTTAGTATCTTAACAATTTTCTAAATGCCAATGTTGGTTCCAATGATGGAGGCTTTTGGGTGTTTTTCTTTTCATTGCATAAATTATAATTATTCTGTTACTATAAACATCATAAAATTAATTTTTAAATTCTATGTGCAAACTTTCATGCTAATAACAAAGACATTTGAGCGGTGAGCTTTGTACTTCCCAGAGCTTTTCATTTAAAAAAAAAACGTTTGTTTCAGGGAAGTGTGTATGAGTACATTAGTGATGCCCCAAATTTTTCCCAATACATATTGGTCAGACATCCTACTATAAACTTGACAGATCCAGTACCGGTAAGCGTGATCTAAACTTTAGTAATCATTTCATATGTTTCATGTTTTAGGATAGTGTATACGACTACAAATCTATCTGGCAGAACCATGGTCGATACATTGTTGTAAGAAAACCATCTCTTCGACTGAGACCTAATGTAAGATTGATTGTCTTTATATTCAATAACTTTTCTTCCGCACGCTGTCTTCTGTCAAACCATACATGTTCCAGAACATGTATGACAGTGATGATAATAAATGGTTCTTCTACTTTTGTATTAAATTATTACTTTTATTAATTATATTTTTTGTATCATACATAGTGATTTCAGGCATACTTTGTTACATTTTTTTTCAATTTAATTTTAAACCTGTCGTAAAACACAATTAGTAATTTCAAATACTGTAGAAAGTTATGGTTTTTGCCATGTCCTATACTCTTATAGGATGCAATGTTATCTTGCATGCATGCGTGCTTGTTTGCACAATCATCTCAAAAATGGCCCTAAGGATTTCCTTCAAAGTCTGGAAATAAGTAATTTATTACTCAAAAACGTGTTCTATTCGGATAAGTTGGCCAGGGAAAATCTTATAACAAAATAATAAAATGAATTTTTAAGTTGTAAAATTTTTACATTGGCCTAATGAGTTACTATGATGGCAATGAAGTCTGCATTATAAGTCCTGCGGTGGAATTGACCCACTGTATTTGAAGGAGTCTATGACGTTATCTGCTGGTAGTGCAGTCAGTGCAGTTGTGAAAGGCTAGTCGTTTATCAGTTAGTTAGTTTTTTATGGAATATATTTAATTCTTTCATAATTATATCGTTGACAGTAGTTTATTTCCATTTATTCAGATTTATAATCAAAACGACAATGATAATACAATTAATGACTGCAACCATGCCCATCTCTAGTAATAAGGCTGTGGTCTTTGAACTGGCAACACCCATTTTCAAGGGTTTTTGCATAGTAAAAACCCTTACAAAGCCAGCTGATTTCACATAAAAAACTATAGTGCCATAAGAGAGTATGGATTAACAAATCAGCTAAACCCTTCGCCCCAATGTAGCCATTTACTAGCGCTGCGGTCTTGTTACTAGAGACAGCAATGCTGCAACTGGTACAATACATTTTTAAGTTTACAAAAACCTGTTCTCAGCATACATTTATCAACAATTGTTTAACTTAACTGGCATACAGTAATGTTTAACCATATACAGGTTCCTCTTTTTTAAACATTAATTTTTCATTTGATCAAAATGTTTTATAAACAGGTTAACATACCTTGTGACGTCCCCAATTCCAATAGTACAACTTTGTTGACTAGTTTCGGCTAACACGTAGCCATTATCAAAACTAAAGAACATCATTTCATTTCATGAATTTCGTCAAGTTGTCTAAAATTCACAAACAACACAATACAACATAAAATTACAACACACATTTGAAATAGATTGCCGGCCGGCACACATCACTGACTGAACTGGAACTTAACCTGGAGCTCCAACTGACTGGTATGTTAACCTGTTTATAATTGACAAACAATTCCGGAAGGCATTAAGGACAAAATGTTTTATGACTGTTAAATAACTGTGCCAGAGCAAAACGCAACTGAATACCCAGTCAATCCTGCCGTCAAGAAAAACCCACCGCACAACAGATCCCAGACATATACATCGGCTTTCTCCATTGTCCATGATGGTTCATAAACTGTCGCCAGGAAAACGCATCTTAACCACTGCCCACTGATTCATTGATGGCCGATCCTCCCGCAGGTCTGGTACAACACGACGGCCGTGATGGAAGCGTGGGACGAGGTGTTGTCAGCCGCCGACGCCGACGCCTCCCTCGCCGAGACCGCCACGTTCCGCCACGACCTCACGGACCTCAGCCGCCAAGCCCTGCAGCTCTGCGTGGACTTCATGTATCGTCAGGTGCAGAAGGCCTTCGTCAAGAAGGATCTGACCTGCCTCAGGCATGTTGCTGTGAATCTTTACGAGTAATGTCGGTTTAGATGCCTGCAAGTTAGTGACTACAGCAGACTCCCTCTTGTGCAGATCTCTTGGGACCGAGGCTTGTCCTAATAACACGTTTCCTAAAATTAATTATTAAATCAAAACATTGAAAATTTGATATTTTACAATGGTTTGTTTATTGTATATTTCCCATGGGAATCGTCGATATCAATACTCAGTCGATCAAAAACTAACTCATTTTACTAAAATTGAAGAGTATTTAGACACATCATTACTGGTCTTACTCCGAGGACTTACAATTCATCGAGAGTGTATAAACACTGTACAACAAGATAGTCCTTAAGTTTAAGCTTAAATCTGTTATTATTTTTTAATTTGTTTGATTTAATTTGGGAGCTTTTGGAAAAATTTTGCCCCTGCATATTTAGGTTTTGACTCAAAAAGCTTAAGTTGTGCATTCCCCCTCAGAGTAGCCAAGATATCCAGATTGCACTGTATATTAATGGGAGTTGGGAAACGGGGTGAATTCTAATCTAATACCTTTTATGATAATTTTTTATTTATTTTTAAGTTCACTTCTCAGATTCAGTTGGTTTTTCATGGTTCATTAGTAACAGAGAGGCAAATAATTGAACTCTACATCAAAATGATGGGTATCACCTTCGTTACGCCTTCTTAAATTTTTTTCATTAATTTGAGTGAACTGTGCTGAAATTAAATATAATTCAGTATCCTGTCACAATAAAAGAATTAATTCACACTTCCCTCGTTGCAAGAACCTTATCATTACCTTAAAAAAATGCTAATTGAAGCAGATTTTTAGCGAATTTCCTTAAAGGAATAAGCTATTACGGTAATACTCATGGTAAGACCTAAGTCCGAGACCATGTTAACTTTTCATTTTGGGGTCCCCAGAAGCAAAAAACACCATTCGTTCGAATTTATATATATATATATATATATATATATATATATATATGTATATATATATCTATAGAATAAAAATAGAAGTGAACATTAAAATAAAATCTATATATATATCTATATATATGTCTGTTAACACGATAGCGGCCGTAAATATGGTCCGATCTTAATGAAATTTGGTACAGACGTGTAAAATGGTAATCACTCAGACGAGTTCGTGAACCAGCCCAATCGGACCATCGGAAGGGGAGGTAAAGGGGGATAAACCCCCCCAAAAATGGGTTTTTTGAGTTTTTTACATATAAAAATAAAATTTATCGAATTTTTGTTGGCACCATTGAATTCAACTGAAAAAAACAAACAATTTAGTATTTTGAATTACTGCTCTATGTCCATTGGTTACCGAGATATTGAAAGTGGTAAACACAGTACGTTGTCTCAATGTTAACCTTATGGGAAATAAGTAAAATTCTATATTTCGCTTATTTCTCAACATATCTTGATAAAACTTGGTATATGGCTTCTTCTAGTTCAAATCTACTAAATATTGAATTAAAACCAACCAGTTTAAACATACCTGTAGCAGCAAACCTGCATACTCATTCCCCATGTTATTCTTATGGAGCTTACAAAAACATGTCAAATCTCGCTATGTTGGATTGAAATATGTTGTTTTGCACTTGAAATTCGCTGAGTATGCAGGTCTGCTGCAACGGGGGTATTTTATCTTATACTCATGTAAATTATATTTTTCATTTATAGAAATGCAAGTTCAACCTTCTTAGCAATCATGGAGGATTTGAACACTCTGTTGGCTTCCAATAAGTGGTTCTTACTGGGGAGATGGCTAGAGTCCGCCAAGCTGAGAGCTTCTAGTCCACAGGTAATATAGGTACCATGAATTAAAGTTGCCTTAACTATAGTTAGGGCATAAACATCCCAACCACTTATAAAAAAAAAAAAATTATCCAAGAGGGATGGATAATGAATGTTTAGGGTGAGATAGACGATTCCTAAATATGTCATTGGTTGCAGCAACGTTGTTGTTCCTATTGGATGATTATTTGGTTTTAGCGAATTTCCCCTATAGGGAAGAAGCTATTACCGTAGGTCTCATGGTAAGACCTAAGCGCGGGACCATCACAACTTTTCGTTTTGGTGCCCCCAGATACCAAAAACACCATTCGTTCAAATTTGTATATATATATATATATATATATGTGTCTGTAAGCACGATAGCGCTCGCAAAAATGGTCCGATCGGAATGAAATTTGGCATAGGCGTGTAAAGTAGTAATTATTCGGATGAGTTCGAAAACCAGCCCGATCGGACCACCGGAAGGGGGGGTAAAGGGGGATAAACCCCCCCAAAAATGGGTTTTTTGAGTTTTTCACATAGAAAAATAAAATTTATCAAATTTTTGTTGGCACCATTGAATTCAGCTCAGAAAAACAAACAGTTTTGTAATTTGAATCACTGCTCTATGTCCATTGGTTACCGAGATATTGAAAGTGGTAAACACAGTACGTTGTCTCAATGTTAACCTTATGGGAAATAAGTAAAATTCTATATTTCGCTTATTTCTCAACATATCTTGAAAAAACTTGGTAAATGGCTTCTTCTAGTTCAGATCTACTAATTATTGAATTAAAACCAACCAGTTTAAACATACCTGTAGCAGCAAACCTGCATACTCATTTCCCATGTTATTCTTATGGAGCTTACAAAAACATGTCAAATCTCACTATGTTGGATTGAAATATGTTCTTTTGCACTTGAAATTCGCTGAGTATGCAGGTCTGCTGCAACGGGGGTATTTTGATGTTAACAAAACCTTTAATTAAACTTAAATATATTTTGACAACCAAGAATTTTACTTTTTTCAATTAGTTCACTTATTTACAACTATATAGTAGCAGTCATAGGGCAGAGCTGCAGTAGAGGAATAGACTTCCCCTCCTCCCCCTACCACGGTGCATCAACATTCTTGCACAGGTCAGGATTTTCGTGCGTGAACTGTAGGCAGGATTCATCTCCTTAGTAATTCTTTAAAAAATGCAGGAAATAAATTCAAGTTCAAATGTTTTAGGAAAGGAGACAGTTTGAACTGATGGCTCGTAACCAGATCACTTTGTGGGGTCCAAATGGAGAAATAAAAGACTATGCTTGTAAACAGTGGGCTGGTGAGTAACTGTAAAACTCTTTTCATTACTTTTTTACATCATAAATCAAATCACAACGAAAATAATTGCATATGTTAAAGTGGGAAAAACTTGAGAGTTTGAATTTAAGTGTCTATATTTGATCATTTGCTCATCAATCTATATTCATTTTGTTTGGTTTTTTGTTGTCGCTTTATTTTGTTTTGTTTGTTTGTTGTTTTTGTTGTTTCGTTGTTGTTGAGTCATGGGTCCTGATGGGAGAATCAGATAAGGCTTTCTTTGTAGAGCAACGCTCATAGAAAAAAAAACACACAAAAAGATATAATTTAAATTTTAGATGTGGTCACCTGATTCTCCTACCAAACTCTCTAATATCAAAACTACAGTCCAACTTTTTTCCAAAATATGGATGTTTGGTATTTTTTATTAATTTTTTCAGACCTAATGGAGAATTATTACATCCCTCGATGGGAATATTTCTTCAAAGCTCTTGAGAAAGCAGTGGTTGATAAGACTCCGTTCAACCAAACATCAGTTGATTCTTACATCTTCACTGAAATTGAAAAACCTTTTACTTTTGGACAAGAACTTTATCCAACATTTGAAATAGGTAAGTCTATTTGTAAAGTTTACCTGTTTAACACCTAAGTAGAGCCATTGTCCCTTGGGATTTCATTTGGTTCTTGGTACCTAAATTAATCCATGGGATTTCATTTTGTTCTTGAATCGCAATGTTGCCCAGAAGCTGGGAACTCTTGGGATGAGGTGAAACACCACATCACGTGATCGTGCCACGTCACGGTCAAAGTTCACCAAAAGCGTTCAGGTGGCGAGGATACAGTAGAACCTCGCTAATCCGGCATCCGATAGTCCGGCACCTTCAATAATCCGGCACCGGGCTAAGGAGGGAATTTTCGTTGCTAAGGAGGGAAATTCCCGCCTTTGGCTGCGTCCGTGCGTGGTTGGTACAGTACGTAGAGTTCGTCTGCGGTCGACAGAGTTCGTCCGTGGTCGGTTGAGTTCGTGTTGAGACAAAGCACAAAAACAGGGTTTAATACTCTAGCCCGTTACCCAGTAAGTAGTTAAATTGGGTTTTCATGGTAATGATGATTTGCGGCGACTTTCGTCAACTTGAGACCGGTTTTCATTGGTCAAGTAACGCGACCAATGAAAACCGGCCTCGCGTATGACGGCAAGTCACCGAGTATTTCCGCTATTTTTAGACGACCCTCAGTAATCCGGCATTTTCGATAATCCGGCACTACCAAAGTCCCGAACGTACCGGATTAGCGAGGTTCTACTGTACACCGTTGTCTCACCCTCACTCCTGTCAGTAGCTTCACTGGGACAACTTGTGACATTATTGCTGTGAGTGCCTCTCGGTGAACAGATTTTGAAAATTAGTGGTGCGCCTTTACTCAAGTAAAGTAACAAAATATTAACTTCCTTATGTACCCGAAGGGTAATTGTATAGGATATATTTTCGAAGAAGTCAATTTAGAGCAACATGCAATTTGCAAGCACGTTGAACCACAAACTAGTGACCACAAATTCAATATTTTAAATGGAGATGGGACTTTGAAAGACTGAATTTCATAGAACAACGCTCATAGAAAAAAAAAACACAAAGAGATATAATTTAAATTTTAGATGTGGTCATCTGATTCTCCTATCAAACCCTCTAATATCAAAACTACAGTCCAACTTTTTCCAAAATGCCATATGGATGTTTGGTATTTATTATTAATTTTTTCAGACCTAATGGAGAATTATTACATCCCTCGATGGAAATATTTCTTCAAAGCTCTTGAGAAAGCAGTGGTTGATAAGACTCCATTCTCACTCCATTTGTGGTCACCAGATTCACAGTTCAACGTGTTTGCAAATTGTACGTTACTCTTAATTTACTTTTTTGAAAATATATCCTATACTATACCTTCGAGTGCGTAAGGAAGTTAATATTTCCCTACTTTTCGAGTAAAGGTACACCACTAATTTTCAAAATCAGTTAACCGAGAGGCACTCACAGCAATATTGTCACAAGTTGTCCCAGTGAAGCTACCAGCAGGAGTGAGGGTGAGACGACGGTGTATCCTCGCCACCTGAACGCTTTTGGTGAACTATGACCGTGACGTGGCACGATCATGTAATGTAATTACCTCATCACACTCTCTATTAAGTCTATGAGTCCAGTACCGAAGTTGCGGCCGGTGGGCACCGCATAAGTCATTACCTGCACTGCTCAGTTTGGCTTTAACTTTGGTTGGTGTTACATACCAGAAAAAAGTGAACAAAATGTTTAATTCGAAAAATTAATTCATCTTTTAATTATGTATAATTGTTTTTATTTATTTATTTTTTAGATATAAGTAAAACTGTTTTCATGGTCTTTCAGACTAATTGAATGAATAAAATCTATAAATAAATAATTGTAAGAAAACAAAATCTAAATTTGAAACACTTATAAGAAATATTTATTATAAATACGGATTAATATAAGTTTGAGTAAATTTTGAAATCAAATCAGACTTCCAAAAAGCTGATTTGGCATTAACCAGTGCATAAGTGTAGTCTAGTGACGTCACAGCATCTTTACATAAAAAAGACCAATATAACAGATCCTATATGGAGGCTGGAAATTACTACCATTTCTACCCAATCAAAGCGATGTACTTACCACCCATGAAAAATAGCAGTAATATTATAGCATGAAGATTATTTTTACATTATTACTAAAAAAGGAATCTACTTCTCCTTTATTGCATTACTTCCTCTTAAGTTTGAAGTTTTGGTACGACTTTCATATCTGATATTCTGTTGTTCGTTCCTACTACAGACGATTCAATTGTATTTCATCTGGACTTTAAGAAAACAATATCGAATAATCTACCGGTAGTTGAACCTCTATATTAGTTGGTCAAAACTCAATAAGCGACTCCATCGTATAGATTGTTTTGTTATTCTATGTATATTTACTGCTTATGAAAGAATCAAATAATGAACTTGACCTCGATTTCAAGGTCCGACCGAGACGATGTTCGGGCCCCTGTGCAGCTCAGAAGCCTGAGCCCCTAAACTGTTCACTTTTACTTTCTCCCCCCTATACATAGTATATGGAGAAAGTATTGTTTTCGTCAAAATTTTCGAATTTGAGTTGTTAGTGGATATATTCGTTTTAGTGCTCCCTGAATCCAAGAAAGTGGTTTTTGGCGTGGTGTCTGTCTGTCTGTCTGTCTGTCTGTGTGTGTGTGTGTGTGTGTGTGTGTGTGTGTGTGTGTGTGTGTGTGTGTGTGTGTGTGTGTGTGTGTGTGTGTGTGTGTGTGTGTGTGTGTGTGTGTGTGTGTGTGTGTGTGTGTGTGTGTGTGTGTGTGTGTGTGTGTGTGTGTGTGTGTGTGTGTGTGTGTGTGTGTGTGTGTGTGTGTGTGTGTGTGTGTGTGTGTGTGTGTGTGTGTGTGTGTGTGTGGATGTAAACAAAGCTAGAGACGATACCAGTGGTCCGATTTTCATGAAATTTGGCATGTAGGTATAAAGCCGTGGTATCTCCAGGCGTATTTTTCATTTTTTTGAATTTTTGATTTTTAAGGGTATTTACCCCATAAAACCCATAAAAAATTACAAAAATCCAAATTTCTCAAAAACGGCTCTAACGATTTTGATAAAAATTTCATGGTTTTTAGTGCTTAGGATGACAAACAAAATGACACTTCCCGCATGTCTGTAAAAATTCAGGTTCAGAAGTTATGGGGGTTTAAGTGTTAAAAAATTCATATTTTTCAAATTTCACAAAAACTGTAACTTTTAAAGAAAATATACTTGCAACCATTAAATTTGGCTTGAAATACTAAATAATCTATTATTTTGAATCATTAGTCTACGTCTACTGGTTGCGGAGATAATTGATATTTTAGTTTGGCGGTAAATGCAGTACGTTTTCCAATGTTATTCTTACGGCAAATATTCAAAAACCGATATCTCCGTTGTTTACTAATCGATTTTGATAAAATTTGGTATAATATATTTGTGTGATAATTAATTGTTAATTTGTTTTATTTTACTATATATGTTTTCTGGTTTTAAATGACTTGAAGGGAGAAAGTATGTATCAGTTTCCTGATACCGTTTATTTTAGTTAGTAATCGCGTAGGATTTTGGGTCTCGTGTGGCTCCGGGCCCCTATTTTGACCCTCCTGTCACTTCGGGCCCCCATTTTCGCTCATTTAGTGTGCCTCATTTTTTCAGGGCTCCTCTGTGACCCCGGGCCCTTTGGGCATTTCCCCCTTTGCCCCCCCCTCTCTCGGTGGCCCTGCTTGATTTTAGTTATTGGTGGTTGTCGAAATATTTCTATTTAATTCCTGACGGTTGTCGAAACAGTATATCGAATGAGTCGGCCAAACATCTGCTTTAATCAAATGACAGCAATGAGTCCGCTTAGGGGCGCTTTCCCCAAATCTGGTTTAAGTTAAACGCGTAAAAATGAAACTAAGTTTAACCGGACGTTAAAACTACGAATGACTTTCCCCAACGCATGGTTATGATGGTTTAGTTTAACTACGATTTGTCTCAGCTGATTTAACAAATAGGGGTTTTCCTCTTGTTTTTCCTCATTTCTGCCAACTTGATATTGTATGTTTGGCAGTTATCGATACTGTAATAGAAACAATTTTGAATCATGGAACCTTGTGACTCTTCCCTTACAATCGTGGAGGAAACTATACGTTGTCTGTAACGGCATTTAGGACAAAATTCCTAGCTGTTCTTTTATGTTTTCTGAAACGATTGGAAAATTTGAATTCGTCGTTGTTTGTAAATTGGTCGGCCCGGTCTCTTATTTTCGTGGGGAAGCTCTCTGGTTCTGGGAAGCTTTCTCTCAAAATCCTCTTCAACTACTTCATTCAGTAGTTATATTATATCATCCATATTTAATTAAGGTTAAAAACTGAAAGATCGTTTAGGCCTAGTTAAATTCAACAAAAAAAATATAAAACTGCCTGTAAAAATCAAAAATTAAAAATAACAAAATAGAGTAGGCCTAATACAAATTTAAATTAACCTGGCATGGTTTCTGAATAACGGAGATATTTTTACGAACGTCGTAACAAATCCCAAATTATTTTTCCATTCATAAAAATCTTATTTGTTAAGTAAACAAGAATAGTTTACATTGTCAAACAGCAGTTCTACTTCTCTGTGCAAAGAATCTTTCTCTATGTCCTTCAGTTAAACCATACTTCTAATCTGAACTGCGTGGGATAAATTAAACTAAGTTTAAAACGAGATTTTTGGAGAAGGTGAATCCGTGGTTTAAACTAGCGTTTAAACTAGATTTGGAGTTAAACAAGATTTGGGGAAAGCGCCCCTTAATGGCTTAAGTATATAGTCTTTCTTACAGCACATTACTATTGCGAAGTAAAAGTTATGCTTCGCCCTTGTAACATTGTGTGGAGAAGTTCAGTTACTAAAGCTGACCCTCAGTGAGATTGAAATGGCAGAACATCATAAATGAGAGTCATACCAAAGTTTTTGCCACCTTCTTGGAGACCATCTCGGAATTGAGGCATCTCCTATAATCAAATGCTGGTAAACTATTATTGTGACTTGCAGTAGAGCAGTGTGTTGGTATTTATACCCTACCATGGTGCTGATATTGTTCAGCACATGTTGTTGTGACTGAGAGGCACAAAAATCCCTCTTAAAGTTTTTTTATGGTAAAATCACAAATTTATATAGCTATAGGGACTACTGTTTACTTTATTATTTCATTATGTTTTTGTTCATATAATGATGATTATGATGATGATAATGATGATTGATAAAAACAATTTCATTTACATTACATTGATGCGGCTACCAAATTATTTTTCATTTACAGTTTTATTAACTATTTACAGGTGACACAATTGAGATTTCCAGAAGGCTACACAAAACCTGGAGACGTCTTGAAAATCACTACATTCCAACCAACTGTTCTAATGTCAAAAAAGGCTAATTCATAATTCAAATAACCAAATAAAATCTCAAATATATTATATGTATATATTTTTTATGTCACCTATAATTTTCAAACAAATTTTTGTTTATCAAAAATGTTTTGACCTAGTATCGAAAGGAATTCTTATGGAAAATGATAACTAGTGAACAGACACTGCTCAGTAGCTTAATATTTCCAGATGGTCCGTTGATAAAGTAATGTTAACATTAATCAACTGTTCCTTGAAAATCTATTCCCATAATAAATTTTATAGACTAAATCAAAACTTTAAGGGCACCTAACACCCTTCTCTTAAGTCTGCAAAACTTCACACTAAGCTCATTGCTACAACACCTCAATTATTAAAATTGACTTAGAATTAATTGTGGGAAGAGTTTTGGTCACAGAAACCACAATGGTATTTTAGGAAGTATAGATAATATTGCTGAATATCCATGAAAATTTGAATGCAGTCATAGTGAATCAATGTGAATCAATGCTGAACATTTAAATTATCTTAAGCAATTAATTTTGTTATCTTTTTAATAGTGTAGGGACATTTGTAAATATAGGAAAGTTCGTGGGATTTTAAATGAAGCAATTGTATGATTGGTGGCGATAGATAGGTAATGGCATGTAGAATCGTGTACTACCGGGTGTTATGTCTGAAAGTGTGGCCGAGCTGGTGTATGACGTCATACTTCCAAAATGGCCGCCAACGGTGACATTGATACAATTGCTTCATTCAAAATCCCACGAAATTACATATTGCCCCTGAACTATAAGTGGTTTAATAAATTAATTAAAAGTACTCATATCTTGAGAACCAATTGAGATATTGAAAAATGGATTGTGGCATTGTAATCAGTGAAAAAATTTAGTTGGAAATAATGGGTCACAACACCACTTTTATACTAGAAAAAATATTTTGGATCCAAGATGGCGGCCAAAATTGGGTAACCCCCTTCAAAATGAAGTATTAAACACCCAACAAGGTTTGTGGGTGGTGTGAAATTGAGATTTGAAAAAATAAAGGAAGAAGTTAGGGGGAGGACTATTATGGGATACCCGGTATACTTTGTTTTATCAACTTATATCTAAACATTGGTAAGAGATATCAAAATTTTGGTAAGATCCTTTTTTGTTCCTTATCTTGTTATTAATAAAAAACGTCCTTTAAAGAATTTTTGTAAAATCAACCATAAAAAAGTTATAGCGCTAGAAAGGTATCAATGTCACCGTCGGCGGCCATTTTGGAAGTATGACGTCATACACCAGCTCGGCCACACTTTCAGACAAAACACCCGGTAGTACACGATTCTACATGCCATTACCTACCTATCGCCACCAATCATACAATTGCTTCATTCAAAATCCCACGAAATTACATATGCCCCTGAACTATAAGTGGTTCCCCTGAGAAAACAAACCTCTAACACCTGTGTTTCAGCGTAATGTAAATCATTTTGAAAACTTTCTTCTCTAACTTTGCAGATAGAGGAATTTATCTAATGGCAACATTTTAAGGTTAGGGAGTAAAAGGGGAGTTTGAAGGTACTGTCTTAAATTAAATTTTATCACTTGTATTCTTATCAACTTTATTAAAAGCCAGCATTAACTTCTGGTTACTAGAAGCTACACTGATTATACTGACTATCTGGAAGTTTTTACAAATCAAATTAACAAAAACTTTGTAACTAAGTTATTTAAAAATTAACAAGAAATTAAAGTACGAGGTGGGAATTAAATAAGGAACATCTTTTTTTGTACACTCCTTGATATATTCAATCTTAACTATGTTATGCGCTCTTAATGACAGATGTTATCCAGTCCCTGTATTGATAGACGTCTACGTAGAGACTCGGGTATGTCTGGGGCTGGGTGCAGTCTATGGATCCTTGGTAGAGGCCCACCACAGTGCGCAGCCTGTTTAACGGGGCCCCAAAGTCAAACTGCAAAAGAAAATTATTGATAACATTGATTACCAGAATTAATTACAATTTATCAAATTGATTATCAGAGATAAAACTTTGATTGAACATGCACTATAAATAACCTACGTATTTTTTAAACTGATATCTTCAATAAAAATACTTTTTTACAATAATGTCTTTTATTGGTTAGATTTGTTACCGTACTATAATTTAGGACTTAAAATGTGGTGTTATATACCAGATCAATCTAGTTCAATTATAAAAAATTCATAGGATTATTGCAATTTTGGCATAAAAGCCATAACAGATCCTTTGTACAAAAACTTTGCTTCTTTTCGAGTTGTCAATATATGTACAAAGGATCTGATGATGGCATTTATGCCGAAATTGGAGTAATACTATGATTTTTTCTTTATTGAACCGGATTGATCAGGTATGTCCAGCTGGTGACTTGTAACCTGGCACTTGGGCCTCCTGCAGGCAGTCTAGGCGCGGGGGTGAGTGGAGAGTGGTGGAGGTATAGGAACAAGACCGGTCTGCAAACATTTCCGCTGATCAACGCCTTCACGGGGGTCGCAGGATGTTGCCGCAACCCGCTTGACGGAACACAATGTTTTTGAACTAGTCTAGTATCGACTGAGTATCGATCGGTCAAGTGCCAGCTTAGAAGTCACTAACTGTAACACTATATTTTTTTGTTCATAACCAGTTCTAAACACTAAAAATGATTAAATTAGTTGAAAAAGGTTACATACCTTAAACTGTCTTCAATTCACTTGTTAAATCTTACAGATTTACTCGAGTTTCAGCATAACTATGCCGTTTTCAAAATCTTCCATATAGAACATAAATTGGTCGTCGATAATTTAATTTAAAACGGTTAAAATACATACATTTAGGTTACACAACACACACGGACGATACAAGCTCCAGACTGAGCTCCAGCTACTAGTCTGGAGCTCGTATCGTACCCAAGCCAAGGGTAGTAAGAATATAGAAATTTGATTATTGTTGAAGTAGGATTAGGAGTATTACAGTAATTTAAATGTTGATGTAAAATTACTGCAAAATATACAATAGTAGTTTTCATTACTAGGAGCGAAAGTGGCTCTTTTTGGTACGAGATCGTAATTTACAGGCGAGGCGCAGCCGGGCTTGGAAATGCGATCGAGTACCAAGGAGAGACTTTTGCTCCGTGTGATGAACAACTATTTTCATCATTATGTATAAATAACCATTTAATCGTTAAAAAAATAGACTACAGAATTTTAAGGTTATCCAAAATAGTCATCTCATTTACACATTTGTTAGTTGTTTACAAACACAAGTTAAGAAATCGTTCAACCTTTTAAACGTAACATAAACAAATTTTGACATTAGAGTACGGCAAAATTTACCATATGTTTTTTCAGTACTCCTATTCGAAGTGATCCAAAAACGATCATTTTGCGTACGATTTAGAGAACTAAAAACGGCTGCTTTCGGGACAGTATGATGAAAATTAAGTTTTTGTTCAAACTTAATGAATTGCGCAAACTACATTCAATTTCACTTCAATTTTTTCATCTAACGGACTGGAAATACCCAACTTTTTGATTTTCAAGTTTTAGGGGGGGAGGCTTCCCCCTCACCCCTCTCATAGTGACGCCGCTGAGGCTACAAAAGGTGAACTAAACAATTTATTCTTCTTGATGAACTGATAATATTGCATAATATATAATTTTACATTGAAAACATACTAATATTTTATATAAATAATTTTTATTTTGCGAGGCCTTTCACCAGCTACGCTGGCATCAGTTTTTGGGGAAAGGCCTCACAAATTAAAAATTATTTAAAATATTGATATGTTTTCAATGTAAAATTATAAACAATTTATGTTTTCCTCTAATGAAAAGGAATTCCATGTTAGTATTAGTTCAACATTGCCTCACCACGCAAGGCCCTCCGTCGGGGTTGAACGCACAGAAGCTCCCCGTCGCAGCGGTCAGATTGTAACCGGCCTTCTCACAATCTTCATCACTCAAGATCGTCTGTGAAATCCTCTGAAGTTGGTTTTCTTTTATGAAAGCCTGTACAAATTATTTTACTTTTAAACTTTTTTGTTTATTATTTATGATTATGATTTTTTTTTAATAATGTGGACGTTTACAAAATTTGCTTTTTGCCCTGCATCTGACTTTGTAAATCTCTTTTCAGCGAATTTACCTACAATCCTGCTATGGTAGCTACTGTAGGCGGCACGGTGAGACCTAAGCCTCCAAGTTTGTTGAGCTATCACTATTTTGTATTTGCTGACTGACAGTTCAATTTTTTTTAAATTTTTTCACCATCAGACATCGGAACATGGACAACGGTTAAGTTAATTTGAAAAATGATAGCCAACACAGAGAAGAATCTAACAGAGGTCGCTTTTAAATGGGTCTTCTGTTGCGCCCAAGTGCTTGCTAGTTACAGTTTAATCCAGCTACAGTTAAGTTACTACTTACTAGTTACATCCAGTTACTAGCTAAAGTTAAGTTAAATTAGGAGAGGATAGCGACGGTGCTGCTCTCTCGCGGCATTAATGGTGAACTATCTTTTTAAAAGTCCTCGACACCAGCGCTCGACACCAGCTGAGCGCAACATTAGAAGATACCTCTGTTTGATTCTCCTCTGTGTAGCCAAACAAATTTGAAACCTCTTTCTTACAATGATTTTGGAACTCAAAGTAAATTTTGAATCACATGCATTATAAATTTATATATTTATAAAAAATTTGGTTTAGGTTAAATCATTTTTTTATAAGAAACCATAGGTTTCTTTAACTGTCAGACTCTGGTGCATTTACCTTACTGAAAAAAGGTGTTTAAGCTCCTAGCAACACAAGTTTTACTCCCACTGTCAAATATTATGTGATGGAATAAATGTTATTGCAAATTTTCCATAGAAACAAATAATTTATTTTAAAATATAATCTTAAGGAAATTGTGTTTAAAATTTTACTTCTAGTAAAATTATAAACATAATTCAAAAATATAAAAGACAAACTACATTAACCTTAGGAAGTTGCCACATGTAAGTTACTCCCAATGATCTGGGAAAATAAAAAATGTACAAATTAATTTAAACAATTACCTACTTTGTTTACAAATTAAAGATATAAATTTTAGACAACATTAAAAAAATCTTAACATGTCAGGGTCAGGCTAGTACAACTTTAGGGATCAGATGTAGTGTTCTGATAGTTTCACTCCACTCCAACTGCTTCAGGTGTAAACAGTTCACAACGCCCAAACTGTACACTTATCACCATGGCGATGAAAAGTCTCCTGTATTTATAGTCAATGACATAAACTGAAGGATAGTATTACTGTATCACTATTTTGAGACGGTGACGTTATTTAGGCGTATTTTAGGGCAAATGCAAATGATATATGAGTCTAAAAATTCTAAGAAAATTCAGCAAACCTACATTACCACCTATTAATCTGAAACATGAATCTTCAAAATTGATTGAATATTCATAGATTTTTATTGTTACAACCATGCATCAATACAGAATACAGTATTTTTTTTATTACTTCATTTTTCTACAAATATTTTTATTTACATATAACTATCCTGAAATCTTTCTGCTATCCTTACCGATGAGCGGACGCCCCATCCGGAGACAGTATATGTTTTATTTGCAATCTTCAGAGACTTTCCCGAGTCGTACCACCCTTTCCGAGAGCCTGGACCAAAGGTGATTGGATTGGCCAGCTTCACCAGGGCAATGTTGTTGGCCCACCCCCCTGTGTAGTTGGGGTGCAGGACATGTCTTTCAGCTTGTATCACAACTCCGCCCTCTGCCCAAAAGCTGCTGTTAAGCCTCACTGTGATATAAGGTGGCTCCACCCTGAAACAGAGGACTGATTGGACTGATTGATAGCTCTTATGTTATTGACACGTATGTCGGGAAATTGTATGCAATAATATTTGCAAGGTTAACTGTTTGTGTTTTGATATCTAATACATGAGCCATTGTTTTTCATCATTCATGTTGTTTTATGTACATGTTTATTAGTGCAGTTTAAAAATCAAGCTTTGTTTGAAATTCATTGTTGGTGATGATCTATTGTCTATTGTCTATTGTCTATTGTCTATTGATTTTATATTTTGATTAGGATTTTTGCGGATATTTGCCATCACTGATTAGTAAAAAACTAACTGTAGTTTTTTACTAATCAGTGTGGCAAATGTCCGCAAAAATCCTAATCAAAACGTATTGATATGGCCTTGCATAGAGAAATACTATTCTTATTGTTTGAAGATGGTACTGTATATATATATATGGCTTCTTAGGGCTTTAAGTGTTAGTGATATTACCTTTGATTTGTAAAGAAAGTAAGAATGACAACTCCTCTTCTTCAGATGTGCAAACCTTTGCTGGTTTGTTATTTATATTCGTCGTTATTTTATAATTATGTTTTAATTTTAATTTTTTGTGTTTAAAAATTCTAATATCATCCAATAAGTTTGTTGCTCACCAGAGGCAGTTGAATGCAGTTGTCATTATCCACTGCTGATCGACTATAACACCAGCTCCCCATATGTTGTTGGCTATTAGAAACGCTACCTGTGGAATCAAAGGAGAATTATTGTCTCTAAGGTCAATCAAGTATCTTTCCTTTTTCCAAATACAAGTATCTTTTTCTTTTTCTTAATGTTTGCGTTATCTTACAAGTCCTTACTGTTCAAATGGATTGTTTCATTTTTACATACAAACACAATAAATCTATAAAAATATGGACAGCCTTGGATTTGAAAGAACAGGAAATCCTAGAACTTATCTTATAACCAATAACCATGTTTTTTTTTTTACTTACATCTATTTCGTATGTGCTGATATTTGCAAAATCTCCATTTATGATTTTCAAACCTCCTTCATGATTTTTGTCCTGCTTTGATGCATGTAACGGACCACCAAAAACTAAGCCTGCAATATATTATTATATCATTAAATAGTCATAGCATCATACCTACAGTAGAGCGCCGATTATCCGAACGTCGGTCATCCGAACCATCGGTTAACCGAATGCCGTAATAATTAATATTTTGAACATGATTCTCAAACAATTCAAATTCGCGCCAAAAAAAGTGTCAGGGCTAAAGCAAAAACAAATTTTTCACTTTTTCTCTAAACAAAAAGTATACAGTGTACTCTAACTATGTATGTTAAATTGTTCTTTAACAATTTATACGCATGTATTCTGATTGATTTCATAATAAAATTACGCGAATAATGGTTTTTGATAATTTTTTAGCCTTTTTACCAGTAAGAATTACATTACATATATAATTTTTAAATTTTGTCTTTTCATGTTCGATTATCCGAATATTCAGTTATCCGAACACCCCTTGTCCCCAATTAGTTCGGATAATCGGCGCTCTACTGTAATTACTTATGTATGAAGGGTCTCAAAGCAAACCCCAACAAATGTCCATTTTTACTTTTTGAGTTATATACATCATTCTCATCATCTTTATGAGCTGCAGAAAATGGTATGCTCAGTTTGAAGAAAAATCCAATATTTACTATATGTATTTTTAATGTTAAAAATCGAGAAAAGAAGCAAAACCCGACATGTGACTTGGGGAGTGAGACGCAAAAACCGACAACTGCAAGTGACCAATGGGAGCTTGCTATTTGGTCATGTGACACAGGTGATGTATTTTCTCATGGTGTAGATTCCTACTGTTCGATGCAAATACCGACATATAAAAAATTGTTCTGTTGAAAACTCTACAAATAAATGACAAGTCAAGTTGAAAAACAAAACTGACAAATGTATTTTTTAATCAACTTTCCTGTTTTTTCTATTCAATATATTTTTATGAGGGTAGCATCATAGTTATTATTGAATTATAATGGTACATATAGTAAAGAAATCATATAAATACGCCTTTAGGATTGATAATGACAAGTTTTTTTTCACTTCCTGAGAAATTTACTAAAGTGAAGATGTCAGGGGTTCGCTTCTAGACCCCTCATATATCCTGTTTGTGATTCAAATAACTAATTGCAAGGCAAGATACAATTTGAGTTCATATCTAAATATAAAGTTATAAAGAAGAGGTGGTTTCAGTCTTTCTGTCTGTTTGTTTGTTTCTCTGTTTGTTGTGCTAGAGAAAACTCCCAAACCGAGCAGACTGAAATTTTACACAAAGGTGTAAAATGTACCCAGGTAACAAATATGCCAATTCACCTCCTCAAATTACCTCGGGTTTCACATAATGGACTTTAACGTACAGTTTATATTTAGTATTATTTTTATATTTGGGTATTTTTCATTTGGTTTCTATGGAAACTTTTATTTGTTTTCCAGTTGTTTATCCAATGGTGCAAAGAATGAGTACAAAAAATAGTAGCTTATAATGCGATGAAACTAAAAAATTGGGATTGGCAGCAATTTTTTTACTGAATGTAAGGAATGGAAAACTATTGTGCATTGTATCATTCACCATTAATTTTGGAAGCTTGTTTGAACAAAACATGGTAGTAAATAATAATTACTAGTTTTTTTATGAGTTTAGACCAGAATACAGATCGAGGGTTCCCACAATGAAAGCTAAGTATTGAGTTACTAAAGTTAAGCTCAATGAATCACAAGAGTTCATTTTGACAGCCCAATAAAAAATAATCATCAAACAACCTTTTCAAGAAATAAAAACTTTACTTAAAAAACAAAAGGTACAAATAAATAAGTGAGGACTAAGTGACCCAGATAGCTCTGCCAGACGTGCCAGTGAGTGATCATTACTATTCTCAGAAGTGCACTTCGCCCCCCACACGTCAAACCCGATGAATCTCGGGGACAAAACTCTGCTATAATGATGTTGTGAGAGACCAATTTGTTGTCTCCATTATTCATCAAAATACAATTCTGTTTCTTCTCTTAATTGGCAAAGGTAAGGAAACATTTATTTTTAGTTCTAATTGTGACACTCTTTCTTTCAGTGTGTGGGATGATATGGTTTTTTGTAACAAGGAAAAGAGTATCGATATCATAAAAGAACTCTGCAGTCGAGTATCAAGCTGATAATGGTAAAAAAAATTTTCCTTTTTAGCATTATGATTAAAAATGCTTGGGGATGATTCCAAAAAAAAAATAAAGTTGTTTTACACCTATAAGAACGTGTTTTAAAATTGTGGTTATTTTTTATGGTTTGAATTTGAAAAAAATCATTCCCCTTTTCACTTTAACTGGTTGTTAGTTTTTGGCCTCCATTTTGGATCTGTCATATGAGCATTAAACGTTAAAAAATGCAGATGGCAGCATTAAAATCAGCATAAACATCTCTTTTGAAATGATACGTCAAACCACAATCTTTACTTTAGAAAAAAAAAACTTATCCAATATGGTGGATCCAAGATGGCAGCCAAAAGTTAAAAACCGGTCAAAATGAAAAATTTACCATCCAAAAATTATCGGCAGTGGTCCCACGATAATTATATTGAATTAAATCCTGTTAAAAAATCAAAAGGGAAAGCTTTTTCAAAATTGATCCCATTACAAAAATCACAATTAAAAAAGAATTTCTCGTGATTTTATACATGTAAAACAAATTTATTTTTTTGGGGACTCATTGGATCTTTTATTATAGAGGTAAATAGTCTTGTCAAATTTTTATGAATCTACTTCAGTTGCCAATCTGAAGGTTGTTTTTGGCCTTATTTTACTTTACTAGTATAATTATAGTTCTAAATAATTCTTCTTCAAGAATACAACTCGGTTGTTCTATTAGAATGTCTAAAATCAAAACTAGTTATTTCCGAGACAATTCAAGAATGTTAAAGAGTTATAAACATTCAAACAATAGCTATAATGGAACAAGTTAAGCAGTCTTACCTAACACTAAAAATATTGTAGTCAAAAATATTGAACGCATTTTCACAGATGAAACTCACATCTGCACCATACTAAACCTCTCTGGGGAGCCAATATAGATAACACAAAATCAGTGGGCGTGGCAATCAATGAGTGATGATACTGGATATCTTTTTGTGTTACTTATTCTTATAATGAATCATACCTCAACATCTAAAAGATTACTCTCCTTAAAAATTTGAGGTTATTGAAAGTAATGAAACTTGAAAACTCAATGAGGGATTAGCCTGTTTGAAAACTTTCATACTGATAAATTATACAATTCAAAATCAAAACATGTCAATCAAGGCTTTACTGTATTTGGTACAAGGCCTTTTGATTATTATGTAACCAATATATTATGAAAAATGTGATACTTTGTCTCCACGGTTGGAGAGGCATGACAGGAATCAGTATTGGTGGCAGTTTATTTACGGAAATGCAGGTTTAATTCTAAAGGATATTGTATAGTGCATAGCCTACTGCTGTATAAACAAAAATTGGAATATACAGGTGTACGCTCTTTTATTGTGTAATGGAATAATCTCCCAAACAGTAACAAGCTGATTCCATTGCCATAAATTAAACTGGACGAAAAATACATAGCTAATTCAATAAAATTATAATAAATAAAAATTGTTTTGAAAGCTTTAAATTGTTTGAATTGCAATTTTGATTTCAAAATCAAAATCAAAAGGTTCAGGTATTTGCTTTATAATTTTACAGCATATTTCTGGCGAGCTTTAAATGTTGGTATAAAATTTGAAAATGATAAAATTTTACGAACAACTTACACAGTGACAGACAACGAATCTTTGATTCGACTAATACATAGATTCACTCCACTTGGTTTTTCATCAATAACCAAGCTGCTGGTATTTATCACCGAACATTTCCAACTAAACACATACACAATCTTATTTGGTAACCTAATAAATAACTTTGAAGAATATTGTTGTTAAAACCCCTCAAAGAAGTTTAAGCCAAGAGTAAGTGTAAATGATTTTTCAGCATATTAATGTGACTTGTGGTTAAAATAACCAGAAGATGTTTGAATTTGACGCATGTTTTGGCTGGAATCCCAAGCGTCTTTCCAGAATAAACCGATTCCTTCAGCAAGACTCATCCAAGCGAAGCAGAGACGTGAACGAATCTGTTTCAAACCTTATGATTTAGAAACACCTTCTTGTTTTACCATGCATAACACTGAGAGTTGAAAGCCAGTTCAGTTCTTTAATACAGTTAATACAATTTTATTATTTTATTTCTTGTTCCTTCTTGTTACTTGTTCTTGTTTTTCTTATTGTTTTTATTATTTTATTCCTTTGAAAATAATTTACTGAAGTGATAATTTACTATTCTAGTAAAATAATACATTGTTAAGGACAGATAATTGTGATTTTTGAACAAGTTGTTAGTATTGAGCTGTTAACATAAAATCCAAATTTTCGACCTTGAGCTTCCCCGGGTTGCTACAGGTCATGCCACTTCCAGGAACTATTTTCAAATTTCAACATATACATATAAAACTATGCATCTTACAGATGCAGTAGGAGATAGTCTTCTTTAATGGGAAAGAAGATTGATTCCCTACAATTTAAATGCTTTTGCAGCTCTCTAGGTTTGATGGATTGAGAGATATGGTCTTTCAAAGACAAACAAAATTCTTCCATTTGATTTAGATATTTGATTTTGCCAGTCTCTCATTGGGCGACTGATGTGACCAATCAAAAATCGATCGCCATTTTCAATCTTTTATATATTTATGTCTTGTATGTGAGTGCAATATAAGTGTAAATATATTAGTGTAAATATAAGTGTTGAGAAATATATTTTTCCAATGTAATAATATCTGCTAGAAAATGGTGCTGAATAGTTTTCAATGTAAAAATCCTTAATGTTGAGTATTTAAAGAAACTTTGCACTTCAATTAAGATATGGTTTCGTATCTTTATCATTATATCGAATCATAGCACTTAAGGAACAACCTATATAAAGTGATGTGATTCAATTAAGTCAACAGTCAAATTTGTAAAAAGAATATTTCTTTAAATAGCCTATACACTACCTAAAAATTTAAGAAGACTATACTGTACTTAACAGGAAATATTGTAACAACAAGCATTATTCACTATCTAATCTTACCTAACTAAAAGCAGTTAGGCCTAAATCCAATCCACAGGAAAGTAAAAAATCAACTTGAACAAAGAATCTGATTTTTATAAAAAAATTATCCCTTTTTAAGAATAAAGATAAGGATATTAGTTAATTTGAAGGTTTTTTGGGAAAAGGCAGCTCGGTAGCATCACAGAACAGCCCCCACCTTTTAATTCAATGTACTAAAACAAGCTAGGTGATTTGGTGGTGATGCTGAGCTGCCTAGTGTGAAAGAATCCTAAGAATTGATTATTTATCAATTTAAAACCACTATCTACATGTTTAAGAGGTATTTTACATCTGTTTTTGGGAAGTTGAACATTTTTACACTTCCATGCATCACTCTTAGACAGTTCAGAACTTAAATGTGGAGGAAACCGAAGCAGGATATTAATAACTGACTAAGATTAATAGCCAAGAACAGATGTCAGTAGTTCCCATAATTCGGCCAAATTGTTAAGACAGTCAATTTAAAGCAGTTGGCAAGGCTGCAGCATAAATCTCAGTGACATTAGGTGTCGGGCATGACATTTCGAGCCTCCAGAGCCCGAGTGGATTCAGATGGGTTTGGGAATTGAACAATAATGTATTTTTGTAAAAGATAAGACAAGCACTTTCTTTTTTAGAAAATAAGGAACTTGATATTCTTTAAAAAAACTTAATTACTTGGTTTCAAACAGTCCAATTTGAAACCACTAATGAAAATTATAGACATTGTGCCTGCAACAATCTATACTAACCCTTAAGCATAAGCAGAGACGCCCTATGAAAGAAAAAGTAACTTCTGCCACTATATTTGAATCCAAAAACTGATCATAGTATTAGAGTTAATATCATTCAGAAACTTACTAAACAATTCACAATTCACTTTCAATAAAATTTCATTGTTAATTCTTAAATTTTTCACAAAAATCTAATAGTATTATGATTAAAAATACATCTTTATTTTATATGATTTTATTTATACTCAAACTCACATTTTGGAAAATTATTTTATGATCACTTTCCCTAGCTTTTCTGCTGACACAAACCCATCTTCTTTACAAAAAACTAGCAGTTGCCCGTGGCTTCGCTCACAATACAAATTACAGCTGATCTTACTTCTGCTCTTTGAACTGTCAAATTGTAGTCAGGGCCGGATTTAGGACTTTTGGGCCCCTAGGCTCACTCAGTGGTGCGGGCCCCCTGGGCCATAGTGCCCAACCGTCCATTTTTAGGAGGACATGTCCTCCACCATTCCCACCATTCATGGACCACCACTACGTACCACTCACCATTGTCCACCATTTCTGAACCATTCATGGTTCAGTCGGGAAGAACTTAGGACCATTGTCCTCAGTTCTTCCCGACTTATCGGTCGCATTACGGCCGACAAAATCAAACATCTTGTTCTTTTCGTGGCCGTCACATCTTTTAGCCTTATCGTGGCCAGAAAATCTGTCGTTTATACAGCAGCTAACGGGTATATTTCTAGGTCGATTCGTTGCCGCTCTTTTGTCGAGTCTCTCGCTCTTTTGTCACAAATTCTGACCACACTGCGGCCGGGAAATCAATACCTGGTCGTTTCTACCGCACCTGGCAAATCTGTCGGTCGAATCGCGGCTGTCAAATCTCGGTCCACGGTCATAATACCGCGGCTGGCAAATATCTTGGTCATATTGCGGCCGGAAAACCGTCCAGCCTTTTCGTGGTCCGCAGATTTCTCAGTCGCATTGCGGTCGGTAAACCTTTTGACATATCGCGGCCGGTAAATCTGTCGGGCACGTTACGGCCGTCTGAATTTTACACCAAAGCAGATAGTGCTCAATTTGTTCGATTTAAAAGCTACATTACTGATTTTACTGGTTGGGATTTTTAATGGTCTGGAAAAGTAAGAAAAAAGTTTGAACATTAATTTTTGTCCCAGCTGCAGGTTAGGTTTCCGGTCCTCAAAAGACGTCACAATTTGTCTCGTCACAATTTGCCTTTTCGTCTGATATAATCTGAACACTATTATTATTAGTACCTGGTAGACCGAGCCTTGCTCGGTGTTATTTCATATTTACCAGTTCATCCAGTTACTATAAAATATTTCAATGTCATAAAATTGATAAATAGAAACCTTTTTATTGCTCCATGGACTCTTCATCCCACCTGCTGTATTTTCCTTGATGGCTGTAGATTCCAAACAGCTGTTACGATTACTTCATTTGTTTACACTTTCCTTGTTTATTTTCGTTGCTATCACGGCAACCCATAAGGCCAAAGTTAAAGTTTTACAACTTTAAAATTCGATTTATTACGTTGTAAGATTTTCTCTGGCCAAGTTATCTGCATAAAAGACGTTTTTGAGTCATAAATTACTTATTTCCAGACTTTGAAGGAAATCCTCGGAGCCGTTTTAGAGATAATTGTGCAAGCAAACATACAAGCAAGCAAGCACTCACGGCCGGACGATAACATTGCTCATATAAGAGTATAGGATAGGATTCTCTTCTCTACGCCACTACAGACCTTGCCCTCCACTTCAACTTCGACAATTTTGCGGCTTACAAAGCGGCGCCATCCGCAACAGTTGACCTACAGTGGACTTGATGTCACATCTTTTGAGCTGTCTGCTACTAGTATTTAAGTACTTAAATTACGTTGTTAACGTTTTACGTTCAATAAGGATAACAATTATTAATTATCTTTTTATTCTTGGTCGAGGTTTATTGATTCCCAAACAACGGTAATTTCAGGATTAAGAAATAATTTATATATATTTTTGTGTGGTGCGGGCCCTTTTTGTGGCGCGGGCCCCTAGGCGCGCGCCTATGGCGCCTATGCTTAAATCCGGCCCTGATTGTAGTACTCACAGCTGTTTGCATTTCAGTATTTAAATGTTTACATCCTTATAAAGAGTAAACATTGAAGCTAAGGACGTTCACTGGGCGTAGCCCGAGGGGATTTTAAGGAAGTGAATAGGCCTATATGTTTCCCAGGTTCAAGATCTGCCTCTGTGTGAAATTTCAACCCAGTCGGTTCAGTATTTTTCGAGTTTACCTGTCCCATACATATACATACATACATACATACACACATACAGAAACCACCTCTTCTTTATAATAGTATAGATAGATAGATAGATAGATAGATAGATTAAAATAATAATTTCAATAATTAATCATTAACAATTTTATCTTTATTTTTAATTTTAATATTTTTTTTTAAATAATAATAATTTTATTGATTTTTTAATTCAAAAAAGTTATTATTTTACACATTTATTAGCTATTGTAAACTAAACAATGTCAAAGTTAGATCACACAACGAAACATGCCGGTGACTATGAGCCACGAGCCACCCTCGCACGAGCTTGGTCGATGAGTCAGTCGCCAATCCGAGTGTTCAGTGTCGAGCACTGCGTCACGTGTCATTCCGCCTCCAACTACCGTCGTCTTGTCTGCGTCGCTTTCCGCGACTCTGGCAGACTCGGTGGCAATTATTTCAGCTGCGACGAAAACGAGAAAATCTGCGAGCATGATTCACCTTATGGCACAACCTCCCAGATGACGGAGGGGACTCGTGTTACAAGATGTCTCATCTGTGTAAAACCGGCTTAACATCTTGCAGTAAAAGTTTAACGAGATAAAATATTTAAGACAACCATGTGTACAGTGCAGTAAATGCACTATTATTTCATAGCTGTATGCACTTTATAACATAATGCAAATAAATTACATAATGGTTCTTTGTGTATTGTTTTGTTTGACAGATTAAATATCACCTCACCAATGTCTACCAGAACAACTTTTATTATTCTAAACACCTCTGAAAAATTTGAAGCAGCATTGTATAGTGGGTAACCAGAAGATCGATCCTGCTCATTGACTTTGATTCTGGAGGTTAAATAATTATGAGAACAGATATTAATATTTATAAATAATAATAATATTTAACCGATTCACAATTGCAATGAAATATGCATCCTGAGCTTTTTATTCAGACTGTTTATGAGCAGGTTATCTCAATCATTATCTACATTACCCTAAAATGCTCTCATGATCGGACTTATGTAGGAATCTTTGCTAAAAATTATGTAATGTTGTAAACAATAATCTCAAAACATCTTCAACTTTTAATGAAAACAAGGATTGGAATTTTTTTCTTTAAATTATGATTACAAATTCTTAGTTATTTCAAATATATTTATTTACCTATTAATATGTCATAGGTATTTCTTTGTTTGGTTCAAGTGTATGAGAAGCAAATGGCAATAAAGTGACAAAAGGGAGAGCGGTCCAAATTCACATATTATTGGCTATCCCAAGAATTGAACCTGATACCTCTCAAACCAGATTCAAGGCATCACCAAAGTGATTCCAACTTATTTAACAAATTTATTTTGACAATTTTGATCACTTTGACCAGCATGATAAGGTTTCGCTCAATAATTATAAACAAGAACAAATTTTGAAGTGATACAAAAATCAATATTTATTTTTGTGTGTAAGTAAGTAAAGTACAACATTGTCTCACAAGTGACAATTTTAGGAGGAGACAATGTGCTTTACTTTTAACACACAACACACAACATTTTCCCCCACTCGGCTTAATAAATACCCAGTCTTTAAACATCTGTTCCATTAACTTAGTAATTAGCAAACAATATCCATTTTGTTTTGATCTACAATTACGGTATGTGACTGAGTAGCTGCAACCATTATGAGCCGATCAGCTGATTGTTGCAACATTCTTTCACAATTAACTACTGTGGTACAGTTGACGTTCTTACAGTTCATTGTTGTCAGTGCCATTCATGTGTGATTATTCCTGCCACTAAATCAGCTGTTAGTGCCTGCAATCTGTTGAATTTCAACATATTTGCTTGTCTGCGTGGAAATATAAAGGCGCTCGAGTTTTGAATTATTGATTCAATGTTATTCTTAAGGGTTTACTTTGTCAACTGCAGGAAGACAAAGTAATCACTTTACTCCTGCTGGGAGACAAAATATTTTACTCACTCATTATAAGGAGTAAAACGCATCTAGACATAGAACCACCTTCTATAAGTTCACTATAGTTGTGTCGAGGGAGTAAAGTACAACTCCCCCCACAAGAGCTGGCTCTTGTATGGCTCTTGTGAGATAATTCTCACAAGTGCCATTTTTAACGATGAAGACAAGGTTACCAACCAGCAAAAATTTATAAACACCCAATCAATAAACATCCATTTCTTTGCCCTAAATTGTTGTGTTTTGAGGGAGTAAAGTACAGCATTGTCTAACAAATGACAATTTTCACGAAGGAGACAATGTATTTTGTCCTCAAAATATACAAACTTTACCCTCACTGGCAAAAATATATAAATACCCCATCAATAAACATTTTTTTACCATGAACTGTAACAAACAATAGTTATTTGTGTGTCGAGGGAGAGAAATACAACATTGTCTTGCGAGTGACAATTTTTTAGAGGGATATACTTTTCTCCCAAAACACACATTTTCCCGCCACCAGCAATAATGAATACCCAATCTATAAACATCTATTCTTTTCAAGATGATCTAGTAATTAACAAACAATATCCATTTTGTTTCATACTGCAATTAGTGCCTACTCCGAGTAGCTGCAACCATTCATGCACCAGCGATCAGCTGATTGTTGTAACCTTCTTTCCTGCTTCTGTGACGTTTTTACAGCTGATGTCGTCATTACTCTTTTTGATTACTAATCCTGCCACTAAATCAGCTATTAGCGCCTGCAATCTGTTAAGCTTCAACGTCTTTGCATGTCTGCTTACAAATTTGAAGGCTCTCGATTTTTGAATTATTTATTTCAATGTTATTCTTATGGGTTTAGTTTGACTCCCGCCAGAAAAACAAAGTAATCACTTTATTCCCACCGGGAGACAAATTAATCACTTTACTTCCGCCGTGCCGCGAGTCAAAGCATTATTTTACTACTCAATATGCCTCAGGTGTAAATGTCATGTATATTTTATCAAAGGAAATAAAAAATTCAAAAATTTTACTATAGGAATAGCACCAAAAATAATCGATTTAAGAACGAAATGTTATTTTACTAAACACAGGTTATTGTCTTAATACGTTTTTGCATCCCAGTGGGCGCAATTATCTTCAAAAATTTTAAATTTGGTGGATATATTAATTAATTGCTGCTCTGATCGGCCGGAAATAAATAATCGTAGTCGGAAGCCCCTATCCCCATTTTAGGGGATCTAAAGCTCAAAATTCGGGTTTTTGGGTCTAAAATAGGCAATTCGAGGGTAATTGAAATTAAAATTCGCTCCGTCATGTCAGCTTGCTGCGTGAGAGCGCTGTGGCGGCCCTGGCGGCACTGGCGGGGCAGCGGCGGCCGCGGCCCAGAATAGCGCGGCTCGCGTTACCTCCGCCTTTTATAGACGGGCCAGGTGGGCGCCGCCCGCGCCCCACACAGCTGGCCGGACAGTCACGGAGTGTCCGAAAGTCGGGGAAAATAACAGAGTCGCAGAAAAGTAGGAAAGTGTCTGGAATTTTTCAGTAGGAAAAGTTGGGATTTGGTTGCGAATTACTGCTGCGCGGCGGCGCCGGCGTCGCGAACTGTTCTTTCTGGTAGAAGAAACTTTACGCGCGATTGGAGCTTCGCGTCGCTCCATCTCGGGTGTCCACGAATGGGCTGAATTAAGCATGTCCTGAGGGTGTAACCTCTAGCAAAGGCTAGGGGGAGGATAAGGATATCACATAATATTTTTCAAACTAAGAGAAGACATACTCACTAAAAATATTGCTTGAAAACGGATCTTTAGGCTCGATTAGGAAATCGAAGAAGGATAGCAACCGAATCTCCCAAGTGAACAAAAGACGATGGGTGCTGCGGTGGCGCTACCATCAGACAGTTGTTCAGTGGTACACAGTCTGCCAGTCAGCTCTATAAAATATGCCGCTGATCCGTGTTAAATTATCGACGCAATCGGCACTTTTTGTTAACAAATCAACCAATTTGACATCAGACAGCAGTTTGAGATTGATATTCAACATACCATTTTGTAGCGGCCTAATCTAGAGGGTATAACGCTAATTAATTTTCTTTTCCAACGTAAAAAGCCACCACGTGTCCAGTCGGTTTACAAATCAGCTGCTAACAACACAAGAACTTGACGGACGAGTGAGGGGGAGTGATGTCGGTGGCGAGAGACATGGAATTCTGGGTAATTAAATGAACGAGTCCACTCGGCGGAAGGCCGGAGTCTTATCTGGGCCGGCAGTTGGCCTGAGGCCATCGCTGGCTTGCGGCCACCAGGTAGCCAGGTCCACGGGCCGACACTGCTGAAACTGACTCTGAATGAATGAACAAAAGTTGCTTGACATAGGTTTAACGTAGGATATAAGTTGTACAGTACTTTCTACACCCGCCTAACAACTTCCTGATATTTGAGTAAAACGAACATTGAAAATGGTTAGAGCCACTGTGGCCAGAATCGAATGATGTGAGAGATGAAATATTAGAGTAGGACATTTGAATAAAGCTGTGGATAGTGATACTGGTGAGTTTTTCAAAGTGTACCAAACCCAGACTGACAACCAAATGAATAGTGGGTTTTCTCATGATGACAGTTGGCCATAGTTGGCTCTCTGACTGGCTTGTACCAATACAGAGGTCGACTGCAATGGCTACAGTAAGTTTTTACCTGGTAAAAACAGGCGAACAGTTTTTTTCGCCGGGTAAGTTTTTTTCAAGTTTTTTTTACTGTAAGCCATTGCTGTCACAGTTCTGGTAAGTATATTGGCTGACCGGATTGACCAGCTTCCTGTTCACCTTGGCTCCTCATTGTCTCTCAGAGACAACTTTGATTCCCAACTGAGCTCGGATACCCGGTCAGGTCTGAGCCCTGTAGGAAGTTGCGGATCGTCCTGGCCTGTCCATCTGGGAGCGGATGAGGGACCCTTATCCGACAAACTTCTAAGCGTCTGCTGGTCTGGAGGGCGAACTCTTCACAACGAGGAGAGCTACCCCCCTTGTCTGGAGCCCCTTGCCTTGAGCTTGGAAGCCCTTGTCTGGGATGCTTGGGAGGTCTCGGGTTAGAGGGTGAGTCGTCCCCGGAAGAGCCTGGAGGAGGGGTTGGAAATTTGTCTCTCTTCCTTCATGGGCGAGGCTGACTGGCCATATCATACATTTCCCATCCTGACAATCCCTTCCTTCCGTAAGCTGCACAATATCGCCAGGGAGACGTGCCTAGCTGGCAATGCTGGGGCTTTAATTTCTCCAAAGTCTAACAGTCTAACACGTTGAAAGTAGTATGTAGACTGTCAAGTTTGCCAAGACAGCTTTCTCACTTTGGTAACAGCTGCTCTACATATGTCATGTATAGACCCTGTAACATGCGTCGTCTTGATTAAATTTAACGATTAAAAACCCCTAAATTTAAAAAAATCTTTTAAATCCTTTCGTAGTATGGGTCTAGGCTATGGAAGACATACTAAGGCCTCCTACAGTTCCGAATTCCAGTAGGGCCTATTTTATTAAATGAAGTGTTGCCAGCTATAATGGAAATTGAAGACTGCTAAAAATTACTGGAGTCTGTGACTTTCCTCTTTATCTATAAGTATAAAAGAGGATGTTGGTATATATATATATATATATATATATATAGCATTGATAAACTCAGACACCGATGGACCGATGGCCACGAAACTTGGTAGATACATGTAGAATTTCATGGAATAGGTTTATACACCTTCAATTTCGTGATAACTTTCAGGGCTTAGCCCTGGGACCGTCTTAAAGGTACCCATGTCAGGGATTTTGAAAGAATTTCAGTTAGATTTGTTTACTAACAAAACATGTGAAAGTAAAATTTAAAACAGGTGATGTAAATTAATGGTATTTCTTTCTGCTATTTAACTGTATTTGTTTACATGAAGATTTATTACTTGGTGCCAGATGGTTAATGAATTAAGACTTTTTAATATATTTTAAGTGCAATACACTATATAAAATGCTGGTATGTAGTATAAAATAAAATAAATAATTGATATTACTGAAGGACTTCTGTGATCACTGATCACTTATACTTGAAGGACTTCTTTTTTATGACAACAACTGCTGTTTAAAGAGGAAGAGTGTGCTACTGTAAAGTATTAATTTTGACTACAGTACTTTAAAAAAATTGCCGGGACGGCTCATTCAATCTTTTTGTTCAATATAGAGTCTAAAAACGTAAGACAGAACTTTTTAATAATTGCTGGAGTGGAATTGTAATTTTTTGTTCAAGGTAGACCCCAAAACCTTAAGAAAATGATCTTTTACAGTGAATGAAATTTCAAGTCATGTTCTATGGTTCCTCTAACACGTATGCCTTCATGAAGGAAAGAAATAGGATTTCTAATACGCAGGTCTGCTGCGACGGGGGTGCAATAAATTTCAAATTAAGGATAACCATGCTCAAGGCCCCACAGTGTGGCCTTGCTATGCTACATATGCGAGCAGATTCAAAGCCGTCGAAAAAGCAATGGGAGCCATTCCTTATATCGTGCCCCATGATCATCATCAGGGCAAGCTCAGATACCGTGCGTTAAGCAGAAACGACCATAAATTCTTCTCGGCGTTTGTGTTGGGTGAGCCAGTCTCTGTAAATTCGCTTCTTGAGTGTGTGAGCGCAATCCTCTTCACCTGATAGCAAGATCGACTGGACAGCCGATACAAGCAAGCAGCACTTGCAAGAGGAAGGACCGCTGATATTGGGCATGAGCCTACCCAGGGCAGCAACACCATTTGGGGCTTTGTCGGTGGGGCACTGGATATGGTCACATTTTTTATATATAGACACGCACTTTAGGCAGGAATAGAATACCCCCGTCATAGCATATGCGTACTAAGAGCAAATTTATAAAACCTTTTTGTTTTATGGAAGTACATTTGATATAAAGAAGTAGATTTTACAACAAGAAACATAAATGGGAAAGTAAAACGATATAATTGATGGGTGATAGATCTAGAGTATGTTTAATTTTTATCGTGAGCGAAGCCACGGGTTCTTCTAGTAGATAATAAAGAGGAAAGTCATAGCATTGACTATGAATGTAGAAGGAGACGTTTCACCGCCATTGTAAAATCTGTGGATGGCAGTTTTGTAAGCACACTAGCGACTCAAGCGGAATTTTACTTGAACTACACCGAGAAAGCCGCTATGGAGTGGCGCTCCAAGCGGCGAGGCTCGGAAGCTGTTCTGAACGGGTGGTCGACAGCTCGCAGCGGCCCGGCAGCGGCGCCGCGCGGCACGGGGGGGGGGCGTAGTAGCCAACCGCTCCCCCCGCTCTCCTGCTGACAAACCGCTCTCGCTCTCATCCACGACTAGGCCCGATCGCGCTGTTATAATTTGACGTCGCGCAAAATTTAAGTTTTACATTGACATAAAAATTAAAATAATTAAGCAGTACAATAATCATACAAAATATTTATTCCCAAGTAAGCTCACGTTCAAATGAATTAATTTTTAAATAATTAATTGTTTTTTACACGATTGTTTTAGAACTTGATATTATATCCTAAAACTTGACCTAACCAAATGTTATGTAATCGAAGAAAAGCCGTATTAAATAAACTATAAAAATATATTTGAAGTGCTCTGTTTAATTTCATTAATTAATAATAATAATAATAATAATAATAATTCTTTTATTGTCAAAAAACAATTTAACAATTGTGTAGCAAAGGTCAATATGTATGTATAGTACAAGAACAAAAAAAATCACTTTCATCCAGAGCCCAACGCCACCCAGCTGGACGGCCTGGATACCGCCGCATTGCGCCCCCAGGAGCACAAGGACCCTCACCGGCAGTGAGCCACAAACTCGCCCACAGTGTAAAATTCTCCCTGGACCAGAAACCGCTTGAGACGAGCCCTGAATCTTTTCCAATCTCTCTCCCTCCGAATATCTTCAGGGAGGTTGTTCAGGAACTTGATACCTGCTTGGGAAGGCAGGTTCATTGCCGCTCTGGACTTGTTCTGTGACAGCCTGTACATGTCTCTACCCCTGGTTGGGTAGTCGTGGACTTGTGCACCTTGGAGAGGAGAGCACCTGAGTTTGCAAAACAAACAGGTTTCGAATATTTACAGGGTGGCCAGAGTGAAAATTCCCATCTCCCTGAAGCTATTCCTACAAGACTGTCTGAATAAATTGTGACAGCTTATTTATGTTGCAATTTATCGAAAGTAGACTGGCTGAATGCTGGATTAAGTTTCAAACAGTCAAGTATACTTATAAAAAAGTCATCAAAAATCAGATAATAAAAAATATTTATGTAAAATGATCAATGAAACAGATAATTCGTATTTTTATTGTGTAAAAAATAATATGTTAGCCTATTCCTATATTAACAGTGTAAAAAAACATTCTTATAATTTTAAACCTAACTAACAGAATAACAGATCCATTACATTGTAGTTTTATTTCACCTAATGACGTATGCTATAGGCTACATTACTTGTATTGTCCAACAGTAATAAATAAGGTTACATTACACTACATTACATTATTGCACTTTGTCGTTTTTCCAATACTTTTGTATGTGCTGTATACCTACCTATACACTCCTTTTTTTACAAAATGAGGTTACTGGAGACTTCGTATGGTTCCTATAGAGTCTATTCAGTTTGTTTCTGAAATATTGTTCCTAGATAAAGAATTTACTCTCTGGTCCTATTATAATAGAAACCCCTATTGTGTGTTTTTCCATAGACACAAGTAGGCCTAAACTATCGAAAATTATGTTTTAATTCTCAATTCGAAAAAAAACTGGTGGATATATCGCGATTCCAATATACTTCATGCAACCAAAGCTTCGTTACCGGGGTCGTGCTGGATTCAGGGTGACCCTTATATCGATGGGGTGACCAGACGTCCGTTTTTAGGAGGTCATGTCCTCCTTTTTAACGATTGTCCTCCTGTCCTCCCGGCTTTCGCTAAAATGTGGCCTTCTACAAAGGATATACTTTCGTCGTGTTCCCGCAGCCATAAATACGGTAAATTCGCGCCTTCGTAACAATTTTATTCGTATTTGGTCAAACAACTTAGGCCCTACTGTCGTCTACCCGCAATCGGTAAATCTGCGCGATCGTCATTTACGGCCGTTCGTGTTTAAAACCGATTCATTCAAGTTAGGCCTACACCTACCGTTTGTAGATTGTTATGTGTTATGTGTCATATCACATTGCACAGTGATGATCACATAAAAAAGGAAAACACATTTTTTCATTTTGCCGACTTGTGAAGTTGCGGACGCGAAACTCGACCCTATGTGTCAATAATTGGTAAATTTAAAGTCTAAAAAGGGTATTTCGTTTACTGTTCTACATTATCTCAAAAACGGCTCCGAGGATTTCCTTCAAAGTCTGGAAATAAGAAATTTATGACTCAAAAACGTCTTTTACGCAGATTACTTGGCCAGAGAAAATCTAATAACATATTAAATCGAATTTTAAAGTTGTAAAATTTTAACATTGGCCTTATGGGTTGCCGTGATAGCAACGAAAATAAACAAGGAAAGTGTAAACAAATGAAGTAATCATAACAGCTGTTTGGAATCTACAACTATCAAGGGAAAATACAGCAGGTGGAATGAAGAGTCCATGGAGCAATAAAAAAGGTTTACATTGATAAATTCTATGACATTGAGATATTTTATAGTAACTGGATGAACTGGTAAACATGAAATAACACCGAGCAAGGCTCGGTCCACCAGGTACTTTTCCTTAAAACAAAACAAGTAGAGTGAATGTTTTTTTATGAATTCTTCACACAATAAAGTATTTTGTGTATCTCTAACATAATATATAAGACAATCATTTGTAATGCAATATAATTGGGTCTATAGCAAAAATTATTACAATTATTTTTAACGCTGTCCTCCTCTTTCTGTAAATGTCCCCCTTCTTTAACCCACTGTCCTCCCTGAAATCTGGTCACCCTGTTAGCTGGATCCAGCAGTGGGATGGGAGATGGGAGCGGCGACTAGGCTCTTTGATGGATATGCCGCCTGTGGAGGGGGTTCACCGGGTTCACCGCCAGCAGTCAGACGTTCTGTTGCTATTCTAGCCATTTTCCAGATGTTTGTTGACACTTAAGACTAATATCGCAATTTACCGCCGTGTAATTGTCACTGGCCTTATCAAGCTGAACTTCCAATAAAATAGTTTCACTTCTAATTACTGTCGAAGAAAAAAAGATGTGCACTCGAGTTTAAACCCATATAACTCTGGAATGAATCATCCGATTTTACTGAAATAACTGTTTAACTGAAGCTTTGTTAAATACATTTTATATTATAACAATTAATTTTAAAATTTTCGGTCTAGCGGGAAAATCTTTATATAATAAAAACCATGAAAAGTACCGGTTTTCCCGAAGGTCCGCCCTAAAAGTGAAGTTTAAACATTTATTTTACAAAACTGTTGGAGCAAACTTTTTTTTGGCCCGTAAGCAGTGGTTTCAGTAAACGTTTACAAAATTAACAACAGCACATAGAGTATTAACCTTAAAATTATGAACCAATATGAATAAATTAATAATATACCTAATCCTACTCCATAAAAATTTGAAAAAAGTTTGCTCCAACAGTTTTTGTAAAATAAATGTTTAAACTTCACTTTTAGTGTGGACCTTCGGAAAAATCGGTACTTTTCATGGTTTTTATTATGTAAAAAAATTCGGCTCGACCGAAATATTTAAAATTGTTATAATATAAAATGTATTTAACAAAGGTTCAGTTTAACATTAATTTCACTAGAACCGGATGATTCATTCAATTGTTATATGGGTTTAAACTCGAGCGCACATGTTTTTCTTCGACAGTAGTTTGATGTGAAATACAATCAAACCTGCACTTACTGCTTCGTATAGATGAGGTTAGTGTTTTATAATGCGCCTTGGCTATATGCCTAAAACAATATCAGTAAGGACTGCTAAAAACATCGTGCATTTGTCCTCAACAAGCTGATTACAGAAAAAATCCACCGTAAACTCCAGGAATATCGGAAAGAAATAAAACAGCCCGGAGAGAAGTATGGAGGCTTTTTCAAAAAACTAAAATGTTGCAGGGAAAGTGTAAGTAACAATACTTCAATTGCTAATTTAAATTCACCCGAAAATAATTTAAGCTTTATGTAAAGCCATAATAAAAGTTTATGACCGGGAGTGCTATTGATTTTTTGCAATACTCAATTATGTTAGTAGGTTTCTTGTATTTTTATACCAATAAACTATATTTGAATTTTTAAATTGTATTATTTCCTGCTCAAATTAATTAATTGACGGTTTCTGATGCGTGTTTCTGTCGTTTATAGCAGAATTAAGTCTTACTAAGCCCAAATGGTATATCCGAGAACACAAAATAAATTCATCAGCACATTGCAAAATGCTTATAATATACCAAAAAAGTAATACTATGGTTTGCAGCAATCACCAAATCAGGTCATTAAAAAAATACCGTACTGGGATGATAACAAATTATAGAATATACAGATATATTACAATATAATTAATAAAATGTACATTATCAATCTTATAGCTTTTTTGATCAAAAAATAAGATTGCCAAGCTCTCGCGTTGCCTTATCGAGAACGACATCGCGCCGATCCGCGCTCAGGTTCAAAGGCGTGCACATCTCGCAGCGACTCGCAGCTTTCCACTCGCTATGAACGGCCGTTGCGTGGGAGAAGGGAGAAGGAGAAGTAGTGATGAGCGAGACATCCGACGCACACGGCAGGGGGCCGAGGGGCAAGGTGGAGGGAGTGAGAGAGAGCGCAGAGCGCGCGGGCAGCGCGTTCTGACGGCGGCGATGTCAACTACGTGGAGCTGGCAAGAGGAGCCGGCACAAGGCGGCCATATGGATGGTTTGTCTCCTTATACATTCAAAGTCAATGGTCATAGTCTAGAGCGGTCCTTGTAAAATCAACTCACATTATTCATCGTATACCTTACAACACGAGAATTCGGTATCCGAAAGGGAAGTTGTCAGCCGATGCGGCTGGCCTACTATGTTGAGATCTTATTTTGATGAAAGCAAACACCCGTGGAATGCTGGAGTTGGCCGCCTTCCCGTCCCCGAGTCTAGCGCTGTCCAACCGCACGACTCTCCACCACTCACAGAAATAATACTGAATAAACAAATAAATCACGGTTAAATATAAAACCTGTTATGTGATATTTCAGTCGGATTTGGTGTGTTGGTTGAAATCCTTGCAATGGAGACAGGTCGTCTGTTCGGACAGGTCGTAAGAAACGACCACGAAAAAACTTGTTACATTTTGATCACATTGTCCTAGTAAACTAAATTACTTTTTGGCTTTTGTTGCAATATTCTGTATTTATTTGATGCATCACTTAACGCGAAGAATGATAGAATAAAGCTAAAGGTATCTCGAAAGGCCGGAATGCACTTCGCTGGATGGCACCTCTGAAACGCACTTGATAATCGTTCCAAGTGGGACGAATAAACGTTCCAAGATTCCCGATTGTTAGTTTATTCATCCTAAATAGACTGGCATTACCGCCTAGACTGTCATTGCCGCCATTTTTAAAAATGGACAGGATTAGAAGAAACTCGATTATTTATTTTCGTAAGAAAGTTTTTCAAACATCTGATGAATTTATGAAATTGAACTTATTTATCATATTAAATTGGTCCTATTGGTACTGTATTTTTTATTACAAACGGAAAATAAGTGAAAATAAATTTATTATAAACAAAAACTACCATAAATCGAATATATTGGACATGGTTATTTATCATTTTTTATCTGTCGTGAATTTTTCGTCAGCTTTTCGTTTATTCCACGTTTTAAAATACCAATTTCCCTCACCTAGTTTTGCAGGCTTATGCATGACTTGCATTTCCTAATTCTTAACTCACTATTAGAGTAAGCAATTTTTCATTTCACCAATACCGTATTAGTAAGATACGAGCTTTACCTCAACAGCAAATTGAGTTTGATGATTACAACTCCAGATAGGCGAGCGAGCAAAGAGATCGAGAGAGAGCCAAGACATTCTACACACAATAAACTAAACGAGCCGCTCAGAAATAGACCGAGAGTGAAGGTCGAGCCGCGAGAGACTTCCAACCCTCCGACAGGGAACACGAATGTGCTCAAAGTTTTCGACTTAAATATATAGTGAACACGCGCTGCTCAACCCGTGGACACGTTTGTAGCAAATGAATGATTGTAAAGAAAAAATAAACACATCAACTGTTTCATGGTTTAAAGAAAAAAGAAAGGTGTGTGCACAGTCAGTTGGTATGACGTAGTTGGACTCGAAAAATTAGCGGACCTAGCGGTTTGATTGCAGAACTAAGACGTACTCAAAATATTTCGATTGAGTTGTATTAACTGGTTTGTATTGTAGTCGTTTTAAGCGCTAGTTGCGCGAGCCCTACGTCACATCAGCTGACCCTGCACACACCTTTCTTTTTTCCTTACACAATGTTACACTCAGTTTAGCCCTTTTAGCGAATTTCCCCTATAGGGAAGAAGCTGTTACCGTAGGTCTCATGGTAAGACCTAAGCCTAAAACCATCATAACTTTTCTTTTTGAGGTCCTCAGATGCCAAAAACACCATTTGTTCACTTTCATAAATATATATATATATATCTATATATCTATATATATATCTATATATATATGTGTCTTTAAGCACGATAACTTGCGCAAAAATGGTCCAATCGGAATGAAATTTGGCATAGACGTGTAAAGTAGTAATTATTCGGACGAGTTCGTAAACCAGCCCGATCGGACCACCGGAAGGGGGGGGTAAAGGGGGGTAAACCCCCCCAAAAATGGGTTTTTTGAGATTTTTATATAGAAAAATAAAATTTTTCAAATTTGTATTGGCACCATTGAATTCAGCCCAAAAAAACAAACAATTTAGTATTTTGAATCGTGGCTCTATGTCCATTGGTTGCCGAGATATTGAAAGTGGTAAACACAGTACGTTGTCCCAATGTTAACCTTATGGGAAATAAGTAAAATTCTATATCTCGCTTATTTCTCAACATATCATGATAAAACTTGGTAAATGGCTTCTTCTAGTTCAGATCTACTAAATATTGAATTAAAACCACCCAGTTTTAATATACCTGTAGCAGCAAACCTCCATACTCATTCCCCATGTTATTCTTATGGAGCTTACAAAAACATGTCAAATCTCGCTATGTTGGATCGAAATATGTTGTTTTGCACTTGAAATTCGCTGAGTATGCAGGTCTGCTGCAACGGGGGTATTTTATATTTGTGCCCTTATATTTGGGGAAATTTTATCAAAAAACTAATGTCTTTTTCCTCGAGTTTTCTCATTAAAACCTTTCATTTAAGCATGGGGTCGACGGGACTTGAGAGGACTTATTCGTATGGGGATTTCGCACCGGATGATCGCTTTGTAACTCATAAGAACTGATACAAATGACGACTGTTCGCGTTAAATAGCAAGGCAATGAAGAATTATAGATTAATGAGTCAGTAAATCTGAGCATCCTTAAAATATACTACTATTTAGTCACTCAATAATTATATTGAGTATCTAATATCTTTTTCCTAGAGTTTTCAAACAACGAAAAAAAAGCGGATTCAAACAATGATTATTAATATTCTTGAAATGTTCCTATAAACCTGGGGCCATAAAATACTTTGATGGCTTCTGAGTAAATATTTATTTATTAACTTCTTTTGATTCGAGTTGGTTAATAGTTCAATTCACAATGGGTAGGTTGTATTTTTTTACATTTATCTGTCTATAGCCTTAGATGTGCAACAATTTATTAAATTATTTGTAGTTATTAAGCTGATTATGACTAAAAACTTGGAACTTCGGGGATAGTAAATTTGCCTGAAATGGAAAAACAACGATTATTATTATTCTTGAAATGTTCCTATAAACCTGGGGTCATAAAAATACTTTGATGGCTTCTGAGTAAAGTCGTCATGATAATATAGTGAGATAAAATAAAAAAAAACTTAAGATTTTTAAGATAATAAGAGAGTAAGATCATCAGTAAGTGAATATATTGTTTGGGAGAGCACAGTCGTTGTAGCAGATTTTTCCGGAGGAAAGATTACAGTGTTTTGGCATAGTAGGGATGCTTGAAATATTTTCTACAAAAAATCTAAAGTAAAGTAAATAAATAATTATTTTTTTATAAAAATCACCCAATGATTGGTTGATTTAATGATTAACTAGTGGATCCGAGCGCACGGAATCGTGCGCTACTCTAGCAGAGCGATAATTCAAACGGCGACAAATTTAAAACACAATCATGCTAACACGATCCGTCTTGAGGGTTATGTTTACACAAATTAAAAAATAACAGCAATTAAATTAACCAGCTGATCAAAATGTAAACAATTATGTTCTTCATAAGGATAACATGGGAACTTTAAAAGCCAATGGGGCAGAGCCCAAGGGACTTTTTCAAAAATGTAAGGCCAGTTTGCAAATCTACGCGTCACGCTCTTTCCAATGAGCCGTCAATGATCAAAATCGGTTAAGAAATGACGGAGGAGTTCATAAGGCAAATTTCGTGTTGGCGTATTAATTATATAGATGTTAATATTCAAGTTGTTAGCTAACGTTTTATATTTGCAAGTCAAATGTATATATGGAACTGTTCAATGTTCCAATAATTGTAACTTCAGGAAGTGCGTCTGCGTAAGGTATCATTATTTTTATTTGTTGATCAGATTCCCTCTTCATTTCCTTTTAAATTTATAGTGCGTACTTTTCGTCGTGATCATTTGTTTCTATGAGCTGTCACTTTTTGTTCTTATGAAAGTTACAATTGGATACATTATCAATAGCTCAGTGCTCGGTGTGGTTTCAAAGTCCTTGGTGTACTTCTTAATGCGTTAATAGCTTAGTACAAAGAGTTAAAGGGGGGCTTTACAAAGGTGCAACAGTTAAAGAGCATCAGTTTAAGTAATAACTTATTATTGCTTATCCTTAAAATAACGTGCTATTCGCCTTAAAGATGGAGTTTTGTAGATTATTTTTACCTCTAGCGGAGGAGCGGTTTAAGAAATGTTTCGCTCAATTTGATTAAGTCAGCTGCTAAAAGATTATACTCTCGGTCACGGGTGTTTTATGGAGCGCGGTATTTTTAAAGTGGGTGAAATCAGATGTTACGGAAATAACACGCAATCTTCTGGCCGTTGACCACAACTGAGGGGCTCCCTGCATCCTCCTGGGGAACAATTTTAGTAAAAGATGTGAACACGAATAATTATTCTGTGGATAAACTATTCTCATTAGGCGTAAAATATTCAAAATTTATGGAAGAGGCAAAAACCATCTTCTAATCCGTAAAAACTGAATGATCGCACCGAAGAACCTCTTAAGTTTCTCAGTTTTAAAGGTGGGGCAGGGAAATCTCAGAGGAAGCTTCAGAAAAAAACCTAAGGAGGTATAAAATGGAAAAGAGGACAAAATAACTTATGAGATTGGCGGATATTGCTCATTAATCACCACAGGCGTCTCTTTTTGAAGTACGCAGCCTTGAGTTCTGCAGTATGGACAGCAGAACTCAAAATTATTCTGAAATTATTGAATCTCCTAATTGGTTAGGAGATTCAATAATTTTATATACATTTTACAAGAAATCAATTGCTATATAACCTAAAACGCCAGTTCTAGGTTATATAGACTTTTATTACCTTAAAGGTTAACTAGTTGGAAATCGAGCTTTGCTCGGAGGAAAATACTATGTATAATTTTTAATCAACTCTATTTGCAACGTGCTAAAACACGTATTGCTAGTGTAAGTGTGAACAGTGGCCTGTGTTAAGTGTTAAGTAAACACGTGGCCTGTGAACCGCTGGAAGATTCTTTTGATTTCATTCTCGTTGTTAAGATTTAACCAACACGGCACCCTATATGAACCTATGACCCTATATTAAAATTTTAACTTTAAATTTCATTTTTCTAAACTGCGTTTCCACGGCGAAATCAACTAATTAGGTGAACTTTTGCTCATTTAAAGTAATAGGATACAATTACAAAAACTACTGTAATACAAATAATTATCTAATTACCGTTGAAATCTTGAGACAAAACCAAACGCACGTCTGTAAAACCAAACCCAGTCTTGTAAAGTATATTTGATATATTTTACAAGACCGGTTTTAAAATTCTCTTCTCTGTCATTGATATATTTTTTCCACAAAATTGAAGAATGAGTTATTACACTATTGAATGAAATAAATATATTCCAAGTTTGAAAATTGTTTCTTAGCAACAAAATGACAATGTAAAATTTAATTTTATCAGTGCTGACTCCTTCAAAAAAGCCTATTACAGACACTGGCAACCATTATTTTATCTATTGTGATTTTAATTTGAATTATTTATTTAAATGTTTTTATGAAGTTAATATTGGAGCCCAGAGGGACTGAGAACTGTAGTGCGTCTGTTCATATTTAATCTTGTGACATGTGTGTTCTTTTTATTTACGGAAGTTAATCCAAAAAAAGGACGGGTGGGTTGTGTTCATATTTTCATTGTGAAATTTGAACCCGATCGAAGAAAAACTCCTTCAAGATCATGGGAGTTTCAACAAACAGGCTTAAGGGTCCACAAACGTTTATTACTCGTTGTTTTTTTAAACTGAGTATTCAAAATATATAGCAATCTTAATAACCTAATAATGATCTTAGTCCAATATTTGAAAACTGTATTGATGGGAACTGTGTTCTTAAAAGCGTCTTACAAGCGATACCAACATGTTGTAGGGAAGAAGCTGTTACCGTAGGTCTCATGGTAAGACCTAAGCCTAAAACAATCATAACTTTTCTTTTTGAGGTCCTCAGATGCCAAAAACACCATTCGTTCACTTTCATAAATATATATATATATATATATATATATGTGTGTGTGTGTGTGTGTGTGTGTCTTTAAGCACGATTACTTGCGCAAAAATGGTCCAATCGGAATGAAATTTGGCATAGACGTGTAAAGTAGTAATTATTCAGACGAGTTCGTAAACCAGCCCGATCGGACCACCGGAAGGGGGGGCAAAGGGGGGTAAACCCCCCCAAAAATGGGTTTTTTGAGATTTTTACATAGAAAAATAAAATTTTTTAAATTTTTATTGGCACCATTGAATTTAGCCCAAAAAAACAAACAATTTAGTGTTTTGAATCATGGCTCTATGTCCATTGGTTGCCGAGATATTGAAAGTGGTAAACACAGTACGTTGTTCCAATGTTAACCTTATGGGAAATAAGTAAAATTCTATATCTCGCTTATTTCTCAACATATCTTGATAAAACTTGGTAAATGGCTTCTTCTAGTTCAGATCTACTAAATATTGAATTAAAACCACCCAGTTTTAATATACCTGTAGCAGCAAACCTCCATACTCATTCCCCATGTTATTCTTATGGAGCTTGCAAAAACATGTCAAATCTCGTTATGTTGGATCGAAATATGTTGTTTTGCACTTGAAATTCGCTGATTATGCAGGTCTGCTGCAACGGGGGTATTTTAGGTGTGCTGCGGGTACTCGATTATCGAGCCTTTTTGGCGCCGAGTTTTCACTACTGGACTCGACTCGAAGTTTTGACAAAATACCCGGAAGTTCGAGGCAAGTAGTCACTCCCGCCGCATATTACAGTTTTATACTGGTTAGTATCCGGAATCGGTACGCGCGATAAATAAATAATAATAAATAAACAATAAAATATAGAATAATGATATAATGCTATTTTAAAGGTGGCTTTACTGATGGTTTTTCGTTTCATTTCACTTGAAATTAGGTTTGCTAAAAGCCTAAATTAAAAACTCGTAAAGAAAAATTTCCATTCTAATAACTAAAAATTATTACATTTGATGTGATCAATAATAAGTTTGATAACTGTTGACTTCTACTATTCAAAATACTCGACTCGACAAATCTCGAAACTCGCGAGTATTTTTTAAAACTCGACTCGAATTTAAAAATCACTACCTTAACACCCCTACTTATTTGTATCTGGTATCACGGAACAAGGCCCCCGCACAATTAACTGGGATTGTGACAAGCGCTGTTAATATAAATCGCGATTGTAGTGCGCAACCGATGAAAGTGTCACATTCCCGGCTAATTACTCAGCGCACCCCCGAGTTGCTGAATCACCCCCGATGAAGCAACACGTTGACACAGAGGGTGTCGGCGGGGGCGGGGGGCGGGGGCGGGGAAGGGGGCGGCGCCTGCGCCAAGTCCGCCAGCGTCGCGACGCCGCCTGAGACGAACTTTACCCGCGATCGCGCGACATTCCCTGGCGTCGGCGGGCTCGAGTGCACGGTGTGAGTGAGGAAAGTTGCAACATGTCTCATACGAAGACGACCAAGTCCTACACCTACCGATCGACGGGCGGCGGCAATGCTGACGTCAGCATCGAGTACACCTCGGACCTCAGCGCCCTCACGCGGCTCGAGGTAAGGATGGGGGCGAGGGAGTGAAACGAGGGGTGGCGGTGCGGACAGGGTGGGAGACGGGGGACAGTGCTGAAGCTAGAGTGAAAAACAAGGGAGGAAACGTAGGAAGGCTGAGGGATTGAACGGTAATTGGAGGGGGGAGGGGGTTGAAGCTGTTTTTTTTAGAAGCGGGGGGCCTAAAATGGTCTGGAACGGAGTAAAAATAAGGGAGGAAACAGAGGTTGGAGGGTGGGGTAGAGTAAACTAATAGGGAAAACCGTAGAAGGGGCATGGGATGAAAGTACGATTAAAGAGGGAGGGGACGTTGAGGTGTACTAAGGGCGGACAGAGGGGAATGAACGAAGAAGTAGTAAATGTAGGAAAGGGGGGGATTAAAGTGAAAAGTAAGTGAGGAAAGTGTATTATCAGGGGATGAAAGATAAGGTGAATAGAGTAAAAATTAAGTCGAAGTAGCCTAAGTGCAGAAATAACTGGCAAAAAGGCTGAAACTGAAAGACGGATAAGGGAGGAAACAAAAAAGGTGAAGTTGAAAAAGTAGGGGAAAGGGGCACCAAAGGGTTTGAAAAGGAACAGCAAAGATTAAATGACGAGGGGGGCTTAGGGACTGAGGTTTAAATATATTTTGCGATTGGGAAACTAAGTCGCATATAATACGAATATCAGCAAAGAATGAAAATATTTTTTAAACATAGGCTTAAAGTATTCTGGGAAAAATTTACAGAGCAACGTGGTTAAGAAGGGAACAATGTAAACAAAAAAGTATATATACGAAAATTCGGTTAATAGGCATCCCCCGCCCAACAAAGATAAAATATATAATTTTATAATTAGGTGTTAGGGTATAACAATTCATTTGCTACATCGCTTGATGAACTTTGTACTATAATTTCATTAGTTAATTGTTCTTAGTCTGGAAAAGCCAAAAATTATGCAAAAAGTGTCCTCTTTAGGTTTGTCTCACTTGTTAGTGAACGTATGATCAAAGAATAAAATAGACTCGTCTTATAGAACAATGAATGAGAAAGAGTGTAATCTTTCCCTTTTTCCCCCTAGTCCATAATGTAGTTAAAAGAATAGAAAAACAAATGCGTCGCGTATATCTAGAAGAAAATCTCATTGAAATTACCAATAGGGTAAAAAAATCTAAAATAACAAATGATTAATCAGCTTTTAAGTCTTCTACGAAGTTTTTCAGTTGATGTGTAAAAACATAGATGCGTAATATACAAAAATTGAAATCTAATAACTAAACTAGCCAAACCGCTTGTAAGGATTCCCTGAATAGGTCACAGTTATTTAAAAGTTTCCCTGTTATGGCTTTGGAAATCTTTTGAATTCTCTGTTTAAACCTAAAATCGTATGAAAGTAATAAGTTAATTAAGTAAATAAGTTAAATCATAACGTATCTAACTTTAAGGTTATTCGCTGATTCGCTTTGAGAAAACAATTATGTTTGTAAGTAAATTTCTGTAACAGATACGTTAGAATTCCTCGCGGTCTAAAAGTAGGGCGCGAGAAGTCGGGTGATTCAGAAGGTGTTTTTAAAACCTCATTACATGGACTCAGAAATAGAATTAAGAGCGGTGGAACGCCTGAGAGAGAAACGCAACCCGCAACGCACGTGTAGCCATATTGCATACCGCGCGCCGTCCCTCTGACCCTGAGTGTGGGATAAACAAAGATTTGGGACATTTTATTTCGTTGTAAATAAATGCAACCATTTTGGGAAAGTTTAGCCTTTTATTATACAGTATAAATACTCTACTGTAAACATATTTTAAACAAATCCGCAGTATACATATCCCTCTATTAATTTAAAAAAGTAAACATGACACATTTTGTAACAGCTTGGACCTTCTGCACCCTAGAACATCCAGCACCTTTGAGCGTTTGAAGACCTTAATGTTAGCAATTCGATTATCAGAAGTATGGTTTGATATTTTTATGATACCGTACCGTCCATGCAAATAAATTGTTGCATTAAAAAAATCATAAGGTCTTCCGTGATAACTCTTCATTTGAAGGTTGTACATAAATACCTACAAATTTAAAAGATGAATGTACATTGTTTGGATATGAATAAATTTAACATGGCAAGGTTTGAAAATTAGCGCAGCAGAAATAATTATATAACTTAGTCAAGGAAAATAGATGTATAAAATCAACATTCGTTCAGATTATACCAAACATTATTTCAATGACAATCATAATTTGTTTATAGCTATAAAAGTTTAACATTTAAGTCAGTGATTTAATTAAAACTAGTAACTTTTAATAACTTCGATTATCAGTTAACTATTTGATAATTATGTTTGTATCTTCTCAAACAACACTTCACAAAAACGTAAAATATGTTAATAGGGCTCTCCCGTCTAATTTATTTAAAGATCAATTAGGTTATTTATTTTGAGCATCAGACTAAGTAGACACCTAGTTTTTGTACTATCTAAGGGTATTTTTATTTCCAATCTACATATATATTTGGAAAATTATGCTTTCATTGACATATTAAATTCAACTTTCATTATAAAGCAACGAAAATCCTTTTGAAATACATGTAGTTCCTAGTATTTTGTAGTTATTACATCATATTTCGTAAAAACAATTAAAAACATATATATTTTTACTGTCTTAAAATGTTTGTAACTATACATAGGCTGAAGTAAAAAAAACATAGACAATTTTAATGTGTAAAAATGACTAACTTTGCTAGGCCAATTTGTTATCTAATAGGCTTAAATACAGCATTTAAATCTTACACAAGTTTTTTCTACAATTAGTAAAACTTTAGGGTACCTAAAAAAATTTTTTTTTAACATACTGGATGTCAAGTGACCAACCACCTACTATAGTGGTTGGGAGTCTCGGCAGCAAGCTAAATTTACGTTTATTCTGTAATTTATGAACATTTCCAAAATGTTTTATAACTAAACAATAGTTAGCATTTTACTCTTATATTTTAAATACATTCATTTACATATATTACATTTAAATACTTGCTACCGTTAGTTAATATGAAAATCGGTCATTCACTGGAGCATTGGGATAGTTGCCTAAAAATGAAAATTGCAATTGATATTCTGATTGAAAAGTAATTTTTATTGATGATTCTTAACCCTTAAACGACAAACGAGATTTGTAAAATGTAACGAATAACTAAGAAATAAGGGAATCATCTTAAATTAACATAACCGGTCTTTCACCCCTCACCTTATATTAATAAAAATTAACCCCTAGAAGCAACATCTGCATGCTCAGCGAATTCCCAATGCTTAGAGAGTCATGTTTCAACCTAATATATGCGATATTTACATTTTTTTCAATAATAATAAGATGGGGAAGTATTATGCAGGACAGGTAGGTTTAAATCAATATCCAGAAGAACCCAACTACAAGAGGTCATGTATAAAAAAGATTTATCAAAATATATCAGGAAATAAGGAAACATTTTATTTATTTGTATTGAGGATATGGGGATTGAGTATGCAATTTTGCTGTCACGGGAGTGAAAATTTCGGGGTTTTAGACTGATATTCAATAGATCTCAACTATGAAGCAATTTCTTTGTTTAATCAATTTATATTGAGAAACATCCCCCTAGTGTATAATGTATGGACAATGTACTATTTTACCGCTTTCAGTATCTCTTAAACTAGCAATTAAATATCCGACAAGTATATTTTCCGAAAAAGTACATTTCATGCTGTTTGGTTAACGATTCTTCAATTGTTTTTAAAAAAGGTTTCATAATTGCTGTTAATAGAAAACCTAAATTCACACGCAAAAAAAACCTAAAGGAAACGTTCTAGCTCCCAGTGTATTTTACTAAACTCTACAAAACATTCCCGCATAAAGCAATAGTTGATCTCTAAAAGGTGGTACGTTTGCATTTGGTTTATAGAAAAGTAACTTTACATTGAACTGATTAAAACATTGAAATTTTATGTTTTGGTCTACCGTACGGATTTTAAATTGACTTACTCTAAAATAAACTCTTGTAACTAACACTTTATCCATAAATATTAACAAAAAAATTATACCTTAAAATGCCTATACAAATTTTTATTCAATGTATTTCATTTCACGATAAACCTTATAGGGACCTTACAAGGTAAATCTTAATATGATAAGGACCTAACATCTAAGTCTCCCTGCCTGATTTGGACTTGATAAAAATTTGTATGCCGAGTCGTTTACGAAAAAACTTCTCCTGGCTTGAAACAGTGATTTCAGAGGTATATGCAGTCATTGCCTCTACATAACTAAATTCAATTTATCGTGTTATTTAGAGAAAGTCAATAGTTGGGCAAAAGCAATTATTCTTATCCTAATTTTTATACTAATTCACTGAGTAATTTATTATGAGCTTATTACTTCTTTAATGGACGAATTTTAATGAGTTAGGTGTTGAATTAAAAATTTATCTCAAAATGCCACAAATCAGCTGTAAATTCATGAGTTCCTTTGGCATATAGTAGTTTCATGTTTATCTAGAGAAAGGAATATTTATTAAGTTTATCTAACATCATTAGTTTATTCATTTTCCATTACGTTTATTACTAATTTAAATGTATAATTCAATTTTGGTATGAAAGGCTTTCTTGACAAACCAACTGTTCTAATTTATGCCAATGTGGTGTTTACATTTTAACATTACTGAGTTCAATTATTTTTACTCACCAACTTAAACAAATAATTACACTTACAAAATATTACTTGGAGAGTACTCAATGTAGTACACTGAAACAGTGAATCTAACTGCAAATCACTGGCAAAATTAATAAAACAACATGAGAGAAGAATCTCCACATGAAAGAGTTACGTTCAACAGGTGCTCCAGTCATAAGCATAAGTGTTATAATATTCTCTGCCTTAGGATAGCATAAACATTAAAATATTAGTGTGCCTATTCAACTTTTAAGGGTTAAAACTACGAAATAATAGAGCTGTTGGTATATTTCGTGCTACAGCAAAAACTACATGTCGTAGACCCTTGATCTTGGTGTCAAATTAAAGATTTGAATCTCATGATGTGCACTAGGAGTGGTTTCATTTAGATATATTTTAGGACTAAGACACATAATTGTCCAAAAGGGACTCATGTCAAGAGTTTTTTCAAGTGCTTTGAATAGTTACTTATTTGAAATAGGTACTACTATATGTTTTCCAACAGAAAGCAGCACTAAGAAACAACAATAAGAAAATAGCCTTTTGGACAAAGCTGGGGTTATCAGCTGTAAGGAAAACAGTGATTTTCAAAAACACCATAAACATTCAATTAATTTAACTGGAATTCAATCTACCCAGATCTAATCAATCACAAGAAAAGTTAGTTGAAAAGTAATTAATAGACACTTAGACATATTGTCTGGTTTAATTCACTACAACAAATTTATTCCTGTAAATTTTTTTCCCCTGTTTGGTTTAAAAAAAGAATAGTCTGATAATCTAGTAAAAAAATTTAACAAGCATGATTTTGGTTTTCCAAGACGTCTTTTGTACTTTTGTACTGTGATTAAAACAATATACACTTGTAGACTAATATTAGTTTTCTTTTTCCAGGATAAAATCCGCCTCCTACAGGAGGACTTGGAAAGCGAACGAGAGCTGAGAGCACGGGTGAGTCATGAACCATATAGTCACACCTTTGTAAGACTTTTAGTTCATACTCAATAATGCGGTGTTCATACTCTTCAATGCCATAATCAATCTCTGAAACATCGAAGAACAGAGCCACGCTGAATTATAGTTAAAATTAAGTTGCTGAGCTCAACTTTGCCATTAGTTAAGCTCATCATTGGTGAGCCATAAACTTTAATACAGTCGAATGAAAAACTAAGGTAAGACGTACAATTCTGCAGTAATTAATTAACTTCAAGGATCCTTGATAAGACAAGGAATAAACTGTCAGTCATAAATTGGAACGATATGTCACGTATCCACATACGAGCCTCAAATGAGCTAGGTATGAACTGTCATTTACATTACCTAAAACATAGATGATCATAAACCGTCATGTAACTTAACTGAAGAGTTAATAATATTCGTCTTCATAAGGCGAATTATGAAAGGTTTCGTAAAGCGTCTCTTGGATGTAATTTACTGTAACATGAAATGTTATTTTTGAGTACTCGTGTTGTGTTTTGGGCACTTTTAAAAATACTAAACCCCCTGGTATGTTTAGTTGTAATACCAGACTTAAATAGGCCTACTAAATTCATTTGTTTATAAAATAACCTGACATGTCACAGTTACAACACCATGTTCTTAAAGTTAATTATGCAAGTTTAGTGAAACAGACGAAAATTGTAATTTGTGAATCCTACTTCGGAAAACCCAATATTTGTTTTGTTAAATAACTAATACTTTAACAAAACCAATAGAAACGGCCAATAATACCAGGCCGGAGGGGGGAAACTAGGAGGAAACTAGGTCAGTACCAATTGGATATTAATTAATGTGACTGAATTATGATATTAATTAATATGGCAATTTCTACTTTTACCCATGCTTTTAAAATTAAATAAGGGTGATCGTTTTGTAGCACCTCTTATCTCGTTATTTGGTCCATTTTCTACTACTTTTTGAGCAATTGAGGGGAACGACTTGGTTTGTTTTGCAATATTAAAATATTCAATTTTTACGATTTAAGTTGTTATCTTCGATTCTATGTTCTAATATTGAAAGCATATAAAAAGGCCAAGTTAAACATAATCTTAAAATAATATTTTATAGCTGAGTTAATATGATTTTTTTATCTTATGATACTTGTTGAGCCGACAGACGTTGTTCTCTCATATCGTTCAAAGTTTAATACAAAAGACAGAACACATTTTCTTCAAACTGGATAAAAAATAAAAAATAATTATTAAACAAAAGTTATTGCTATGTATTTTTATTAGTTCCTGTTTGGTGCAGTCTACACCACTGTGCTTAGCAATAACCTCAGCTTGGACGTACTTAATGAACAGTATTTATAACTGTACAAAGTGTGTACAAAGTGTGTGTGCTGTGTTTGTGTTTTAGTTTATGTTATCTACGCATTCATCAAAATGAATCAATATATTTTGCATCTATTCGGGATTTCAAAGATCCTCTGTGAACAGGGAAATATTTCAAAACACTTAAAATAAATATTTAAATGCGCGTAGAATTGCAGAATGTAGAATCTGGAGAACCTTTTCTCCCAAACATAACTCAAAATTACGAGAGTCTAGGACGCCAATAATGTTACTTCCGAATGTCCGAATGTCAATGCCTAATGTTGCTCCAAATTACGTCATTTGAAAGCAATCATTTTATTGCAAGGCATGAGTCCGAAATATATAGCACCCGGCCAGGGTTTCCGAAAACCACTGAATGTTTTTGTTGCGGTAGCCCACCAGTAGATTTTTTACCTAGATTTTTGACCACTGTCAATGACTTCCATAATTTAAACTAAGGTCTTACAATATTCTTTGGTCTATTAGAATCTTTGGCACGCTATGTCCGAATACAGCTCGATGAGAAATCTGCATCGTGATGTTTCATTACTTGACCTTGACCTTTCACCTTGGCATTATAACTCATAACATTAATTTTATAAATAACCCTCCAGTACAACAAATCAGAATGTTCCAACAGACAGCAATTAACTACATTCAATTTATTTTACATAGTTTAACCTCTACTTGAACTTCTAACGTGACTTTAAGCTCAAATAACCCAAGAACTTCACTTGGGTTCTTGAATAACAGCCTAGAAGTTATTCACACTTCAGAAATCCTTACATTGAACATTATGAATAATTTCGTAAAAATAAGTAAACCCAATAAACTTTTTTTATTTACTGTGAAGTTAAAGATGAGAAATACACTATATATTTCTTTTACCAAGGGTAAAATTAAACAAAACTAGTCAAATTGAAATGCGTTGCCCCTATATATTTTAATGATACGGGCATCTTGCTACTTTATCTTACCAAATCAGTCATGAAATATTTAGTTACTTCCTTATTTACTTTGAATTTATTAGACAAAAGGAAAATTTAACCACAAAGCGTTAATTTTGTATGTTATACTAGTATTTAGCAGAATTTTATGTTGGTATTTTTGTGATCAAGAGGAAATATTTGTCATCTCAACAACACAATAACTTCATTGAATCCAATCCATCAAAATACCTTTTACGGTTTTTTTCCAAATCCCACTTCTTATTCACTCCAATTTTCAGTAGACACTGTGGAGTTTTATTTTTAATTTCTTCAATGTAATTACATTTATGCTAATGATTTGCAGATATTATCTGAAGACGATATTATTTCATTTCAAAAGGAAAGTCTATAGATTATAAATAAACTCTCTATGCAGGAAAAGTACACTATAAGACTGTAACATACCTTCCAACATTAATCGTAAAAATGTATATAGATTTAAATTTTACAGACAAGAGTGACTATCCATAGGGTGATTATTCAAAGCTCTTTTGATTACATAAAGATGTAATCAAACTTTGACCTTACAAAATCCTCATTATCATATACTTTTAGATCAGAGGAACGTTTGGTAAGATAATTATTTAGTGTAATCTTTTTTGTGTTATTATGTACAACACATACAATTGTTAACATAACCATTGTCTACATAATGAATCCTTATTTCACACAAATTATTGAAGATATCTGTAACTTTTTTATCCTTATGGTATCCTAACACCAGCAACATTAACAAACATCCTCGCAGCTCAAGAAAACTTTATTTCAAAAATGCTCCAAACATGTCGGCTGTCTTATCACTTATCAAATGTCAAATCCTCTTGATTAGGACATTAACATTACGGATTTACTTAAAGAACATTAAGTAACACTCCACGACAGGTATGGTATAGGCCATCAGGTACAGAATCTATATGATATAATGAACCTTTCCATTTACTTCAAAAAATAGCTAAACCATTTTACTAATATAGACTATGTATAAATTAAAATTAAGACATTGATAAATACAATTTTTAAAAACTTTTTAATGAAAACAACAACTAGTATTTTACAACAACTAGTGTTTTACTTTTTAATGAAAACAACTTAATATTTAACTGAAAAAAGTTTAATGTTATGCCTTAAACAAAATGTTTTCAACGCATAAAATGTGCCCGACTGCATAATGTGACCACAATGTATCAATATTATTATTTATAAATTCAATAAGATAATATGAAACACGATTTGTAGCCCGAGGTAAAATAAAAATATTGAAGCAATATTAACTAACAGGGTGTCTCTCCAGGGTTTCATGAATTCAACGTGCTACCGGGGTGTTTGCCATTTACTAATGACACTGCCATAAACAGAATCAACCTTGTCATCTTGTATTTTTATCTACAGGGAATTTAAAAGCAACAAGTCAAGTAAAATCGTTTAAATAAGCCAAACATGATTTTCAAGACACTCGTTTGAAAGCTTTCTCATGGAAAATTACTTACCATATAACAGTCCCAAGAATCCGAAGCCTAATAAATCAGTTTTAATTGAATACCAGGTTTAACTCTCGCAGAGTTAAATGGGCCAGGCGTGTCGAGTTTCTGCGCGATGTTATTTTTACCGCTCGGTTCAAGCGCTGACCTCTCGCCCTCGCCACTCAGAAAGCTCAGACGTTCCAGCTATTTATCTTCAAAGGGCCTCTGAGATTTCTGATTTGATACTCTTTCCTATACGCTCACGTCCATCAGAAATAATGACTTGAGGGGATCTGGTTTAAATAATTATGTCAATTCGCCTTAAAATTTCTGCAAACAATTACCATTTTTTTTAATTTGTATTGTGTGATTTTCCGTTAAGATTTTATTTTTTAACTTAGATTTAACTATGATTAAATAACTACGAGTACGTTCACAATAATATTGAGTTCTATATTGACAAATTTACATTATTCGGGCAAATAAGACGCTTATTCTGTAGTCTACAGTGAATCAAAATTGTATTTCTGATGCAAAATTGCAGATTTCTGGTCACACGTCTATGAATTGATGTGGATGATTATCAAGTAAGTAATAATGAAGTTTTATGTTTTATGACAGGCCAGGATGTGTAGTGTTGATGTTCTCCGTACAGTCTATTTTTCCTATGACTAGTCTGTTCTTCGGTGTGAAGTATTTTTTTGGGGAATATCTAGTATTGGCAATTTCAACCGGTGTTTTATTTTACAAAAATGGTGTATTAGGCCTATAATGGGGCAATTAAGAATTGAATCCTGTATGCCCGGCATTTAAAGATTTAAAGATTTTTAAACATCTCGGCATTTTAACGCTGGCGCATGGCGTTGCTTATTGGTTTTGAAGCCTGTATGTTTGTAAAAAAGAACGAGAATCAGTTTGTTCGCAATGGTTTTTTCCATAATTATCCAACTAGGTCGAGAAACTTGTTAACTGTTTTGGAGCACTCGTCTAAAAAATTTGAGGAAGGGCCTTACCACATCTGTAGTAGCTTCTTCAATAGACTCCATCAGAGAATCCGAGAAGAGCAGAGTATTTTAGTTTTTAGAAGAAAATGAAAAGAATATTATTTAGATAAATGTTATTACAATTTAAATTATGCTCTGATAGGTTAAATTCTTGTTATTTACTTATAATATCTTATATATATATACTCGATATATGTAATTACTACGGTATATATTATTGTGACGTGTTCCATTGTACAATGCATTGAGAACGAATAAAATAAGTTTGACACAGATGCTGGTACACTTTTACAATGGCAATTGAAAGTTTCCTCCTGCATTTATAGTCAATGATTGTATTTGTCCCGTGTTGATGCTAGCATTGTTGTCGACAGATAGAGCGGGAGAAGGCCGACCTGAGTGTGCAGGTCATTTCCCTCTCCGAGCGGCTGGAGGAAGCGGAAGGAGGCGCCGAGAGCCAGGTATGCCAACTTCCGTCACTAAATTATCCATGTGTATTGTTATATTAATATTATATAACAATTCAAATTTATACAAAAATTTAACTTATTACTTATTAATTTAACTGATGAAAATATTGATTTATTGATTTACTCAGAACTCATAAATATGGATTTAACTGAGTCTGTTAATTGATCAATTGATAGTAGATTTGTTTCTGTAATCACAACTAATACAAAATTAAATATAGTGGTACTTACTTAAATCAACATCGTTTTACTTCTAGTATAGTAGTTAGATGTTGGATTCAGTATAAGCTTCAAGGTCAAATTACTTCAAAAGCATGTGAATTATTTTTTAGTAAGAAGCAATCAGCAAAAACTTACGATTAGATTAAACCCGCGTCACAAAGCTCAAGATTGTTATGCAGGTCCAGAGTTTGACATTCAAAAACAATACGTGCCAGTCTCATAATTTAATTTTTTAACACTGAATGTTCTACCTATAGTCAATTGGTGATTATCATATTAAATTTATTACAATGTAAGAAAGCTTACGTACATATTTCATGACTGCCCAAACCTTGGATAACTCAAAATTATCCATTCCTATTTTTAGAAAACAGAGAAGACTGGATATTGAAGAATAATTACCATCTACAAACGGCTTTTCCAAGCTTTGTATCTTTTGGCTGAACCAGAACTTTAGACGAAGCTACTTTACTATGAATTAACTAGGAGTAAGCTCTTTTATCGCGTGGTTGGATGAACTCCAATACAAGCCAAATTCACTGCCAAAAAATTAACACTGGAGAAAAATTGCGTTTATTAAACCATGGAATAATAAAAATAAAGATAAATTCAAATAAAAATGCTAATTTAATGTTTTTTTTATTTTTGGAATCGAATTGCTAAAAAACGGTTCAGGGGATTTGCTTTAAAATGTAACGGCATATTTTCGGTGTGCTATTAAATATGTGCAAAATTTGAAAACGATCAGTGTAACCGTTTTTGGTTAACGCTTAACGTACACTGACATACAGTCACATACATACAGAATATACAGCCGTCACACACACAGTGACGGTGAACGAGTCTTTGACTCCGCTAATTCATAGATTCAGTTCACTTCGTTCTTTTATCATTTATATTTTCTAGATTTTAACGTTAACACTAAAAGACAGGGGTGGATTTACATATGGGCTTAAAGGGCTATAGCCCAGGGCGGCAGAATTCGGGGGGGCGGCAAAATAGTGAGAGAAATCACAATCGGCCTCTGAAACCGTAGAAATAGCCTTGCTCAGGGTCCGTAACAGGCAAAAACGGTCCTAAAGGGCCACAACGGGGCAAAAAAGCACACCGCACGAGTAAAAAATAAAAAAAAAGGTCACCACTTTTGCCGAGGCGTGAATCCTGCCGTCGGCCGGCCTACTCCTATTTAGCCCAGGGGCGGCAAATTTTCAAATCCGCCTCTGCTAAAAGAGCTCCCCCAAAAACGCAAGTGTTAACCGCAAATATTTCCTCTCTGTTTTAACATACATTACCTATTATTATGTGCAAATAATGCTCTGCCACCTCCAAAGAACTAAAAGTGAAAGTTTGTATCAATCAGCCTCTGTGCTGACTGTAGTGAGCTGACGGGTGTTGGAAGTCGCTAGGCAGCAGCCGGTGCTAACGTTACGGAGCTGCTCCGCGGGTTGCATAGTTTTGGTTTTCACATTTTTGTTGCATCGCATTAACGTGAACTCACTTTACTTTACTTTTTACTTTTTCTTGAAATGGCGACCTACCCAGGTAGGTATTTTAAGCCAAGTATGAATGACAGATGAGTGAAGAATGATTGTGGCGCGATCTCGTAGTCTTGTTACTGACTAAGGCCGACATGTTCCTTAGACAGGACTGTTAATTAATAGCCCAACAGCCAATGGAAACTAAGGGACCTACATTTTAACGTGGAATACGAACCACAATTTCCTCGGTTAACAGTTTTACGAATTGGTCTAATTATGAGGACGGTCCTATGAACGTAGTATTCAATAGTGCGGACGTTAATCCCCACTAAGGAACACCGCGTCCACAAGCTATCGCTCATAACTATCCACAATTCGTGACCTCCGAGTAGCTGGATTACAGGACACGCCACAGTCCCTGGAGTATTTTACTGTATGAACGCTTTTCCAATACCAATGGTGTTTTCTTTCAGTATCTACTTTTCAGTGCACACCCTATTGTCTTTTCTGACCTTTCCAAATCGCCTATCTACGGTTCTGTATTCCTGTGTTGTACGGACATTTTTTTCTACCTCTCCAATTTCCTATTCTTCGACGAATCTTGGTTTTACTTACCTACATCCTATCTAACTTAAATTTTTCCTACTTGTGGGAGCCTTCATTGCCCGTGTTTGTTACATCTTGACCCATCTTAGTCTACCACCATCTCAATCCTTCTTCCCCTCTCCCTTCACCCTCCTACTTTCTCAATCTTTTCAACCTTACCATCCTCTTTTTCCAACTCCAGGTTCCAGCCCAACTACCCTCCCTATCTTTCCCTTCTCTCTCTCTCTCTCTTTATCATCCATCTTTCTCATTCACCTCAATCCTTCCTTCTTTTCCCCTTCATCTTCCTACTTTCTCAATATTCTCAACCTAACTATCCTTTTTTTCAACTTCTAAGTTCAAGCCCTTTATTTCAACCTATCTAAATGTACCACTCCCTCTATCTTACCTTTTCTCTTTCTTCATCCTCCAGCTCTCTCATCTTTCTATAAACTTTACTTCTAATACTTGCGCCTTCCATAAATGGCGCATACGTTTTAAACGAAAGGGAAACTCGTGCTTTGCAATGCAATTTGTATTTTCTATAGGGTCTAAGGGTAAATCCTATGTAACTTTCATTTTGCTTACTTTTTTCCAACTCCAGGTTCAAGCCCAACTACTCTCTCTATCTTTCCCTTCTCTCTCTCTCTTTATCCTCCATCTTTCTCATTCACCTCCACCCTTCCTTCCCTCTCCCTTCATCTTCCTACTTACTCAATACTATTCTCCTATTACTATTCTCCTATCCTATTCTCAACCATACTATACTCATTTTCCATTTCTAGGATCAAGCCCTTTATTTTAACCTATCTTAATCTACCACTCCTCCTTTCTCTTTCTTCATCCTCCAGCTCATCTTACCCTTCTATATACTTTACCTCTTAATATTTGTACCTTCTATAAATGGCACATACGTTTTAAACGAAAGGGAAACAAATGTTTTGCAATGCAATTAGTATTTTTATAGGGTCTACTGCAATTAAATATTTTAATTGAATCGACTTTATATTGACGTCAATATCTGCTCGGACAGTTCGAGATCAACAAGAAGCGGGACACTGAGTTGAACAAGCTGCGCCGACTGCTGGAGGATGTCCACCTGGAGTCGGAGGAGACGGCGGCGCTGCTGCGCAAGAAGCACCAGGAGGTGGTCAACGACTTCCAGGAACAGCTGGACCAGCTTGCCAAGGCCAAGGCCAGGTGGGGCGAAATGCACCTCGTAGCGAGACTGAAATAGACTTAATAAAAAAGGTTAAAGGTCTGTAGTCCACCTCAGGATCCAAAATCTTCCTTAGGGATTACGATTGTTTCAGCATTTGTATGCCATCTTCAGATTCATTGATAAGAACTTCTTGCCATATGGATTGGTGCGTCAAAAGTTTAAAAGATGTAAAAAAACATAAACAAACACAAACACGGATACGAATTTTCACGAGTGTAGGCCTACTGAAACGATCGTAGTCCCTAAGGACAATTTTGGATCATAAGGCGGACTACAGGTATTTTAACCTTTGATCATTTTTTGACCTATTTTGATCATTGATCCGAAACACCAAAGTACAACTGGTCTTGCCAGTCTTGCTATGAACAGTTTTTCATTTATTTACGTCATACTACACAGAATGATCTGTTTTCTGTGCCTTACTCTCGGCTGGAAAGTTACTCTTTGCCGATAACTGGACGGTAAATTTACCGTGCAGTACACAGTAAATTTACCGTGCATTAGCAAACAGAAATAACGGAAGTAAACAATCAAAACAATCAGCTGGTCGAAGCAAATCGACGTTTAAAGCATTTTTATTCAGTACTTCAGAGGAATGTAGTGGCAGCGCTGCTGACAGTGGCAACAGTTTGTTTGTTTACTAAGGCTGGGTTTGAAGAATTGGAAAACGTAGTAGTTTATGCAAAAAAAGTTATGATTTAAAAAAATGTTTTTTTTTCTGAGCAGTATGATGTAAAGTATCGTACGTCAAACGCCCGGAAACACGTACTCGCATCGTACGTACTCGCATGAAAATCCCGCTCTCGCCTCTGGCTCGCACGGGAACTATTACGCTTGTCCGGTAAAACACAGTACTTACCGGTCTATTAACGTATATCACTGTTTATGGAAATGAAAGAATGGTGTTTTTTGGGTCTAAAGGCCTCAAAATGAAAACTGTAGTTCAGCACTTAAGTCTCTCCGTGCCGCCTACGGTAAAGCTACTTCCCTGTAGGGGGAAATTCGCTAAAGGCTCCCCGGGCGCTGGAAAACGACGGACGCGCCGCCAAACAACAATTTTTGCACTTTGGATGGTTTCAAAAGGTTTCACGAGTGTCGGCAAACACCACCAAAACACACATTTTGCCCAGTTAACAATTTCAAAAGGCTCCCCGGTCGCCGAAAACTCTACAAAAATACACGATTGCACTTTGAACCGTTTGAAAGGGCTCTTTGGGCGTCGCTGCGGACGCTAGGGCTACTGCGCCAGCTCTGCCGGTGCCCTTTCCTTGTTGTTCTTTAGCGCCCTATTCTTCCGCACGTTCCACATGAGCTTTGCTGGGAATAAGCATAAAAATAAGCTCGGTATTTTTATTTTATTTTTTATTTTGGCTCGTAAATGCGCCCCAAGGGTATTGGGCCTATTGGGTAGTCCGGCCTTGAGTACTTGTATAGCTAAAATATGGTTCTATTAACATGTAGGTCTAGTTAATTATAAAACTCAAAATGAGTTTAAGTACAATCGATTCTTTCGAACCGAGGAGATCGCGTCGTTGCTTAGGATGAAGCACATATGTGGATAAAATTATGGTTTTACGTTCTTGGAAGAATTTCTCGGGTTGGAATGTATTGACTCACTAAACCTGACTTCTCTGCTCTCACAAACGAAAAGTAGGTCAGCGACCTAAAGTTGTTCTTCATAACCTATAATAGTCTATCTATATTAATAACCGTTCAAAGGATTTATCGCCGATAAGACTCTGTTTTTAGTCTTTATTACTCGTTCTCTTTTACAGTACTCCGTTCAATGTGCCTTTATACTTGTTAAACGTACCACACAAACGTATACCGTTCGTGCCCGCGTTTCCGCGCAGTTCGCGCATGCGTTACGTTACATTATACCAGCCGGTCTGCACAAATATGGCGTCGCCGCCGCCGCCAGCGCAGAAATAGAACTCTCACTCACTTCCCAAATTCCTCTGGACGAGTGACATACTAGCCTCGGGAGAAAAGCATTTTCCATAAGGGAAACAGAGGAAATCGCCATAATCTGTTTACGTTTTGACGGAGGAAGATGTTGAAAGGAGCGATTTGATTATCATGTTTCGTCACCTACTGTGTGTAGACAATGTTAAAATGGTCTGGAAAATACGGAACCTTCAGCCAATCAGGCAACTGGATTGAACTTTTCAAAGTGGCAGTAATTTCTTTCGTTTTGAAATAAGCTTAATATCTCAAAAACTGTATATTTTGTTAACAGTTGTATGATACCAAAAAGGTGCGAAATTTGATTTTTAATATGGTAATGCATATTTTTATCAGGATTGCGACACATATTAACTTCCATGTTAACAGGGATAACTTCCACGCACAGGCCAGAGGCCCACGTGGGGGGGGGGGGGAATGCAAGGTAAAAGGAGGCCGCCACCCTCTTTTCAAATATGAGAATAAGAAATAAGAATATAATTGAGAGATTTTAAACACATTTTATGTTGTTAACACTGCAAATTCCGTAACCAAATAGGTCTTATAAGTCCTTTTATTTTGAATAAGTTTGGAGTTTGATTATACCCCAAGTTATTTAGATCTATAAACTTGTTCTTCCGTAACCTATAGGTCCAAATAGGGAAATAGGGCAATTGGTGCTTATATTTACATAATATAAGTTTGAAGTTTATACACCAAGTTGCTTTAAATGAGAAACGTTTTTATAAAACCTTCACAGACAAACAAGCTAAAAACCGGCCAAATTAATTAGGTCCTAATTAAGGGTTTTTCCTTTATTTTTCTTCTTGAAACAAATTTTTACATTTTGTGGCTAACCATTGTTAACTTTGAATGTATAGAATACGTTGACAACTGTTAACCAATTTCACTAAAAAAAACTCATGATAAAACCAGTTTGTACTTAATTAATTGATTAGCGAAATAGTGGCTCTTATCCCACGTTAAACTGTGGATCCTTATTTCTATTCACCATTTAATTCTATTGTGGGCTATTAACTAACAGTCCTGTAGAACAGGACAGAAACATATTAGCCTATTGTGTCAGGTAGAAACATATTGGCCTTTGTCAAAGTAATGATTTTGTGTTGGTTTTTAAGGAGAATCTAAAATTTGGTATTAGCTTTCAAGCAAAGCAGGTGAATTTGCTTATAAGCTGGTGGATTTGTCATTGGCCATTGGCCAGGGTCCTTTCCTTAACCATTGTATCCAACTTAATTTTAACACAATCAAAAATGTTTGATAAAAATAACGTTCATTTTGTAAATAAACGTTCATTTCAGCAGATTATGTTTTGTTTCAGAACTGACAAGGAGAAGGCAAAGTTCCAACAGGAAGTTTATGAACTCCTCTCACAAATTGAATCCTCTTCTAAGGAGAAGGTAAACAGTCTCAGGATGTTCAAACTTAGTTAAAGAAAAAATATTTTGTCAAGATATAGAACCTTAAACTTTTTTGGTGGCTTATAGTGATTGTCATTTCAGGTTTTGGGCCCTGATTTTTGGTTGCAAAAGTAAAAATCAATAACATGTTTTAGTCTTTTCTTCTCATAGTAAATGAACTATTTACTAACTGAATGAGGACTAAAGGAGTTATTTATATTAGGGTCTATTCAATATTTGTATGAGGATATTTTATTTTGTTTTTCATAAGTTGGGTTTGTTACGGTACCAAAATATTACCACTACATATGGTGCCACTTCAATATCTTACCAAAATCTTACAAAAATCTTCCACTACATGTATTTTAATCCTTACACGGAAAAAGGAGACAAGCAGTTCTTGGGAGAGAAACATAATTAGGAGTGGTTTCAGATGGTGGAGTTTTGAATTCTCTGCATTGAAATTTTACTTTAAAAAACTGCCCTCATGAGTAACTGTGCTATTTTTTTCTGATTTTATGATTCCCAAGAAATCATTTAAAGTTGCACATATACATAGCAACATCACGGTGCTACAGTGCAATACGGTGTTTTATGGTTGTTGCCTTTTGCATTTCATATAGTGGACAACCATCATTTTTCAAGACACCCCAACATTTTTCTCAAGATTAAAAGATATCTCTTTTAATCTTGAGAAAAATGCCTATAAACCATGCACAGTTTTGCTTTGACAGAGCTGATCTGGTAAGAAGAGTGGTGTTTACGAATACTTCAACAATTCACAGCGGTAATATATCCTTCTTCTTTGTTTGAAATATATCCTTTTTATATTTTTTTTATTGTTCTGACCGATCAATTATTTGCTTGCAGATTATCCTGAGCAAACAGGTGGAGAAGTTGGAAGTGACCATCCATGAACTGAACATCCGCATTGAGGAATTGAACCGAACAGTCATCGACATCACCTCGCACAAGACTCGCTTATCTCAGGTGAGAAAACGAACACATAGATGTGAACCATTTTTGGTATGACAAATATATGTATTTAGTTTCTGATTTCATGTTTGACCCTCTTGCCAGTGCTAACAAGCCAGTGCTTGAAAGGTTCATCTTGATTTTTATTTGAAAAAAAGAACAAATAGTTTTCACTATTATTACCAAGATTTTGTGTCACATTAAAAAATTCACTAAGTTTACTTGGTATAATTTACCATGGTAGTTAATTAACTGGTAGGCCTGATTTCACCAGACTTTAAACCACCGTTAAGGCTTGGTTACTTAAATTTAATCAGCTGTTTAATACTATTTTCCTACCTTTAACGAACAGTTTATTTACCGACCCTTAACTAATGTTTGGTGAAATCAGGCCTTAAATGGTATATTTTTTTACTCTCTTCTGCCCTCTGTTTGCCTCTTTATTAGGTACCTTTTACTGTGGTTGAATTAAAGAAAGCAACAGTATAGATTTTGATCAAGGGCATTGAATAAGTGATTCTTGTAAAGTCATCAATAACAGACTTATACAACAAATAGTGTGTGCTCGACTGTACATTCAGTTATGATGGAAACATCTAATGGTAACTATGGTATGAAAATACTTAAACATAGTTACATCCCGAAACGCTGTTTTTTCTTTAATGAATTTTAGAAACAACAACTGACTTTTCTCACGTTTGTGATTGCAGGAGAACATTGAGTTAGTCAAAGAAGTCCAAGACTTGAAGGTGAACATTGAAAATGCAACTTACCTCAAGAGCCAACTCGCCAGCCAGCTGGAGGATGCTCGCCGCCGCCTCGAGGACGATGAGAGGGTAAGGAAAATAAAGTAATAAATTTAACAAAAATAATTATAATAAACATAATTTATATTTGCAAATACAGAGGTTCCAAAGAGCTTAGTTTGGTTTATCTTTTAATATTATTAACAGCGAGTATTTTATCTTTCGTAAAGAAATTATGTAATTCATCTATAAATGTGATTCAAGATGATTTTATGGACCAATAAAAGAGACCTAGTAAGAAACATCAATCTTTGCTGCAAAGCCAAAGAAGAGGAAGAATTGGTAATTTTTTTAGGATATCGCTTTTTAAGTTTTGGAGTCAAATTCTACTGTATGATTTATTTTTAAAATCTTATAGTCAAACATTTAGTGATTTATCCACCTATCGTGTTGAGCAAAGTTATGTGATGGTGACTTTTATAGACGAGACCTCTGAGACTTACATAAACTCACTAAGACAGCTAAAAGCGATATTAATAAAATTCGACCAAAAAACTTTTTCAGAGGTAAACTAGCATTAAAGAGTTTTCATTCGGCAAGTTTTCATTCACATGCAGGCCTACAGTAGACTCTCTCTTATCTGGCATTTAACCAGAATACACTACATGGAAAAGACATCTTTTCTACTGAACGACTTTAATCAACACTTTGGTTTAACCGGACGTGATCGGCAGGAAGTGGATAGTGCTGTATCAACGATTCTTAATTAAAAGCTTTGAGATCAGTAATCACATAATCAGATTTTTGGCTTATACAGCATACATCACAATTCTAATCAACATTATTAATTACAGTACCAGGAATGCCGGTTTTACTGGAAAACCTATCATCTGGACAGATCTCAGTCCAGAGGAGTCTGGATAGGAGAGACTACTGTAGATTATGAATAATATTATTCTAAGAGCAAATCTCTCCGACAACAAGTTTGAAACATAACTAGTTCTGCTTGCAGTTTTGTTTTTTTTTGTAGGGGGGATTTGGTAGTCTGGGTTTTCCCACCCCACAGGAAAATACTGTGAGGCACTTCAGCCATTATTTTACCTTCTTTTTGTACGGCTACTGGAAAGGAAAGGAAGCTTTCCTTTCATTATCCCTTAGGCTCACAGCCTTTAGTAGATTAATGCAAGGGAAGCAAAAGGAAAAAGGAACAGGTAGATGGAATAGGTTTGGCCAAGCTTAGACTGGGTGGGCAAAGGTATACCTTTATCCAATGGATGCTGGAACACGGCTTTGAGGGTGGCCCTCAAAGCTGAGGGTGGCCCCACGGCTGGAGGGGGGGGGGGGGTGGCCCTCATATTGGCCCTCATCTCGGTCGCCAGAATACCCCCCATCCACCCTGCAGTCAAGCTCAGCCTCCCCTGGTGGGGAGCTGAAATCACTTACTCAAAGACAGCTACAACACTGCCTCCAGTCATGACAACTTCCATTACTATACCCAGTATTGGTACCTAATCTAGCGAAAGCCAGTTAGGATCCCACTGACGCCTGGCTGTGGTTGCAGAGGCGGTCGCTGCTGGAGGCGTCGCTGCGCCAGGTGGAGGTGGAGCTGGAGTCGGTCCGAGTGCAGCTGGAGGAGGAGTCCGAGGCTCGCCTGGACATGGAGCGACAACTGGTCAAGGCCAACGGCGAGGTGTCTCTGTACAAGAGCAAGTACGAGACCGAGGCCCAGGCCAGGGCTGAGGAGGTCGAGGAGCTCCGGTGAGTGGCAAAACCTTTTTTATTCTTTTTTTAAAGAGGGCCATGGCTTCACTTGACCACGGTATTGTAACGCAGCTAAATTAGCTTATTGTGCACACTCGGACACAGGCCCTCATTCTCCATGAAATCCCAGGTCCTTAACGAACCTTGAGATCCTCTTGACAATGGTTACGTGTTCCGCTACCACTCCTGATGGTGCTGCAGTATTCTCTTAGACTGTATGGTTCCTTCTACTCGTTCCCAGCTCCTTCGATGTTCTCTTCCCTTCCACTGGCGAATGGTTCTTCCTACTGTGCTGTAGGCAACTCCGCACGAAGGCTCCAGACCAATGAGTGGGCTGTCAGCTCTTAGCGCCTTCATTGCCAGCAATTCCTTTGTGCCCTGGAACCCAACTATTACCTTGTTGCTCTCACCGAGGGTTCTTAGGCGTAGAGCTGTGGAACACAAGGGGCCCCAACATAAAAAAGTTTGTTTTTGTTACCAACGACCAACAATAAAAATCCAAATAAAAATTATTTACTTATGTTTTGTAAAGTTGTTCCTCTACTCGCATGTCATTTAAACCAATAGTTTTTAAGTAAAATGTTCATTTTTACCAAATTAATCGATAAAGTCAAATTCATTTTTATACTTTATCATTATTACATGTATTTGATATGAGATGAATCATTTGGCTAAACAAAGAGGTCGGATCAAGTGTTATACATTTCTTAAGTAGGCACTGCCTTTTCACCCTCTTACTGGGCGAAGGTTGGTCACCGTGTGCGCTGTACACACACGCCAAAACGCGCACACAAGCCAACAATAAGGTGCAATAAGGGTCCGATGCACACATAAGTCAGCTTCTCCGACAGAGCAGAGCTGGCCATATCTCAACATATAACGCTCCGATGGATTTGGATATCAATGCAAAAATTTTCATGCAGCGATCAGGTAGGTTAATTTTGCTTGATTGAAATTGTTGACAAACCTGTGGTTGCAGCCGCAAGTACACCACGCGGCTGCAGGAGCAGGAGGAGCACATCGAGTCGCTGGTCGTCAAGATCAACAACCTGGAGAAGCAGAAGTCGCGTCTGCAGAGCGAGGTTGAGGTCCTCATCATCGATCTCGAGAAGGTCTGTGATTTTTAAATGAGTATGTATGCTGTAAAGTTATAAGATTTTTTAAAAACCATTTGAAATATATTAAATTTATATACATACATTTTCACCTGCAGTTACACAAAAAGCGGAGCATTACACAAATGCTTTGCTAAGCTTTGAAAATTAATTTTGCACAGTTAATGTGGATTAGTTTGACACTCAATACTTACACTCTTTATTGTTCAACTCAGACTAATATCACAACAATAATATCATAAATCCAGGAGAAGGGTGCCTTAATGCAATAAAAGTTAAGAAATTAGCTGTACAATTTTTTAGCTTTATAGTATTTTAATACTAGATTTTGGCAATTTTTTGTATAACCTGTAAAATAATGCTTGCTTAAAGTGAAATTTCATAATCTCTTTATAGTTTGACGTTTTGATCCTTTGACCCCCCCCCCCCTGAAGTCTACTGAGGGTCAGCGGAGTCAATTCCTTTGTTCTTGGATAAATATAATATAAATATATTGTTATTGGAGCCACTAATTCCATTCTTGAGGCAAAAAGTATTACACGCTTTTCATATCTGACATTCTGAAATTCCTTCATACAAATTCATTTTTACAATCTCGGGATATATTTGGGAGACTTTTTTCTTAAAAACTCACCATGTATAATACAACTATCAGGAGAACTAAAGATAAATTGTGAAATTTGTCTGAGTCAATGTCTATTATTTCATCAACAATTTTTTATTTCAAATAAGTAACACTTCATTACATTATTTGCACCAGTGCTTCTCTCTGATCTGAGCTGTGTGGTAAATAAATAAATTAATTCAACCACAACTTTAACATTAAGCCGGTATTATTTCGTTTTTAAGCTAGTTCCAATTTTTTCACAATTTGAAAATACATGGCTTTTTTTGAAAAGCAACCCTCACAACCGTGCTCTGCCTGCAGGCCAACAACACAGCCCGAGAGCTGCAGAAGCGCGTAGAGCAGCTGGAGCGGATCAACATCGACCTGAAGACGCGACTTGAGGAGACGAGCGCGCTGTTCGAGCAGACGCAGCGCGACCTGCGCAACAAGCAGGCCGAGCTGCAGCGCGTCGGTCACGAGCTCGAGAAGACCCGCGAGCAGAAGGACTCCCTGGCCCGCGAGAACAAGAAACTCTCCGGTGAGTATATATAATAAATATTTAAATAATATATAATAAACATATAAATAATATATAATAAATATATAAATAATATATAAATATATCGTCTCTCGATTACTCATACCTCAATATCTCGATACCGTAACTCTAATTTTTTACAATTCCCCGAGGAAAAATCTGACTAAGTCTAAATAACAACCATGCATGATTCAAAATAATTTCTCAGTAATATTTTATCTGAAAGTCAAAGCAACTCAAAAATTACCTCAATAGCTCAATGTTCAGTGGATAACTCAAATTTAACTTGGACTTTACCAATATAAGACCAAGTTTACCTCTGTATCTCGAAGTTTACTGAATAAACTTCTGTAAGTTGAAACCCCAGCGTATAAGTCACAACGGTCAATGAGTTATGTCCAGTCCAACATCACTATTATTTAACCTTGTAACTTAAATTTTATTTTGGTTTACATCTATATTTCAAAATTAGCTCGAATTTCCCCTGTTAGCCAAAATAAAGACGTACCTCTATAACTTGAACTATGTCTGAGTCAAACTATATGTAATTTAAAGAAAATTAATATTCCCGTGGTATTTCGAGTTAGGTACCTACTTTACCTTGCAGTGGTAATGATTGCAGTGGTTTTGAGGATTACGATTGTGATCCAGGGTATTTTTACTCCTGATATTTAGGGAAGCCTCCCCCCCCCTTATGGTTCCCTACTTCCTAAACTTTATTTTATTTTGTTATGATCAGGGTGTGGGGGATGATGTGTATGAGCACAACTTTATAGAAATTCTTCTTTGTGATCATGGAAATTTAATTATTTATTACCTGTGCAAACTATTAATTTGTTTTCTTTATTTTGTTTTTTGTGATTCTCATTTTTTTCTGTACCCCCCCACACAAAACTCTTTAAATGAGCAAGATGCACTATGAATCTACTTTCGAAGCTCCCCTCTTGATAATACATGGTGAAACCCTCCACCATCCTCGATAACTCTACTGGTACTGTTTTTGGTGATGGTGATTTTATGTTTTGATTTTGATTATTGCAGACATTTGCCATCACTGATAGTAAAAAAAAGTTTCACGATGTTTCAGGATCTGTAATCTGATCTTGTCTTCAAGTGGAAAAAAACCAGGTTTTCTGAACATCCCAGATTCCATATCCTGAAATGTCATAAAAAATCAGTGATGGTTCACAGGAAAGTTATTCTCAAGGTTGAAGAGACAAATCCACTTTTAAAACTTAAAGTCCTAAATTTCTCGACATTTTTTACTTCTACTCTAAAATAAAATGACTATAGCCTGAGGAAATCCCTTTAGAGCAATCGATGAAAATAACTTGCTCTTGATGTAGCTAGCTTTTTCCCTCCTTTCTTAAAATGTATTAAAAGGCTCTACCAAAAGCACCAAAAATACGGAAGTACTCAAAGTCAAAATAGATGTCACAATGATAGAATACACAGAAAGTTAAACAGAATATCATCTGTTGTGCTCACACAAAACGCGTTATCTCACTAATTTATGATTCCAGACGACCTGCACGACGCTCGCAACTCGCTGGCCGAGTACAACCGCCGCCTGCACGAGCTCGAGCTGGAGCTGCGGCGCCTGGAGAACGAGCGGGAGGAGCTCACCGCCGCCTACAAGGAGGCCGAGGCCGTGAGTAGACGATGCGAGGCACTAGCTCAAAAAAGGAACCAAACCCAAAATTGTACAGGGTGTTTTTTTTAAAACGCAACCCATTTTTAAGATTGAATAATGCACATATAGGTATGAAATAAGTATTGTGTTATGGATCTTTACGTTTAATACAATCTATTATTTAAGTTTGATCACATTTAGTTTACCTTATATGCTCAAAAATTCCGCCAGAGGCGTTTGAATGAAGTTATGCTCTCTCCATCAAATTCCCGAACATGTGTTGCTAGGTGCCTCTATAAATTTTTTCATTAAATTTTTTTTATGTTTTTTGAGGTGCTGAATATCTTGTGAATTGTTTTCGTAGGATAATTACTACTTTACATGTCTGTGGCAAATTTCATTCAGATCTGACTATTTTTACGCGAGTTATCGTGCTTAAAGACACACACATAAAAAACGCAACCCAAAACTTGATTTTATCGGTGAAGGATTATTTCCTCCCAAGATCCCCGGATTTGACCCACTATATTATTTTATTTGGGGATGCATAAAAAGTAAGGCCTACGAAAACAGTTTACAGGATATTCAGCACCTTGAAACAAACATAACAAATTTAATGCAAGAAATTCAAAGAGGCACCTTGCAACACGTGTTCAGGAATTTGATTGAATGAGCATAACTTTATACAAATGCCAATGGCGGACTGTTTGAGCAAATAATGTAAACCAAATGTGATAAAACTTAAATAATAGGTTCTATAAAATGTACAGATCAATAAAACAATACTCATTTCATATTCATATGTGCATTATTCAATCTTAAAAATGGGTTGCGTTAAAAAAAAAACACCCTGTATTTTTTAAATTTTGAATGAAACATCTTTATGGATGAGAAATAATTTATAACTCAACAAAAAAATTCTAATTCATAAAAATTTTGAAATAAATCATTAGTACCAGGAGGAAATACATCCATTAAATATTAAGGGCGCCAATTTAATATGCTGCCCATAAAATAAAATGGCAGCATATTAAATTGGTGTTCATTAATAAAATTGGAGCCCATTAAACAAATTGGGGCTTATTAAATTGGAGCCCATTAATAAAATAATAATGGCTCTGCTCTGATAAAATAAAAACAATCTCAATGTATCAAACAGCTGTTTTGGTTCAGATTTCCCATAAATGGACACTTTGAAGGGCAGTGGGATTTTTCCCAGTCTTGTGACCAGCTCCTGTTGATTTCTTGTGGCAAAATCCCATATGAAAAAAATCCAAAATCCTTGGATGAAAAAATTATTGCCTGTATAAATGCTTGTTTTAGAGTATAGGATTGAGTAATTATTTATCACTTTCATAACTGATATTCCCCTCTTGTTGACTAATTTTTTTTTACTTTGCTAACAGTTTCACATGTTTCAAAATAATAGCCAAGTAACGAGTTGGAGGCAAATTAGAGCACCAGACTGAATGCAAACCATTCAAATATAAAATGAATATATATAGTATTTAAAGTTAAAGTATAGTATAAGTTTAAAGTTAAAGTTGCTATATATAGTATTTATTTTGGCTAATTTTAGTCAAACAAATTATCGATTATTATTTTGGATTAAAATAAAAAATCTGTGGGGGTAATTAGACAAAATTACGCATTGGTGACTGACGATGTTTTTCTTCGGTCGCAGGGTCGCAAGGCTGAGGAGCAGCGAGCCATGCGATTGGCCGCCGAGCTCGGGCAGTTCCGCCACGAGGCCGAGAAGAGGCTCCAGGAGAAGGATGAAGAGATCGAGTCCATCCGGTGCGTAGTCACGAGGTCGATGTACCTAGTGAGGATCATGGTGAAGCTTTGGGTGCCAAGATGAAAAAGCGCATGTAGATGCTAAGATGTAGATGTGGAACCGCATTTTTTGGGGTTGAGGGGGAATAAATTATATTCATTCTTTATATTAATGAAAACTGTTAAACTATGTCAATCATTGTTTTAAAAAATCAGGTTTAAAACGCTTGAATTTGAAATCCAAGCTTCAACATGTTCCTCACAGGGTATGGGTGCAGAGTTTTAAAAATAAAGCAACTGAAAAAATAAAATTTTTTTTTTTTGCATTAATCAGGAGGTTGATAAAAATGTTAATTAGTTTATTAACGTAGAGAAGAAATATCTCATCCCTTCACTTTTTATTATTTTAAAAGTAATAGCTGAATCCTCATTTGAATTTAAAGTTTGATGTAGTCCATCAATTCCACAATGAATACTTTTGTGTTATTTTCTTAAGTAGCTCCTCTTTGGCACTTATAAGTTCCTTTGTGAAGCACAACTTTTTAAAAACCCATTAAAAATACATAGAAGGTGATCAAGAATAAAAATGAGTAAATGCAAAGCTATTCTCCTCAGGCAAGAGTATTTCAGATGAAAAAAACTCACCTTATTTTTCTTTCGAGATAAATCTCACAATAAAAGATGAATTCTGTGGAACAACGACTGTAAATCAATACTGTGGGGATAAACATTCTACTGGAATTTAACCTACTGATTTTGTATCTACTGAATGATTACATATTGCTGTTATTGTATATACTGTTGTGTAGTACAATGAACTGTATGTATAACAAACACATTATTGATAACAAAGCATTATAATAATTAAATTAAAAAAGTACCTATTGATAAGTTGATATTACCATTACTGGGAAATATGAAAAAAATATATGAGTCAATATGAAAAATCCACATATTGGAAATTACCCAGTATTTGGTATGAATGACTAAAACTCAAAATATATTTTAGTATGACTACACCTGTAAGGTCTCAACCTATTGAATTTTTTTCAATTTAAAATAATTCATAATAAACTACAAAATTGAATTTACAAATGCAAGGACGTGTTGCAACTGTTACAGAGAGTAATGTGGAAGTGGGTGTACATCGTAATAGACTATTAATAAGATACTAGCATCAAGTTATGAAATGCACCTTTTAAATAGACCTCAAGTAGTGACCTTTCATGTAGATCACCAAGTTGGCTTGTAGCTGAGTCACAGTTGCCAACATTCTTGGTATTGCGATCAGAAGAAATACAATAAGGTTTGAAAATAAGGCTTATGATCTACCATTTCCACAGAAATTTAAAATTCATGACAAATTATATGATTGGAAGCACTGAACTCCTAGGTGTATTTAAATTGATTGATACTTAACTATCAATGTAATAATTTTAATAGAAACTGTTGTCCCAGCTCCATTTTTATTGACTTGCCTCTGTTTACATTAAATAATTAACATTTATCATTGCTGTCTGTATGTGTTTAGGTTTCTTCTTCAGCATATTTCATAAGGTTTTAGTGTTTTTTGGGCTTATCTTGATGACAGTTTTTTTTTCCACGAGTTAGAATAATAATTAATTAGGAGGACATTTACAGTTGTATAGTTTTTTCATAAAAATATTGGACTAGATAAAAAGAGATAAAAATTGTTGTTCAAATATATCCCAAGGAAAGTTTTACTGCTTAAAGAAGTACTAATAAGCCTAAAAATGGTAGGGAACTTTAAGATTAAAAAACTTGCTAATTTATCAACATTTTATTATAATTAATCATTCCTGAATATAAGTAGTAAATATACATAGTGATAGCCCTAGCACTTATTTTACTTTCCATAAGATAAAAACTAAAATATGAAGAAATAAATATAAACACAAATTATTAATGGATAAACTACTATTTGTCTTAAATTCAGCACATTAAATATCAACTAGAACAATCAACCAGAAAGGTTAACTGTTATAAAAGCTTTCGGAATGTGGTTGCCAAATTGATTGTTTTAGTGTTTGATAGTCATCAGCCGTAAATAGCGAGCGGGCTTGAGAGCAGGAACGCTTCCAAGAATAGTTGTGTGTCGCGTTCCGCTCTCTCATTGGCCAAAAATCAGAGGTTTTTTGCCAGAGACTGCGCCAATCAGTGTTCCACTGCCCTAGTGCTTAGTGATAGTTCTTGAGCAGGAAGTGTTAAGGTGTACTATTTGTTGAGGGAGTGGCCGTGTATTGCTTAATGTTGATGTAGTGACAGGAGAACTTCTGTGTTCCTATGTGTTCTGTTTACAACATTCCAAAAGGAGAATTTTAGTTTTGTGGAAAAACCAGATATTGTGATAGAACTTTAGTAGTTTTAATCTATTAAGTGCAACATGGATGACTTAGCCCTTGAAGCTCGTTTTCACCCAATGGTAGAATCCACCAAGAATGCACTCAGGGGGAAATCGAGGCTAGCAATTGCGCAAAAACTGTTTTACGACAGCATTCAACGATCTCTTGATGCCAAATCTAGCTCAAGGAAAGCGGTAGAAGCCTTTGAGCATAAACATGCATACCAAGTGCATGAGGCTGTCACAAACACTATGAAACGGCGGCTCAAAACTAAACTCTCCACTCGATTTGTAAACGGAGAAGAAGAATTTCTGAGGCCTCTTGATGAGTTGCAACACGACCTAAAATGTTTTGATTACAAGTCTTCTTCCTTTTTCAAGGACAAAAGGTAGATTAAAAAAAAACATACATTGAAGAGTTAAAATAAATTTTAGCTTCATTACATGAGGGTTTTTTTATTTTATTAGCCTTGAATAAAATAATACTTTTAATTACATTATTTTACTTATGTTATGTTATTTCTACAAAAAATGAAAGCCCCTTATTGCAGGTAATTGGAATTAAAGATATAGTATATCATGTTGTATATCATTTTAAAGGGCACGATGAAAGGAGATGAATGGTTAAAACTAGAGATCTTTACGTTGATAATAAGCAAAGTTACAGCAAATCAAATTTTTAAGTTTTACAAAAACTGCTGCAACTTTTCTTAGGATCAACTTAGAGACCTCTAGTTTTCACCATTCATCTCCTTTCATCGTGCCCTTTAAAATGATATACAACATGGTAGGGTTTCTGTTCAAAAGGTTTTACCTCCCACTTTTTAGATGGAGGGAGTAAAAATTTAGAAGGACCAAAAACATCCTTCCCTAGACTTGTAATGATTCCCTGAAGTAAAATATTATTTAAAATAATGGAAAATGTCAATATAGAGCATGTGTAGTGGATATTTTGTGACATTTGGTTGTTATAAAATAATAATAAATTTACATTTACCCCTCATTACCTTAATAACCGTCCACGTTAGACAGGTAACATATGGTATCATTTTGTTCGAAATTTAATGTAGAATATTTTTGCAAAGTATAATAATTTAGAAAAAACGCACCGTTTTCAAGATATTTGCTAAAATGTCAAACAAATTACATTTCCCCCTCTATTAAGCCCCCTCCCACCCAAACCCGACGCTCAAAATCAGTGTAACTTTTGTTTACATATTGGGGGAGGTGTATTAAACAAATTGGCGCTGGTTAGAAACTTTTTTTTTGGATGTCCCAGTTTTCCCATTTTTAAAGCTAATTGCACTGCACTAATATATCTATCTACTTTTAGACTCCCCTAAAGAGAACAATTTTTATTTCAACAATCAGTAAATAAAGTGAAGCTTTTGATATTCAAACAAAACTTTAGAATTAGATAGTTCAAAAATTTGCATAATTAGAAATGGTTCCTCACGAGTTTATTAATAAAAAATTAGTTTTCATATAATTTGAAATACCTAAAAAAAAAATTTACTACTGGAAAACTAGATTTCACATAAGTTGAAAGACTACTTTCAACTGCCTCAAAAACATGAATCATTTTTAATTATAACTTGAAAATCCTACGATGGAAAATTTGGATTTTAATATCACTGTCATAATATTTCCTTTCTTTAGGTATTTATATTTATCTAAAAGTATCATAATTATTTAAAAAAATTTTTCTCCATTAATTTCTTTAAATTTAAAATTGTGAGATATAAAATGTAAATAAGATCATCGACTTGGTTACACAACATTTTCTTCCAGAGTTTTTATTGTTGATATTCGTCCAATGAATAAACAAACATCCTCCAATTTTTTTAAAGCCTGCTTTGGAGATGTTTCTATTTTTAACTCTAAACGTCCTAGTTAGAGTCACAATGTTTTTTTTTACATGAGGTTGGTAAGTACTTAACAACACAAAAGATAAATATCGTATCATTAATATACCTCCATCATTCTTGAAAAATCAAAACCATTCTCTTGTCATCTTGTCACCTTAAATCACATTGACTAATACATCAATATTAGATTTCTTCAAACATTTGGAAGGTTGCTTGTTTCGGCCACTTATTGGTCACAAGACAAAAGTATTATTTTAGTGTCCCCTTATCTTCTTTTCTCTAGCTTGAACAATGTCAAACAATGAACTGAGAGCATTCTTTATTTTACTGAGGGCAATCGTAATGTCAAACAGTAACATGCATACGATAGCCCGACGACTTTAATTATCTGGTGCCATCTCTATGGTTTTCAGGCATTAGACAAAGGTCACAATCAACAGAGTGGAGTTGGTTCCCCATTGATTCAAAATTAACTTTGATTCTTTTGGGGTATTTCTGTTTTTTACAAAATTATGGATATCCATCTAATGGCACTTGATCTGGCATTAACTGATCTGATGGCGCTTTTAAAGGCTTGAACATTCCGGATTAGCATCCACTCTAGCTCTATCAAATCCAAATTCATTTTAAATTAAAGTACTTTTTGTACAAACTGCAATGCTGTCTGTGTGAACTGTAGATGGTTCACGGGTAGGAACACAAAATTCAGGAGTTTGTTATAATAAATCAATTCATTCTCGTTCCAGCAAGCAGACCAGCATCGAGATCGAGCAGTTGAACGCTCGCGTGGTCGAGGCCGAGACCAAGCTGAAGACGGAAGTCACTCGCATCAAGAAGAAGCTGCAGATCCAGATCACGGAACTGGAGATGTCCCTGGACGTCGCCAACAAGAGCAACATCGAGCTGCAGAAGACCATCAAGAAGCAGAGTCTCCAGCTCACCGTAAGTAACTACCTCTGAGATATGCTTGTGAAGATTTAATGCAAAAAATTAATTTTTCTTGCTGTCCTACCTTCTTCTCCCCTGTTTTTGAAACAGGTGAGAAGTGAGTTGTGAGTCACTCGTCAAGTCACCTGTCAGGTTATAACTAAGAAAAACTAGTTGTATGTCGTTGATCTAGTAATCATGGTTTGATGAGTTATTTGTCGTCGTCTTAAATTACCTATATAAGTGATTTCCAGTTAATATTTTCAAGCGTTTTAAAAAATTAACAAAGATATTTTAATTTGTTTTTGAAATGGTGTAATTGTTATTAAGTTTCAATTCAAAGCTCTATGATTATGTTTTAATAATTTCTGTCATAGTTGTAGTTTTTTTCTTACATCGTTCCACGACACGTTTTTAACTTGTGTTTGAATACATATTTCTATCTTACTTTAACACATTTTATGTTCATTTAGGGCCTATCTGATAATATGTTCTGTTTGCACTCTGATATATATATTGAGTGTTTCATGATGAAGCTGACTATGTCGATAATGATTTTAAAGTTTAATTTATTTATAAAAAAATATGTTTGCAACTCACGATTAAATAGAAAACTACTTTATGTACTGCACTACAGTTGCGATACCATGTATATCAACAAAAGTGTATTAAAAAATTCTTGTTGTATCAGAAAATATCATGTTGGGTCAATCCTGAGATCCCAGGATTAAATTTTTCAGTCCTGTAATCCTGGGGTTGAAAATATTGTCCGGAATCGGATTTCCTAATCCTCTCTTGAGTTCATTGTCTTTTAAAGTTCGCCAAATTAAACTTTCCGATCCCTTGTTGTCCCCAGGAGCTGCAGGCGCACTACGACGAGATGCAGCGACAGCTGGCCGTGACCCTGGACCAGTACGCCATAGCCTCGCGCAAGGTGCAGTCCATCACCGCCGAGCTGGAGGAGGTGCGCGCCAACTACGACAGCGCGCTGCGCGCCAAGCGCACCGCCGAGCAGATGTACGAGGACAGCCAGAGCCGCGTCAACGAGCTGACCACCATCAACGTGAACCTGTCCGCCAGCCGCACCAAGATCGAGCAGGAGCTCAGCAGCCTGGCCGCCGACTACGAGGAGGTCACCAAGGAGCTCAGGGTCAGTCCACCGTATATTTGACATTCGATACAAATTTTATTTTAAGCATGGGTAAATGCATATTTAAAATTCAATGTTCTTAAAGTTAAGACAACCTGTTTTAGATATTGGGTTTAGAATATTACTTTTTGCACTTACTTATGTCTTATGACAGCACATAGTTGATCATGCTAAACATAGTATGTAAATATTAGGAGACACATACACTAACACTTCTGATCATTTAGTTCAGATTAATTACTTCTGACTATTTGACTGAGCTGTATTACAACAAACAATATTATTTGTTCTCATCATATATCATACCAAAATTTATAATCCAAGACCTTAAACTAAACATCCCTTCGGAGGCCATTAAGAACAAATGTCCCAGTTGCTCTCAAATTATAATTTACAATACAGTACTTTGCTATCAGCAATTAACATATTTGCTATCAGCATAATGTTATTATGTCCATGAGAATCCACAATATCAAAAATTATTTAATAGTTATTTAAATAGAACATATCCTGAATTATCTCTTATATTTCAATATAAACAACATCACATTCCCTGAATCGCACAAAGTTTAAATAAATTAATTTTATTCCCATGTACAGATTTCCGACGAGAGATACCAGAAGGTGCAGGTGGAGTTGAAGCATACCGTGGAGATTCTGCACGAGGAACAGGAGCGCATCATCAAGATCGAAGCCATCAAGAAGTCGCTGGAGATCGAAGTCAAGAACCTGTCGGTGCGACTGGAGGAGGTGGAGGCCAACGCGATCGTCGGTGGCAAGCGAATCATCAGCAAGCTGGAGGCCAGGGTGAGTGGCCGGAGGGATCTTTATTGAAGGCGTTTTGATAAGAGAATTTTTAAAAACTTTAAGAAAACACAACTTTTTTACTCTGGAGGAAAACCTTAGACTACTGGTATGAAAGTTCAAGATGCCGTTAGGGTCTTGGCATATTGCTCTGTTGTGCAGCAAATGATTGGCTGCGTCTTTTGATTAGATGCAAGGAAAGCATCAAGGTGGTTGTTTCCAATCAGAAGTCGAGAGGCAACATATAGCGTGGCAACTTTGTGACAAAGTTGCTCAGGTACTGAGACCCTTAGACTTGCAAGTTAGTAGTTAGTACATATTATGTGTCTCTTAGGATTAAGAGAGGTGTCTCTAAGGTACATTCAATGTTAGTGAGACAATGCACATTCTGTCGAAGTTTCTGTTTGAACTGAACCAAATGTTATGGGTGTTATGGGTCATAGTTTATTTTTGTGAAATAGTCCAGAAAAATACTTCCATTGCTAAGGTTTTTTTGTGCAACAAGTCAGGTCAGGTCTGTAAATTTAAACTTTTACTTTGAATCAAGCGTTAAGAAATATAAATAAACTAGAAGTAAATATTCGTGTTTCACCATGTGACAAATTTATTTAACTTAACACTTTTCTACTGACTGTCACTAAGCCTTTTGTTGATTTCACATCTATTCAAAATTTGCTGACCTCAGCCCAAAGAGCAGTGATTTTAAAATTTTCTCTAACAATTGCTCGATCAAAAAATTTTAACTAACTCGAATCAAAGAATACTTTAGCATCTGAATCTTTTTTTCTCCACAAAATACCACAAGCTAAAATCTTTACAAATCAATTTCAAACCCATATTCTTTCATTCAGTACCGTAAACAAATTTCAACAACCCATAAGCATTCAACCCATCACGCAATCGAATCTCCCTAAAACCCGCAACAATTGCAGATCCGAGACCTGGAGCTGGAACTGGACGAGGAGAAGCGCAGACACGCGGAGTCCATCAAGATCCTGCGCAAGAAGGAGCGACACGTGAAGGAGCTGGTGATCCAGTCCGAGGAGGACCAGAGGAACATCTCGCTCCTCCAGGAGACGCTGGACAAGACCGTGCAGAAGATCAACATCTACAAGAGACAGCTGCAGGAAACCGTAAGTGAACGTGATCGTTAAGAGATTTTTTTAGCCCCTTAACCGTGATGCACGCTTTATTCCGTGGTAGTATTCTCTACACGCTATGGCGACACACGTGCAACACCCTTGTTTTGTTAACCGTGACGCCCGAGTTAAGACAGATTTGATGTTCTCAGATGATTTATTTTGTTGGTACAACTGTTCTGCTAGTTTTTTCCATGCTACGACTGAAAAGTTTACCCTAAGAAGTGGCAGACCGTTTGGTGCTGTGTTCTAGCGTATTTTTCTTGAACTCCGTCCAAGCCATGAGCTCTGCAGTATCAAATGTAGTTGTTTTCGTTGTGTTGAGATGATCGTGTGTTCGTGTTGATCGTGTAATTAAACTATGAGCTACTAATCGCATCAAAGTCACAGTGTGCCAAATTATGCCGCAGTTAAGGGGTTAAAGTTAAGGTAAACGTACCGCTGCCTGACATTTTAATAAACCATGAGCACCCAATAAGCTGTGGTTTTGTAAAATTAGGGATTTAACCCAAATTACTAATTGGACACATTTCCAAATTTAGTTTGGTTTCCAAAATCATCGTAATAGGGGCGTTTTAATTTGTTTGGTTAAATTTTTCAAATTAACTCAACTCTAGTCCATGTTCCAGTGCCTCACTGTGAGCAAGGAAGTCTTGTTTCAGGAATTTATTTATAGTCAGTTGTACCAGTGCCTGACAAAGTGATTCCCAATTATTTTTTTTTATCGTTACCTTCTTGTTCTGACGATCAAAAATACCAAAAATGGTTACAACATACCTGCATCTCAGTGATGTTATCAGGTGGTGACGATTCAAACAATCTCAATATTTTAATATGAGTTTAATGATACTGATTTTGCGATTAAAATACTAAGAATAATCATACTTTCTCTAAAAATTTCGACTTTGTACAAAATGTTACAACGGAACCCCATTACAAGGCAAATAAATCAAGACTGTCTAGCATTGGAGCAGTGTCAGCTACTGTAGTGAGCTAACGAGTGTGGGACTGAGATTTGAAGGCGCTAGTCAACAGCCAATGCTATTGTTACGGAGATGCTTTGCAGGTTGCATCGTTTTGGTCCCACAAACGTGAGCTACTGATGCGTTTACGTTAAGAGAAAAGGTTTTAGGAGACACCCCAGCGGGATCCTGACAGGCAGTATGTTTCGGTAGCAATGCTGAGTGCAGCTAAAAAATTTGCCAATATTGGAGGCTGTTTTTTACTGTTACAAAGTAAAACATTAGTTCCCCACCAGGAGTTGAAGGTAGGATAAGCAGACACGGACTGTTGATAGGGCAAGCAATCCTTTCAGCTCGAGTCCTTTTAGCAGCACCCCTCATCCTACATGTAGGCCTACTAGCTAAAGTGTATTTTCTGTCCATTCAATCTTAGCTAATCAAATCAGCTTAGGTCTTTCTTGTAAGTCTTATAAATTTCTATTTTCTGTATCATTCCTCTAAAGAGCTGCTATGACCAGTGAATTGTATAAGAGTGGCTTCTACAACCTTCCAGAAGGTAGCACAAAATGTCTAAAAGCCGCCTGAAGTGTCCTCATAAGGTTGTCTGCAGGTCAGAGAAAAATAGGCTTCCCACTTCAAGGAAAAATAAAACAATATGAAAGGTTATATGATTTCAAGAGACAATAGAAACAATTACATATTTTCATGGAACCGATGTTGACCATATCAATTTTAAAGAATGAGGTTTACAATTTTTTTTATGAGGTTTAATTGAAGGAAACAACCTGCTTCTGCCAGATAATCGTTTGTGGCCACCTAAAGACAGCAGACCCACAAATCTCAGCCAGTGGACCAAAAATCAGTTTTGTGAAGACGATACTTTCTAAAAAAATCAGTGATTTTATTGTTTGAGAACGATTACCATCATATGTTTTATCTTTATGTCTTTTTATCATTATTGCATTTAACCGTCGCTGGTGTGTTCGCAGGAGGGCATGTCGCAACAGAGCGTGACCCGCGTGCGCAGGTTCCAGCGGGAACTGGAGGCGGCGGAGGACCGCGCGGACACGGCCGAGAGCAACCTCTCGCTGATCCGAGCCAAGCACCGCACGTTCGTCACCACCAGCACCGTCCCCGGCTCCCAGGTCTACCTGGTCCAGGAGCGCACCACCACCACCAACATCGAGTAACCGCCCACCACCCACCACCGCCACGCTTTTATACCGACAAACCACCCACACTTATTCGGTCCGAGCTTCCTAAAATTACGGTAACAAGAATCAAAATTTATTCGGGTTAAAAGAAGCTCGGTGTTTCTCGACACTCGGTGAGGTAAGTTTGTATATATGAATTTTCCACCGCACCAACCGATTCAGCTCTTCGACATCGAATTTTCGCTTAGTGCAGAAGTACAGGACATATCGCCGGCATTTATAGGGGTGAACTTATCTTTGGTTAACTTCACCTGTCGATGAAGTTCCAGAGATATTTTAATTTGTTGACGGAAGATGGCTAGACGCTTCTACACTTCGATTATGAATAAAGTACACAAGCGATATGCGACATTGTAGGTATGCTAAACACTAGATCTAGGTAATCGGTTCTTGTTGCCATTATTACTTGTTGGAGTTGTTTGACTCAAATGTTTTGCTAACATTGTCAATGTAAGAATTCTTATATCAATTTCTGAATAAAGTGTGATAATGTTGGTTTTGTTAACTAATTGCATATCCTTTTTGCTTCTTCATATACGTTATGTTGTGTTTGTATTTACATATATAATATTTTTTTTCATAGAAATATTTTTGGTCATGCTCTAAATTTCATTTTATGCTGACAATTTAATGCCATTACTCTATCTTTTCAATTTAAACTCGAAATATTTATATTTTTTCCAAGAAATAAGAAAAATAACTTACAATTTTTTTGTGGTAAAAGATAAAAAATATTAATATGAAACATAATAAGACAATGGGGATATTTAATGGGGAGGGGGGGGGGTGGCAAATTCAAAGAAGGTTTGGGGAAGTAAAGAGGGTAGTAAATCGCACAATACTCTTATTGGCAATTTTCCATCCGTAAAAATTACAAACCTGCGGAGAATGAGACTTTTTCAGGCTATTTTAAGACTTCTGACTCAGTTAATTGTTTAGAAAAACAGATAAATTGGTGTGGTATACGGACGGAAAAAAAGAACATAATCATAAATTTAAAAACTTTATTTAAAAATAAGTATGAGACAAGTTGTCTTGTGACAGCCCATCTAAGCCACACATTTCCTGGTATCTGAAAATCAGAGTACTCAATAAATGTAATTATAGAGGCAACAAACCTTTTAAGAATGAAGCATAATTCTGATTTTTTCATTATTTAAGACTAAAACTTATCAGAAATAATTTAAATGAATAATTTTTACACTAAACTTGTTTCAATGTTTTACCTACATCTTATAAATGTTGGTAACTTGAATTTTTCCGCCTATATGACATAGTTTCATATTAAAACAATATCCATTACTTATCATTTTATATCCATAAACTTGAACAACATTTTGAAAAAGAACAACCCTATTCCTGGTTTTGAGAAACTGCAACTTATTGGTCTGTTTCATTTAACCAACACAACTAAAAAAAGAATTTGATAATTTATTATGATTTCATCAAGAAAAAGCCTTACCTATTATCGGTTTATTCCTGAATGGTAAATCCTCCCAGAATGTTATTCTGTCCTTATAGAAACCAGACTCCATTGAGAAATTGTCAGGCCCGCGAATGTTCAGGTAGCGAAGGTCCTCAGGGGCTGCTGGCTCCCACACAACCTTCTGGTCCGAACCTTCCGGTACGGGTGTCCTGGAATGATTTCAATTGTTAGATTGTTTTTCTGGACTAGAGATTACTTTAAATGTTCGACATAGCATTGCAAGATTCTCTGCTGAATATCTATTGTCTCTCCTCACATGTGATGTTACCGCTTAATCAGCTGACCATCATGTTTTTTGGGATAATTTTTTCAATGTGGAACTTTAAAATGTACATAATAAAATCTGTCAAATTTAAGTTATCATAATTAAGAAATTAGATCATGAAAAAAAAACTGTACTGCCTTAGGGTGCTGTTTTTGTTGCAGAAAAGCTTGTTTCATTATATATAACATAATAAAATTTTAAGGTTGAATCTTTTAAAACAAAGTTATTTATTTATAAACACTTGTTTATTTTACTATTTAATTATTAATTATTATCTTGTTTTATTATTATTTAAACATATCAAAGCAACTTACAAATGGTATGCAAAATTTATCCACATTTTGATCAACTCTTTTGATATCCTCAAGTCATCCGCAGTCTTGTTTTCTTGTCGTTCCGCCTTTTGAAGTGGCAGTGGGAAGAACATGAACAGTTCATCTACATGAGTTGGCCCTGCGACAAGAAAAACAGCAGTGGTCAGGATGGTACAAAGTTGGCACAGAAGAATTTACTTATTTGGTCTAAAGTACATTGGGTATCATCATAGGCAAAATATAAGGAGTTTGAAAAAGAATAACAATTCTGATGGAATGCAAAAAGCATTATATATTATAAAATTCAATAGGGTAATTTATTTAAAAGCCAGTTCAAAACAAAACACTGTTGGCTATCAAAACTAAGTTTTGATATTATTAGTTTTACGACGGACCAAACAATGTGGACTGAATATTGGGTTATTTTCAGATGGTCAATTGAGTTTTTAATGCTGGTTATACATCTTAAAATTTACTATTTGGAATTTGAGATTTTCAAGTTAAAAAGATCAAAACACAAACAACTTGCAGTAACTTATCACAAATCCGTAAAATTTTCATTTTCATTTTGCTTACCAAGATTATTTTCATATCCTAAGAGGTTCATAAAAGATTTGGACCCAAGGTAGTTGAATGAGTACAAGTATGTATTGGCTGTGTTTTTCTTTGCTGACTCCGCCACAGCATAGTTAAATACTGCATCACTAATTAGCTGAAAATAAGCAAAAGATTCAGCATTGCATTATTAAGGTTAATTTGTTCTGTATTTTGCAGGACTGTAATTTATATTCTGTATTATGTTTGTTCAAAAATATCTTTGAAAAATCAAGGTGAGTGTTATTGATTTCTTGAAAAATAATAGCATCATGCGGGGTTGAAAGACACTAGCATCCAATTAGTGCAAATTAATTAATAAGTAAAGCATTAAATGAGTAATCCGACAAAAATTTTTAGTTTAATTATTTATCTTTGTTTTGGGCCGAATGTATCTTTTGTTGGGTAAACAAAACAAATTGTTTCCAAAAAATGTCTATTGCCAAGAATTCATCTGGAGTATCCGACATTCAAATGATCAGATTCCAAACTAGTGATTCTACTAAAGTAGATTGCAGAAAAACATCAACTCACAAAGGCTAAAATAAAGGAATTGAATTTTCAATTTGAATCAACCTTATAAAAAAAAATAGTGATTCAATGAAATTGTTAACTCGCAGCAAAGTTGTTAGCATAGCAACACATTTCACATTTGAAAATACTAGTTCAGATTAGCAATACAGAACTGTTTAGTTTTACATTGCCAGATTTTTAATTGGCCTCAGATATTTCAATGTCTTTTTAACCATTGTTAATTTGTTGCCAGGAAACAGATTTTAAATTTATAACATTGTATCAGCCAAAACATGAGGGTGCATACTTTTTTCAAGGGAATTTTATATCTGAAATAAAAGAAGAACAAATATTCTTAAACCAGTGTTGCAAAATATGTTTTTAACACGTTCGCTGCTAGCCGCTAGATGGCGCGGCGCCAGGAGCTGAACCAAGTGTGTGTGTGTCGCTACGTAACATTGCCTCTGTTACTCTGAACTATGGTGAAAACAATGAAAGTTATGTAGCAATGTTCAATAGCAAGTTATGGATAGCAATGTTCAATAGCAAACCGGTTTTGGACATAGTACTTGGTGATTCTGATAGATAGCAGAATTACCTAGGTTGCAGTCTGTAAAGTAGTGTTGCTACGTAGCGGGAAAGAAGTCAGACAAGGCCTTATCTAAATGACCCTGGTGGTAATTAATGGAAATAATGTATTTTATTGTGGGAAAAATATGACCCCAAGAGCTGCAAGGAAATATAGAACGCTCAAGAGGAGCTGGCTAATCCATGACAACGTTAAACAACAATGAACGGTGCCGTTCCGGAACGTTCCTAGCTCCTGGCGCCATGTTCCCGGTGACGTTCCGGAACGTCCGCAGCAGCGAACGTGTTAATATACTTTACAAGACTGGTTGTGCTTGAATGTCATCCAGCAGTGGTATATGATTCCCAAACACAAGTCGTTGCCTCCTTTAGGTAAGATAAAATATTTGTATTAGATATATTGATTTTTTTTTATTAGAATACATCAGCCCAAACAATATTTTTTGGGCTATTTTTGGGTGGTTTTATATACCTCCGACCGAGTGAGTTTCATGAAACTTTTACTTTTGTTAGACACTTCATCTCATCACTTAAGCATCAGATTCATTATTTTTAATTGCAAAAATAAGTCAATTACTTTGAAAAGAAATATTATAAATTTAGTTTGTAGTAGTTGAAGGAAATTGGTTAGGTTATACATTATATGATTTCTATGAACTAGTTGTCAAAATGCCTCTAGTGTGCGTTGTTGAAAAAATTGTGTATAAATATCCAGGTTGTAACCTAACTCTTTCTTTCATGATCTTCGGTAAAAGACAAGCTTTTTCTCTAGTAACAGATTGTGGTTTACTCAAAATTATTTTAAAACTAACTATATACAACTTACATCAACAAGCTGCAAAAAGTTTTCCTTTTTAGTTTCATTTTCTTTCAAGTAGAAATCTCGCAGTTGGTTGGCAATGTGTTTGGGATCTTCTGTACTTGTATTGAACATTAAATTGAATGGTATAATATTTTCAAAATCTGAATTGAAATGTTCAAACTTTCTATTTGTTTCATCCCTTAGCAAATCTGAAAAATGACAATTACATCAAGCCAGTTGTTATAAAGTAAATGTTTTATTTTGGTATTACACATCAAGAATTAATCGAATTTTAAATGGTTCAATAGCCGAACATATCGGCATGAAATCCAACATAGCAAAGAAACAAGAGCCTAGTCTAATACAATGAAACATATTCAACCAATCAGAAGCCTAGAATAACCAAGCAGAGGAGTACCAAATGGAAAGAGAACTTCAGTTGACACTAAGATACAGGCAAGATAATTGTACGTTTCCACTAGTCGATCCTTTGGTTAATTTGTCTAGGGCTAGTCTATATTTTTTTTAGTCACTCTACAATACCACCCAAACCTACACTAACCATATTATATGTGCTTAAAATTAAATTTGAGCTTCCAGATTGCTTTACTTTCCTGTTTCTGAAAAATTTAAATTTTATTTGAGCAAACATACCAACAAAAATTTTATAAATATTCTTTGCCAAACTTTCTGACTATTCACTTAAAATAAAAATTAATACTCATTTTTATTTACTGAATAAAAGCCATCTAACATGCACCTCACACCTTGATTTGTACCATAAAAATTACTGCTCATTACTTAAAATTGAATGTCTTTTTAATTTTACTTTAAGCAGTACATGAAGGCTTGATAATTGTTTTCAGCAAACATGATAATAGTCTTTAATCTTCAAATCATCATGCCACCCAAATGTATGAACTAGCAGTTGATGTCACATGAACTATGACAGCTGGGTATGAACAATTAATTATCACCTTATCAAAACAAGGTAACTTTTAATATAGACTTCATACTTATTGTTTTATGAAACAAAGCGGGGTGAGCTGCTTGAGTACAAAACTAAAGATTAAGCGTAGAGAGCAAGGAGGTAAGATCTCAACCTTCAATAATGAACATCCCCTCATACTGGTTGGTCCCGATAATCATTGGTGTTGATGTCGTCATTTTCCACGGGTCCTGTGTAACGAAGGCATCCTCCACACAGGCTGGCTCTATCACCGGACTCATCTCCACTCGCCGCATCAGACTTTCAGGAGGTGGCTGGCAAAATATGCTTTATTTAGCTTAACACATTGACTGCTAAAAATGATTAAAATTGCGTTCCGAAAATGCTAAAAAAGATTTTAATTCTAATTATCTGAAAACGGTATAATAAAGGTAGAAATGTGGTTTGGTGCTTGTCAGTCAACATTTTCACTACAATCAGTGACATTATTCCAAGGACGCGGATCCTCGTCATCAGCGTCAAGGACAATTTTTCCAGCTTAAAAAATTTTGTATTTCCAATATATTATTCTAAATCAGCCAAAAAAAAAAAAACAATCTGGGTACATTTATTTTGCGCCCTAGCGCCTCACAAATGCAATTTACATCATTTTTACCATTCAAGGAATTTTTTTTTATTACATATAAGTATTGAAACAAAAGATCAAAATACTATACACAAAACAATTTTTATGAGATTTTATTGACAGAAACATATGTTATAAAATAAAAATTTAATAGACATTAGGTACATAACAAATAACAATGTAAATAATAAAATAATAAAGCAAATAATGCAAGTAATAACATATAACAATAAAACGATCGCAGAAACTGATTGAGTCGATGGAGCGGGACGCGGCGAACATAGAACAAAATGGTTAAAACTACCCGACGCGCACAAGTGACATAGATCCCACGAAACAATGTTCGTGTGCTCACACGAAACAATGAAAAATGAGTCGGGCAGTGACGCGGATCCTCATCGTGCGCGGCCAGCGCTAATGACGCTTGACGCGGATATGCATCTTGGGCAGTCAATGAGATATAAAAAAGAGATATAAAGAGATATAAATCGCTTTCAGCCATATCATTTTTGTGAAGATTTTGCTATAGGCCTGAATAGTAATGTATTATGGTTGAACAGGATAATTAGCAAGCTTACCTAGTGGTTAAGGTTGCTGAACAGAACATAAATAAACACAAATAAATAGGACTTTCAAAGTCGCCAGCTTTGAAAATTCATGATTTGTGTTTGTATGTGTAGGATTCTCCTACTCATCTCTAATACCTTTCTCTCAGCCAAGCAACTCCAACCAGTGACGTGAGTCATTGCTTCAAAAATAAAAAATGTTATGACCCTCTATTACTTATCTAAACTGTATTAAAACATGGTTTCCACGTTTCCGCAACAACCAGTACACCTCGATATAAAAGAGAGCAAAAAAATTGTTCCCACTAACTGTCCTACATCATAGAAATCAGGCTAAAAAGGAAGAAGTTTTAAATTGCATGTAACCAGTTAAGTAAAATAAAATATTCTAAACTCTTCAAAAAATCTCAATCAAGGAAATTACCTACAACCTCTCGGTGAGAATTCCTACATTGCTCTCACCCATTGGGATTTTTGGTAATTTGGGGCTCATCCACTAGGAAGGTTTCATGTAGATCTCATTGAAAAGTGAATTTTTATTCAAATCTCACCGATCTAGAAATCACAACATAGATCCATTAGATCTATATGGCATCATTTATATTTTTATATCTTCTCACCTTGAGTTAAGCTTGAAGATATTTCTAAAACTAAAACTACATTTCAATCATAGAACACTTTGAAAATACTAAGAAGAACCATATAAAAACTGTCAAATCCTCTTGAATTTAAAATGGTTAACCACTCACGTTGAATTGCTGGATGATTCTAGTCAGTCGGAAAGCCGGCACCTTCTGGAGACAGTCCAGGATGTCCCGACTGTCGCCGTCGGGACACTTGGTCCTCTCCAGGACGTGCTGTACCAGCGGCCTCATGTCCCCGGGCCGCTTGAACATGCCGCCTGATAGAGCCGCACCGCTTTGGAGGATGCCGGCTCTGAACAGGCCTGGATCATTCAACAAGTGTTGGAAATTTTTATATTCATTAGTCACAATACATTTGGTAAAACCACCTACTCGGTCCATAGTCACACCTAGAGTAAGGAGTAAGCTGCTTTTGTTCAGCGCCGTAGCTTAGTTGGTAGCGTTCTGAGTTCTCACTTAGCCGGCCCTGGGTTCAACTCCCGGCCGCGGCTCCAAGCAATTTGATCTTACGGGAAGCGCTGTGAAAACAGGCACCTCTGTCAAGTAGATCTCGAGGTTCGTTAAGGACCTTGTGATTTGACGGAGAGTGAATGCCTGGGAAGCCTGAAAGGGGGAGGGCGCACAATAAGCTAATTCTGCTGCGTTACAACACCACGGTCAAGTGAAGCCATGGCCCTCTTTTTTTTTAAAAAAAACTGCTTTTGTAGTTAATCGTTAGAACGATTTCATAATAAAATTTCCATTTCATTATTTATTTTCAACAGCCCAAATAATAGTTAATACTAGAGGCATTAAAACTTAGGCTTTGCTTATGGTGAAACCTTGGGTAAATTTCCAAAACCGTTTCTTACTATGCACTCATGACCAAAAAGGATCTTATTATGCGATACTTTTTTTGCCCTATGCTAAAGATTGTCAATTTCAACTTGTCCCATTTCCTTTCTACACCAGGGTTTAGACTACTCCTGACTTTGTATGCCTGTCTCTTAGCCCTCAGGTAAGTGACGAACAACAAGCGACAGTCAATGGGAAAAAACGCACTTCTGGTCAAAATTCAGATAGTTTTAAACTGCCATTTAAACGGTTTTTTTTCTAAATTACTAATTAATCCCCCTCATATTTCCAACCTGACAAAATGAAATCTGCTTTTTCATCAACAAAAGCATTGTCGTGGTATCTCCAGTATAGATTCTAACCTTAAACAATGCAACAATGCAAATGGTGAGCGACATGTGACACGAAAAAAATTGTTGAACATGACTTTTGATGAAAACGACACTGAGTGACAACAGAATTCGCTTGCCATTTGGTTCAACCATAGTCACGGCCTTCAAAATTAACAACTGACAAATAAATGCTAACTGTAAACCAAGCATTATCGCTTGCCGCTCGTTGTTTGTGTCGTCCCCGATACCTTACTGTTCGTCTTCTTCGGCTCTCAGTTTAGTCCGTTTGCTCTATATTTTCACGCTTTCATTCTTCCCTTCTTCCACACCCTGTACATCTCACCTCACCTTCACCGGAGTTGAACATCATGTGGTAGTGCACGCTGGCGGCTCCCGCACTCTCCCCCACCAGAGTCACGGCCACCGGGTCTCCGCCGAACTGCGCGATGTTGTCCCGCACCCACCGCAGCGCTGCCCGCTGGTCCTTCAGCCCAAAGTTGCCCGGGATCACGTCGTCTTCCAGGCTCAAGAACCCTGAAAACACAATCATACTATACAGGGTGTCTATAAAAGAACTCCAGGGTTTTGAGGCCATTTACTTTAATGAAGTAGAAAACCTATATGAATGTTTGATACATGATTGGAAAGTTCGCATGTCCATGTTTTTTTTAGCGATTTAGTAAAGTTCTATTTGAGCTCCATTAGTGGCATGGTACATGTCGTAACGGTATTCCACCTCTTCCCATGTCCTAGCCAGCATGTCTGGGTTGGTTTATGATGGTTTCCACACAATTGAGTATTTGTTGCCTCAGATGGTTAATATCAAGAATTTTCGAAAGTTTCCTTGTACCGTAACAACAGATTTAGTTTCTATTAGCCAAATAACTCATTGAGCCTTTGGTTGAGGCATCGCCATGTCACCATATCGCCACCTCGCAGCAGTCAAGACAGCACTGACAGCCGGGTTATGTTGTTTCAAGGATAACGCTCCGCAGCGCTGCCCCCTTTTGACTAACTATTCCCAATTTGTATGAGTAAAACTTGATGAGCTACTCGTTTCAGAAAAATTATCTGCATTTTGCTATAATTAAGATATGTATTTTTAAAATCCCGGAGTTCTTTTATAAACACCTAGTATTTCAATTCAACATCATTTGGTGCTTTTGCTATTATCGTATCTCGTTGATTTCCGATAGAATGGGCTCAATTTATCCAAACCTTATTGTTACTGTACCCAACTTGTAATTAACAAAGCTACCAATGAGATATTTGTAGACTGTAGTACTGTCCGTTACCTTTAAGCCCTTAAAAATTAGATTATTACGCTTTGATCTACTTGCTAAATCAACAGTTTGTTAGAAATATTCTGGTTCTGTGTTTTGAGGTTATGAATTTCTTCCTTCTGTGCAATATTTTCAGCATCAATTTTTAACTCCTTTTAAGACAAACTAGCTAGATATCACTTTTAGTAGCTACAATAGTGAGGTTATTGTACAGTAAACTTAGTATCACTGCCGTTAACTCCAACGTGAGTTCCTGTTTGGTTAGGGGGAAAAATTGTATTGAATTAATTGAATAAAAGTATTATTTATTATTAAGAAATAGAGACTAAAAGATTAAAAAAATACTGTACCAAGATTGAATCAGAATAGATGGATTCCAAATAATGAGTAAGGACCACGGCAGAAACCTTAAAAAACCTGTTTATGTAAAGTTTTCAGAAAAACCTAGAACAATGTGCACACTTAAGACCATTCTCTTAAAATTTTGTACTTGAATTCCTTTTGGTCTAGCTGCACTGACAAAATACGCAATCATGCTGCCAGCTTTATAAATAATGACAATTACCAAAAACACCAAGTCGGTAGTTAACCGTGACCAGAACAACATCTTCATCCAACAGATATTTGGGGCTGTACATAAAACTGCTTCCGGAACCAGTCTTGAACGCTCCCCCATGGATGAAGAACAGAACTGGCAACCTCTGGTCACTCGTGATCTGCAATAAAAAAAATTACAAGATCCAGTAAAGCTACAGTGTCCTAAAATTTTAGTTGTTGTATGTTTTACATGTTTGGTCTCATATGCATTTTATGTGCGTTAATTTTTATACTATGCATATATTCTGTTGTGTGTGTGTTAGTATTGTAAAAAATCATTCAAAAAAGTTATACTTATTCAGATGAAGTGTTGGATCAATGATATAACAAGTGAGTTAGATCAAGGATAGCCAATCCATTAGCTAACATTTGGACATCACTCTCACTCTTGAAGGCAAGAAAGTCGTGAAACTTTGCACATCACTGTCAATATTTCCACTCCCATGTCTCACCTCATCATGGCATGACTTCCAATATTTTGTGTAAAGTCAAGTTCTGCTAGTCATGTAATCATTTTATGAGTAATAAAACAAGTAGGATTTATTTGTGAGAGTTCCTGAGACCTGGTGAGGATGTATAATCAAAAATATGAATATTTTTTAGCTAATGAGGGAAATTACTCGCTCATTTCAATACGTTGTAACTCTTTCAATACGTGTTTTATGGTTTAAAATAAAATTTGCATGTGTCACCAAGTTTAAAAGCTCTCTTTTAACTGACAGAGAGCTGATATGGTTTTTTCCCCTTTGCTAGGAAGTAAAACTTTCAAACAACCGATTATTCTTATCTAAAAGCAAACTTACATTTGGGGAGTAAACGTTGAGATACAAGCAGTCCTCTTCTCCATGGATCCCAAAGAAAGGGTGGAACTGGAAACAAGGGGGTCCGTCGTCCCTGGCTAACTTTCTGCCCCTCCAGGACTCTGGGGGTTGCGGGCTCTGCAACCAAACTCTCATTCATCTTCTTTTCCAAATTTGCCATGAAACACAATCGCACATGATTGGAATGATTGGCAGCAGTAACATTGCGTTTTACAAAGGAAGGTACATCTTGAACACCACTTTTTTGTTTAGTTTGAAAAGTCGAGCCAAGTGTAAAAAACTCAATGGCATGAAATTGTCAACGTACCCTATTTCTAGCTACTTAGGATCATTAAGTACACGTTCTTCTGCACAAACTGTAACTAACACTTGAATTTATTGTTTTTGAGTCATTATAATTATAATTTCATGTTCACTCTAATTCTTTACAAATTACATAAATTGGTTCAATTAGTAATAGAAGTTTTAGGTATCATCTTTCATATATTTACATCTTAATTTATTGTCTAGTACCAGGAGACCGATGGATAAAATATCGGTTGCTCGTACAAAATAAAAACAACCTGAATATATGAATCAGCTCTTTTGGTTGAAATTGTCCTTAACTATAAAAGGGCACTCGAAGGACTTTCAAAGAGCTGTAGGATGGAAACAGGGTTCTTCAGTTCCATCAGTTCAGTTTCATCAGACTTGTGATTAACTCTTATCGATTCCTCATGACCAAACCTCATAAAAAATAAATACATAAACAATTCTTCGACAAAATAATTTGTGCCCTTACATGTGCTTGTTTTAGGTCTCTTAGTGCTCTCTTAGTGCCCTCTTAGTGCTTGCATGATTCTCTTACATTACACTCTAAATCTCAAAGCTTCCTACCACTTTATTAGCAAAACAACTTCATGAATAGTAAATGTTTAGCACTAAAATACTGAGCATAATTTTTTAAATCACACATACAAATTTCTCCATTCCATTAATGACAACAGTTTTCTACTAACACACGTTAGTCATAAAATACTAATTATCAGAGATTGGTAAGAACTAAGAAATTGTTTAATAGAAACAATGTCTCTTAGCTTACATTGTCCACGCTACAAGGTTGCAAAAGCACCTCACTTTAAACCTTAGCTGGCGAGTGGGAGGAGCAGCGTAGGGTACTCTCCGGAACGCTGCGATCCTCCGACCTTCTCTCGTCCTCATCCACGACCCCGTGAGCTCCCCCTGGGCGACGGAGACTCTCGGACTGGCTTGGGCGAGGGCTGCCATGAAGGCGGCAGTCAGTAGCAGCAGTGCAGGCCTCACAACAGTCATGGCTACTGGCGGGGGTTGGGACAGGCTAGAAACACGAGTTGAGATATGGTTGGTCTGGAACAAAGGGTTTATCTGTTGTAAATATGTATGGAAACAGTTGAAATTTGAATAGAGCAAATATATATTTGCAAAATATATAGAGCAAAATATATAGAGCAAAATATTTTGAAAAACATTAGGAATAAAGATGAATCCTTAATAAAAGATGAAGCCCTATTTTGAGCGAAATTTGTGAAAGTTATGCTCCAAACTCAAATTGTTAAGCCAAAGAGAGTTAAGTTCAACTGGAACAGGAAAAATATCCCAGAGTAACTAGAAATGTAAGCAACCCATTAATAGATATTCTAACCAACTAAACTTCTAACTTTTTAAGTTTTACAGAATTATTAGTTAATATAAGTTCATTAATTTAAAATTGTTTTATAAATATATTTTAACATTACACAGTATTTGAAATAGCCCAACAGCTGAGATCTAAGAAAATAACTGATTTTCTTTTCACAAAACAGGAAAACAGGCATGTAGCATCTTGGAATCTGGTTCAAGAGGTCGCAGGTTGTATTACCAGCATGTCCATAAAAATTTGAGAGGTTTGGCCTGCTCTCTCTTGAAGTGTTTCAATAACTCTTGTTAAATGACACTACTATAGACTCAAGAAAAATCATCTGAATTTCCCTGTCCCAAACATTACTTTGCTAATCCCAAAAAATTTGTTTCCTGGGCTAAACAATTTTTTTTCAAAATTTTGTCTTACTAAAGATGACTTTTAAAAAAATCCTAAAACCAAGTTATGTTAATGTATTGAAAATTTATTAGACAATGAAATTTAGATAACTTTTATGTGTTATTGGTCATTTACATTGTAATGAAAAGATCAATGGATGCCCTCTTAACCACAATTCTCAGATCAGATAATCGAAAGGTCACTTATAACATTATAGTAATATTAAATTAATGCCCCTATTCACATAAGTAAAATTACAGCACAATCTACACTCCATAACTGACAAAAAATTCTCAAAAATTTCCTAAAAATGGAAATTTTTAAATATAAACTTAAAGAAAATGTGTGCAAATTTTTTGTGAACACTTTTTTACAACTGTATTCGATTGCTGGTTATGGCTCCAGATGCAAGCTGTTTCCTGAAATGAAGGTTGTTAATTGACGGGCGATTACAGAAAGGACGGATAAGCAAGTTAGAGGTCATTATCGTTTTATACTCATCACCAAAGTCCCATTCTAGGGCTCGATAATGTATGGCAGTTTGACCACTACTGACCTAGAGATTTTTTTATCTGACAAAATTTACTTGCACTTTAGTTTGGACTATTTTTAGCTAAAAGGGTTTATGATTTTTTTAATCCACAAGAAGAAGAAAACTTTCCTACTAGACTTCATAATGATTTTAAATCATTTTTTATTTAAATTTAAATTTATTTTATATAAATCTAATAAATTTTTCTTTAAAAACAAGTTAAAGCTAAAAAACTTACAAACATAAAACACTTTGATTAAAAAAATTACAATACTCACCAAAACAATGTTTCTATCTCTCTTTCTGAAGAGAGTGAGCCATTGAGTGACCTGGCGCCCGGTGCTCGTGAGTTGTGAGTTCACGGGCCAAAACCAGTTGCTAACACATTCTTCAAACTGACCCTGAGTGACTCCGTTACAAACAGGATCCAGAGATGCTCTAAATTAACTATGCAACAGGTTTTGTTGGTACGGTAACTGATAAATTGTTACAGTTAATTGCTCATTAATTACTCCTTTAGGATGCTGAGGCAAAACTTTGTGACTGACTGAAAAAGAAACTTGAAATTATTTTTAAAAAATTCATTACGTACCAACTCTTCTTTAATCTGAAACTTTAGACCTTAACTTGAGCCATTATTGCTTAAACTAATAAAAAAGTTATGATTGGAACGTAAGGTTTTCTGTAAATAATATCTCACTCATAGATAACTTTACTGTGAGTTATATTCATAATTTAATAGCTACCTCCATTGTTATATTTTCAGATGACAATTTATTTATTAAGCACTATTTTGTAAATTAATGGTAGAATATAAATTACTTTATGATTTAACTAAGCAAATGCCAAGATGAAGTATAACTTTTTTAGAATGTAATTTTATCCAGTTTTTAATTAAATGAAGGTTCATTTGAAAAAACCTAAACGTTTAAACAAAAATGAAAATCATGCTGTTTGATTAAGAGATCAAGGGTGCAAAACTGTACAGATGGTATTACTTTATAATCACATTCTAGTTATGAACAACAATTTTCAAATAACCTCGTATGTTGTTACTAAAATTCATCTTCACCAGTATTCAAAGACGGTGAGGATAACACAATAAATTTTAAATACACTTTTATACTTGGCCAGTTGTATAGTACATAAAAATCCCAAACCAAAGGGTAATTAATTGTGATTTTGTATTTCGTCCTTGGGACCACAACCAGTAATTTATATTCAAGTTTTGAAGCTGTAAAGACATTAACATTACACATAACTTTATGTGTATATATAAGGATGATTACATAAGACAAAACTCCCTGTGTATATATAAGGGTGATAACTTGTGTAAAAATGGTTCAGTCTGAGTTAAGTTTAAGACAGACGTGTAAAGTAGTAATTATTCGGTCGAGTTCGAAAACCAGTCCCATCAGACCATCGTAAAGGGGGTTTAAGGAGGGACTACTCCCCAAAAATGTTTTTTTTGACTTATTACGTAAAAAAATCACAGTACAGTAGAGTCCCACAAACCCGGACTAATGTGGACCGAACGGAGTCCGGGTTTGTGAAAATTCCGAGTTATCGGGAAACGAGTAAAAATAAGAAAAAATAAGAATAGTTTCTATTATTTCTATAAGAAATCATTTATTTATGCATGGTAAGAAATACAAAAACTACATTATCAGTTACAAAAAAACTTAAAGAAAAATCAAAACTGTTTTATATGTATCACACCGTGCTCTGGTCTTTAATCTCAGTGTACTTTATTGCTCTGGCAGGCTTTCCGAGTTATCCAGAATTCCGGGTTATCGAAGTCCGGGTTTACGGGACTCTACTGTAATCTAATTTTAATTTTCATTATTGGGTTCAGCTAAAAAAAAGATTCTTGAATCAATACTTTGTGTTCATCGGTAACTGAGATGTCAGTGATACACAAGGCTCGATGTCCCAGTATTAACTTTATGGGAAAGAATAAAATTGAATGTATAACTTGTTTATTAACATATCCTAATGGAACGTGGGATGTGGCTACATCAATAAAGTTCTAATGGATTATGACCTAACGGTACGTCCTGAGTGCACGCCGGTTCCGATTCCGATTCAGTTTCAGATTATCGGCGCCTATTTAGTCTGATTCAGATTTTTTGTTGGTGGCCATAGTGGAGGCATGAAAGGTGTATATTATTTCACCAGTACAGCTAACGTAATAAATGCCTAATTAAATAAGTGTTATTAATTAATTTAAACGTCAAAGTGGTAATTTAGGAGGCCTTTGCGGAAAAGATGTCGGGGAGTGGTAAAAACAAAACCACGAAGCAATTAATTATTTTCATAATGGTAGCCTACACGGCAGCACAGCAAGCTTAACAACAAAGATAATGTATGCTCGCAACTTTGAAATAGTCAGGATTTACTTTTTGTACCTTATCTCAAGTCTTTCTAGTTCGTGAAAATCAACAAAAAATATATTGAGATAGTGTGACAAGCAGATAAGGAAACAACAATGGACTTACAAAAAATTGGAGATGCATAAGGAATATTTTAACGCTCCAAACCATTTTAGCTGACTGATAAGTTAATAACCTATCATTTCAAATTTTACATTTAGTTCCTGTGACTTGAATCAATCATTATTCTTTTAAATTTGAATAAGCTGCTTTACTTGTAAAAAAATCCTTATTTTGTCTTATCCACTAGGCCTACAGTCATTAACATAAATTTAGAAGTATCGATCTTGCACAAATAGGTTGTTTCACTAACCTTCAATGCCGAGTTCCAACGAAATTTCTTTCCAACATTTATCTACTATATCTCTGTTTGAATATGCTATGAGTATTTAATCCCAGATTGGTGGGTTTCTTACAATATGAGAGATTAAAACTGGTAAATCCATTAAAATGCTGAAATTAGGTTTCAAAATTAAATGTTGCTATTTATTTAAAATGGCGGCTGGAGCGATCGGAAACTGGAATCCACAACTGGAATGAATAATACATTCCGGTGAGCAGGCACCTGCGCGCAAGCTCTGCTTCCGGCTGCCACAATGGCCACTTCCGTTAAAATACAAGTGTCATTCCTGTCGCCGAAAATCTGAATCTGAGTCGGAATCGGAACCAGCGTGCTCTCAGGACGTACCGTAAAACCCACCATCTTCATATTTCCATGGCAGCAACCCCGTAGCTCGTTTGCCATTATCTCAAGGAGAATATTGAAACAAGCTCATCTGTAGACATATTTGATTTTACTTGACCTAAAGCCTGGTTTCAACAACGAAAACAGACAGTAGGACAGTAGGACAGTAGAAGAAAATTCTTTTGTTGTCTTTTTTTGTGAAAAGGTAATACTGACAAGTGTCAACTTTACTGGTTGTCTTGTGCAGCAGGCTTATGGTTTTATCTGAATAATTTAATTACACATTTTAAATTTACTGAGGTCTGCTGCATTGGGGATCTTCACTGTAAATCCCAAACTATGCGTTTCCCATTAACCTTGTCAGTTTCATTTTTCGAATGTAATTAATTTGCTACAAGTTATTAGAGACTAGAACCCTAGAATCCAGCATCAGGTGGGGATCAGATGCTGCTACTTTCTCGCGGAATTCTAGTGTGTGCTTTAGGAAAATGCATTTGGAAAATGTTTCCTCAAGGTTTTATGCATGTAACTTTTATTTTGTCCACTATTATTAACTATGAAACCGTTTTAAAACTAAGAGAAATATTGGTAACCAAACAGCATGTGATAAACTAATTTTGGAAATCATATTTGTCACATATTTAATCAGTAGTTTCTTTTTGATTTGAAATTATCTTCATTTGTATCCCATAGTTTAATAGAAGCAATTTTTCTCCAATGCGAATTTAATGACATTATTTCAATCTTTAAGATCAAATTAGAAAAAACATCTTTAACGGATTTTCCCTATGATTTTAAGGCCTATTTCAGTGGCTTATAATAAGTTTGTGCAAAATTTTAAAATTATCAGTGCAACCGTTTTTGAGCTGTACTTTAAGTTCACACTCTCAAACACACGAAGTGACAGACAGCAAATCTTCGACTCAGATAAAACGTAGATTCACTTCACTTTGTTCATTATCAGTTAGACACGTAGATCAAAATATGAAATATTTTAAATTTTTTTAAATTAGATAAATAAAGATGTGTTTGTTCTGGATTTGAATAAAAATTACCATTCTCGATTTAAAACCCCTTTTACCAATACCTATAGTTCAAATGATATATTCCACCATGCATATGTAACTGACTGGGCAACACTTGGCGGCAGCCGAGTAGATAGTTGCTGCGCGGCCTGGCCTGGGCCCTAGTTTTGAAACGGGTGAGAAGTGAATTGTGAGTCAATCGTCAACCCACCACGTGGGGTGTCAACGTTTCAGACGATACATCTGTCTAACTGGAAAGCCAAATGTAAACATTGATCAATTTAAAGGATTACCTCATTTCTCGTGGCTTTAACTAAACTATTCTGGTATATTTATGCGTCAGTTTAGTTCTAAGGCATTTTATAAACAGTTCCAAGGTTACCCAAACGGATTGAAATATTTAGTATTAAAAAGTAAACATGACCTAATTGGAAAGGCTTTCCGATTGTTATTTCCTCTAAAAGAGAAGAAGAAGCATGTTTCCTGTCAACTCACAGGTTTTACTCAACAGCCTGAAATATTTAATAAATTACATTGATTTATATGATTGTAAATAAATATCCACTCAAACACCAATGATAATATTAATATTAATAACAATTATTCTAGGTAAGCTTTTTTATAGGCGGAATTCATAAAGGAAATTGATTGACAAAACACAATACAACCTTTATTTACAACATATATCCCATGCATGTCAAAACATATAACTTAAAATTATTCAAACACAAACTGGTTTAACCAGACAAATAAATATGATATAAATAATGATAAACACAGTCAGTTATTTTATAAATATACAGAAAAAAACACTCTATAAATGATTTAAAAAGCCTCTGATCCACAGAGAATTGTTTACTCTGAAAATGTTACATTGAAGATGATACAAGTTTTCTATTGCCAATATTCAAAAATTTACATTTATAGAAAAAACTATAGTTAGTAAAAAATGTTTGACTTAAATTGTTATTCAAAGACCTGACTAAAAAGTCCTGTACCTCTACTAAGTGCTAACAATTTTTTACCTCTAACTTTTAAGCGCTAACAAAACATGACATTTAATTTTAAGTGTACAATTTTAATATTTAGAGTGTATTACTTTTTAAGCTGTAAACCAAGGTGAAATCAAAAATTAAAAAAATTAAAAAATAATTTTACCTCAAGATGTTTAATTCAGTTATAAAATTATGTTCTCATCTTCATGTCCAAAGCTCTCTAACCCCCCCCCCAAAAAAAAACCAGTACAACAGAGCTTTTGAGTGGTAATATCTTTATTAATTCGTAATAATATCTTTATTAATTCGTATTAATACATAATGTTACTAAATTTTTAATACCATGAATAATTCTAAAAATAATTGACAGCCAAGAAAACTTGCCTTTTGGTCTTTATTTTTGATAACCCGCAATTTCACAAACTTGCCTCTCCTCAAGTTCATATAATAGATTTTTGGACTGTACTGAACAAATAAACAATCAAATTCCCTAATGATTAATATTTTTAGCTATGATTCTACTTGTGGTCCAATTTTAATTTTGAGGTCACATATTGCAAAATCTACATAAATATAATTAATTTGACACCTCAAAAGTTAAAATCCATCTAGCCATTAACTAGTTACAGCTGTGAAAAAACCCTAGCTTATTAATGTAGTGGAACCTGATTAATTCGACCTTCTATAATTCAAAATCTTCTTCAATTTAAATATTTCTTCAATCCTTAGCATTTAAAAATGTTAAAACAATCTTGCATGTTTTGAATAAAAACTTAGATGATTCTAATTTTTATGTCAATATGACTATGAATTAAATATTTTCAGTCTAGAATTTACTAAGAAAATGTCCACTTTGAAGTCAATAATTTCATAAGACAGCTTATACCAACCTATTGGTATAACTACTTCACCTTAACCATTTGCTTAAAAATAATCAATACTATTTCAAACTTAAAATTAAAACTAAAAAAATAATAATCCAAGTAATTCTCTTTAGACCGATCACATGCATATTTACACCTACGACATAATTTTTGAATGAAATTATTTAAAAATCAATTAAAAAATTAACTAGAAATACCTTAGAAAAATTACAATTCAGTTATTAATTTTCATAAAGTTAGTCTAATAAATCTGTGCAACAAAAAACTATGCTTTTGAATCACTTACAGTGGGGTCCCAATAATCTGATCTTTGGTAATTCAAAAAGCAATCAGGATGAAATATTTTGACTGATAGTGGGTAAAAGGCATTCGAGACTTTGTAAATGATGTACTCAAGCAAAAATTGAATCAATTATCAACGGTGACTGTAACTTTACAAAAGGTACTTGTTTACTGATTGGGATAAATAACTTTGCAAAAAAAAGTGAGCAGCTGTAAAATTTGATTACATGCATTTACCAATTGTTGGTTAAAGACGAGAATCACTTTGCAAAAGAAACCAAAGGCCCTAAAATAAAATCACATGTATTCATCAAGTGTGGGTAAATGACGAAATTAACTCTACAAACAACCCTGCAGAATAACCAAGTGAACACAAAATTTAATCATGAATATTTACCATTTGTTGGTAAAAGCAGCAATAATTTAGTTCATCTAATTAATTACACAACGTAATTATTAATAACCGTCCAATTTAGTCTAATTTTGCTTCATCCGAAATATCCGTTAATGCAAATTTGGTCTGGTCCACTAATTTTGGATTATGGGAACTCCCCTGTACCTATTTAATATTTTTTGCATTACATAGTAATAAATGCAAACTGTTTTAATATATTTATCATCTAAGTAGGCCTTTTCACAGCCAAATGTGGAAACATATTGGAGTAAACTGTGAGACTTTTTTCAACCAAGGCTAACTAGATGATGGTGAATACACCTCAGGCTAAGTAAACCTGAAAATTACAGTAACATTTAAATACCTTTACATAAGAAACCACTCAGAATAACATTTCCTTTATGTCAATAGCCCAAAACATGAAAACATTAAGTTATATTTAACCCTAAGTAGGTATCAATATTCACATATACGCTACTGGTAATGATACATAAATTTTACTCTGTGGTTAAAAATTTAAATATGTTTTATGTAATGTTTATTTTTTTAAGAAGGCACCCAAATACAAGAAAACCTTGATAATATTATTTACTATATAATAAATTTACATTATGTGTTTAGCTCCAAGGTAATAGATCCATAAGAGTCCATTGAAAACACATTTTACTGTTATAGGTATTACACACAAATTTGACGTTTTTCAATTAAATTTGGAAATACATTACGAACAGCCATAAAACTGTCAACTTAAATCAAACCCATAGCGAGAAAAGCACTGCTGACGGTACAAGGCCCAAGGTCATTAGATTGCAAAATTGGACAAAAACACTCCAGCACACGTCAAAATTGCATACAATACCTATCTAGGGTTAACTTAAGTGTACCACAAAAAATATTTTATGAATAATATATTTGTTAGAAGTAGTTTTGGTATCAGTACGTATTTTAGTAGGCGAATTCTTGTAATGAAACTCGTTAATATTTCTTAATACAGGTCTACCCTATATTTCGAGAGCAAATACCGTGTTTTAAAAAACTTTCAGGTTTACAAATTTCTATATAACGTTTATACAGTCAACTTAACTTCTTCACTAAACTTACTTTATTGACACGAGCTTCACTAGATCAGCGAGATACACAATGCAATAAGTGTCAGCAGGTACACTGACAACAATTTGTTATAAACATATCACAACAAGTATACAGTAGCCTAGGGAAAAAAAAAACAAAGAATTCACTCGACCCTAACCGCTCAAGGAATGGAGAATAAGGCAAGCATAATTGAGGAGGATGTATAAGGACACTGATATAACTGCCCATGTAAGAGCTAGATGGATAAGATGGGTCAAGCATGTCATAAGAAGAGAGCAAGGTACCCTTTAAAAGAGGTGGGAGAGGGAAAACCGGATGGAAGACGACCGCTAGGAAGACCCGGATGGTGGGACAGCGTGAGGGCAGATCTGGCCCAAGTGGGAGCAGGATTGGAGGAGGCAAGGGATCAGGAACGATGGAAGGCACTTGTTGGCAAGGTCAAAACCCTGCTAGGGTTCAAATGGGAGTAAGTAAGTACCTGCTCAAGGTTCCGAGTCGACAGCTACGTAGTCGGCGGTGTCGAGGCGGGTCAGCCTCGTGATGCAGTCGAGGACCCACTTCTCCCTCACGACGAGGGGAGGGGCTCGGCCACAGGGGGAGAGGGGGGGCGTCGGCCCCACCACCACCTTGGCGGCCCTGGCACACACAGACCCGGGTGAGAATAAGAATAAGAAGCAGTCTGACAACATTGTTCAGATAATTATGAGGTAATCATTACAAAATAGAGAAATGGGAATAGAAGGATAGACAGCTAGCTTACCTTTGAAAGAGTTCAGGCAGGCCATAGAACACATGAAGAAAATCACAATATTTCGTTGCCATTACTGTGATTTTCTTCATGTGTTCTATGGCCTACCTGAACTCTTTCAAAGGTAAGCTAGCTGTCTATTTTTCTCTCTCATAATTAAAATCATGGCCTAGAGCCTATCCTAAAAAAAATAGAGAAATGAAAATGCCAAGTGTTTGCTATTATGTTTTTGTTTTTTAATTTTTTTCTTAAGGCACCAAATATTGTTAACAATTTATACTAAAAAAATAAAGAATAATAGGCAAGATTAATACTATAAAGTGATTGGATTGGGTTAACACTAAATAAGCAAGTATGGATCATCTGACAGCAACAATACAGATATTCATGTATTTTTTCATTACAGATATTCACAGGACTACATTTTATCTCACAAATCTTCCATGATCCACAGCCACTAGATCACTATAAACACAGATCGTAAAACTTAAAAAGCTTTAATTCTATGATCTAACACGTCAATGAGTTGCAGTTGCTGTGTTATATTTTGAGCTATGGGAATCTTTTACACCTGAAGCAGTCGGAGTGGAGTGAGAGTCAACATAACACCATAGCTGATCTCTGAAGTCGTACTAGCCTGATTTGTTAACATTTTCTAGCAGCTCTCTATATCTTTAACGTAATGTGATTATAATTGTTATATAATTGTTATATGTTCTCTATTGAATATTTATCATATATTTTGTATTGAGGGTTGCACATTGAACACTCCTAGAATGAATAAATGTATATCTACATAACTTAGCAATAATTATTCTAGTAATTTATATTAATTTATATTAATTTGCTCACCACAAAAGTTGATTATTTCGCATGTTAGAGTATTAGTGAGTTTTGAAGTGAAGATCTCCAAGATGGACTTTATAATATTTTTGAACTGCTTCAATGTAATTGGTATTGTATACTGTATTGGAGCATGCAAATAAATAAATAAAACATGTAAACAAACCCATTTGATGTTTGTTGAAATCAATGTTTACATTAGTTAATTATCCCAGATCATCACACCATCATGGGCGGATTTATGGGGGTGCCAGGAAGTGCCCGGCACCCCCTGATTTTTGCTGATTTGTTTGGCAGATAAAGGGGAATCAATTGTTAACATAACTTTGAATAAGCTATTACATAAATTACAATAGGGTTGTTGTCAAGTGAAATAAACAGATATTTTTTAGAGTATGCCTGGAAATGGACTATTTGAATTGGAGTTCCATGTTTTAATTTGAGCATACTCTACTTCATAAGTGAGGTGACCTGGCACCCCCAAAAATTAAGACTTAACTCCGCCCATGCATCAAGAACAGATAATGGCTGTCAACTCTGGCAATGGAATAGGCTACAGCCATTGACTTTGAATCTGAAGCAGACTCTACATCACATTAGAAAATGTGTACCAGGTTTAGAGTGACTCAGGATTAAAAGACCTCCTAGTTATAGTGAATCCCCAACAGCGTGTGGTGATGTCATCTATTAATTTAGGTATCAGGAGCAGGTAATATATCATTCAGTGACAAATAAAACAAGCAATAGTCAATTAATTATTGATTTATGCGATACGGAATACAAATTGTTTGGGTAAATAGCTAAAATAAGGGGTTTATAGAAGCACCCTCTGTTGGTAATTAATAAAACTAGGTCAACTTTAAATTCTGGGTCACCCAAAACTAGCTACAGCTGGGCCATAAGAATGGGAGGTCTATTAATTATTCATAGTCAAAGCTACAGCTCAACCTGTAACACAAAAAATGTAGTATTTCATTTAGTGTGGGTACCTGGCGTTGCTGACGACGCAGCCGCCGCCCAGCCGCAGCAGCTCGGCGAGGTCACGCGCCGGCGGCACCGCGGTCCGACACACGTAGAACGGCCCCAGCCCCGCGAACAGCTCCAGGCCGAACTCCGGCCCGAACGCCTGCCGGTCGCACCGCGCCGTCTACCAATCAGAGTGAGGGTTAGGATATGTTTGTCATTCGATACATAAAGCACTATAGCATGGCCGTCTCTATACTTTATTCAGTGAGTGAGTAAAGCCCCTCCCCTCAAATAACACTTGTATAGGAAAGAACCAGAGAAAGAATCAGAGAAGAGGCAGTCCGTGTTGCCCTGGGATGGTTCACAGCCATTCCACTTAGCAATTTTAAATGAAAAAAATGCAAACCATATGATATGAACAATAAATAAAACACTTATTTGTCTTATAGCTGTTTTTTTAACTTTTTTTAAATTAAAGCTTTCATGCATTTTAAGTTCACTACAAACTAATATAACCATGATTGGCTTTGTCAACAGTCAACCAGTTCCATCTCCAGTTTATACTTAAGCTCTCCGGAGTTTTGTAGCAATAACAACAGGTACTCCTGTGGCACAGCCTGTCAACACTACAGCAGCTGGTGCAGGTGGGGTTTTACTTTACAATCTCATTGAATGAAGTATATAGTAATAAGTAGGGGTGTGCGAATAGTGATTTTTGAACTCGAGCTGAGCCGAGCCGAGCTTTTTCAAAAGTTTCGGAGTTCGAGCTTTTTCGAGACGAGCTTTTTAACAATCACCAAATTATTAAAATTATGAAGCTTGACTTTAATTTTTAAAGATACAATAGACTAATGTTTGCATACCTTAAGTGACCGCCAGCTCAAAAATAGAAAGCTTATCCCCAAAACAAGTGAATTATCTCATAGGTTCATCAGTATTTTGTATTTTGTTACATAAAATTAATCAAACTGGCTCAACATGTAATTTATGAAGAAAAATACCAAATTTAAAATCTACATTTATCTACATTATATTTAAGTAATAACCAATCCCAAAATACTTTACTTTAAAATAAATAGTTAAAATTACATAATCAGACTAGTTACATATAAAATTAACTAGACTACAAAATTAAATTTCAAGAGTAGAAAGAAGTAGTTGAAAGGTTTTAAAATAGTTATATCTAGTAAAAAAATCACACATAAACACTTAGTCAAACACAAGATTGATTTTTTTATGTTCACTAAGTAAAGATGATAAAAAATTAAATAGCAGTCCCAATTGTGGCATAATATTCATGGCTAAACTTCTTATTTCAGAATATAATATATGAATGAAATAATAGTTAATAACAACAATAATTTATTGTAATCCTAAAATTAGTCACATTTCTAAACTTTTGTGAAGAAAATAATGTACAATTAAGAAGAAGAAAGATCATAAATAAATAAGGACGGAATAGAGAGAAAGAAAGAAACAGCGAAACAGCTAACCCTCTCTCTTTCCTTATCAGTGGCCAGGTAGAGGGGGGGGTGGAGGTTGTTTACTTCAAGCCCCTTCCCTGTTTTTTGCTCTTGTCTGATTCAGTGCATGAGAGATAAGGAATCCTTACTACAAAATGCAAAAATACAAACTACTTGTCATACAACTATAAATGACGGCTCATATTTTTTGTCTTATTTTTATAAATCAAATGAGACCAAAATGAAACTTGTACAATATACCGTTTAAGAGATAAGCCTTGATAAAACAATAGACTTAAATGCTGTATTTCTCCCCAAGGTCAACTAAATATAGCTCCGATTTGTCTAAATGGAGATAATATTTCTTGTTACCTGTCAATGTCCTTTCCTTATCACTAGGGAATGTTTTTTGCTTGTTTTTCGTGGGAGGGAAACGCTCTTCCGGTTTAAGGTTTAACGTGTCCAAAAATAGATTGCAACAATTACCTTTCCGATAAGAACTCTCTTATCAAAAGCTCGGCTCGAGTGTCGAGCTTTTTAGAAAAAAGTCGAGCCGAGCCGAATACTGTAAAGCTCGACCTAAAAGCTCGACCGGTCGAAAACTCGCACACCCCTAGTAATAAGGCCACGGCCTTCAAACTGGCTACGCTGCTTTTCAAGGGTTTTTTGCATGTTAAAAAAATCTTATAGAGCCAGCTAATAACAGAACCTCAAGTAAACTAAAGATAGTTTCATAAGAGGTTATGAATAAAATTAGCTGAACCCTTCGGCGCGGTGTTGCCATTTACTAGTACCACGGCCTTGTTAGTAGAGATGGCTATGATAATAGACAACGTCAACAATAAGAATAATAAAATGATCCTGAAAAAAAATGTTAAAACCAAAATATCCGTTATTTTCAATGTCAAAAATTCCACTGTTGAATGAAAAATTATTTTTAGGAGCCAGACAATCTGACCTTAAAACTATTTAACTCAACATCTGAAATTCAGCAGGCAACCTGTTAATACAATTTGATTTTTAGAAACTTATGGCTTTTCATTGATTTGAAGGGATTTCTTAGTGTTTACCTTTCCTAGAGCTGTAAGTGATATTTGAATAAGTCTACAGTTATAGGCTATAGGCTATAACTGCAGATTTATACAAATATCGGGTTGATGGGTGTCCAACTTAGGATTTCCTCATAAGTTATGGGTAATTTTGACTTCACATATAGATATGGAGGGCCAATGATAGTTATAGCATAACAGGAATATGAGGAATGAGTATACGAGTGTGAGAGAATAATGATCAAATACTCATTCACTAACTGGATCATCATAAACCATTTCTTTACTTAAAAGCTCATAGTAGATCATAACTAATTCAAGAGTTACAACACCATAAGTCTGTTTGGTGTGCAATGAATAAAATTTCTATTGCCGAGTTTATAAGAGAAAAAATTTTAAAAATAAACAATATGAAGCATAGTAACTTATTGGTGGTCCAGTAGATGAATGATGCATCATGTAACAATAATGCAAGAAGATGACAATACAATGCCAAATTTTAGATGAGGGTTTCACTTTCAATTTATGCAATATGATAATTAGCGATCATTTAACACGTTGACTACCGACCGTCACAGTGTCAGCTACATGGTGGTGCTGCAGGTGCGGTAGAGAACATGTTAATCATACGAATAGGCCATAACAACGACGAAAGACATGTTACACTCTCTAAAATTTATCTAAAAGAGTATTTGCAAATAACAACATGGTAGGATTAATAAAGTACCTTGACTGCGGGCGAAAATTCAGTCAGCTCAAACCTTTCTTCAGGAAGCCATTGACCAACTTCTAAAGATTTGTAGACCTACAAAAATAGAAGCAATCATTAGTATTGTGTGTAGAGAAGTGACAAAACAAAAATCTAAAGAATACATTTGAGTAAAGTTTCATAACTTTAAACATGAGAAAAAACTACGTTCCCTTCTCTTTCATTTACAGGATGTCTCCTTATAGGCTCTAGGAACAGACAGCGGCAGTAATAAGGGGAATTCTGGGAAAAGATTTTTAATTGAAAAATGTTTTTATGAAATAGACGAATTGTTTTAATGAACTTTTGAATTGTTTTAGACTAATATTGAATCTTAAATATATTTAAATAATTTCAACTTAGACTAATTGTAATACAGGAACTATAGGTTAGTTTATCTTGACGCATCCAATGCACTGTTTGTATAAATTTTTGTACAAATGTTTCCAGGAATAAAGAATATTTTATTTTATTTTATTAGATAAGGTAAAAAAAATAACTGAACACTCTGCAGCTTTCATACAGTACACCTCGGAGCTCCTTCGGTTACAGTACACCTCGGATTATCCAGATGTAACATTATCCAAAAATAAACTAAAACGTTGATCTTGATACGCTGTATGCAGTATCGATACAGTCGGGGCTAGGTTCGTGACTGCTATTTAGATGATAAGTTATAATAATACCCTTGGATTGTCCATATTTTTTGTTACCCAGATCGGTAATCCACCACATCAATCTGGATAATCCAAGATCAAAAGTACTTTCATCAAAAGTCCAACTTAGAGTGTACAAAATACGTTTACCCATTTAACGTTGAGCACCCAGCAGCCCCTGGCGATACCCTTCAGCAGGTTGATGGTGCGTCGAGGTGCTGGCGTGACGACGTGTGTCGTGCGTTCGCTCACAGCGGCCTCCACCGCGAACGTCCCCAGCTGAGCGACTATCGCCTTCACCACGTCTTCATCACTGCGCAATCACATGTCGTTACAGTACGAGTATTTACTTTTCATCTGTTAATTATGATAGAACCCCTTCATGTTCACTGAGTGTAAACAACAAAATTGACATTAAATCAGACAAGAATGAAATACTATAATAAGAAGAGATAAAGATAGATGTTTTCAGATTTTAAAACCTTTAAAACCCATACCTTTTTTGTTATTAAACCCATACCAAAGAAAAGCAATGTTCATACTCTTGACAACCTGAGGCCGATCTCTCTGTTGCCGGTCTTCTCTAAAGTTTTTGAAAGAGTTGTGTTTAACAGACTTAGTGAATTTTTCGAAGAGAATGACTTGCTTTCTTGTTTTCAGTTTGGCTTCCGCAGGGGGAGGAGCACTGTAGATGCAATCTATGAACTGGTGGACCGGGTTGCGAGTGCCGTGGATGGGTCACACCACACTGTTGGTGCTTTTTGTGACCTATCCAAGGCGTTCGACACGGTCAACTTTGAAATACTGATTGCAAAGCTAAATAGTTATGGTGTAGCTGGCACTCCACTTAGGTGGATTCAATCTTTCTTGGAAGGAAGGAAGCAGAAAGTGGTGGTGAATGCAGGTGCTCAGAGTGGTTATCAGGAGGTAACTTCAGGAGTGCCCCAGGGGTCAATTCTGGGACCTCTTCTTTTTCTGGTGTACTGTAATGATCTTCCTGCTTTGGCTTCTGACGTACAGGTCTTGATGTACGCCGATGACACGTCACTTTTTGTTTCTAATCCTAACAAAATTATCCTTTCTCAAACTCTGGTTGAAACGCTTCAAAAAATCGATTCTTGGTGTCTGGCAAATGGCTTGAAATTGAATCCTTCTAAAACACAGTTCATCAATTTCCATGTCAATAACATAAAAACACCTCAGTCTGACTCCTCTTATTTACCTCCACATTTCAATTCTGTAACAACTACCAAATTCTTAGGGTTAGAAATTGATTCAACCTTTTCTTGGCATCAGCATGTGAACATTTTGCTTCCTAAGTTAGGCAAAGCGTATTATGCTCTGCTTTCTTTGTCCGAGACAGTTGATCTGAAAGTCCAAAGACAGGTCTACCTCGCATATTTCCACTCTCTAATTTCCTATGGACTATTATTCTGGGGAAACTCCTCTGAATCAATCAGAGTATTCAGATTGCAGAAGAGAGTAATTAGGCTGCTATCTTGTATAGGACCCAGAGTCTCATGCAGACAACATTTCAAACAGCTCCGTATTTTACCGCTTCCCTCTTTATACATTCTTCAATGCCTTTTGTTTGTTAAATCCAACTTCCAAAAATTTTTCAACAACAATCATGTGCATCAGTATTCCACCAGAAACTCATACATCTGCTTAAAGATCTATAACAATTGCCCAAGTCGTTTCAAAGAAGAGCAGTCTTTCAAAAAGTTCAAAAAACTGGTCACTGGGTACTTGTCTGATAACTGCTTTTATAGCCTCTCTGAGTACCTGAGCCACAACACGCAGGGGCATTGATGAGTTGTGCTGGTTTTCAGCCAATGTTTTGGTTTTCCCAGTTGGTAGTTTTAAGTTTTATTCTATGACCTGTACAGTAGTTTTAAGGTAATTTGTATAGTTAAAAAGGTTTATATTTGTTTGCTTTGACTAGTCTACTGCCCAAGCAGACACTGCATGTAAGAGCGTTTTTAGACATTGTTAATAAATAAATAAATAAATAAATAAATAAATTTATGTTATGGATAGTCCTGAATAGGTATGTCATAAATTAATGGTATGTTGTAAATTTTCATTAATGGTAAAGAGAGCAAAAATATTTTTAATTATATTTTTGCTTCTTTGCTAAGCAGCGATAACCTTGACATGGCAGCAGCAGAAGTGACAGATGGACAGGCACGCAATTGGTTAAACCAATGCTGGGTATGAGAAGACCTAACTTAATGTAGGCCTATTTAAAATTGTAGTATTTTTTCCAAACTTGACGAATGCCTCTGAACTCTCAGATAGTGTGTCATAGTATTTAATAGGCCTACTTGAGATTACTATCTTAATATAAAAGAACGACCCAAGAAAATCCCAATAGCCTTAAATTAATTATATTATAAAGATTAGGTGGTTTCCGTATGTTTAGATGTGGCAAGTGAACGCGAAAAATACTGAACCAACTGGGTTGAAATTTCACACAGAGGTATATCTTGAATTTGAGAAACACATAGGCCTATTCATTCACTTCCTTAAAATCCCCTCGGGCTACGCCCCGTGAATGTCCTCAGTTTCAATGTTTACATTTTATAAGAATGTAAATATTCAAACACAGAAATTTAAACAGCTGTGGGTACTAATTTGACAGTTCTAAGAGCGGTGGCAAGATCAGCTGTTTCAAGCTATCTATCGTGAGCGAAGCCAGGGCAACTGCTAGTTAATTGTAAAATACAAACAGGTTTTCTCAAAGAAACAAAAAAAACCTAGTGTGATGTTTTCAAATGTGTACGGGGATAATTTGTATGAATAAGAATAAGAATAAGAATCTTTATTGCCTTTGAATATGTTGCACATATAATTGGCCAAGTCATGATCATAGTGTAATCACTGAGTCAAATGTTCAAGCTTCTTGTTATAAACTTCACGTAGGCTAACATAGTTTACAATACAAATAAATATAAAATGAGACATCGATTTACATTACAGGGTTGGTACAGTGTAGTGGCTAACAAAGATTAAAATAGTTACAGTTACAAATTACAAGTTACAGTTACAGTTACAAGTTACAGATTACAAGTTGAATTACAATAAAACAATACTTAGACAATTAACAATGACAACAAACCTAACCTAACTTAAAAATTAATATCAGAGGTTTTTAATGAAAAGAACTCCTGTAGCGAGTAGAAGGGATTTTCTACGAGCCAGTTTCGAAAGTTTTCCAGACACTTTTTACTTACAGAGTTTGGTGATGGAAAGAGCCTATGACTTATTTTATTGTAGATTCTACATCCAACAGCAGGATGTGATTTCAGTGATTTTGTCAATCTTACATAACTATAGTCTATATTACTTCTACTTCTTATGATTCTTTATGATTTCTTATGATTCTTTATGATTCAAACTTATTGTTTTTATCTCAGGGTGAGTTCTTTGCCATTGCTTGATTCACTTAGGCCTGTATAATAATCCCCTAAAATGTGTGTTTAAGCTCGCAGCTTCAGCCAGAGACCGAGCAACGCCTTCGTATGTTAATGTTTATCCAGCCGCAGCATCAATTAAGATGCAACAGCAATTGCTGGACGTGTTCAGGGTAGATCAAGGCCGCAGCATCAGTTAAGATGCAAAAGCAAGTGCCTTGGTTTTGTGCTTGTATTGAGAGTGTCACTAATTGTGTGTTAAATTCGGCCGCAGCATCAATTAAGATGCAACAGCAAGTGCCAAAAGCGTAGTGTTAAGGAAGCCGCGCCGACGGACAGTCAGGGCTAAGCAACCTTCGTGGGTAAGTAAAATAATGTAAGTGTCACTAAGTGTGTGTTTGATTCGGCCGCAGCATCAATTAAGATGCAACAGCAAGTGCCGAAAGCGTAGTGTTAAGGAAGCCGCGCCGACGGACTGTCAGGGCTAAGCAACCTTCGTGGGTAAGTAAATGTAAGTGCCACTACGTGTGTGTTTAATTCGGCCGCAGCATCAATTAAGATGCAACAGCAAGTGCCGAAAGCGTAGTGTTAAGGAAGCCGCGCCGACAGACTGTCAGGGCTAAGCAACCTTCGTGGGTAAGTAAATGTAAGTGCCACTACGTGTGTGTTTAATTCGGCCGCAGCATCAATTAAGATGCAACAGCAAGTGCCGAAAGCGTAGAGTTAAAGAAGCCGCGCCGACGGACTGTCAGGGCTAAGCAACCTTCGTGTGTAAGTGTATTATCTAAATTTTGTTTAGGCCTACTCACCAATTACGTCCAACCTTTTGAAATCTGAAATTATTAATTAATAAATAAGGAAAACAGGAAATAGGGTAGACTAACCTTTTATTTGTTCTTGATAGATACAGGCAATTAATTACAAATCGAATTTAAAACAGATCTGATTTTGATCTGGGGCACGGGGACTCTGCCTTTGGACATATGGTCCTATTTTCCTAGTGGAGATGCGATTGCAGACCTCTCAGGGAGAGTGCAGCATCAGCCAATGAGATGTGCAGATCTGTAAAGGAGCCGGCCCCTGGAGCGCCGCTTATATAGCCCCGATCAGCTGGAGGATGATCACGTGATCACTGACCATTCGGCAGAGTCGGGTCGTGGACCCCAGGCTTACCACTACTCTAACCTATTGACATAAACATCTTTCAATCTACATTTACAATTATTGTCAATTATTCATTAGTTACGTGTTATCACAATTCAAAACAAATGGATATTAATTATTTTACAATAGAAACAAAGTATTTACAAATAAATCATGTAAGTACAGAATGTGTTATTATTTACGAAGCCGATAATCGGATTACCTAACCTAGACAGTAAGTGAGTGACATTTTGTTTCCTAGGTTAGTTATTTAAGATTATTTACATATTTTAATGAAAGTACGACTGATTTATCAACTACAACAACAAATTAAATATTAAATTAAGTCTACTCAACTAGGGTAATATTTACAGGTATGATTCTCTACTCTTTATATTCATGCAAATGAAATGGCATGTACATGTCATAGGCCTAAATTGGAACATAACACTTCGCCTAACTGATTAAGAAAGTTGAATTAAAATGGATATAAGGTTAATTTTCTAGTCTAAACAGTAAAAATCATACATAGGCCTACATAATAAATAAAATGCTTATCAAATATGATCAATCTTTAGTAATCTAGGCTACCCATAATTTTGGAACATCACACTAGTAAAATTTTCACTGAAATCTGAATAAAAATTGTTCAATAAATCTAAACTGACCTGCGCTTCAGACTGGTGCAGACGATGGTCGGAGTGGTTTTCGGCGGAATCGCCCTCTTATCCTTCTTCACAAACAGAGCCGAGGACTCGCGGCGGGCTGCCCGCGTCAGACTGTCGTCACTGTCGCAGTCACTCGTCACTCGCACACTCGCCAACGCTCTCACCGCCTTACTCTTCACAGCCAAACCGGTTCTGGGTTTTTTGTTGGGTGTCACTTTGTAAGGACACTTGTAAGGTGATATGGGGGGAGTAGATTCCCCCGAGTCCTGTTCGAAATCTGCAATAACTTGCGACGGAAGTAAAAGCTTCCGTTTTTTCGTCTGAGTCGGCTTCTCAGGGCTCTGTTCTTTCTCGTTTCTTTTCCCTCCGACAGGGTTTTTCCCTGATCTTCTTGTAGTGACCCTTGAATTTGAGATTTCTTCGTTTACTTTCACACCGGAACTGATCTCTTCATTCTTTTTCTCAGGGTCTTTGTATGATGATAAAAGTTTCTTGCATTTTCTACTAGTTAAAAGTCGTGGAGGAGCACTGCATCTTGTGTTAGCAGCTTGTTTCTTTGCATAAATCAAAAGATCATCAGAATCATAGCTGACTCTAATTTCTGAATCGTTAATGTCACTGAGTTTAGAACTTGTGTCAATGCTTTGACTTACTGGAGGATCTTTATTCTTGTCATTTTCTTTCTTATCATCTTCACTAGAACTACCAAACACCAATTTTTTATTGCGCTTTTTTCTACAATTTGATGAATTTGTTGCCTGTTTTGATTTATCTCCTTCTTTGCTCCTTTCTTCATGCTTCTTCTGCAGGGCAGGACTACAACATAAAAATATTTTTAATTTTTGGTTTGCTGAGAAAAATTGTTCACTTGAAAATGTATACTTAAAAAAATGGTAGTCTAAGTAATTTATTTTAATGAAAAACTTTTAGACTAATAAAATAAATTTATAATAAATCAAACTCTTACTTTGACTAAAGCATTTCAATAGTAAAACACCACCAATTAATATAATTTAAATTTTTGGAATGTGTTCAACTAAATAGTATTATACATCATATTGATAGAAAATTGATCCTTCCTTTATTTGCCTTATTGTGAAAGAATTAATCAAGAATTGAAGTAGATTTCACAGTTGAAATTTCTACAATCAGAGGGAACACTTTAGTAAGATAAGTTTCATTTTGTTGTTATATTTTTACTGCAGTAGCTTCTGTACACAACTTGAGTAGAGTGCACGAATTAGGGCGGGCGGCAAAACCAGTAAACTCATCAAATAGCCTGCTAAACCTCAACTGAAACGACTAAATGAAATGTTTTTGTTGATCTGTCAAAACTTTGTTTACATTTTTCGAGTCCTTTCACATGTAAATTTGTGTTCACTTTAACACAAGCTCTTAACCTTGATCAACAACCCATCAAATAATAAACGATAGTTCCCCCAGCAGCACACTCACTCACCCACTCTATTTGGTGTCTGCGATCATACATACATTTACACATGATAAAAAATCCTTTGATTTTTTAGTCAATAAACCTAACTTTAGTGTTAAATTTGAAGATTGAAACAAATCTACTCTCTCATTGCCAACAAATTTGATTGATGTAGAGCAGCGGTTCTCAAACTACTTTACCTTGCGAACCCCTAAGCCAATGTATTTTCATGAATTGTACCCCTAGGCCCTAGGTCACATTTAATACTCAATACTTGAGTATTAGCATGTCTATAGCGTTTATTATAGCTCAGGGTAAATGAACTAATACTTTGTGAACAATTAAGTTCATTAGTAAGTTATGACTATATTTTTAATACATTTGTCATTAAATTAAAAATTGGCAATGGAAATTTTTACAAAAAGCTTAAAAAATTTATGAATCAGAAAAATACTAGTTTGGCTAAAACTATATTTAAAAACTAAACACTTTTATTGATTATAAGAATTGGAATTTACAAAGTTAAGAGTCTTAGTGTGAGCCATGGAGCTTGCTTTGATGAAGTTATAGCTTTTTTTTGAGTTGGGCTCAAAAGAAGATAAATAAATCCTCAAATCTGGGGCTGCATCGAGTTAGTTCCTATATTTATTTTTAATATACACATATGAGGAAAATGCTCGCTCTACGAGCTCCGTAGTTGAAAAAGGGAGCAGAACTTTGATTGCTAAATTGGACAAAAATTTAAATAAGGGGTACCATCTTAGAGAAGAGATAGGAGCGATATTGCCAAATTTCCAAAGTTGTTGCCAGTGAGTTGAGTGGCTGAGTCTCTGGACAGACTAATTGTTATGAAATAGGCCTAATGTTGATCTTATAAACGTCTTTGACTTTTAAAATATTTCAAACTGTTAACAGTTGGAAATATTTTGACTGTTATGGTAAATTTGTTATAGTTATTTCAAAGTAATTTTATAAAATTAGGCCACAATTTTCGTGTCCGCCATTATTGATTTATCTCTCGCGAACCCCCGTACACCCTTCCACGAACCCCTTGGGGTTCGCGAACCCCAGTTTGTGAACCGCTGATGTAGAGCAAAAAGAGACTAACAGAAACTAAAATCGAATATGACAATTATTAATGTGCACACACTTGAATATAAACCATTGTAATATATAAGATTTCAAAAAAATATTAGAAGTCGAGTCGCTACCTTGTAAGTATTTTCTCAAATTGATTAGTAGCTTTCCGAAGATCTCCAGCAACGGAATGTAGGGCATCTATAACCTTGTCAGTCTGAAAAAGTATTCATATAAGTGTTATGAAAGCCATTAAATGACACAAAATTGATTTCAAACTAAAAAAGATGCACCCAGGACACCTAAGTTACCCAATTTAGCACACAAGTTATTATACAGGGTGTCCCGAAATTATGGTAAAATATTTTAGTATATGATAGTACAGGTGAAAATAAGAAAAAAAGTTAATATAAACATAGGTCCAAAAGTGCTTCGTTTTCCGTCTGTGTGTCTGTTTGTGATTTTTACATATTTAGTCATATCTCATGAACCTCTTAACGTATAAACTTCAAACTTGGTACATGAATGACCACTATTAAGACCTATTTTTGTATGTAGTATCAAATTTATACTTTGTACCATTTCAAAATGGCGACTGTTTTTTGTTTTCAAAGCTAAATATCTTAAAAACCGTAAATTTTTGAAAAATTATGCAAGAGACAAAAAAGTTGTGAAATTTAATCCAATTAACGCTGATATTAAGATTATGATGATCGGACTATTAATAACTGAGAAATATTAACTTTTCTGAATAAAAACATGGTCCTTTAGAACAAACTGTCAGAAATTTCCATGTTTTTATTTGGAAAAATTATAATTTCTCCGTTATTATTAATCCGATCATCATAATATTAATATTGACGTTAATTGGATTAAATTTCACAACTTTTTTGTCTCTTGTATAATTTTTCTAAAATTTACGGTTTTTAAGATAATTAGCTTTGAAAACAAAAAACAGTCGCCATTTTGAAATGGTACTAAGTAGAAATTTGATACTACATACAAAAATAGGTCTTAATAGTGGTCATTCATGTACCAAGTTTGAAGTTTATACGTTAAGAGGTTCATGAGATATGATTAAATATGTAAAAATCACAAACAGACACACAGACGGAAAACGAAGCACTTTTGGACCTATGTTTATATGAACTTTTTTTCTTATTTTACCTGTACTATCATATACTAAAATATTTTACCATAATTTCGGGACATCCTGTATATCTGCAGAGGATCCCATTGGCACCAACTGCTTAGTCAGGTCTTGTCGCCACAGTGTCACAGCGGAGCGAAAGCTTTTAAATTGTACACTCCATAATAAATGGTCACAAAAGTAACATGTCATATAATGTTATTAACAGCAAATTCAGGTTTCCTTTTGGGTTTTAATGTTGTAATCATCTTCTCAGCTACCCTGCTAAAATTAAATTTTCTTTAACATTTCTCTCATTCTCTCTCATTCTCATTTCTTTAACATTTCTCTCTGTTATGGATATAAAACCAAGACATTTTGTCTTGGTTTTATATCCATAACATTGCTTCCAAAATCAAATTCAAACCAATCTACATTCAACAGTATTAGATGAATACTCTGATGGGTGCCTCATAAAGCTACATCGTAAAGTGAAACGGTTCCAATATATAGGCATAGTTAACAAAAAAACATTAGCATCTTAAATCAACAATTTGTTTGTTTTGTTAAATAAAAACAAAGATTATTACAAGGGTCAAAGTAAAGAACATGTTGCCAATAATTTAATACTTAATTACTAAATATTTATTGATTCACCTCGTTAAAGGTGGGCACAGGAGGTAGAGGTTTGTTGTTCACTGCTTGAGTCCTTTTCTTGCCCAACTCTTGCTCCTGCCAAGGTTTCCGTCGAATCTTGCTGTCTGTCACAGCACGTCTCAGCCCCTGTAAATTATTGCATTGTATAAAATATGGCATCTTGCCTTTATGAGTTCCTGTTCTGTAAATAAAGAGGTATAAAACTGGCAATTACTAAATTAGTAAAATTAGTCCTATTGTAATATTTTACGGCAGAAATAATATATGATCAAATAAAGAAACTTAAATTAATTCAGGAGGATTTTGGCATTGGACTTAAAGGCCCCTCTGTCCTTGCTACCCTATAAAACCTGATTGGCTAATTTATTTTAGCTTAATTTTATTTGTTAACCATTCTTAACCACTCTCATAACCCAACTAAGTGGCTTAAGTAAATAAATGTAATGACAGGGAACACTGTAAACCACTTTTCATTAATCTGCAATTTCAAATTGTGATTAATTTATATATATTCCATCTTACCATTTACATCATAAAAAACCAAAATTTTCTAAATTTTAAGCATTCTTTACACGATACACGTTTCAAAAATCAATCAGTAATGAATGATTCTCGGCTATCCAAAACTCACAATAGTCATATTAAAATTTCATTAAGGATATATAATTTCCTAGAAAGAAAAATTAGTTTGTGCCCTTTTATTATATTTAAAAACAAATTTTATTCATGGCTGCTTGACAATCCCTTTTACAGTTTGGATTATTTTTTTAAAGCAAAAAATATTGATTTTTTTGTTTGTCTATTCCAGAACTGATGCCAGATGGTACCTTGTTTATATATAGCTATTTTGGTCTGCCAGTTTTTCCCTTTTGTATTTTTTTATAGCCTAAGTTATTTTATAATTGTGTGCCCTAGCTCTTATGCTGGTATGTATGACGTTGTCAATGATTATTATATTCTTATGACAATAAAGAATATTTCATTTCATTTCATTATTTCATTTCATTTCAATGTGAGAAAGAAAATTGGAAAAGATTACCAAGATAAAAGATGTTATTAAAGTAAAAATTAATAGTACTATTCAGTTTATGAGATTATTGAAAAGTATTACTCCTCATGTAAATTAAGAGAATTATGATCCCTATGAAAAGATCAGATCAGTTTTATTTTAATAATCTTTACACAGATTATTAAAATCTTAATTTAAGATCTTTACTATAAAAACTTCCACAGCACCAAATTTGAAATTACAAAGAAACAATACCTATGTTGAAAGCAGCAACTATAGCCTACTTATCTTCAGACCATGGGCTAAATTTAAACTCCAATACAAATTGAACTAGGCCTAACAATGTACAGAAAAACACAATTAAAAACTCACGTCACCTATAGCTATGAATTAACAGTAAAACGTAAAATACTCATACCTTAGTCTTCAACTTATATAACGGCAGCTCTTCTCTATATTTTTCGAGGCCATGAGGTTCGTAGCCCTTGAGTGGCAGCACCTGCATCTCGGCTTTACACGCTTCTATCCACAACGTCGAGACCAGTGGCACCTTCCACTCGATTGCTTTTCTGTACGTGGACATTTTCCCTCCATGGAAGAAACAATGAGTGACCTGAGAGAAAAATTTGAGTAGGGATGTACTTGAGGAGAATTTAAGTTTGTAAACATTTATTCCTGGCAAATTATGGTGTTGCTTAAAGTACTTCAACAAAGACAGGTCACATGATATTATTCTCTAGCATGTAAAAGTCGATCACATGTAATCGGCAAGATCAGTAAACAAACAACCATGCTAAACTATTGCTCTCAGACTTATCGTTGCCAAGATCGGTGGCTGCAATGATGCTGTAAAAATAAACATTTAAATGGCAAAGAAACTGTGCCTTTAAAAGTGATCCCACTTAGTTGGTGGGAGTTACTTTGAGGTAAAAGCTGATTACTGAACTACACGAGTAACACTGCTGCAAAAAACAACCAACATGTAATCAGCAAAAAAACTGCAGAAAAAATATTGTTTAAATTGTGTGACTTGTACCCTATGGTTTGACTTCATTGTCAGGCTTTCTTTTTCGTCTCATGCTGAACGGAGTATTAAAAATCTCAATAGCTCAAATATTTGTACAGCGTTAAAAGTAAATACCTCAATCAAGAGTCAAGAGTTTTACTGTCGTTGACCTTTTTGTTTACAAAGAAATAGACATTGTCAATATACAACCATTAAAATACAATATTTTCTAAAATAAAAAAAGCAAGATAATGACAGGTAAAGGGAATAAAATTATATAAAATACCCCCGTTGCAGCAAACCTGCACACTCAGCGAATTTCAAATGCAAAACAACATATTTCAATCCAACATAGCGAGTTTTGACATGTTTTGGTAAGCTCCATAAGAATAACATGAGGAATGAGTATGCAGGTTTGCTGCTATAGGTATTAAAACTGGGTGGTTTTATCAATATTCAGTAGATCTGAACTAGAAGAAGCTATTTACCAAGTTTTATCAAAGATATGTTGAGAAATAAGCGAGATATAGAATTTTATTTATTTCCCATAAGGTTAACAATGGGACAACGTACTGTGTGTTTACCACTTTCAATATCTCGGTAACCAATGGACATAGAACAGTCATTAAAAATACTAAATTGTTTGTTTTTTTAAGCTGAGTTCAATGGTGCTAACAAAAATTTGATAAATTTTATTTTCCTAAGTAAAAAACTCAAAAAACCCATTTTTGGGGGAGTTTATCCCCCTTTGCCCCCCCTTCCGGTGGTCCGATCGGGCTGGTTTATGAACTCGTCCGAGGGATTACCACTTTACATGTCTGTAGCAAATTTCATTAAGATCGGACCATTTTTACGGCCGCTATCGTGCTTACAGACACACACACATATATATATATGTTCACCCAACTATCATTGTGGCAACCGTACATAAGGAAAAGTGTATGCAAAGTGGCGACCGGTGCTTATGACGACCGTATATGGTCGTCATATGCACACTTGGGTTATTTCATCTCCTTTTGACCTGCAGATACGTATGGGGATGACTTAGAAATTTTATTTTGGTCGTCATATTGCGCCTAAAACGTATATTAATAGTTCATGTAATGACCGTGGGTGCGCTAGTGTCGCTGAGTGTATATTTCAATATACGGCACTTGGTGTAATACTGCAACCGGAAAACTTGGCAACACTGGTTCTCCCGGACGCGTATATCCCTCGGTTCTAGAAGCTGAGGGTTTTGAGCATGCATGAGAGCATTACGCGGTATTTTTGCTGATTATTGTAAAGTGGACTGTGGTGATACTAAAGAAGTTGTTTCGCCTACTTTCCGGGTGGTCGAAAACGAAGGGAGGGGAACATAGCGGGGAGTGTTAAGCATTAAAATGCATAACTTTTGAAAGCAGTAAATTATTTGGTTAAAACGTCATTTTAATAACACAAATTTATAAAATATATAAAAGAAAGTTATAAAATAAATAACAGAAAGTTATAAAATATATAACAGAAAGTTATAAAATAAGTTGAAAAATAAATTGGTTTCAGTTGAAGTTATTGTGATTTAGATTTTTTCTACCGGGCAGTATTCAGTACGTACATGGAGGACGGTGATTGTTTTGGAAACTGCGACGTCAATATCATTCTCAGAGTCAACATATAGAGCTAAATGCTGATGAACAATATTCGTCTTTTTTTGGTTAGGGAAATACTAATTCCACCAAAAGCTTAATATGTTATAGAAATATAGAAATAAGTAACTTTAATAATATGCTGGTTAATTTACATTCATTTAATACGCTTTTAAATATTATAGGTTTTCTTTCTGAGTGTTGGCTAAATGAGGTGAGAGGGTGATGGGTCTGACTTAAACGAGACTAAACCGATGGGGTTCTAGTCTTACAACGTTTCTTGCAATCTTAAACATGCTTAACTAATCCAAGAAAACACTACCTAAGAAATGCTAACAATAATTTATTTCAAGGTAAATCAAGTATAATTTACAATAATTATATAAATTCAACAAAAACATTAATAATACTTTTTAATTTGATATTTTTTCCAAAAAGAACATTAACGAGGAATTATTACATTACAGAGTTTACTTATTCTTTTGCAACTGAACGGAAAGTCTTGACAGATGAACAAAAAATATCTAAATTATCAATTAATGAAAGTCTATTATACAATTTCAACACAGCTATCTGTGATCAAGTTTTACGTATTGAGAGAAGTTTTGACACCAACGTCAGTGCGAGAAAATTGGGGGATGAACAGCTTGTGGGACCGGGACCTGAGTTTTTGAACAGTTTCACTATTTTTAATTTGTTACTTACGATGGAAATACCATCACCGAAGCAGCCTCTAGCCTATATTGTATTACTGAAACATTAAAAGTTTTTATTGAATTTATATTTTTTACAAAATTTCCTGATCGCCTAATAAAAAACCAGAACGTTACTCTTACAGATGGAATCTATAATTACCTTGAACTTACATTTCAAATTGAAGACAATGCCCAGATCACGTATAAATGATTTAATATTGAGTGAAGTACCATATAAATTATAATTATAGCGATGAATGTTTTAATCCAACAGCCATGACCGCCAGACCTTCGTTAAAATCGGATAGTTTCTTTGGACAATGTTCCCTACAAAGGTAAGAAGAATCAGTGATTTTGATATTCGAATCTTCTTCAATTTGGCTGATATACAGAAATTCGTATAGTTGCAAGCTTCAACGTATAACTTAAAGAGCTGGTATTTTTTTTTAATACAGGAAAGTGAACTGATGTTTAAGTAATTGAAGCTTGCAATGGTATGATGGCAAGTAAAATAATAAAGAAAATAGCTACATTTTTTTCTTATCTTCGGAATAATGTTCGGAATGAATTAGGCTACATCACTCATTTTCAGACACTTGGTACACTTTTAAGCCCATTAATAATGCGTGTTTAAACTTTAGTAAATTATAATTCGACTAACGCTCCTGTATAAAAACTGAATATACACAAGTTTCATTGGGAGCTATCAAGAGTGTTCCCTCAGTAACCAGATACTTTTTAAATTTTGCCAGATACACTGAAAATCTGCCGTGTATCATCTATTAATATTCTCATAGTTACCCTCGAGAGTAAGATGACCAGAATTTTGTAAGAGATTAGGAATATAACCTTAGCTTTATATTTGAACGTACTTTTGGTACATTTTTCATCCATTCTCTGTCAATCCATACCCTTGCAAGCTTCAACGCTACTTAAACGACTTTTCACTTTCCTAAATGGAAGTGACCAGATGTTTGAGTAGTATCGAAGCTTGCAATGATATGTATTTGTGTAACCAGGGGTGGATTTGGAAATTTGCCGTCCGGACTTCCGTACAGACTTCCAGCAAGATCGAGATCGTGTGATACTAAAGACAAACAAAAATTTGAATAATATGTTAAAAGTAGCTGCGTAATAGGCTATGTAGAAATGAAATAAAGAGAAATTGTAAACCCTTCCTCAACACATTCCAGTTTTGTAACGCGATCATAGATCGCCATCGTCGCCTAAATTGACAAAACGAAATACCATACATTATTTCTTTGTTGTATCTTGACTTAAGCCTAGCTTTTAAACATAAACTCTAGTCAATCATAGAAAAATGGAATACGATGTAAAATAATACCGATTGAATAAATTTAAAAATATAATTTCTAGGCTACATAATATAAAGAATTACTGTATTACGATTACATTTAATCAAAAAATAGTTTATGATGAAATTCTAATAAAAAAATGTCTTATAAAGAATTTTTATTTGTATTATTGGACTTGGTTAATTCGTGCCTGCCGCCTTGGCCGGATCGAGTCGCGTCGTCCTCGGGACAGGACGGAGGACGGCGGGCGCGGTGCGATCAGTGATTACCGTTGCTGCCGTTCTACTTCAGGCATAAACACCATTTTAACAGCCCGTTCACCATTTGAACAGGAGGATGGCATTGTAAGCTAATCCTCCTGTACCACAAGTTTGTTTTCCAAGTGATTTTCTTTTGTAACAATGTATTATGAATTAATTCTGCTGTTAATTTTTTTTATCTGCCGCCTCTGAAAATTTGTTGATCTGGGCTGCAGCCCCTATAGCCCCCCCCCTCCTAAATCTGCCACTATGTTAGTTATAAACCAAATTTCATCGTTAGTTTCTGATCCATCTTAACCGTGTTGGGATCATGTGCCGAGAAACTCAGCTTTCATGAAATTACTCAAGCCTGACATACGAGGCCTCTCTATTAATTTCAAATTCCTTTAATTCTTAGAAGCATATGATATTTTCTTATTTAACCTTCTAGGACAGGCCTTTGCTGGGTACACTATTGAGGCGGGTGAAAAAAATTGTGAGGGAGCCAGGCAATGAGAAATCTTAAATAATGGAATTTATTTTTAAATTGCAATTTATTTATACTTTTAATCAGTTTGTAATTTAATGTAATCGTAGAATATCTCATATAGCCTAATCATTGAATCACCATGAAGCTCTGCAAGCTTGACTTTAGCTGGGCTGCGCACTTTGGGCCCCGTACTGTGGAGAGCGACCACAGAAACGGTACGAACTTAGTAAGGGAAATTTAATCTCTAGAACTTAATGCAGAATAAAACTTTCAAAGATGATCAATTCTAAATATTTTTATTTTTCAAATTTAATTTTTATCATTTTTTTTAAGTTTTTCTCCTAGAACAATGAGTTTATCTCGTAAAGTTTGCGGTCAACAGTTCGGAATTTTAGTTGGCTGCTTCTTACTCCTTAATAAGATTGCTTCACATAACCTCAAAACCTTTAATTGTAGCAAAGCTTCAGCTATTCCAGTTTGGCATTTGGTCTCTATTTGTCACCAAAGTCCCATTTTGGACCTTGAGATTTACTGTTTCCATGTTAAACTCCGTCATTTTGCCCCAGAATAGGTCACTTGCATGACGCGTGATGAAATGAACAATTTAGTACTAAAGATTTCAAGGCTAACGTTTAATAGGAATTTGTGGAGAATAAGCAAAATAATCCTATTTCCTTTTACTGAATTAGAAAAAAAACAGAATGCCTCAGTGATAGTGGAATGGCAGGTCGTCATTTTGCCTCAGTGAACAATTTATTCATGTATAAAGGCTAGAGTGAAAACTGGCAACGCTGTATGTCGCCACAGTGATGGTAAATATTTTGAATGGGGTTCACAACGACAGTTTAATGTAATGTATATTACTGGATGCCATTTTGTTTGTTGCATGTAAAGTCGTCACAATGATGTCTCTGTGGTTTCCTTAAAGGTAACAAAAAAACTTGAATTGTGAGTTGATAATGTTGTTTCTTGAGTGTAAGTTAGAGTATTTCTATATAACAATCTAAATATACATAACTCCTCGAGGCGGTTGTCATACTGTAGGTGTTGTGTAAAGTCGCCACAATGATAGTGCGATCTATATATATATATATATATATATATAAATTCGAACAACTGGTGTTTTCTGCTTCTGGTGGCCCCAAAACGAAAAGTTATCATGGTCTCGGGCTTAGGTCTTACCATGAGACCTACGGTAATAGCTTCTTCCCTATAGCGGAAATTCGCCGAAAACATAATTATTAGTTATTCATTAAAATTCAATATTTACATTGGTTTCTAGAAATTCCGGAATGTCATAAAAGGGATTTTAATTAACCATTCACATATTTTTTATTTAAACACCTTGAAGGGAACAATTCTGGCGGAAATCCTTTCAATCCCTGTATCCCTATGTGGTTTTAAGGGGCTTAAGTCCCTTAAAACTGTAAAAGTTTTGAGTATAGTTGAAAGAAACAAAAACTTGGTATATACCATGGGTTGGTACCGATGGTATTGGACTCCAAAACCCAGAACAGATCCTGAATCAGGACCGGTACCAACTTTTAAAATGTGGTACTGACACATGACTACAGTACTAAATAATTACTGTAACTGAACAATGAAGAAATAAAACTAATCATAAATCATAAGACAGAAAAATGAATTTATGGGCATTATTGAACTTAGCAATAGATTGATTTGGAATAACGTTTAAACCTGTCTGAAATAACTTAACCGCATTCAAAAAGAGAAAACGTATACATGTGTTTGATGTGTAAAGTAGTAATTATTTGGACTGGTTAGAAAATCAGCTCAATCAGGAGGGGGGTTAAGATTAAGGTATGGTTTTAACAGAGGTTTTCCAAACACTTTATGATATGGTATGTATTCCTATAATGTTATATGCAAGTCCAGTATGGGTGCACAAGATGAAACAAGTCAGGATCAAAAACAAACTGCGATCAGCACAAAGACCAATATAAACGGCAATGATTGGAGCGTATAAGACAACGTCAACTTTGGCACTCTGTGTACTGACTGGCAATCATCCTCTCAATTTAAAGATTAAGGAAAAGACAGACATAGCAAAATTTAGATAAGGACAGCTTTTGGGAGGTTTTTGTGTACTTGAGTAGATCCTCATCAAGGTTTTACTGTACAGTGAGAACTATTTTGATAAGTTATGTGCAGGATCATTTCAACGGCAGAAAGAATACCACACATCATAAAATTAAATCCTATGTAGAAAAATATTTATAAGCTATACAGTAAGTACCGTATAATAATTTCTTTCTTAAGTATACTAATTGTAAGTATACTAATTGTTTCTTATAAGGCCATAAAAATAAATAAGGTAGGCCTAACTAGCTATCAAGACAACTAAGGTCAACATTACCTTCCTCGTGAAATTCTTTTCAACAGTGGCTCCCAGAGATTCAAGTTCCGCTTTTGTTCCTTCAGACATGTAATCTTTTCCCCAACGGACTTCAACATATGCAACAATACCTGCAACATTTCATACCAAATTGAAGTTATTCAATAATTTTGGCAGATCAGTATTGTTATCAAATTATTTGTTATTAACTCATCACTAAAATATTTTTTAGCATACATTTATATATCACCTTTTGCTGATAAAACTAAACTAGGACCTAACAATTTTTTAGCTCAAATCATAATTGAAGAAGCCCTTAAATATGTAGGAGACTTGTTTATAAGTTGACAAGTTAAGTTATTGAGTCAAATAAAGTTCTAACCTTCACCAATTAGGTTAAAAGTTAAATCATGTCCATTTCCATATTTTTACATTCATTGGTCTTGTATTTTCACATTCATTGGTACATTCAAATTCTGAGGTGGTCAGGTTCATATCCTGTATTGAGTTGATATGAGATGACCCAGCTACAGACAACATAGGCCTTGAGGCATTAGGGAAAAAATGCCGTGTTGCCCATTTTGGTCACTTAAAATAGATTTTTATCTTATTTTATGCGGTGTTGCTTTTACAGAGAATGGACTTCAAAAAGACCAAAATTTCTATAGCCTACTTAGGAACCCTAGGATACAGTAAAGCCTCGATAAGAAGACACTCGATAACACAAAAACCTTGATAAAAAGTGCACTTTTCGAGTCTCCTTGAAACTGGTAATGACACTTAATGTCTTGTTAACACGAACCTCAATAAGAAGACTCCCTCCATAACGAGACTCTTTTCAGAATCCCTTTGAGAGCCTTCTTATCAAGATTCTACTGTACTAGTCTTGCCCTACATTTCATATTGACCTTTGCTATGCAACTTGTAATTACTCTTAATGTCTACGGCAACAATAATAATTAATAATATTAATTAAAGAGCATTAAAAAACTATTTTCTATAATAAATGGGGATTAAAAAACTATGTAGGCTATAGTTTACTAAATTTTCCATGATTGATTTAGAAAAAAAATTGAAAGGGTTAAAAATAAAATTTAACTTATTTTAGCACATTGGTAAAAAGTAGAACAATATTTGGAGTAGGCCCTAACTTAAAACTTAAGTTAGGCCTTAGTTCTAGGCTTATTTAAATGCTTACCGTAGGCCCTACTTGACCTTCCAACTTACCTCTAAATAGAATTGAAGATGCTGGCTGTGTACACGGTATGTCATCATCATCATTATCATCATCGTTACCAATTGGTATTATTTTATCTTTACTAGTGCAGCTGTTGTCATTGGAACTTTGCTTTGCAGTCATATTCAATTGTTGTTCATTTTGTTTGTCAAGTTTCTTTATTCCTGTTAATGTATCATTATTATTTTGTTTCTTTCCGACTAGGCCTAGGGGAGTTTTAACTTCACTTATTTTACTTGTTGAAATGGGTGTGGTGGAAAGACTACTTTGAGCAACCGGTATCTCAATTGTTGAATCTAAGTTAGAATCATTTCCTTCTTTCAGTTTAGTCTTTAACAAACTCCTTCTCAATTTCATAGTCCTTGCCATTTCTTCAAATTCTTTTCTGGCTGAAGCCACTGCTTTATCAATTGAATGTCTTTTAAGGGCCGAGAGCTTAGGAGTTGCTGCTTTGTTAGATGACACTGGGGTTTTGAAAATCATATTTGATGTTACAGATTCATTAAATGGTGTTGACGTCTTTGAAATTGTTTTGCTACTCTTCTTTAATGGTGTTCTGTCCTTTACAATTGGGCTGTTTAAAGGTAAACCACCTAAAGTTAAGCTCATGCTCACATGACTGGTGTCAGGCGTCACTGCAATAGGCCTAGGTGTGTTTAAATTTTCCTTATTGTTAGCACTGTCATTCGAAATTGGGGTAACAAGTTTATTTTTTATGGGTCTACGTCCACTAGAGTTTTGAGACCTCAGAGTGCTATCACATAAAAAACTCGGAACACTTCTTTTGGCACATTTTTCAATAGATTTAGGTGTAGCCATTGAATTGTATGTATAAGCTTTTAAGGGACTTCTTGGCAGAACTATATTACTAATACTACTGTTGACTTTAGAGCATTGACTGCTTTCATTCAGAGCACTCATTTCTTCTTCATCCGATGTAAGCAAGGGATGTTTATCCAAATTTCTTATAGGTGTTACAGGAAACACCTTCGGGTCGTCAAAATATGATCGTGATCTTGTAAAAGTAATATTCTTGCAAGTTTTAATTTCTTTGAATAAACTGTCTGAATCATCTGAATTATCTTGTGAAACTGAACTCAAATTGGCAAGAAAATCACTAAACCGATGTTCAATGTGATCGAAATGCTTTCCAGACTTTTGATGACTTTGACCAGAATCATTATAAGTACAGTTCAAAGTACCATTCATATTGAAGTGATGTAATCCCAATTATAGGCCTAGTTTCACCTGACACTGAAATTTAACAAATTATACAGCCTTCATGCAGCATAAGACTATTAGTACCTTATATTTACATGTACTTAATGTTGATGACACAAAAAATGTACACACACTTAAGTTGCATAGGCTACCAAAAAATAGCACAGTTTAGTTACTACAAAGTAATAAGTCCAATGATTCCCATAAGGAAAATCCAGTTGTTCTGAAGGATCAATGTGTCAAACGTCCATCAACCTATTGAAGTAGTCATCAATTTGAAATATTTCGGTAATTAAAGGAGCACAAAACTAATGGTTGAGATTGAATAGCTCACTTCAAATTTAAAATGTCAAACTAAACTAATCCGAACCCAAAACAAAACAATAATAATGACAAACTGTGATGGGTTTCTGAAGATTTGAGGTTTGTTTAGATTTATTTTCAGAGTCCGATTCTGACTTTGGCGCAAAAACACAGAGTACAGAAATGAAAAGGACAGTTTTATAGTCTGGTTATAGTTGTTGATGGAAAAGCCGTTGATTTCGTCATGTCGGCAAAAAGAGAGCATTGATCATAGGATGGTCGAACGCAATCTCGCTTTAATCTTAAACTAGGGAGGTAGTACCACTGGGGACAATCGTCGCTTCAAAAAATTTTGTTGTGTCACTAGACATTAGACAGCCATAAAGATTTGTCGCTATATCCTGGCATAACAAAACAACTCGATTATGGAGTAACAATAAGGTTATATTAAGGCCTTGTTTGCACGACGACCAGACAGTAGGACAGTAGAAAAAATTTCTTTTGTTCTCTTTTGTTTAAAAGTGTTACTGTCCACTGTACTGTACTGTGGACAGTAACACCTTTAAACAAAAGAGAACAAAAGAATTTTTTTCTACTGACTTACTGTCTGGTCGTCGTGCAAACAAGGCCTGAGGGCCTGTTTGCACGACGCCCAGTACAGTGGACAGTAACACCTTCAAACAAAAGAGAACAAAAGAATTTTTTTCTACTGTCCTACTGTCTGGTCGTCGTGCAAACAAGGCCTAAGGCCGATTTATTTATTTAATTAATTAATATTATCTTTTTCAGTTCCTCGCCACCACCACCTTGAATTTTCTTGTTCTTTGCATGAAAGCATGCACAAACTTTGACTATTCTAATGCATGTAATATGTCTTTATGGAATAAAATGATCTGATTCTGATTCCGGAAAACGGGACGATTCAAAACGTCCAGGTATGTTGTAAAAACTTTTCTTATTCTTATTATTTGTTATTTGGAGTCCAAGGTAACTCATAACAAGGATATTAAGGATATTATTATTTACATCCCTTTAACTATGCTCATAAAGTGGGATAATGGGATTTTTTTTTGTTTGTGTCAAGGTGTAGTCACTATTCATCTTTTAAAGTAGGTGTACCCTTCGAAGGACACGAGGACTTTTTCAAACCTGAATTGTGGCCAGAAGGCTGCATTGTTGGAAAGTATCGTCCACCGCGTTTTCATCGACCAGCGGGTCCTATTGAAGGTGGTAAGACTTTTTTAATGCAAACAAAAGGAACAAGTGAAGTCACCGTAGCCTATAAACAGGTTACATTGGGAAGCGACTCGGCACCTAAATTAGTTTCTAGTAATGTGCAGTCGCAGGGTAATAAACGTGGACTTATTGTGACGCCCTCTGACCTTACAGCTAGGCCTAATTGTAATTCATTAAACATAGCTATTTTGAACATTCGATCCTTGAGAAACAAATTAGGTCAACTTGAGGTAATTTTAAACCATAAATCTGTGGATATTCTCTGCCTTAATGAACACTGGCTCTGTACTGATGAGGTAAAGTATTATGTACCGGAGAACTTTGTGCTAGCTGATTTCTACGCCAGACAGACTCCCAATGGTGGTGCATCGATATTCGTGAAGAAAGACTGGCCTTTTCGAAACATTGACATTTCTAGTTTTAATAGTTTATGTGAAGCCTCTGCCATTAAGTTACTTATGCCTAGTTATAGTATTGTTGTTTTATGTATTTACCGTACACCTGATGCCAATTTTAAGAATTTTATTGATAATCTTGAGAATCTCTTGTTCTATATGTCAAACAAACATGTTAAAAGTAATGAGTACATAGCTTTGGCTGGTGACCTAAATGTAGACATTTTGAAAAATAGTAATGAATCTTGTGAGTTACTAGATTTGTTAAGATCTTTTGATCTTCATGCTGTTAATCATAGGCCTACTCGCTTTGATGCTTGCCTAGACAATATTTATACAAATGTAACTTCTGAACAAAGGGTTGTCTCCCTTTTGAAACAGGATATAATCTCTGACCATGCTGGTGTGTGGGTCAACCTAGGCCTTGGTCACAGTACTGAAAACCCCGGACCTGGTGAAGCAAAAAAAACAAAACGACTGATTAATGATTTTAGGTTAGGTAATTTTAGAAACAGTTTGATAAATATTGATTTTTCACCCTTGTTTAGATTAGTTGATGTTAATGTTGCATTTTTATTCTTTGTAAATATCTTGTATTCTCTTGTTTCAATGAATTTTGTCCCATTGTTGATGCAAAGCCTAAAGGCAAAGCAAAGGAAGCTCATAGATTTAATAACTGGTTCACACCCCAGTTGGATTACATGAGAAACTGTTTACTATCATTGTATGTGAATGATAGTACATTTGGAAGTGTTCTAACACAGAAATAATTATGTAAGTTTTAAAAAGATTTACAGTAATGAAATTGCTAGGTCCAAGAAAGTTGCCAATGACAACCTGATTGTAAATGCAAGTGTTTGCAAGTGTCAAATGGCATGGAAAGTTATAAGAAATGAATCAGGTTTTGATAAAACCTCGGCCATCCATAGAAATAATGCCCGATTCTCTCAATGAGCATTTTGTTAATGTGTCCAGAAGTGTACTTGGTAACTTAAGCTTAGATGTAAGTCAAAATAACCACTCAGATTTTTTGTTAAATTTTAATAGACCAATCCCAGTCTCTGGTTTTAATGTGAAGCCTATTGATGAGAATTTAGTAAGTCAAGTTATATCTCAGTTAAGTAACTCCAAAAGCGAAGATGTCTTTGGTTTCTCAAATTTTACCTTGAAGACTGTGGGAGACATACTTGTACAACCACTGACTTTTTTGATCAACCTAGTTTTTACTACTGGGATCTTTCCCGACTGTTTGAAGTTTACCAATGTTACTCCTATCTTCAAAAAGGGTAATCCAAGCATGCCGGATTGTTATAGACCCATTGCTATTGTGCCTATTCTAGGTAAAATTATTGAATCATGTCTAGTTTTACAGCTTTATCAATATTTTAGTCTCAATGATTTGTTGTATGAACATCAATATGGATTTCGACCGAAGCATAGCACAATCTTAGCCATTGAAGCAATTATAGAGTACATCTTAAGTAGCTTTGAAAATAAATAAATTGTAGCCTCTAATTTAATTGATTTAAGCAAGGCTTTTGATTGCCTGTCTTTTAATATTTTGTATGATAGATTACAATTCTATGGTATTAGAAATAAAGAATTGAACTTGATCAAGTCTTATCTGGACGTAAGCAAAAGGTTGTTGTTAACAACACTAGCTCGGAGTATCTAGAAGTCATTGCAGGTGTACCTCAAAGCTCCGTACTCGGGCCCTTTTTGTGTTTGATTTTTGTGAATAACATGTACTGCAATGTTCCAACTTTCTCAGTCCTGTACGCTGACGATACTACGCTAATCTTTTCTGATAATGATTTTGATAATGTTAATATTAAACTTTCTAATGCCTTTTCATATGCAAAAAGCTGGTTTAAATCCAACAATTTAGTTATAAATGAAGAGAAAACTGAATTAATCTATTTTGCCCTTAGAAATATTCCAACAGATGTCAATGCAAATAGTGATGTCAAACTTTTAGGGTTTTCACTTGACAATCAGCTCAGTTTGGAGCCTCATGTAAATAATCTTTGTAAGAAACTCTCAAGAATTGTATTTTTATTAAGAAAGCTTAAGTTATCTGTCATTACAGATACCCTAATTATTGTATACTATGGACTCTTCCAATCTTTAGTTAGCTATGGTATACGCCTATGGGGCAATTCTTGTCATGCCCAGAAAGTTTTCCTCTGGCAAAAGAAAGCCATCAGAATTCTAGACAACCTATCAAGCAGGCAATCATGTAAAACTAGCTTCCAGAACTTGAAGATAATTACTTTTCCTTCTCTGTATATTTTAAGTAGTCTAATTCATGTTAAACAATATTCATTCCTTTTCTTGTCAAAACACTGTTCATAGCTATTCAACTAGACACAATACTAATCTTGTAACGCCCTATGTAAGACTTTCAAAAACTTTAAATAGTCATGTTTACCAACAGCTCAAGTTTTTCAATAAACTCCCCAGCAATATTAGAAACCTATCTTGTAACAGATTTAAGTTAGTTATGACTGAGTGGATGAAAGAACAAGCCTTTTACTCTGTTGCTGAGTACATGGACTTTAAATTTTCCTGATGGCCTAGTGGTCACTCAAACTTTGTAATTTAAAATTTAAGTTCCTTTTATGACATTGTACAAATTTGTTAGTAGCCTATAAGTTTATCATGATGTACCTGACGTGTCCAATTAATTACACCCTAACCAAGGCCACACTTGCCCTAACCGGTGTATAAAGGATATAAAGAATATTGTCTATTGTCTATTTACTTTTTACTTTCTTTGCGTGGGATAATATTGTCGGTCAAGTGGACACACTGCGCAGACGACAAAGATCAAACGATCAGGATCAAAATTGTTTTGTTTGACTCCTGTTGAAAAAATGTTGATGACTGCTGACTGCTGCCTTAGGTTATTGTTAGTCCCGTAATGTTGAATTTTTACTTATTAAAAGATAATGTTTTAAATATCACAGAAAAATACAACCCAGATCAAGCCAACTTACCGATTTGTTGATGGAAAATTGTTTTTCAACTTGAGACAAGACAATTTGGATATTGACTGAGAAGCTGAACAACGAGAAAGTTTTCGCTCAGTTCTAAGTCAGTTTGAGTGCTCAAAATTTTTCTCTTCTCGCGTAAACGCTTCCTATTACAAAGAAATACTAGTGCACATATATACTAGAATTAACTGTCGGTAGTAGTGACTTTGTGGTAAAACAGCAATCACTTGGCCTGCAGGCCGAGGACTGAGTAATAGAAGTAGTCTAGTTGCCTTCACAGGCAAGCTGATCTGTTTTCTACCCGCAATTTCGAAGTGGTTGGTAGGTATTTGATTAACAGTTAGAATAGGCCTAGATAATACATTGTTTCTGAATGCTGGATTATGGTTGTAGGCCTATTCAAAATCTAGAGGTCCAGTTATGATTATGGCTAGTGGACTAACTTTTATCAGTGAGTGAACAACCTAAGTACAAAAGTAAGAAAAATCATGGCTTTTCTACATCGTGCGTTATTTACGTGGTTTCTATTGTTAGTATTTCTCATACTTCTTGTCTTGAGACTTGACAATAGAATACAGTGGAACTGGTTCATAGTTTTCATTCCTTTGTGGTTTTATGAATGTATCTTACTTATTTGTATCTTTTTCAATCTTATGCTACATTGTAAAAGTGGGATCGATAGATTTTCAAATTTAGTATTGAGGAAAATTTGGTGTTTAACAGTTATTGTGTTAATAATGGCTTCACAAATGACATGTTGTTTAAAATTGGAGAATCAGTCTATGAACATTTCAATGTTTTATGTGATGGCTCCAGTGTGGCTTATATTACCTCTTCTACTTGTGGATGTATTTTTTACCCTCATTAAAAGGAGTCGTAATAGTTATTGCTGACTCTAGGTAAGTAGTTTTGTTTCAAAGGATAATATTAATTGTACTGGTAAGCTTTCTTAAATCATACTCTTATCCTAAGTTAGTCTGAATCCTATCCTACTCATATATGGGCAATGGTGGTATAAGTTCCGTAAGAGGGGCACACTTTGCCTGACCATCCAGGGGGCCCGGTGGGAATTGGGGGTATAGAGTGGGGAACTATCGATAATCAAACACCTCATACGAACGATATATCGATAGTTCTGTAGTTTGTACATTCAGTAGAGCGCCGATTATCTGAACGTCGGTCATCCGAACCGTCGGTTAACCGAACGCCGTAATAATTCATATTTTGGACATGATTCTCAAGCAATTCAAATTCGCGAAACTCCCGTTGCGCCGGGATATCAATGTATTTTGATAGATTTCATAATAAAATTATGTGAATAATTTTTGTTTGATCATTTTTAGCCTTTTTAGTACTAAGAATTACGTTATATATATAATTTTAAAATGTTTTCTTTTCATGTTCGATTATCCGAATATTCAATTATCCGAACACCCCTTGTCCCCAATTAGTTCGGATAATCGGCGCTCTACTGTACCAATATAGGCCTATTGATTTAGTTATCGGGTGACACTGCGCTGGCTCTGTAATGCTTAGCGCTTTGTTTCCTCCACCGTGATTTCACGATTCCAATATCGTATGAAAACAAAGAAAATAATCACCGCTCCCGAAATAGCAAATAATTAAGTGAAAAAGTTATTTAAGTAGGCTACTTTTACTGTGCACATATATTTGGGAAAGGTATTTTGGGATTTTTATTTTTTTTATATTTATTTATTTGCGCGAATTTGAATTGCTTGAGAATCATGTCCAAAATATGAATTATTACGGCGTTCGGTTAACCGACGGTTCGGATGACCGTTTGGATAATCAACGCTCTACTTTATGTACAAACTACCCGTTTTGTTGACACCCTCAGTGGCCGTGGGCGTCACCAGTGGCCGACCGCTGCAGCCTTTTTTGCCAGTGGCGCCTGGTGCCGCGCTGCAGCAGCGGCCAAGCTTTTAAAGAAAGGAAATTTGTAGTCTATCAAAATTGGCAATGTGGACAATTTTCAGCTGGGCCAAGTCGTTGACAATCAGTTGTTCCCCACCCAACAACCTCGGTTCCCGCCGAGACCTTCAGTCCCCTAGATAGTAATTTGAAGGAAATCAGTGAAATAACGATAGCGAATATCGTTCGTATGAGGTGTTTGACTATCGATAGTTCCCCACCAGCTAACCCCGATTCCCAACGAGTCCCCTAGAAGGTGAAGCGAAGTTTTCACCTTCTGCGGGACTATAGCCAGCAAAGGTTACATGCATGCTTGCTTCCTTATTACTTTGCCTAATTATCCCAAGAATGGCTTCAAGCATTTCTTTCAAAGTAAGAAAATATCTTGATGGCCCAAAAAACATGTTCTTAGCAGGTCATAAAATATGCCAGTAAAAATCTATCAACATTAAATAATTCATTTGATTGAATGTATTAATTGAATGATTTGAATTTGATTGATTGATTTGAATGAAAGGAAAAAAAATTCTTTTTTAATATTCCTCCAGTAAAGGTTAACAACCTTTGGTAGATCAGTAATAGCCTACAGAGGATTCTTCATTTGAAATTCATTGTTGGTGATGGTGAGTTTCAAATGAAATAATGAAATAATGATTTTTATTCATAAAAGATTACAATTATAAAAAATGATCGATGGCAATTGTTTGCAAAAGTTTAAATATAAAATAGAGGAAATGGCCTAAAATGATTCATAGGTGAATCAAATATGTTTAGCCAAGAATCGGCACCTTAACTTAAATGACGAATATCCCCAGACGTGAGCCTCTTTGGGAATCGTCACCTTTAACTCCACTGCATCCTGAGGCCAGTTCTGTCCTTAAGCCCAGCCTCCTCTGATAGGGAACTGATATTGTTTTTAAACTGAAATCTACGCACAACACTGCCTCTTCGTGTGAAAACCTCTCATTTCATTACACAGTAAAAGTTGTATACAGACAAGAGGCTTCTTTAGTAAAATAATTTAGCCTGTTTTATATAGGACCTATAAACTAAATATTTTGCTTACAAATAATTGTTTTTACAATCTTAATATACCAGTACTTTCTTCTTTCAGGCAAAAATAGCTATGGCTGTCAGAACACTTTGTTCTAAAAGTGTTCTAGCTTTGCTTCTGAAGAGAAGCAACAATATTTCAAGTTCTTTGAACACTGGAGTGTATATGTTGAATGGAGCAGCAAACCATAAAAAATTGAGTTCTTCCAGCTGTCTCAAATATACCGGAATCACATTCCATAATACCAGAGGTGTTCTAAGTTTGGTCAAACCAAACCTTAACTTTCAGCTACCTCTTATTCGTAGCTATGCAAAGTCTAGAGACAAAAAGAAAAGTGATAAAGGTTAGTAAAACTTGCAGTTTTTAATATAACTGGGGCATACAGAGCCAATATCCTTATTTCATTCCTACATTCATTCATTCATTCATCCATCCATCCATCCATCCATCCATCCATCCATCCATCCATTAATCCAGCAGTTCTCTATCAGTTCTGCTAAAATGCTTCCACAGGTGTGCCACAACATTTTTGCATATTTTTTAATATCATGATATGTTTCTATTGCCATATTGTTTGTGTTGCTCAAAAGTTTTTTGTGCCTTAGGTGGAAGAATTGCTTGGTGAGCGTAACCACTTGAATTCATTAGAAAGATTTGAATTAGTTATTTTCGGTTTTCTAGTGAATTCAAAGGAATGTTTTTTTTTACCTATACCTTACATCAAAATCTTAAATTTATACCCTCTCCCATCATCTTGCATCGTGCCAAACGCACCCAATTTCATTGTAAAAATTACTCTTATGTAATTAATGATCTGACGGTGGATATGGGTCTGCTATTTCTTTGTTTTTTAGAATGTTTCTTTTTAGAATTATTTATAAATTAATTTTATCATTTCCGTTTTCGCCCTCCCCTCAAGAATTCACCCTAGGCAATTGCCTAGTTTGCCCTGTTGGTGTGATAGGCTATGAGATAAAAAAAAAACAAGTTTCTTTCTCCAGAATGACCGGGCAATAAATCCAGCAAAAATTGTACAGGGTGTATTTTAAAATGCAACCCATTTTCAAGATTGAATAATGCACATGTAAATTTGAAATGAGTTTTGTATTATTGATCTTTACATTTTATACAATTATAAAATTGCAATTTTCTACATTTGTACATTTTATACAACCCATTGTTTAAGTTTGATCCCAATTAGTTTACATTATGTGCTCAAACAATCCACCATTGGCATTTGTAGGGCCTATAAAGTTGTGCTCTGACCATCAATTTCCCAAACACGTGTTACAAGGTACCTCTTTGAATTTCTTGCATTAGATTTGTTATGTTTGTTTTCAGGTGCTGAATATCCTGTGAATTGTTTTTGTAGGCCGTACTTTTTATGTATCCCCAAAGAAAATAACATAGTGGGGCAAAATCCGTGGATCTTGGGGGAAATAATCCTTCACTGATAAAATAAAGTTTTTGGTTGTGTTAAAAAAACACCCTGTATAAGTGAATTTTGGCATAAGACAGCTGTAAAAAGCAAAAACGACCAAATTCACAATCCAAGAAAATCTTATATAATACGAGTAGCCTATGCTTGCATTGCGCTGACATAAGGGAGCGAATTTCTGTAGCTATCTGAATATGTAAAGGGAGTGGTTTTCTCACTATATGTGTACACAGTGACAGTTTCCTAACATTTGTTTCGTTACGGCACAATAGAATTATACATACACTTGATTCCCAGTAACTCTGGATAACTTGACACCTTCGTTTTTTCATTTTAATGTATAACCTTTTAGCTTCAAGTACAATAATTTATAACCTATTTTTCATTTTCAAGTCCTTAATTTACGTTTTGTTGCTATTTTATGATTAGTTATACATTTATTCATTCCACAAATACATTTAAATAAGGAAGTAAGCAGTTTAAAGCTACTTCTTAGGTTTTCTTCATCACCCACAATTTCCTCTGGAAAACTCGATATTCACCTAGCCTGACAGGGTCAAATCCACATTGGGTCAGGTTTGTGAAACTTGACTGTGGCTCGAAACTATCTCTACCTTAATACTCATTCTTTTTGATGTCATAATATATTTAAGTAAAATTAAAAGTTGAATTCACTTACCAATCTAATTTTTTTCAGGTCAGAAAAAGAAGATCAGCATCAATGAAGAAGTTGTTTCAGAAGTAATTAACCATGATACTATGAAACAACAAATGCAAGAGACAATTGAAAAACTAAAGGAGGACTATGTTAAAAATTTGTCTTTGAGATCTACAACAGGTGAGTGCAATGTAATTAATTCTTACAAACACACTGAAACCACAAAAAAGGTGTGTTTAGATTTGTTGTAAAGTACCTAGTGGTCCGAGCCTTGCTTGGTATTATTTAATGTTTATCAGTTTAACCAATTACTATAAAATATTTCCGTGCCATAAAATTTATAGATAACAATTTTTTTATTACTCCATGCAATATTTATTTATTTTTCCTAGATGGCTGTAGTTTGCAAACAGCTGTTATGATAACCAACGTTAAAATCATGCAAGTTTAAAATTCATTTTATTCCGTTATTAGATTTTCTTTGGCCAAGTAATCTGCATAGAACACGTTTTTGTGTCGTAATTTACTTCTCTCAAGACAGAAGGAAATCCTCGGTGCCTTTTTTGAGATATTTGTGCAAACAAGCTAACATTGCTCATTTAAGAGTATAGGATGAATGAAATTAATTTCTCTATAAACCATTTTTAGGCTCCATTGAAAACTTACCGATAACATTTGAAGGCAAAGAATATATTCTGCAAGATCTCGCACAAGTGGTGAGGAAGAACCCTAAGACTGTTGTTATCAATATGGCCTCATTTCCGCAAGTAATTCCTACTGTTGTGCAAGCTATAAACCAGTCTGGAATGAACCTAAACCCTCAGCAAGATGGTACCACGCTATTTATACCTGTACCCAAGTAAGTTTAATATTCACGTAAAACCCTCTACTAAAATATTGTTAAGACTAATTAAATTGTTAAATAAGATTGTTATTTTCAGATCCTCTCGAGAATATCTTAAAGTTGATCAACCTTCCATTAACGCCTCTGTATTGCTTTCCCCCTAAACCTCTCTCCCACAGTATTAACGCTTGAGATAATTTTGTAAATTACAATGAAATAGTAGCGTTACCGTAACTTACTACCAATACCAATAGTGATAAACACAGTGTAATGTCCCCATGTAATGTTAAAGAAAATAAATAAAACTTTAATCCTTGCATGTTTTTTAACATATCATAATGAAACTTTGTACGTGGCTTCATCTAATTGAGATCTACTTCATTACAACTAAGTTGTTTCATAGGAACTTTTGTCATCATAGTTGTTAGTAGTGCTTAAGGGAAATAATTCGAGTTTTAATAGACTGTACTTGATATTTTTCAGGGTGACTAAAGAGCACAGAGAATCTCTTGCTAAGAATGCTAAAGCTTTATTTGTGAAATGTAGAGATAACATTAAAGATATACAAAATAAGTATTTAAAGACTGTAAAAAACAAGGAGAAAGATGGCCTAGCGAGAGACACAGCTGTACAAATATCTGAATATGTGAGTATTTTTATTCACATCCTTTTAAAAAATAGTTCTACATCAGAAAAAAATAGGTTTTTACTATAATATCCCAGGAAGATTTATTTAAAGGATTTTCTCCTACTAATAATTGCATGAGAATAATTTTTATAATCATTTGTGATATAGATCATTATAAGGTGTAAGCACTGACTGCCAAATACATAAGGGGCCGTCCTTGCATAACGCCCCAAGGAGGGCGGGAGGGGGGGGGGGTTTGAAAGTGTATTGTACCGTTACAATGGTGGAGGGAGATTCAACGAAGTGCTATGTGATTGTCAAACCTCACTAACTGTTCCTTACATTCGATAACAAATTTTAAATCCTGGAACTCCAGCTGCACGGGGGGGGGGGGGGGGGGGCTGGAAATTCAGGACTCTGCTCCACTCTACATCATTGCCTCTGTCAGAGCTCAGTGCAGATAGGGAATAATGTTGTGCTCGATTGACCCGTGAAATGCAAGTTTCAACATACATTTTGGCTTTCTTCATTTCTGGTTCGCCCATTTTCCTCCCGGCTGGGGTCTGTTTTTTGTGCCTTTTGCACACTTTGTGTAGTGACTCAGCAATTTAGGGTCACAATACAAAGCATTCTCAGCAGTGAACTTATTAAAAGTTTTAGAGTTTGCCTTGAGCTCTCTGGAGTTATTGTTGTGGCCCTGCATCCAATGAGGTTCCTCTAATCATCCATTCTGATATTATTTTAACTACTTTGGATAAAAACTGTCATGTAAATCTAGACTGGATATGGCAAAACTAATACAAATTTAAATTCACATTGAACTGGAACTATATAATACAAAATTCTTTAATACTGCACTTTAGTCCTCTTTGTCCTTACTAAAGAATGTCATTAATAATTAATTGTGTATTTTTTCAGATTACTTCTGTGGCATCAGAGTACATATCTTCAGCAGAGAAACTTTTAGAGGGTAAACAGCAGGAATTGTTGAAAGACACACAATAGGGGTGATTTCTTCTTGAAGACTGATTAATAGAGCATGTATAGAAAATAGATCGTTTTCAGTAATATTTTGTGTCAGTATTATTACTTTTACCTTTCACAAATTGTTGTTTTTTTTCTGGAATTCAAGAACAGCAAAATTTAATCGTCCCCTAATTATTGCTTTGGATTATAAAAATGCAAGAAAAGTCATTGAATATAGTGAAATCAATCAATACAAGATTTGAAAAAAAAAACAAGAACAAAATTTGAAACAAGAAACAAGATTTGATTGAAATACTCCACCTATGATAAGAAATTATCTAGGTATTTATTTTTTTTATCCAAAAGTAATGTTAGAAAATAATTCTAACATGATTCTGTTGCAACTGGAATAGTCAGAAAATTAAATCATTTTTTTCTAAAATCTGACAAATGCACTTTTTCCCTTTTTTCCTGGATTATCGGGGCTACACTTGGTTTTTGTTGTAAAATGTGTTTGTGATGGTGTTGGTACTATGTGGTTTCTCATCATAATTTTATATTAAATCTAGTAGATATACCTGTGGCTTCACTCGCTGAAAGGATAACATATTTGTTTGGGAAAATCATAAGTTATTTGTAATGTACAGTTTGCGCATTATATCTCCGGCTATGATCACTACGCTACTAACCGTATCATATGATATTTTAAACATATGATTTTGGTAAACACTGCGTTTGACACACAGTGGGGCTGTAGAACAATGTTTTCAGAAAAGTACACCCTCTCCCCCCATGCCTTGCAACCAGCAGACTCTATCATAGCCGGAGATATAATGTGCAAACTCTATAATTTTTACTAATTTCCAAATAGACTGATGATTGAAATAATTTATCTGAACAATACGTTTTTAAGCGCTTGATTACAAACTTAAGGTTGCATCCTTGCTTAGGCAGCACGCAAACCCTCCTAACATTTTTAATTCAGAAAAACCCCGATTCTATAAAAATAACTGAATGATATGTCCATGCAGAGTTTCAAGATCGTTCGATTACTTCGGGTAATCCGTAAAACGCGTGTAGCCTATGTTTGTGGTATCTGACAAAATTATAATATAAGATAACCATAATAGTTTTGTAAAGTTTATTCTTTTAGTGAATGGAATTTCAATTTTTGTTTCTTTAAAATGTTCCAGAGACCTTCTATTGATATTTTGCAATCATAGCTCCAAAACCTGAAAAGGCAGCCTTTTTGAAATTTTTAATTTGCCTTATTTAAGCCTTTCCAGAGAAAACATTTTAAAATCTTTCATTAGTAAGCATCTAGAGCTTGTAAAGAATATTTGAGTCAAGATTCATGTCCTATTTTTTTGGAAAATAAGCTTTGAAAACTAAAAATGGTCGCCATTTTGACTCTTAAAATATACCTTATTTTAGACTTTTGAGAGAATATGTTTTAAAATCCTTTCTTAGTACGCATCTAGAGCCTATAATGACTAATTGTGCCAAGTTTCATGGCCCAAAGCCTTATAGTTTTTGAGAAACTGTGATCAGTGAGTGAGTGAGTCAGTCAGTCAACCGTTTTGACTAATATATATAGTCAAAAAACCAAACACATTCAATTTTATTAGTTTCTTCTGATGAGTAACCATAAAGTAAATGATGACCCAGGACAAAATCACAAACTTAGCACCCACCATTCAACATTTTGCCAGGTTCCTAGGACTCATCTGTACTTCCTGTTATGTACAAAACTTGGTAGTGTTTCAGAACCTGAAGCTTAACTTTGTTGTCATAGCAACTATTTGTAATTTTTTTGTAAATATTTTATGTCAATTTGAGTCATCTAAATTTTGAGTGAATAGGCAATACATAAAAATGCCTCCAGCATGGTTTACTCCTGAACAGTACATGAAAGCTCGCCAGTATTACTGGCAAAAATTGGAAGAAAACAGATTTTTCGTTTTACCAGTAAGTTTTTCTCCACTGGTCAATCCTGTATATGACAGTAAAAGCCTTATCATGAAAAGTAAGTAGGATGCACGCCAACTTAAGTATGAAGATCATTGGCTGAAATATAAGTGGCAACATTGTATAAAAGGACTAGCAGTTGCCCGTCGCTTCGCTCACGATAAAAATTACAGCTGATCTTATACCTCTGCTCTTTGAACTGTCAAATTTTAGTATCCACAGGTGTTTACATTTCAGTATTTGAATGTTTATATTCCTTTAAAATGTAAACATTGAAACTGAGGACGTTCACGGGGCGTAGCCCAAGGGGATTTTAAGGAAGTGAATAGGCATATGTGTTTCCCAGGTTCAAGATCTACCTTTGTGTGAAATTTCAACCCCGTCGGTTCAGTATTTTTCGAGTTCACTTTCCCCAAACATACATACATACAGAAACCACCTCTTCTTTATAATAGTATAGATAAAAAGCTATTTAAAATAATTATTTCGAATGGCTCTCTTAATACCATTGGCTTACTGAAAACCAGCTGACCCATTGTAAAAGTTTTAATGTGTGAGCAGCCTTTACAAAGCAGCATTGCCTGTTCAAATGCTATGGAATTATTACTACAGATGACCGTGGCAGTTTTTCCATATATGAATCAATATAATTAATTAATAGGCAAGCATGATTTTTGTGATACATTTTTCTCACTGGGCACTGAAGGAAAAATCAAAGCACACCGAGAGTATTGTATTTTTCTGTAGATGTGCACAATCTCATTATGGTTTACTGTAGTTTTATGAAAATTGCAGACCAATTAATATGAAATTAAAAAAAGATAACATGGGCTTTATAAGTTGCTATGTTGGTTATGGAATAACAAACAAAATGTAAACAAATGCAGTCCAATATTTTATTGTTGAATTTTGATCAGCAGGCAATCTCTGGTAACTTTTAAACTAAAAGCAAAAATAACCTTTTGCATCCTTTAACAATAATTCGCTTGAGAGTCCAAATATATTGACATGATCAAGAAGGTCATTATGAATGAAATATAGGATAGGTAAGATTGGGAAATTTTTATTCTACTCATTTGCAAGCTCATCAGTCAATAAATTAGCAGTTTATGTGAGCCAATAATGAATCAAAAAAATTAAGAGCGAATCTTTATAGAGAATGATCAGCCAAATTTACTTATGCCAAAACAAGCTTGACATGTCCGCTTCTACGGTGTGCTGTCTAAAAGAATGAGAGAGAGGTATTTATTCTCCCCTCCTAGATTGCCATGTGCCGTAATTCCATCTCCCTTGCATGAAAGGAATAACAGATTAGCATCAGATCATGGGCGGATTTAGATCTTAATATTTGGGGGTGCCAGCTCACCTAACGTTTAAAGTATAGTATGCTCAAATTCAAACATCAAACTCCTTTTTAAACGGTTCATTTTAAGGCCTATTCCAAGTAGGCATTTATTTTATTTAACAACAACCATTTGTAATTTATGCAAACACCTCAATCAAAGTTATGTTGAAACACTGCCATAACTTTATGTTTTCCCCCTTCACTGCCAACAAATCCACCAATTATCAGAAGGTGCCAGGCTTCTGCCCATATCTGCCAGAAATCCGCCCATGCTACAGATGGCACCAGTGTCAGATCTTGATGGCAATTAGGGGCGGACTCGCCATTTGGGCATTTGGGCAAATGCCAGAAGGGCCGGCCTCTTTAGGTCAGAAAAGGGCTGGTGGACTAAAAAAGTGGGCCTGAAAACCAAAATAAAAATCTGACTCTTGTTGCTGAGCTGAGGCCAGCCCTAGTGGAACTACGTGGCCGATGGCCCATCCAATATTTGTAATTGTTGGATAAAAGTTACTGTGAAAAAGAGAAAGCCCTGGCCACGCTTCGCCCTGGCTTCTTTTCTGGTGTGTGGAAAGAGAAGCCTGGTTGACTGGTTGGGGCAGCACCAGGCACCAGTAGCGTAATGACGGCCGCCGCGGCTTAGCCCAGATTACTGTGCAGCCCCCTTGAGGACCCCAACAGCCTCGTCAAAAGGTAGGCCTTTTTTTAGCTCAAAGTTTTGCAGCCTAATTATGGCCTCATGTAAAAAATACCTTATTTCCAACTATTGCGGCCAGTATCGGCACACGGCCCTAAGCCCGGGCTTTGTGATCTGTCATTTCTAGACTATCTGCTTTTAGGTATTTCTAGGTGTCTGATAGCCTTAAAACACGATTTTGGATTTCATATTTTGCAAATTTTCCCGGGGGTGAGCCCCCGGACCCCCCTCCACCCTTGGGGGTATTCCATACCCCCCGGAAGGATGCCCCCTTCTTTCCTGGCTGGGGCCGGTTGCCAGAAGGATGCCAGGGCCGTTTTTTCTTCCCAGTCTCCCCCTGATGGTAATGACACTTTCGAAATCTAGCAAGAGCCTAGGATCTTGCTGAGAACTCAAATACAATTAGGCCGAATTATTAAAATAGCTTCTTCTTACAGTTTCTGCATTGAGTCATCTCCTGTACAGGTTCTCAATTTCCTTTTTCCAGTTTATACATGGGTATCAGCTCATATTTATAAATGGGATTTCTACAATCCATATATTTTTGTATCCTTCACTGTCCTGATGCTAAAGGGATCATTTTTTATAGAGGTTGAACTGCACTGTCATTTGTATTAAATGGGCAATTTTTATTCCACTACCAACTCAAATTCGAAAATTTTGACAAAAATACTTTCTCCATATACTTCGTTTAGGGGGAGAAAGTAAATATTTACCTTAAATTTGAAGAATAAGAAGTCATCTTTTTAAATTTCTGTGAGTGCAATAGAAACTGTATTTCACAAACAGTTTAAATATTAAAGGTTAGACGAAAATCAGTAAAAATACAAAAGCCAATGAAACTTTTCAAACATTTTCTTTGGCCTCCAGTACTGATGAATAAAAAATTTTTTAAAATCAACTTTTAACATATTAAACAAGTAACTTAATCGGTTTATATTTTTTAAGGAAAGACCACCAGAAGATGTTATTACTTACTTCAATGGGCCTAATGTAACTCCCAAAGCCAGAGTAAAGACTTGTGCCTATGATCTACTATACCACTTTGAACATGGTTGGGACCAGCATATTTCTCGTTCTGACCGGAGTAATCCAAAGATCATTCAAGAAAACATACACTTTGAGGTATTTTAATTTAATTTTAGAGCCTTTGGTAATGTTTGGTGTCATATGCCAGAGGTAGACCTACTTGAACGGGACACCTTTTTAATTCAAACATAATAAAACTCCACCAAGTTAAAACCATTCAATCAATGCGTAGTTTTCAGGTTATATGTCCATTAGCGTATCACAAAAACTGTATTTTTTTGCAAATATGAGTAAATTGGTTTGATTTTGGTTTAATTTTTCTTTAATGACTGAATAATTTATCTTTGAAATCATTTATTTGCATTTATTCAAAAATATAGCAATGATTAGTTGAATTGCAACCTAGTTGGAAGTAAACATGAGAATATTTCACTTGGAGTCGATATTTCAATAGTTAAAAATTACCTTGAAAATATAAAGGGGTTAAGAACTAAGATAATGCAATTCAAACTTCTGATTATCAAGCGGCAAGTATTTGACCACAAATAATCAAAAATTCCACTAGAATTTCACAATAAAATGTAAATTGAAAATCTGCCATATATGTTCCAAGCGAACAAACAATAATTAAACACATAATAGGCAAGAATAAAAAGTTCAAAATAGATATTTGCTCATTTCAATGGAACGAGTTATTGCCGATCACAGGAACAGAAGAGGATAGCGCCTGTTACCACATCATCTAATTATGGACACAGAAAGACCCAACTGGAGGGCAAGGCTGTATTTGTTCACAAAAGGACTCATCCCACCCAAGAATTCTACAGAGTTAACAATGTCAACATGAAACCTTCAAGAGGACTCCCAAGAGATCCTAACACCAATTTAACATAAATAAATCAATTTATTGAGAATCAGAATGTGTCTGATGTTACTAAATTTTACTGAAAAACAAGTGAAACGACTAACTGGGGACAAAAAAGATTCTATTAAAAAATACCTCTTGCTTTCAATCTGTTAAAAAAAGACAAGTTATTTAGGGGTATATTTTAGATAATTCTTGGCCTAAGAAGATTCCTAAAAAAAGGAATTTTGAAGCCAAAACAAAATTATAGAATCCCAATTAGTTTTGGATTACTATTTACTTTTTTACTATGAAGGACTGCAAATGGGTACAGTACCGTTAGTTCAATCGTGAACAAAATCCTTGATTCTTAATTAATTTAATACAATCAGGACTGGATTCAGCTTTTACGGGACATTTCGCTATCAATTCATAACCTCGGATTAACAGATTGGAAGGCCTTAGAAAAAAAGAAGCGACACAAGGCTTCCTACTCGTGAAACACTACCACTACGATCAATTTTAAATACTCCACTAGCTTGGATGAAGCCACTTACATATACGCTCTGATGATTAAATAAAACACATCGGTTATAAAACATATATAAATATTTATTGCACAGAAAAATAAATACTTTATAATTCAGAAATAGAAGTACCAGCATCAAGATTTTCTTGTGATTTCCTTTTGTTCCGTTCACATTTGCGGCAGGTCATAAACCTCAGCCAGCAGGTCTTGTGATAGACCCAAGAACAATCGGAGCAGACGTAGACACTGCTGTAGAATGGAAATATAACATCGTCCTTGTCGTCACATAACTCACAACGATAACCTTGCCCGCTACAGATCTGAAAAAGTTGACAACGTTACGGTCCAAGCTGTAGTATTGTAAAAAAACACCCTCTTGTATGTAATTTGTTCTGAAGTGTTCGTATGGATATAAAGTACTTTTCGTCATACAGCTGCGAAAACTACTGTTTTCAATACATGCGTTGCGAGGCGAAAGTAGCTCTTTTCTACCCTAGGGAGGGAAAGAGTCAGCTGATGTTGTAGACATCAGCTGTTCGTTTATGATGCACTAAAACTGCAAACATATGTAAGTCAGTGTCGATGGTGAGCTATCGATTGCATCGAGAGTGGTTATCGATTATTATTATCAATTGCATTTCATTGTTGCATTGTTGTCGGTTTAATCAATTTGTGCAACTCGCTCATTCCACTAATCGATTAATAAATGCGTTCTTCGATACATCGATAGTTGTTCATTGTTGTCAATCTAACCTAACACAAAATGAAACAGACAATCAGCTGATTGTTTTAAATAGCAAGAACAAGATGGAAGCATCTTTGGGAGGTATCTTTTAGGGTAATAGATTGGTTTTCTTAAGTAGTTAGTAGTTAGTATTGAGCGATATAACGAAAAATATAGTTCATTACACGGGTCAAGAAGCTGAATAAATATTTAATTTTGCCTCAGTGAGAAGATAAGCTGAGCGATAACAATGTTAGCGGTAAGTCTGATTCATGATACGAAACAGTAGATTAAAACATTCATTGTTGCAATCGATAGTACACAGCTTTTGATATATCAATCGTTATCACCAGCTCACATAACATCGAAACAATTGACAGATAATCAGCTGATTTTAAAATGCAAGAACAAAATGGTTTTCGTCTGTAAAACCTTTGTTTATTTAAGTAGTTAGCTCAATATTTTATGCAGTATGACTAAAAGTATAGTTCATAACACGGGTCTAAAGTGGCTTTTTGTTACTCGCTTAAATTACGACCGAGCCGCTGAGCTCGTACGAAAAGCGTCACTTTCGCCCCTTGTAATAAAATATACTATCTCTATATCTTCACAATGTTTTTCCGCTGTTCTTTTCCACTTGATGCAGTAAATTTCAAAGTGCGGGAAAACCCATGTAGTCACAGAGGGACTTTAGTTGAATCAGATGTAATCAAGTGAGGGAGTTCTTGAATACAAGAACAATCAGTAGGAAACAAGACTGAAAAAGTATATAATTTTTATATAGATCATTTAGAACATGACAATGTCACCTGTTCTGTTAGCCTAGCTGTACTTTGGAAGTGTAACGTGACATTATATTAAAGTGATATTTCATTTAAGAAGATCAAGATTAATAAATACCTGATTATTGGAACTGATTGACAAAAAGAAATTGAGAATTGATCATTTCTACCCAATACTTGATAAACTTTTCCAAACAATTTTGCCAAAACAGTACCTAATACATAAGACTACTTACTGTGCAATTTTTTGTAATGTGATCGGTGAATGATTTAGCTGTTGTTCTCATTTGTTCTACCAATGTCCCAGACTGAAGTTCGATCAAATCTCTGAGGCTAAAAACATCAGAGGGCTCCAACAGATGTGACCTGTTTCCAAACTGTTTCCACAGTTGTTTCCTCTCTTCTTTTGCATCACGACACCGAACCAAATATAATTTAAGAAGAGAAAGTTCTTCTCGCAATCGCTGCAAAAAACCATAAAAAACTTTTAAAATAGAGTAGAATCCTGCTGATTCAAACTAACTGACAATGCTACTTCCCCTGAACCCACGTGATTATCTTTTTTCAGGAAAATTACTCCCATCAATCATGTATGGTTGTCCTTATCAATGATAATTTCTATTATATCCTTTAGTTGTATTTTTAAACGTTGATTTATCTGTTACTGAACTTTTATGTACCTTAAATTTTGGTCTCGAAACATCTAGTCTGAATCAACCAGAGATTTGGAATACCGGGGTTTGGACCAGGGGTTAGATAGCATCATTAATTCATAGCCCAATGACAAATGGCAACTGGACCCAGTTTCGTCACTGTCGAATCGAACCAGTGACCCTCAGGTTATGAGGTGAGCGCTTTATCCACTCGGCTATCCAGTCAATTGATACTAGCTATGGCTATCTTAACACGCCATATCTATTGAAACCGATTATAAATGTCAAAATAATACTTTTGAAACAAAATACACAAACATGGTTTGCTTATATGAATGAATGTATGAATGAATGAAAAAGCGCTTTATTTCCATAAAAAAAAAACTTTACATAATGATGTTTCACACAGGAAACATCATTAGATATATAGATGTACGTTCAAAATTAAAATTAAAAAAGAACTCTTCAAAAACCCTCTCATTGTGCAAAAAAAGCGCTAAGTAACAAAAAAAAACATTATAGCAATTAAAATAATAATCAAGACAAGATTTTGTTGTCTAATTTTTTGTTAAAACGGCAGGAGATAATTAAGTAAGTAAATTATATATATTGAAAACTGTGCCCTGCTTAATTAACTGAGCTATAATTAAAATTTGGATAAAAATAAAAAATGTACTAAAAATACATCTGATATTCTAGGGAAGTGCGGACGATACTTTTTACTTGTAGGATTAATTGTAAAATGAAATCTAATAAATTAATCTATTGGAATAATATTTTTTAATTACAAAAATAATGAACTTTTAATTGTTAAACTCTTGTATTAAGGACCATCTGTAACGCCATGCTGCTTTCATATAATTTGTTAGAGCACGCCAATCCCTTCCATTCAGATAACTATAATAATCTTGCTCAGAGAGAGAACTTTTACTAAAAAATAATAATCGAATTTCCTTTAAACTAGGACACAAGGCGATAAAATGGAATGTAGTTTCATTTTCTCTCAAATTACAAAGAGAGCAAGATGAATTATTTCCCGGCGACCAAGGTTTGTGGTTAAGCTGCAAAAGTTCCGCTCTGGCCTTTATTGCCCAGGATATTATACTGATATCAGGTTTATCAGTGAAGTAGCTCCTGTCGCCGAGTTCAAGGCCGAGGTCGAGGTTCACCAACTGACTGTGGTGGACGGAAGTGCGTGCACGGCCAACACACTCGGCAAGCCACGCATCCCTCAGCCCTGTGATCACCATCCCACATTGTTGTTTTAGCAAATCCATATCGCTTTGAAAATTTATATTAATTCCCAGCTTTTCCCCCAGTTGTTTCCATTTTTTACACCAGTCTTGGTGTAAAAATAATTTTTCTTTCTAAATTTTCTTTATTCATGTTGTATATATAAGACTGGTTTGCTTATATATACAACATGAATAAAGAAAATTTTAAATGAACGGAATCTTAACATTCGTGAAGAGGAAAACTGCAATATGCCATTAACCAATCTTCGGCATTTGTGACTATTAATATGCATAATAACCTAACCCTAATGAAACAAACAAAAGACTCACTCTCTTTTATCCGTAACACTTATACAAAACTTCACTTCTAGCCGAGGCAATTTACCTTAACCTCTGCCAGCTCTTTCACAAACCCAAAGAGCCTCGGGTCGGGTCTCAGCAGCGGCCGGTTCCTCATGTAGCGCAGCAGCTGGTAGGTCGCGCGACACACCAGGTACGGCTTGAGGTCCCAGTTGCGAGTGGCGCGCGCCGGGACGACAGCCGAGTTGTTCCAATGACACGACGTGCAGTAGTAGAGCCCCGTGTAGTCGCACAGTCTCGGGGCCAACCAGCTGTTCTCTGGGGGAATAAAAAGCACGAGCGAGAGATGAAATTGAGGTGTAATCAATATCTTCAATGTATTCTCCCACAATTCCTCGGGTACATTTATCTTCTCTTCTGTTGTAAATGTTTAGATTAGTTTTGCAAAAAAAATTTAGGTAAAAAATTGTAGAATGAAACTAAAAGAAAAGAAAACTAATAACAATAGTTATTTTTTGCGGAAAGAATATGAGGGGCTGAACTGTAGTTGTTTTTCATGAAGTCACTCATCAAATATTGGTGCAAAGGAAGTATGTTCAGAATAACTAAGACTGGTGACAACAAACTAAAATAGTATGAAAAACTCATTTTTAGTCCACATTACATTAACTAGAAACTAAGAGAAAGAAAGGGCTTTGTTTTTGGTCTTGTAAATATAATCAAGGCCCTAATCCCTGATCTTTGGGACAAGATTCAAAAAGCAATTTTTTCAAACATTTATTTCAGCACTTAAAAGGACCCAGGACCATTTAAGAAAGAGCCTAGATATTTATTAATAGTCAAATAAATTTACTAATCACCATTAATAATTTTAAGGATCACACTAAGCATAGGCTTTGAATTTCAACAAACTTACTGAATGATATTTTCAATTTGCATTCGGCACACTGATAGTTCTGAGCTGCCAGGCCGATCTCTGGGCAGATTCTGGACTCATAAGTGGGTTTATCCGAGGCCACGAGCTGAGGGCACGGTCTTATGACCTTCTCCACGCACTTGTCATGGCATCGGTACCTGCAATCTGAACAAGAGACCTTTATAAAATACAAGTTATGAATGTAAGTAAAGAATACATTAAATACATTAGCAATAAAAAGAACCCTGAAGAACTGCAAGGCGGGAAGGATAATCCGAGTCATAGAAAGGAATTTTTATTAAATTTTTTTAATGAGGAAGGTCTACTTGTTGGATAAATTTTTTTCTTAAAAAATGCCTTAATTTTGTGGACCCCAACATTTTGAACAAAGCATTTATTCAATCTGATAATTAGTGGGATTGTTTGGGATCGTGTATCTCATGTGCCATCACAGAAAAAAGGAAATAATTACATCTCATACTTAAGTAAAATAAATGTAAATACACATCCAGTAATGTAGAATATAATTTTAATCGCCACCAATAATTATTTTATCAACATTTATGGAAGTAAATAATTTTATTCTCTAGAAAAGAGAACATCCTAAAATGCACGCTGGTAAAGAAGGTAGTTAGATTCAGACTTTCGTTGCTGAATTTTAGCCTCCGATGTGGCATAAACTGTCAATAGTCAATAGTCAATATTCTTTATTGAAATTTCTTGGAGAAATACAATAGGGTCAATACAATAGTGTGTTCTGTAAGTTAAAAGAATCTACAAACATGGTTTGTATCTAAAAATCAAAATTAATAGAAAAAAAATGCTGGTGTGATATTATGCCTTGGTTGTTCTTCAGGTATTCCAGTTTCAGGTTTTCCAGTTGTAGAATTCCTCTAATGAGTAGAAGGAATGCTCCAGCAACCACTCTGTCATTGCTTTCTTGAAATGATTTGGTGTGTGGCTTCTTAGTTCATCTGGAAGCAGGTTAAAAAACCTCGCTCCTCGATAAGAGGGTTTTTTTTTCAAACAAACTGACACGGTGTGTTTGTAGAGCAAAGTTTTGTCCGTTTCTGGTGTTGTAGTGGTGATGGTCTGCAAGTCTGGCATTGTCTGTGTTGAGTGTGTATAATGTTGTTTGTAAAATATAGAGGGATCCTACAGTGAGGATCTTGAGCTCCTTGAAGTGTTTTCTGCAGCTTTCTAATTGGGTTAACCCTTTTATGGCCCTGATGGCTCGTTTTTGCACAACTAGGACTCTTTGCATGTTGGTTACCGTGGTCCCTCCCCAAGTGATAAGCCCGTACCTCAAGGTTGATTCAAAAAGCGCAAAGTAGGCAACTTTGGCTGCTTCGATGGTACTGCCATCCCTACATTACAGGATGCTCTCTTTTAACAGTGACACCCACCCCCCCTCAAACTTACCTAACGCTCTGTTATTGTCCACCCCCAAATTAATTTTAATCCAGTCTTATATACCACTGGTGAACCGCTGAGTAAAACGCAAATTTGTATTTATGATAAGAATATAACTGTTCAATCATCATTCTATTTGCTTTCTTACGGGGGAAAGCTCACTTAGAAACCAAAAAAATGTGTTAAAATTTTTTCTAAGTGGAGCTAGACACATTATTGAACAAATTTAAGTAATTTAAGTAGTCTTGAGGTGTAATGGTCACGTTACGCTCAAATCAAATCAAATTGTAAGAAATATGTGACAAAATTTATGTACAGTATATTCTTTATACATGTATGAAAAAGAATTATTTGATTTGATTCGCTGTGTTGAATCTCCCCCACCACCACCCTCACAAGCATGTGATGGTGCATGATGCTACTAAAAACTCCTCTCTATCCCACTGGGTGTTTAGTAATTTAGGGACAATCTCTTAATGCAGGTTGCAAACACTGGTAGATTTGCCATCAAACTAGTTCAATGTATTAGTGAAGCCGTGTAATGTATGATTAGTAAAGAGAGGAAAAGCTTTACTGTAGTTTAGTGACAATATAATATAGTTAGAAGTTAAATATTAAATAATATAAAATAAATATAATAAATAAATATGATTACTTGAAGAACAATAGTTATTTGCTAATAACGAAAAGTACTTACTCTCATACACACAGAACTCTACCCCATTTGTTATACTTAAGTTGCCCGTGTGCTTAGTTAATTACATATATAGAAGCTACTGTCATAGATCTCGTAGTAGGGTCTAAGCTAAAGACCACCATAACTTTTTGGTTTGGGTTTCAGACAAACACCTTTCTTTCAAATTCATATAACTTTTATTGTCCGTTACGATAACTCTTGAATAAATGGTCTGATGTTGAAAAATTTGTTTCAGACATTTAAATAAAGTGGTAATCACACAGCTGAGTTTGAAAACCAGCCTGATAGGACCAGCGGAAGGGGTAGGGGGCGCAAAAACTATTTCCTCCCATCAAAATGGGCTTTTTTATTTTATTGATTTGGAAATATTTAACCCTTTTAAGGCCAGCTCCCAAACTGTGGTACTTGCGAAAAAGGCCAGCTCCCAAATTGTGGTACTTGCGAAAAAGGCCAAGCCATTTCTCTTGTACTGTGCATAGTTTTAGTTAAAGGGCTATAACTTCCACATTTTTTATCAGATACTCATAATTCTTTTTTTTAATTGTTCCTAATTAAATGGGCTTTAAAATGCATTAGAATATATTATGAAATTATCAGAAATAAATTTTGTTTACAGATATATGTAAGAAAATTTTAATGAGCTAATTTATATTTTTCCACTTTGACGGCATATAAAAAATATATAACTTTGTTTTACATCCAAAAACCATTTATAACTTTAAAGTAAAACTTATTTACAGGAAGTATGCCAATTTTGAAGTACCTACCTTAATTAATAACAGAACAATAAAGGATAATGTAAAAACTGACACTTCGCTGTTTTAGGCCTAAATGGCTGACGCCATGTTATTTGCATACAGGAGGGTGATTTCGCTTACAGGTCATTTATCTCGACTTATTTTGCTCATTCTTCATTGAAAACACGTCAAGCACACACAACTCATTTAGTAAATGATATTTGGTCGATTGAAACAATAACCTCATCACATAACCAACAAAACACGAAAAATAAACAGCAACAAAATCATCACATGGCCAGCAGACGATCATGACATGAAAATCTATACAGACAACTAGGAAATTTAGGCTAAAACGGCAGTATTTGACATTATTCATGAAGCCCAGATGTCCCTCTACAAGGGAATATCAAGTTTAGTGGCCTTTGGAAAACACAACCAGCCAGTAAATGGGGAAAAGTGGATAGGTGCCTATTACGGCCGTCGGCCGCGAACGTAGTTTTTGCCACGGGGGCCTATTACGGCCGTCGGCCTTAAAAGGGTTAAACAGATAACTAAGGCAGGTTCTCTAAACAAGAAATAGGAAATAATTCCAGTAAAATCTGACTCGTACTACCTGTGCGCAGAAAATCAGGTCGTGAGGCAGGTACGTTATGGCCAAAAGATGGGGTGATAGGCTTGTCAAGTCTAACTCAATCAGTACCGACCATCTGCCTTAGAAAACCAGCAAAAGTTAAGGACATAACCTGGGACTTTTTTTTGGTATAGTAAGCTATTGTTCATCCCGAAATTGAATACTCACCGGTACACTGATACCAATATTGCATAATGTTCCACACGGCCCCACAGCAAGCATCACAGTAACGCTTAGTCGTAGATGTCGGGTGATATCTCAGCTCAAAATGGTGACCCAACACAATCCTGGTCTTGGCTGGCTCACTGGAAGGTGATTCTTCTTTTGCCTCTTCGACCGTCAATAACTGGTACCTCAGTTCAATGAGCCTTCGCACAAGCCATTTCCGTTCATTAGAACAAACTGCACTGTCCAATATAAGCTTCTTACACTGTGTTACAGCTTCTGTCAGCTCTTCTTTTGACAAGGAATGAAGCTTCCCCTGAAAAAGTCCTCTAAAGCTTTACAAAGTGATTTAAGTAATGAAAAGCTAAATAGCACTTAAGACGAAATCCAAATTTTCAAAACTTTTGTAATGACAATAACGTCTGAATTCATGTAACAAAATTTAATTTGAAGCAATAGTTTATTCAATGGGTACTAAATTTGAATGTGATAAGAACCTTATGTGGCATGGTCTCAGGAAGCTATAAGCAAGACACGTAAGGGTTCCAAAATTTGTATAAAATCCTGTCACTAGATGTATGAAATTTCTGTTCTCTCGCTTCCTTCAGTAAGACCAAACCTTTTTGGATCATCAAGAATGTAATACAATCGTAAAGTAAAATATTAGACCTATGTATCAGAATGTTGTACTGAATAGTTGAATGGTAAACTATGTGGTTGTACTAGAAAATAAAGGAGGGGTCTGAGATCATAACCAGAAGCAAACAAATTAAATTAACAGTAAAATAATTCAAATTAAACAGGTCAAGAAAAGCCACATATCGCTCTTTTACAACAGCAACTAGTGTAGCAGATACATGTAAACTTACATTAGTTTTGCTGAGGAGTTTTTTTAACTGATTCCTAAATAAAAGTTAGGTGATTTTTAGATGTATTTAACTTATCAACTTACCTCGGTCAAAGTCAGGTAATTTTCGGCACCAATAAGGCTTGCTGGTACAGAAAGGCTTTCTTCGGACTCTGATTCCTCACGATGGTCAGAACTAGGAGATGATGACGCAGATGTAGTGGGTTTACTCTCTTTTTCATTTTCTTTATTCATTTTTTATCTGGAAAATAGTACTAACTTTTTTATTTGGGCCAAGGTCTAAGGTTTAACTTGATGATTCTTAGCTAGTGTTTTAGCCAGAAACATTTGAAGGATTTCTTGGGGCAGTCCTGAAAGTAGATAGCTCAAGACTATAGGATATCAGTAGGTTATATTTTGTAAATTTTGGAACTTTGATTAACTTACAATACTAATATCATCTGAGAATTTGGATATGCAGACACGATCATATTAAAGCAATCAATTTTTTTTTTATTTTGTGAAAATGTATGATTATTGATAGTATTTCAGTACAAGATGTCTGACAATGTGATATAAGCTATAAAATTATGGTTGATTTTGAAACTTCGGTAGCATGTGCGTTTAATTAGGAGATTGATAAGGATAGTTTATGGTTAATTTTGCCACACTTAGGCCTAGCTTATTATTTGTAGGGATGAATTATATTTTAAAATAACTTATTTAACTAGAAGAGCGAAGACAAGATTATCAGAAGAGTTTCTTGATTATCTTTATGGGCAAAGGACAGGTATATTTTAACTTACTTACTTACTTTACTTTCCATCGGCCATCCATGTTTCCAATAAAGTTAGGTTGGATTGGTCGTTGGCCTAGCTCCAGAAAGGTCGGCCCTTTAGTTGCCTTTCCACCTTAAGGCCAGTTTCACATTAAGTTATGTGATTTTTGTCATTCCAGCAAAGAGTCAGATGCCGCATAACCATCCGACACAAAGTTGGACAATATGAAAGTGCTCATTTTATCATATGTTCCACTTCTGCCAAATGTGTCAGAAGAATACAATCTAAAGTCGAAACAAAAGAAATTGTTGTTGCATAATGTTAAGAGGCTCAATACATTTCTTCGCTTCATCAAAACTTCTCCGACATCTGACTTTTTGCTGGAATGACTAAAACCCATAACTGGCCTAAGTTAAGTAAGGGCCAAAGGCAGATATTTCCATCATCTCAAATTTTATTTTCCTCAAAAAATATGCAAAAAGTTATTTCAGTATTGAAATATTGTTTTTATAACCTACAGATACCCTGTTTCAAACAGATAAAATATGTAATATTTGAGGCCAATAATAACGTACCGTAGCCAAGTAGTTACATGCTTAAGGAGAATAAATAGACTTGACATTTTTACGAGTACCACCCCAAATAAAAACCACCGTCAAATAACGTAAATAAATCTAAGCTGCAATTAAAATCTTACCTATACCATGCCTTCAACTTCAAAGAAGACAGACGATTCCCTTATTCGTTTTGCTTTCTTTCTTCCTATTAAAATTTTTTGACAAAGACGATAAGTTAATTTGACAGATAAAATTCGTCTGCGTCCATTGCCATCGTCATTTCGTCAATAAAATTGAATCACCATCAACCATCACCACCGAATTTGAATCATGTGGTTATGACAAAGAGACATTGCTTAAGGGCGTATTCCACTAGTGCAACTTGTTTCGCGAAACATTTCACACGAAACACAAAATCGTCTGAAACATTTCTGTAACTTATCGCTCAACAATGTATTTTAATGGAGCCAAAATATCGCCTTTCTTGCCGTAACATTCCGCGACATTTTTTATATAGATATAGAGATATAGATAACATGGTTTTGTGAATGTTTCGCGAAACGATGATACACCTGGTTGCACTAATGGCATACGACCTTTTAAAGTAGCTGTAATCAAGGCCACACTACAAATACAGTGGGGCCTTGATCCAAATCATAAAAATATTTCGTCACATCGTGGCAAGTTAATCTGTCAACCTGTTGTGTCCCATTAATTTATTATGGTTGGTTGATTTGCCAACCATGAATTAATCTGCCACGGTTGACAAATTTATCGCGTTAATCTTATTACTGCGGCAATAATCGAAACATCTCGGTTGTATGGGCTGTATATTGTATTCCTTGGCATGTACGACCGTGGGCCCTGACCACAAATCTCGGATGATTGATCATGATAGCAGACGTATGTATTTTGCGACCGCCAAATCTTACTTATTATGTGTAGCTGGCCAATTCCTTGTCGTATCGCTGTCGATAAAATATCTTAGGCATTTAGCTTTCAACAACAAACCCAGTCTTAACATTTAACATTCTGAGGTAAATATAAGGGGATGAAATTGAGTTGTATGGAATTAGAAAATCTGTACTCAAGCTCTGCTCCCTCAAATGCGACGCCCATGTATAGAGACTTGGTCCCCTTCAGACTTCAGACAGAGATGATTTTCCTCGGCCTCGAAATAAAATATGCAAACGTAATTTAATATCTATCTAAAGCCAAAAACAGTTTTACCGAAATTGACCAAGGCCTTGAACTGACTCACTGATCACGTTTATTCTAAACAAAATTAACCTTAAACAATTAATAATTTTGACATTAAAAACTTTTAAAGCTGGCTTTTCAGTTTTTTCACGATTTTCACGATAATCAGGTGATAAAACACGAGCGTATTTTCATAATCATATGATTTTTATTTTACACAAAGAAAAGTTACTGGGTTAACATTTTTGTTCTTAATTATAATTTTAATTTAAGTTATTTGAAGATTACTTCTGAGTGAGTATAATTTTATTACTCTTAATCAAATAATATCTGTAGATTATTAGATCTGTAGAAATAATATTATTCTACCTAATAATGTTGTAAGTATCTAGATTGAAATATAGTAATAAGGAGGGATTTCTTATGGGGTGCCTTTGGTTCAATTTCATACAAAAGTGATCTTTTTATGGAAAATATTTTGAGAACGAACGCAAAGAAGCTTCATATTTTGCCGAATTATCGTCCTTAATATTATCTTTTATAGTACTGGGTCTTGTTGGTTTAGAAATTCCATAGCAGTTGTAGTGATGCAATTATAAATACGTAACAGCTTCAGTGAAATGCAATAGGCCTACCCATTTTCTGGTATTATTGTTGGAGGCATTGATTATGACATATGGCTATTTACGCGATATTGAATATGGAAATACGTTATTCGTAGCAATACAGTTAAAAGTTTTGTTTGAAATAAATTTTGAAGTGAATAAACGTTGTGGGTTCAATGTTAAATATCGAAAATTGAAGAACTACATTATAGTTTCAGTTTTCTTCAAGGGCAATGCACTGTGGGTACGATTTGTCCACTGCGCATGCGCAGATCAGTTTACAGTTGGATTTTGGCATAAAATGGCGTCAGCTAAGTTTCTGGAGGAAGCTCTTAATACAGACGTGGATGAGTCGGCAGTGAACGCGTTAGTGGGTTCGTTAGAAACGTCTTTAGTTACTCCAACACCTTCTGTATCTAATCAACAAGGGATTCCAGTTAGTGTAAATCAGAACCATTTAAATAGTGCTATTTCAAATGGATCCTCAGTATCGTCTCAGAAACACGGTGTCCTCAACGGTGGATCTGATTCTATGAATATTATTCTTAACTCAGATGCAAATAAAGTTATCTCTTGTAGTAATCACCAGAGTGCTATTCCTAGTGTAGTTAACACAGTGGTTGCATCTTTGCATGGAGGTGTTCCATCTAGTGGATACATTAATCAAGTATCATCTAATATAGGCTTAGTTCAGTCAAATGTTGCTAATATAAATAAGTCACAAGACTCTGTGAAGCTTGTATATCCTAGCAGTACTCAGTCAGTCACAACTAATGTAGGAGGGGCTAACAGAGTTACATATCCCAGTAATCAGACAATAGCATCTCTTCCTAATGGTAACTTAGGAATATCTTCAATTAATACACATACCAATGTTTTAAATGTGTCGAATTCCAGTGTTCAAAGTGCAGTTTCTCAAAGTTTTTCTCAATCTGGAACCAATGTAAATAAACAAGTCAGTGGTGTTGGTGTTGTTGGAATGGACCAAAATAAACCTACAGGCACCGCTTTAGTAATTAAGTCTAGTGGTAACAACCATGGACCTCAGGGTATTCCTTTGACTCAAGGGTTAGTTTCTGTGCCTATGACAGTGAATACAACAATGACTTTGACAGGCACTCATGTAAACGCTGCTTTGGGGACCACAACCTCAAGTGGAGTCCCAGGGGTGGTAACTTTGGCTAAACCTATTAATCAGTCTGTGGGATCTCAGCAAGGAATCGTTGGAAACAATCCAACCATTATTCCTGCAAATGTTCAAATTCTGAACGTCAACACTATCAGAGCAGGTACTCCTGCTCAGCCAGGGCAAAAAGCAGCTCCGCCAAGAGTTATGACTATTGGAACACAACAGATGGTTGGAGCTCGTCCGGGACAACCAGGGGTAAGAATTTGAACTATGAAGTAAAACTAATATCTATGTTTAGTTGTTAATTATTATTAGGTTATTAGCTATTATTATTTGCGCACAAAAATCCTGACCAGCGCAAGAATTTTGACGCATCGGGTTGGGGGAGGGGGGGAAGTTTGCTCCCATACTCAAGCCCCGTTCCCTCACTGCTGCTACAAAGCAATAAATAAGTGAACAAATTTTCAAAACAAAAGTGAAATTTTAGGTTGTTATTGTAATAATTAGGGTTAACTTAAACTTATGTTGTGAGGTTTTGTTTTTTCATAAGCTTTAACTTTGTCAGTGAAGTTATTAAATGGTAAATATGCATAACGTTCTATGTATTTTTTACATATTTGTTACTATTAAAGAGTTTAAACTCTAAAAAGTTACTTATAGCCTATTTTCATAAGTTTTTATCAAAAATCATTTCCCCCAAAACAAACAAATAGCCTACTTAGTAGGCCTATTTATTTCCCTTAATCCATGACAGCTTTCTAGACGGTTTTTAAACTTCCAGGTTAAAGAGTCACTAGGCCTATCTAGCGGAAAATACAAATACTTCGAGAACAATAATATATAGGCCTAAACAAAGATTGGCCTAATCTGAAGGGAAGCCAGACGGGTACAAAAAAACCACATATCTTAGCCAATGACAGAAGTATATTATCTAATGACAGAAGCCTTTATCATTCCAAACATTCATTAGGCCTATTCCTCTCTCGGTCAAGTTTTTGAAATGGTTGGGATTTTCATTGCCATCTATAGGTGGGGCTGCACTTCCGCAGAGGTCTGGTGAAACAATCGAATGAAAATAACTGGTTTAAAATATCGATATAAACAATCGATTTTCTCATTCAATTATTATTGTTTTCAAGTAGTTCAATCTAGACAACCAAACCACAAACTACTATTTTACCAAGTTATATGCAACTGAACTAAACTAACCAAACTAAACCGAAACTCAAACTTGTAAAGAAGCTTGATAGCATTGCCTTCCATTGACGTTCTAAAATCTTACTTCACATTGTTCGCCATCTTGCATTTGATTCATTGTCAGTCGTCAGTGCCGTTGTAGGTTCGTTATATCGTCTGCACGGTCAACTGAGGTGAGGATTGCAACGAGTTCCGAAATCGCCATTTTGTAATTGGTTTTTATTAAGTAAAGTTTAGTTTTGAATTAAAGTCTTGATTGTTTGGTGTACAAATAAGTTTTTGGTCACAACTCCCAAGAGGTACATTTTAAATCACTTCCCTAACCATACCATACTATCAGACGCAACACCAAGTTGCGTCGTTATGATAGTTGTTGTTATGATAGTCGTGTATTTTTTATATTTAATAAAAAAAACACGACTATCATAGTCAGCTGTATCGATTCCGATATTTTGTAACGAAATAACTTATTTCAGCATTAACGTACCGATATATCGATATTTTAAACCAGTTATTTTCATTCGATTGTTTCACCGGACCTCTACGGAAGTGCAGCCATAGGTGGTATCCTACTTTAGCATTGCATGTAGGCCTAGGCTACAATTGGGTGTTCAGCCACGCCCACCTCATCGTCATCAGTCATCGTAGTTTGTTAAGGCAAATCATTACTAGTTTCATACCCTGATCTATTATTGGTTTCTATATCTTATATCCTATATCCTATATCTAGCCAAATATGATTCAACATCAGATTCCTAAGAAAGCAACAGTGATTGACCTACCGATAGTTGAATCGCGGTATATAGTTTGTTAAGCAGAACTTGATACCGATTCCATTTATTAATCGTTTTGCTACTCTATGAAAGTACCTATACCTATTTATCCATAGTATCTCAGCACAAGGTGGCGATGGTGAGAATTGAGGTAAGTTTTTTGGTTAGGCCTAGGTAGTCAATATGTTAGTACCTATGCCTAAATATCTTAGTCTTTGGCTAGCATCATTATAGGCTATTTAATTATGTTTTATAAAGTCTACATATTTATTTTATAAAATTAAAAAGGAAAATAAACTTGGATTAAATTTAAGTAATTTCAATAGGCTAGCTTATTATATTTTTATTAGATTAGCCTAGGCTTATGTTCTTATAGTTCGTGTAAGAGAATAAAAGAGGGGCGTACTTGACTATTTTTGGTTGTAATCAATGTTTCTTCATTACTGGCGGTTGTCAGAACACTAGGCTACATCTATTGAGTTACAATAAACATGATCTCAATCAATTTTTCTTAACTTCAAAAATTAATCTTTTCTCACATACCTGTGGGAGAGTACTTAAACTTAGGGCCTACTCAATTTTTGCCTCTTATCTCATCAGTTTTTTCGATATGACCTAGAAATCTTAAGTTTAGGTTAAGGTAAAGTACATGGAGGTAAAACAGGAGATATAGCCTAGTGGGTAAACTTGGCACGATATATCTTTGAGCTATTCCTACTCATTTGCAGGAGCTGTCAGACATTGTTTATATCCTCAGTGATCGGGTAAACAATACAAAAATTAATTTCAATAAACACCAACCCTGTTTTTTTACAAATTACAGCTGTTAGAAAATGTTAACATATCAGGCTGGTGCGGCTTCAGAGATAAGCTATGGTGTAGTGATGACATACACTCCACTTAAAAACTGCTTCAGGTGTCTGTAGGCAACTCCTATAGCTTAAGAAGTAATGCATCAACTATAACTTATATTAAATTTTAAATTTAAGAGGCTAAATCCTTTTCAGCCTAATTACTGATCTTTTCTTACTAGCAGATATTATTTACAGCCTGAGAAATATACTCTAATACTATATACAGGGTGTCCTGTAACTCTCTACCATTACTTCTGGGTACCTATTGTTCCCGAGCTGAAGACAAGACATCTTAGGCCGGGTTCACACTGGCCACTTTTCAGAATCCCGTGGCGGTCATGGTTCTAGGAATGAGGGGGGCAGGAAGTCAAAATCGCGCGTGATCGCCCTGTACTGGTTCACACTGCTGTGGCCCGGATCTCGTGACCCATCGCGAGAGTAGACCAGTCAGCCCCGTAATCCAGGAGCTGAGGAGGGTTGAGCATGCATATGAAAGCGTTACGCAATGTTTTTGTTGATGATCATAATATGGATCGAGGTAATGTAAATTACAAATGTCGCCTATTTTCAACGTGGTCGATAACGTGTGGGAGGGGGCAAACATGGCGGGGGTTGCTATGCGTTAAACCACACTTATCTCGAAAACGGTAAAAGGTAGATCATCGGTCAAAACGTCTCTTTAATCTCAAAAATATTGCCAACAATAATGGTGAGAATATTTTTTATGGTCCGAGGTCGTATCTAAAAAAGTAGATGAGTTATAAAATAAAATATGAAAAATGAGGCATTTGGTTGGTTTTTATTAAAGAAAGTAGGATTAATTTGTGAGTGTCGCGAAAGAGTGTAACACAATATTTTTATTGATTGTTGTAATATGGACTAATTTGATCTAAATTGGGAATGTCGTCTATTTCCCAGGTGGTCGACAACGTGGGGGGAGGGGGGCAGACATGGCGGAAAGCGCTAAAAGCATCTAAATGGCTGTATCTCGTGAACGGTATGGGATTAAAAAACGGTAACAATGTCACTTTGAAGATAAAAATATCGCTAACAATTATGATTATTAGGTCCGATGTCGTATCTTGAAAAACAAAAAAGTAGGCCTAATTTAATAATATGACTTTTTGGAAATTTATGCTACGTACGTAATTTTTATGAATATTACTTTAAGTCTACATCTTTCTCTTAAATTATGTTATTTTTCGTAGAATTAGTATCAGCAGGGGACCGCAATGGATAATTACGTGTTTTCTAAAATTAAAATATAATTCAGTCTGCCTCAATGTCTGTGGGTAATAATAAATAATTAAAAATATTCTTGAAAACTTAAAACCCTACCCTTTTAGCGAATTTCCTTAGAAATAAGGTATTACCGTCGTTTTAACAGAATGGACAAAAATATGAGCTGGGTAACCTCAGCAATCATAATAATTTTTATATCAATTGATAGCTTTTTATGTATACTTTCTGGATATCAAGTGATACCAGCCATATCAGTTGACCTCCCCTGTGGCCGGCGAGTGGCTCACTGAGCTAGGTTTTGGGCCACTGCGAGCGTCTGTGTCCAACACGGAATTCAGTGGTCCGCGAGTGGCTGTGTAGTGTGAACGGTCAGAGGCAATTCCCATTGCTTTCAATGGTAATCGAGCGCGCGGCCACTGGCGGCCACTCGCCGGCCACGGTTCCTAGATCCGTGGCCGCCACAGTATTCTGACAAAGTGTCCAGTGTGAACCCTGCCTTATTCAAAATTTCAAAAGCTTTACTCGTGCAGCAGCCCCATTGTGTTCTTTGCCAAAATAATTTTTAATTTGAGAACTGTTTGTTGTAATGTAATGTCACTTGGTATACAGCTTTATAACTTTAAAACCTATCACATAAAGAAGCATTTTATTGTGCTATTTATTTTCAAAAAGGCGACTGCCTATAACCTGAAACGTAAATATCTCAAAAATTTCATATGAAAAATAACTACTTAAGCCTAACTGTACGGTACTGGTACCTATAAATTGTTGTAGATAATTCAATCAGAAATCCTATGATACCAAAATTAAGAAAATTAGTTTAATAAATACAATCAGCTCTTAAAAAGTTGAACCTCGAAGAACTTAAGAATTTAAAGAATTCCTCAAAATTCTCGAGAACTGAAATTATTTTTGATTCCCCAAAAAAAACCTGAATATAAGTCAAAATAAAAACCATGCGTAGTCAACTCAAAATCATTTTACCGTAATACTTAACCTCTGTAAGTCAAACACACACAAATTAAGTTACAAACCTCTTTAAAACCTTCTTTGTGTCACGAGTAGGCCGGCTGTTGTCTAGATTGCGGCGGCTGAAATCGACTATCATTCTCTAGGTGCATTTTGCGTATCTCTCTGTTATTTGAAATGCGATCGCTTTAAATTTTACTGGATGTAAATTTAAATTTTATTATAAACTCCTCACAGTAACCAGTTACTTGTTCCGCACTGTGGTTATTTATGTATTAAGCTCTTTGTGGTTGATATCATTCCATGAAATCAAAATATACCCTTTAAGGATTTTTTTTTACTTTTGTCACATAAATATGCCATTAGCATTCCTCGTTTAATTTAATTCACTATTGAATCCGTCAATTTTTATAACCTATGTAATCAAATACGGTTATTAGTTTTTCCATGTTTTCTTTGTGAAGTGACGTCAAAACGAATCCGGAGATGCAGAATGATAGACAAGGTCGTCTTAGTTTCTGTAATGGCTACTAGAGTGCTCTAGCTTCCCCCTCAGCTGATATATTGCACGGGAAATGCTGGCTTTGCCACAAGTAACCGGTTACGCAATACACACACGTTATTACAAGGCACGAAAAACCTGTTACTCGTGACACTGGAATAAAGATCAGGGTTTAATTCCACCGCAGTGAAGATGTCAACTCTAAGTCCAGTAGATAACTCAAATTAAACTTGGACTTTAAGTTAAAGGTTTACTCATTGGACTAATTTTTGGTGAAATAAGTCAAAATCCGGCTTACAGGTCACTATGCAATGAATATATTTATATCTTTATTTTATTTACCTCTTTGTTACTCAAATTTTTATTTGGTTTAACTCAATATCTCGAGTTTAGCTCAAATTAGCTCGGCTTTATTTAGCTAAAAAAGCCGAAATCAGCCAAGAGTATTCTCCATATTTCGAACTATGTCTAAGTCGAACTACACTAACTTAAAGAAATATCATATTCCCGTTGTATTTTGAGTTAGCGAGTGTTAAGTGTAATGGAAAAAACTTAAATTTAATAAAACTATTTTGTATTAATACCAGCTGTCACAGAAGACTCCCTATATACTGACTCTTAACAGGACTGGACGTAGGTCGGATAAGTTAAAAGGTCTGTTAAAACTAGAATATTCCTCTAAACACTTTTTAATAAAAGCTCTATTGATTTTGGGTTCTGTTAACATAATTTTAAAGCCCTTTGGGGATTATTTGGAAAATCCTACTATAATATTGTATGTTAAAGTTTGGTGTCATATTATGTAAATCAGCTACGAACTGGGGTTTATTTGGAAAATCCTATTATATAATATTGTAATTGTGAAAGTTTGTGATTTTGTTTGTAATATTATGTAAGTCAGCTGCTAATAACGTTTGTTTGTCATTTGTCATAAGCTGTAACAACGTATACATCTTGGCAGGGACAAAGATAAAAACAAATAAACCCAATACCAATTGACAGATAAAAAACAGTGCAGGAGCATTACCAGCTGTTTCAAATTTTTTTTTTATAGCTCATAATCAACGTGGGAAAAGCCATGGGTAATATCTAGTTATTGTATAAATGTCACAAACAATCCCAAAATACGGTCAAAACAAAACATATCAATGAACTAAACGTTTAACGTGGTTAAAAATGTTCTTATGTTGACGCCTTTGATAACATTTTAATAATTTTTTTACCAATCTTTTGTAATGCAGTATTGATTATCTAAATTAATGATACGAAACAAGCAGTCATTACGAGTCAGGAAGTTGATTTATAGCCTCTCATTGGAGACTTGAGTAAAAAAACTTGGACCTTCGAGTTGTTAACACCCTCTTCCGCACCCACATAAGGTGCGTGTTGCTTGTTTACTCTACTGATGAATCAAATGATTTCCGGATTTAAAAACAAAAACTCACAGATCGTTATTGTATTATGTACACTGAAATGCATCTACCGAACGTTTTAATGTTTTAATGAATGCTGCATTCAAAATATTTTAACTAGTAACAACTTGTATAGCCTAAGTTGAGCATGTCTTTCCTATCACAGGATATGGGAATGGAAATGCGGCAATTCTTAGGAAAAGGCGGTCAAACCGAACTGTTCTCAAAGCAGGGTTGGTTAAAATGATCTTTAATATTTGATCAGCATGGGGGGATAATCGGTTAATACGAGTTCGGTTAAGAGGGGGTCTAGTGTATTGTGTGAAACCTCTACTGGTGAGCCACATCAATTAGCTGTGTTAGGCCTTGGGTACAATATGAGCGAAAAGCGGCAAGCGATAGGGAACAGGTGATAACTCGCTTCTGGTCAAGATTCAAATTGTCGTAAACTGCCATTCAAAAAAATAGAATTCTATTACCAAATTTACTAATTAATTCCCCTCATATTTCCATCCTACAAAATTAAATTCGCTTTTTCATCAACAAAACAGTTGCAGATGGTGAGCGACAAGTGACACGAAAAAATTTTCTAACTTGACTGGAGACAAAAACAACACTGAAGGACACCACTGAATTCCGCTCGTCGCTAGGGACAATCGTTGCCAGTGCCTTCAAAATTATCAGCTGACCAATAAATGCTGCCCAAAAACCGAGCATTGTTGCTTGCCAGTCGTTCCTTCGTATTGTATTGAGGCCTTAAGTTTATTTGCTCTGATCAACTGATGAAAAGTCCAATAGCTGTTTTAAGTTTACTTTAACTCGAATCAGCTGACCGGCTTAGTCCTCTTTGGATATTCACTAAAAATACATTAAAATATGATTTTTAATGTTCGATATAAATTAATCTAAACCTGTAAATAGACCAGAGCTTAAACAAACATTACACGACTAATTCGAAACCTATTTCAAACTTACCATAAAATAACTTAACCTGAAAAACATATCCTAACCTTTCGTAACTTCAGCTTATACAGTATATTTCAACCAAATTTGTTCTGTAGCTTTATAAAAAAATTGCAACATAAAAGGAACTCTAACCGGTAAACAAAACCTAACGTTGAATAAGCTATTATTGAGGTTTTTCACTGTTTTCCGGCTCCTTTTCAGCTGCAATTCTGGTAATATATTAGTTAATTCTGTTTCGACTGGTCTCATGCCATAGCGTGGTTAATAAGGACTGCTGACTGATCTTGCTCTTGCTTGCTTTCCATGTTAATTGTAGAACCCACATGATCTATTTTCAGAACAAAAACCTATTATCTGTTTTATTTTTTATATATTTTATTTTCTAAGGGTTTTTCTCAATTTCCAACCAAAAAGCCTATCAATCAGGGGTGAGAATTTCCTTTTATTGTTTTTGGAAAAAAATTGTTTTCTAAACAAGTACCGAAAAATGTATTATCACCTGATGTTTTATATAGAAAACAAATATTCCTCTATTTGCAAATTAAAATAGGCCTAGTCAAGTTAAAGATTAGACAAATTATTGAACATGTAATGCAAAATAGTTGATTAGCCTAACTGTTGAAACATTCAGAACAAACCTAACTTTTTTTAAGATGAAAATATTTAATGACCAGCTTAAGTTCTTAACCAGTTGATCTTAATAATTTAATTACAATCGCGAGCAGCAAATACGGCAAGTGAGTGAGTGCGCTGTTAGCGAAATTATTGCTCATTATTTGTTTGGGTAGTTAATCAAATATATATAATCATATGGTAAACACAAATTTACACATACACGACCCTGAGAAACGTAAACAAAGCTTTGACAGTTAAACTAAAACATTTCATTTGGTCATTTCAGATCAGGTTTAGCAGACAATTTTATGAGTTTACAGTTTTTGCCGCCCGCCTTACTTTGTGCTCTCTACACTAGTTATTATCATTAATTTGATCATTAAAGAAAGTTAAAAATTGTTTACATAATTTGGAGTGCCTTAATACAATAATGGCCAAACAGTACATTTTTCCAATAAAAATGTTTTATCTATTTAGGCTATGTTTTAAGTTTATAATTAGAAAAATGTATTCTAAGTACACTCAATGGGTAGATAAATATGGTAAGATCTATATAAAATTTATGTATCTGCAGTTATTAGCCTTTTTATACTAAATCCTGTGCATTACATGATGCACGAGACGGATTTTAAAAGTATTTTAAAACAACGTATTTAAAATATTCAAATAATAATAAATAAATAATTCTGATAAACCTTAACAAATTGCCTTTGCACAATAACTCTAATGATAATAGTGCTATTTTTTAAGTCAGTAGAAAGAAAATTCACGGGACACAGTTAGGTGTGTTTGGAAAACTGTTGTTTAAGTGGCTTTAATAATTTTAAACATAATAACTTAATTAATACATGTAGGGTAACTTATTTTATGTTATTGCCATGTTGATATAAGACAAGACAATAATGTAATTATATTTTTCTATAAAAATATTCCTATATGACCAAACAAATTACATTTAAATTGAAGTAATTTTTCTTAGTGGATTGAGTGGTGTTTATAAGATTGGTCAAGTTTGCAAGCTATTTTTTCACAATGGTATGGAAAAATAATATTGTTTTTACCATACTCATTAAATGTATATATTTTACTAACAAAATACACCTGTTACATGTATTGAAACATTACTTTAAAAAACACCATGTCAGATTCACTTTCTAGAGAATCGCCCATTTTTTATGTACTTAAACGCCGAAAGCATTATTTAACGTTTTGATCAGGGAACTGTCCAAATCATGGTCTTATTACTATCTAACGGTGACCTTTTGTCAGATAGCATCATTAATTCATAGCCCAGCGATAAATGGCAACTGGACTCAATTTGATCCTGTCAGGAATCGAACCGGTGACCCTCAGGTTATGAGGTGAGCGTTTTATCCACTCGGCTTTCTAGTCAATGATATGTAAATGGAGGAGGATCAGATCAAGAATAAAATCAACTTCAATTCCTTGTTCCATAAGAGTAACATTGAAAGTGAGTATTCAATTTTGCTGCCAAGGAAATGAAATGAATGACTTTATCTGTCACATTGAGTTTACATATTTATGATGCTTCACATACAAACATATGACACAACACGCCTTGTTTAGATTCTTAAATCTATTCTGTCAAATACTAATCTCAGTGGTACAAATTAGAATATTATGATAACAAAGAAAAATCCTGTAGATGATAAAAAATAAGTGTTATTTATTTATTGTGAAAAGAAATTATTAACTAAGAAGGGGCAAAGTGATATTAAATAGCCTTTGAGCTTTTTATTAAATCCCTTGATTCTTTCTTAAGATTTAATATGAAGGGGAGATTATCATAGATTTTCCTACCCCTAATGTAAACTAAAGAGATTTTTTGCAATAGTCCAGTAGACATCAGCTTGATGAAGCCACTTGATTTAACAAGTTTTATTAAGATCTGTCAGAAATAAGGGAAGGCGTAAATACAATTTTACTTATTTTCTTTCAGCAGCGTCTTCATTATTACCACCCAATTTCATGCATACATATTCAGAAAATTGCCCTAAAGTACCCTAAAAAAATCTTAAATTACCCTAAATCTGAAAAAAAATCATAATTTACCTATACAATTTTCAGTCGTGAAGCACAGTTTAATCTCCATACATGTCTGCTGCCACTAATATATATGATTGGGGGAGTTTTAGGCCATTAGCCAATAGATTTCAACTGTATAAAGCCACACTCCAAGCGGCGGGTGAATGAGTGCGCTGTTGTCATAATTAGTGTTTAATATCTGCAATGTTTTGGTAATAAATCACATGGTCATTTGTTTATGTAAAGGTATTTTACACAATAAAATATTTTGCTGCAACCGCAAGTGCAGCTAATGTTAAATGCTTGCAAGCTCAACACAATTCATGAAGTACGACGACTAAAGTGTGGAAATACATTCTTAAATGTAAACAAATCATTTAAGATGAAAGGTTACCAAAACAAAAAGACCAGCTAATGCATTTCGCAAATATTTCCAGAAATTTTAATTGCATAAGAAATCTCTCGATGAAATATTACAGAGCATTCTTTTGTAGTGTAAATGAGGTGAAACGTAAACAAAGTTTTGACAGTTCTACCAAAACATGTGTTTATTTAGCAGACATTTTGAGAGATTACAATTTTCGCCACCCACCAGTAAGGCTGTCCAGAACTATAGTTATTCTTGGTGTTAGTCCGTATCAAGTCACCCAGAATGAAACTTATGAATTTTTATCTTTTCACATGCCAATGGAAGAATTATGTTAAATTTTAGCTCCTTATTTCAGAAGATGATTTTTCCTACAACGAATTGAAATAATATAAAATAGTTGATTCTGTTGATCCTGGGCTCAAAATATCTTGCATCCTCCAAGGAATTAATTTCGGGGGAGAGGGGTACATAGTAGAACACATTTTGTCATGCTCCAGAGGGCGGGAGGGGGGTCTTATTAATGCTTAATGTAGCAATTTAATGCTTACTATACACAAAACAAAAAATAAATTGGCGCAATACGTCTTAAAATGTTTTTTTACGAAATTTGTAACTGAAAGCAAAAAAATTTCTCTTGGCAATCCTCGCATGTTTTTTTAGGAATAACCTCAACATTTTTAAATAGTTACTCAAAAAAATGGCCGGTTCTGAATTAGTTGAGTAAAAGTAGCCTATATTATCAGTTATTCACTCACATGGTGTAAAAAGTCCTTCAGAAGAGGAACCGAGCTTTTCACCAACAAAAATATTTTGTATCGACTCAATTTTTGTTCAGGAGTATTTGTCCGTGTTGTTGAGACTGGGATGGTGGTGTGTCCTGTAATCCAGCTAATTAAATGTCACGAATCCTAGATAGTTATGAGCGATGGCTTGTGAGTACGGTATTCCTCAGTGGGAATTAATGTACATACTATTGAGTACTATTTTCATCCATAAGACCATTCTCATAATTAAACCAGTTCTTAAGTGAAGTTGGTGAAATTGTAGTTGAGATCCTACGGTCCCCTGGTTGCCATTGGCTGATGGGCTATTAATTAACAGTCAGTCCTGTCTGAGGAACACGTCGGCCTTAGTAACAAGAGTACAAGAGGCTGCTTCAATAATCCTTGACTCATATTCTGGTTAAAATGTGCAGCCACTGCTGCGACCCGGTCTTAAAGAGGTGTTAAAGGTAGCAAAGGTGTAGGTTGACATAGGATATAATCTGTACTAAACATCCATGCAACATCCGTATCTAATAATCCCTATGTTCTCTATTTCATCATTTAACACTGAACACTGAAATAAAAGACAAAGAGCTGATTTTATAAACCCTCCACATACCACTTTAATTTTTAAAATCCTCTTAATGATTCTGGGTGAAAATTTTAGAATAGCACTCTCAACTCCATAAATTCTAAGGCCATTAAAATCATTCAAAAAAAGAATTGCTAACACGTCGAGTGCTAAAAAAAAACTGTAATAGAGGGTCGCTTATGCTAAAAAAATTTTAAAAGATGCCTTACAACACTTAAAATATATTTACACTTATACTGTACTCATATACAAGACAGTACATATACATAAAAGATGGAAAATGGCGGTCGATTTCGGTTGGTCGCACCAACCATCATCAGGCCCCAGGTGGCCTGAACTTGCCCAAGATTGGGGCCGTAGCGGCCGTAAGTTGGCGCCGCTAGAGCCGTAGGCTTTAAGACTATAACGACCAGTGGTCTGACGGTACTGCGTGGCTGTGTGGTCCAAGTCATTGACTGATGAGTTAATATCGAGGACATATGCCGCGGCGCGAGTTCAATTCCCGCTCTATGAGCAATCCCTATTAGGCTTTCAAATGTATGGTAAAGCTGGTGGGAGGGCCCACCTAAAATAAACGGTGGCCCGCTTGGGTGGAAGTTGACGGCATTTGTACGTTTAATAGGGATTGCAGTGGACACCTGTGTTGCTTGTTTTTACCCTTGTATAGAAGAGGAGGACACGGTTTTTTATTTTTCATTAATTAATTAAGTAAGCATATTGTCAATACATATTGACAATCACAAAGGTTTTAGCCAAAATATTAGACCAAATACGGACAAAATAAAAATATTACCATTAAAAATTGAGAAATGTAAAAAAAATTGCCATGACAAAGGGTTAACGTACCATATTTTTACTAGAAACTGAATGTTGCAGCAGCCGATCACGCTGCAGGCGCTGCAGCAGCTGCAGGGCGCGCAGGGCGGCCACCTGCTGCTGAAGACGGAGAACGGGCAGTACCAGCTGCTGCGGGTCGGCCCCGCGCAGACGCCCACGGCCGCCATCGCGCCCAACAACGCCACCAACACCCAGGCCTTCCGCGTGCAGTCCGTGCCTGCGGTGAGTGTCGTCTTGATAGAAAATGGGAAATGTGAAATTATGTGGTTATATTAGGGTGGGTTGTCACTAGTGCTTCCCTGGTTTATTTTCAATAACTTTACAATGAGAAACAAGCTGTGAAGTGATCCTGATGTTCCTAAAACTGTAGATGTTTAGATTGTAAGCTTTAGTGTTTCCAGTAATCCATACAGAGTTCAAAAACTTGGTCTCTGTGAAAGTACATGTTGCCTGAGACGTTACTATTTTTTTTTAAGTAAGAGTCTCGCAAAATTAAAACTAAAGAACTACTGATAATTCATCGTAGTTGATAATGAAATCTGTATTACTCATTGCAGCTTAATGGTATTTGGATAAAAATACTATTCCTCCATAAGCATAAAACTATTTTTCCCAGTCTGCTAAAGATTTTAAATGAAATTGGTGGTTAGTCTAAATCCTGACAACAATTATTGCTTTAATGGTAATAATTAACCAATATGGCCAAAAGAAGCCAAATATAAACCCAAGATAAGTAGCCTGTCAGTTTGGTGGGAAATGAAACAGTTCTTAGGGATGAACTTTCCAGCAATATTATTGATGACGATTTCTCAAAATTTTAATCTAAATACCCTACTTTTTTATAGTTAGTTGCTCATCTCTAGCTTTTGATCAACTGTTTATTGAGCTGTGTTTTCAGCTAAATATTATGTTCAAAAAGGTAAAAAAACTATCAATAATTGCTTGGATATATCGATTTCTGTAGACCATCTACTACAGAAGTTTGGCAGCCTAACCTTTGACTAACCAAAACTAACATTGTTCTCGAGAAGTTTAGAGAAGAGTTTGAGTAGTTGTTAAAATGGCGGAAGCGGAGCCTGCAATGATACGATGTTGCAGGGTGGAGCCGTGGCGGCGACGGTGCAGACACAACCTCCCGCGCTCACCACCCAGTCAACGGCCGCCACCGCGGTGAGTAACATCAAAATCATCGCCTAGTCATGACAGCGGTTTATTGGTTACTTACTCATCCAAAGGGGAGTTTATGAAGGTAAACTAAATTGACTCAATTGTTATGTGTACACGTTTTTATTAAAAGTATTTCAGTTTTCTGAGTGTTAACACAGGTTCTCATGCTCTGTTAAATCTAAGATCCTTAATGAACCATGAGATTCTTTTGACGATATTTTGATTTTTGCGGACATTTGCATCATTGATTAGTAAACACGATGTTTTGGGATCTGGAATCTGATCTCGTCTTCAGGTGGAAAAGAACCTCCAGGCTGTCTATTACTAATCTTGTTATGTTCTAGGATGTTTTCCACCTGAAGACAGTATCAGATTCCAGATCCCGAAACATTGTGAAACTTGATTTTACTAATCAGTGATGGCAAATATCCACAGAAATTAAAATTAAAATAATCACCATCACTAACAGTGAATTTCAAGCAAAAGATGGTTACCTGCTCTTGCCTTTTTTCACTCATTGGTTGGCCAAGGGATCTTACTTCCAAACCTTCTTGAACTGAGCATTCAAATAATAATTTTGAAGGCCGTGTTCTCCTTTCTGCACTTCCTACACAATAGGCTGTCAACAGAAATTCCCATCTTACGTAGGTATCCACAGAATCCCCAGTAGCCGCTGATGAATCGAACCACTTTCCACAAAATCCTGCTATTCAGGCTTAGGGCACCCCTGCTACCACAATGGGTAGTGCTCGCAGCAGCCTCTTTCTCTATGTTACCTTCTGTTCGTTCCCAGCTCTTTCGATGTTCTGTGCCCATTCACTGGCGAACAATCCTCTGTGCTATAGGCGACAATATACATTGGATCTGGGCCAATAAGCGGGCTTCCAGCTTCTCTGTTTGCCCTCTTGTCAGTGCTTCCTTATTGCCAGCGATACCTTTGTGCCCTGGAACCCAACTAAGAGTGACCTCGTTGTTGTCCTAGGATTTTCATGGCCAGATGACAGTCCCTAGCCTAGTAGAGGTGAGGTGAAGTCTAAATTGTCAAGTGCCATAAATTAATGGGTAAGGTGGGGCCTCTGAGAGGAGTTTGATAAATTATCTTTTAAACATTTCCCATATGATAAAATATAATTTTAAAACATTCCGTTTTTTTTTTTAATACAAAATTGACTTTTATAATAGTTTGGTTTTTTGATGATGTGTTTGTGTTCCTTAACGCATCCTCATCTTTTCCTGCATTTAAATTCTTAAGTTATCGCTAGGGCTACTCTAGGTTTGGTAATTTGTTCCTAATTTTTATGAATGGTCATGTCAGTCGTCTCTTACTGTCAAAACCTTTTACCTATTTTGCTTTGTAAAGCTGAAGATTTTGTCTTACTCTTTTAATTTGAAGGAGGTTAAAAGCCAATTGTAAAATTTATTTTACGTCTGGTATCTGATTGAGATATTAATGAACCTGCGGACGTGTAGCCTTGCACCTTGCACGTGTGCAGATTGTGTCTAGATCATGCTATGCTGTCTGTCGTCTTCTGTCCACGCTTGCGTCCAGCTTCGCAAGGAATTGTCCCATAAATTATGAATTGTTCAACCCAATTTAGTTTTGTACGTAAAAGGCCCTGAATAACACCAATTTTGATAGTTTAGCAAAAACATTTCAGCTGAACTCTTTAGCTGAGTCTTGGTATAAGATTTGGTGAGTTAACATTTTGCCATTCGTCTAATCTTGTGCTTCAGAATTACAGAAACTTAGGGATTAAAACATGATAAATATATTTTCTAGTCTTTCCAATAAAGTAGTGAGTAAACCAAGGCGAAAATACACTACTTAGAGTGTATGTGAATAAACATTGAGCAAAGTCAGGAATTTCATTTGGAAAATTTGGTATACACCTTGAGTTATTGATAACTGCTGATTAGAAGCGTTGACCTTTGATTGCCGTTGCAGACGACGCCGCAGCGCCACCCGTCGGCGGACACGGTGAAGGAGAAGTGCCGCAAGTTCCTGGCCAACCTGCTGGAGCTGTCGTCGCGCGAGCCCAAGGCCGTGGAGCGCAACGTGCGGACGCTCATACAGGAGCTGGTCGACACCAAGGTGGAGCCCGAGGAGTTCTGCGACCGACTCGAGCGGCTGCTCAACGCCTCCCCGCAGCCGTGTCTCATCGGATTTTTAAAGGTTTGTGCTGGAGCTTTTTTTACCCATCAACCAAGACCACACTAAAATACAGGCCGGAGTCTCCCCCCCTCCTCCTCCCTAGTGCCATGTCACAACACCGGTCGAACTCCTAGCGCTGTGTTAGAATTAACAACTAAATCACGAATATTGTAAACATTTATCTAAAATTATGACATTAGAAACATCAAAATAAAATCAAAACAATAAGAAACTTAACTGTCAAATTTCAATTAAATTATCTGATGAAAAGTAAACAAATGAATTGCCTGTAATGTTCACTGTTTTTAATCCAAGAAATAAATTCTTGATGTATTTAAAGTAATTTTCGACCGCAGTTCATAGATAGATAGATTCATAGATTTTTGCAGATTGGAAAAATGTATGGTTTTTAAACGAAACTAAAGCTAATTAAGTATAGCACAATAGTTTTAATAGTGTGACAATGAATTACTGTAAGAATTCATTACAAAAGCATCTGCGATTCTACAGAAGGACTTCGGCCTGTAGTGTAGTGTGGCCTTGCATCAACCTACCAATTTCCTGATGAACAGTTTTTGCGATCATTGTATTTTGCACTAATTGATTCTCGTCTTCAGTACGGAATCCAGTTCTGGGGCGGTTCTTACAAATAATCACTTAATAAACTTCACATCACCCAAAAATACTTTTTCAGAATTATTCCCTTCAAAAATCACATCCTCAGGTCCTCTTTTCAAACATTTAAATATCTTGCCAATGAAAAATGTATTATGATAAAAATAGTAACTTATGTGAATCCTTAAATAACCATCGAAAACTGATTGTAGGTGGTTATTAAATTTCCAAACAATGTAAATATTATTATAATAATGTTCAATGTGGAAAAATAAATATTCTTATTCTTACTCTTATATAGCAGTACCTGTTGACCTCCGGGAAATCCTATTTTTTGGGCTAATTTACAGATTTTGGCACTAGCTTCCTCAACTCTGTTACTTATTATTCTGTTACTTATTATTCTATTTTATTGAAACTATCGAGGAATGTTATGTACTTAAAATGTATATTTACCAGATTAATAAAATTAGTGCTAACTTAAGTACAGTCAGTCTTCATTTTGACATAACTTACGCCCCAGTGAACAAGCTTACTCTCCCTGGCGATCAGCCTTATGTGTTTTGGCACTTCAATATCTCTTTCTCTACCTGATTTGCCATAATATCACCTTCATTTTCGTATCCAAAAGTTCACAATTCTTGATATAGTGACATGTTTTCCTCGAATGTAAACACTTCTGATTCATCTTCACGCAAACACAACCTCAAAACCTTATGTCATGTTTATACTAAGTTATTTTCACCTGACATACAGTTTAGCCGACAAAACAGCAACAGAAATATCAGTAAATGCGTGCAGGATATCCTGCAAACAAAGCCTGTCTTAACAGGTGAAATCTAGAGGATCAAAATGTGATTTCTAGGAACTACGTACGGCGGAGTTACTCCGTCAATGTTTCCTGTAGTCATGAGAGCGTTGGGATGTGGCCCATTGAAGTAGGCCAATTGGTTAAAGGTTTTATTGACTTTCATTTCACTTGTGCACAGTCTCAAAGTGTTGAAAAGTTCTCCACACTGGATAAAAAAATAAAATCAATTGTATTTGTTGCTTTACAGAAAAGTTTACCGCTGCTGCGTCAGTCGATGGTGACCAAAGAGCTGATCATTGACGGTATTCGACCTCCGCCCGCGAGTGTGCTGTACAACCAGCCCGCGACGGTGGTGCAGCAGCAGACCTTGCAGGTAAGTCGGACCGGACGCTTCAGCCAGCCGTACAGACTGAAAATACGCTTTCTTTCATTGCCTGACTGTTCAGTTTTTCAGGTTTTATGGAAAATGTATGTTTCCGCAATTTAAATTGACTTTCAGATTTGTTTGTATATATGCTTGTACATAACAGCATGTGGATAAGGATTTACGTAAATAATCTTAAACCGAATGAGCATGAAGTTTAACATCGACTCTGGATTCATTTATCATCTCACCTTTTTAAACATTGTTTCGCAATTTTTTTTTTGATCCTTGACATCTTATTATGTAAACAGCAGATATCAATTAATTTGGCATACGGTATTTTGTAAAATGTTTCTTTTAGGCCGATTAAAAACATCAGGTCCATTCCGTCCGTAAGACAAATGCTAATTTTTGCATTGGGCTTATAAACGGCACAGGCCTTATGTTTTGATCCGAACTATACACACTTACTTACTATTATAGTCCTTGCGCAAAATGGTTAGTTGTCGACTGACCAATGTAAGTAATAAGTAAGCTATTTTTAAAATAGACGGTTGATTATTTAAAAGATTGGGGGATTGAAGTGGTGGGACAGAAGATTATTATGGTTCTAAAGCCTCATTGAGCGTGTTGAAACCTCAGAGTGTTAGGGAGGAACTTGGTCTCCCGACTCCATTATTTCTGGTAAAAAAAAAAATCTCCAGTGCAATAGTACCCGTTCAAATCTATTTACATTATCTACAAATAATATGTTATTTTAAATTTTGTTTTTAACTTTTTTGTGCAGTTAATGAAACAATTAAGTTAACCTAAATTTAATCAGTCAACTAGTTGTTTTGACCGCAAATACCAGTATTAGTGAGATATTTCAACCCAATACCTAGTTTAATGAAAAATATGGGAGAATCAGTACACACTTTATACCTTGTTTGAAAACAACAAATTAGAACTCAAAAGATAAAGCTCGGGAAATTGATGCGGTCAAAGAAATCTATTTGCAGGTATTGTTGAAAAAAACCCTCCGCTGGCAAGGCTCATACTGAACCAGACATTTTTACTTATGTTACGTATGTAGTTTCAGTACAAAATAATAGGTATTTTTGACCAAGTATTTGGGACTAAAATCAAGTAGGTCTAAAGCCTAAACTAAACATCTTATTTACCTAAAACGTGTTCAATATTATCCTACTATCATTTCAGTTGAAAACTCACCCATCATCAAGCTCGATGTTGTAGAAATTGCGGACATTTTAATCGATGATTGTAAAAAAGTGTTATAATGTTCTGAGGTAATTTGTCCCCGTCTTCAAGTGAGATGAAATCTTAGAACATCACCAGGGAAGTACAGTTTAGATGGGGTTGAAACTTGGTACTCAGTTGAACACTAATGTCATGATGTTCTCGGTTTTCATCTCATCTGAAGATGGGATTAAGACTACAGATTCTATAACATTAAGGCAGTACAGTAGAACCTCACTAATTCAAACCTCGATAATTTGAAAACATGTACAATCATTAGATTTTGTCTGTTCTTTTCAAAAAACCTCTTATATTTGAAAAATAGTACACTGATAATTCTAAATGTTTTAAGGCATAATGCTGACTCTGAAATTAGAATATCTGTCTCCTCGAGCCTCTAGAACTCAAATTTTGTTGCTGTAATTCGAAACACTACCTCTTAAATTTTAAGTCACTCTCTATAGTTTGAACTTAGACCACCCTCAAGCCTCTTAAACTCAAATTAAGCACAAAAAACCCTGTTGAATCATGTACTAGTACAATCCTGTACTCAGAACCCTTAGGCGAGTTTTCTTTGACAAGTCGAACAACTTGTAAACAGACCGATCTCCATAATTCTAATTTCATTCGCAATAACCTCTACAATCCAAACCCTCGATATTTCATACTTCCTCTAGTTCAAAATAAATTTCCTCCCCCCTGAATTTCAAATAAGAGAGGTTCTACTGTCCTTATCAGTGATAAAAATATCCGCATTAAACTCGACACAAACTCACTTTCACCGACGACATTTCAATATATCAAGCTGGATGAATAGCGTTGATAAGCCTGTGACGGTGGCCAGTAGCTAGCATGTTTTGAGTGTCGGGTGTGGTGTTAGCAAGGGCAGCGGCCGCAGCTTCAGCCGCAGATGAGAGTCATCACGCAGTCGGCCGCCACGACCGCCTCGGGGACCATCCCCCGCCCCTCCCAGCCCGTCCAGCATCGCATCGTCACTGTGAGTATGCCTCCGCCGCTACACGTTGCGTCACACAACGGTTTCTGCTTTTTTTTTCACGGTTTGTCACGCCGTTGGCCTGCTTTGTCGGTTTTTTTCCATCGCCAAGAAAATCAGACGGGTGATTTGTACTGCGTTTTGTTCTGAGCTTTTCCTTGTGGTTGTAGCACTCGATGTGAGGTTGTCGTAATTTATTTTTTAGCTCGATTGAAGTTTTTGTTTGGTCAATTTTTATTCGTTTTCTTATTGTACGTAATATGGTTCATCTAAGTGCTGTTTCTAATAAGCTGAACTTATTAATGTTAAGTGAGGTGTTTTGTTCTCAGTTAAATGTAAACATAAATGTATTTTTTACATTGATTATTGAAAAAATTTATTTTAGAATAAAGATAGACTCGAATAGTGGTATTGTTTATTGTTGGAAACGCAGGCTAAACAGCCCAGAGTAGTATCAGCAGGTCAGTGGACTAAAAGGCAAGCTTTGCATTTGAAATAATGAATTTCTCACAATGACTTAAAAAGTCAAACATTGGAACTTGGCTCTATTATTGAAGGTCAAGTTTAGGTAAACGTTTAATTCTTACACATTGAATATCTCATTGTAGCACTCTCTTGAGGATTTATGTAGGTAATTTTTTATTGCTAGGTTTATATAACAAGCGATTTTTTTTTTTACATCTAGATTGGTCTCTTTACCCTACTTAAAATGTGCAACAACTTGGATGATGAGGAAAATTAATTGTTGATCAAACTTGACAGATAACAATGACAGATCATCTAACACTTGCAGAAGTGTGTAAAAATTTGTTGTATACTAGTATTTCTCGGATATTATACTCCCTTTTCAGCGAGTAAGGAAGTGCAAACTTACAACTAACTGAACTAACTTAACCTACTTAACTAACTTAACTAAGGAACTTAACTTACAGTGCTAACTGCCTCTTAATTTTAAACGATAATAAAACTGAGGAACTTGTCTGTGTTTCATATTTCTTTGTTAAATGTTTTCTTATGCAACTTATTTTCATATAGTGTGTTAAGATTATTGATAGAAGTGTCCAAAACTTTGACACAGCTTTTATATATAATTTATGCAAAATAAAAAGTTGGTTCTCTTAGCAAGTTGTGCCATTCTAGGAATTGTAAATTTTTTATCCTGAAGACTAACACTAATAAATTTAAGTTAAAATTACTTTAAACCCAACAAATATAATTTTATCAGCTTGATTTAATACTATGAAAATTAAAATTGAATATTTATTTTAGATGTTACTAGATTCTTTTTTAACTTTTTATTACATAGTTTGAAATAAAATATTTAATCATTGCTGTTTTGATTTTCATGCCGTACTGAAGTATTTACAGGTAAATCATAAAATCTTATTTTGCCTGAAAGACTTTGAAAAACAATTTTGCATGAGTAGTTTTTTGTGCATGGAAATCAAGTTGTCGATTACGAAACAATCTTGAGTTCAGTTTCTTCACTTGACCCAAAATTCAAAATAACAAGTAAATATAGAGTCTATTGTAATGATAAATGAGGCTTTTTGTAGTTGTAAATAGATTTTAATAACTATTGTATTCAAAATTATTTGAAATTGTAACTTAGTTTGAAGAAGAAAATATCACACAAATACACTATATTAAAATATTATTGTATTAAATCGAAGATTTCGAACTGAGCATTTGTTTATGAAAAATAATTATGCATGACTTAAGTGATGGTACGAAATAGCGAGCATGTGTAAAACTTTAAATGAGCATGACTTTGTATTTAGAATGTTTTAGACTATTTGACAGTTCACAAAACATATTTTAGAGTAAGCCTATTAATACTTGTAAGGTTGTCAAAAAGGTAAACCACCAAAATTCCAATTTAAAAACAGTCTTCTGTTGAATTTGTAATATCTTCCCATGATTTGTGAATATTAGAATATTAGTGGTTTTTTGATTATGAGAACCATTAGGCTTTTAAAACCGATGTTGGGTCAATGCGACTTGCATTAGGTGGTTTCAGTTAGTTCAGTAAGTCTCAGTTCATTTTATTGATGAAAAATGTAACTTATTTAACTACACATAAATGAATCACAAACTATTCAAATAAATTACTAACCAAATTATAGTTTGTTCAGCTTGTTTAATTCAACAGGCTGTATTAACCCTAAAATTTCTTAACCAACCGGAATTAGGGCAGTTTACCTTTAAATTAATGTTTACCTGTTAATTAATGATAAATACTGAGTAAAATTATCTAAACCTCCAGTATACTGATGATAGTGGAATTAGGAATTATTTGGAGGGAGAATTGTAGAGTGTAATGTCCTTGAAGATGCATACATACAAAAGATGATCGGCTGATCGTTACTTTATTACATATACTATTGGTAGGGTTATGTTGAGTGGGTGCGGAATCCGTTGTAAAATTATCTTATGAAAATATCATCTTCAAAGTGAATTTCAGACCACCAAAATTTCTCGGAAAAACCTGTTTTGAAAACTGCTGATGTCCCATCATTTTTAGCAAATTAGGAATTATCCAAGGTTATATTCAAATAATAAGATTTTTTAGAATCGTTAACATAATATAGAAAGCTGAGGACCGGAGGAAATATTCAAATTAAAGAAAACCTCTAATTAAATAAGTTTTAATTAACCAAGTTCTATTGTATTGATATTATGGTACTTGTTTTTATATCAGTAGGTATTCTAATGAAGAAGACTATCTTAGTTCATAGACTATGTTTTTCTAGAAATATGTTAGTTTTACTTTTTTACTTTACTTGTTTGTAATAAATAAGTAACATGTAATTTATTACATATATAGTAATAACACTTTAAACTTATCTACACCAATTGAAGGGATCCCCCAAAACAAGGTTCCAAGCGACAACAACCTACTTTTGAGGAATTAAGCGTTGAAAGATGAAATCTATTATTTAGTTTTATTTTCTTGCTTAGAACAATGTATAATCATTTAATGCCCTAGCTATAAAATCATAATGAAGTATTACATAAAATTTTTACTTGCCATTGAGCATTTTAAAACGTTTAACATGGTTTTTTTATCGTAATATTAAGTTCTAAAATGACTGGCGCTTGAAATGTTCTCTGATGGACTGCTCTTCTGTTTTGGAATTAAATATCAGGGAGTGTAGGAATATCAATATAAATGAAAATAAAATTGAATTGAAAAAATGTATTTGCAATAAAGTACAAAATTGTAAGGTTCTTACATAATGTGTTTTCGAAGTTTCATCATATTCTGATGTTTTTGTGTTGAATAAATAAGACAGAAAAATGTAGAACCCTAAATTGTAACGGTTGTAATGTAATGTTATAATATCAAATAAATGAAACATTACAGTCTTCTGGTAATCCATTAGTCCATACATTCACTTTTCACGACAACTTTCCAAGCAAAACACAACGACCAGTGGAGAATCCTTTTCGTAAGGAATTGAATGTTATGCTTCAAAAAGTTTTTGGAGTCCCATGAACCGCGTCAACTTTGAAAGACGAAATCAGGGCTGCAAACTCAAATATCTTACAAACCAAATATACCATGGTGTATCTCATGTTGTCTTGAACGTTTTCCACTGAAAACCTCCAATTTTGAAATTTTGTTGCTTGGAATTTTTTTGGGGACCCCTTCAATTAATTTTTTTAGAGATCACCATCAAGGAGGTCCTTTATTCCCAGTATTTGGCAATATTTTATGGTAAAGTCAGTATTGTACTGAGTGAATTAGTTGGATTGTAAAATGTTAACGTAGAGTCACTCCAGTTTTAGGATTCAGTTATTAAGAAAAAGATTGTTATTAACCTTAGTAACTTAAGGGAACAAGAATATATTTAGAATTAGTCTTCATTCGCAGTCTTGATAAGACATTGTGGCTACACTATAGAATCATTGACATAAAAAAAGAAAATACGCCCGTTAGAGTAAACTTGCCTTGTATATATGTTCGAAATTGTTCCCTACAATTGGCTGAACTGGAAGCCTGCAGTGGCTAAGAATGTGCTACTTCCTGGGGCCTGTTGCACAATAAATTACAAGTTAATAATATAAGCAAATCATCCAATCAGAGATGGTTGACTACTGAAATTATTAGCGTTTACTTCATTGTGCAATAGGCCCCTGGTGGTGTTCTAGAATTGTGAAGCAATAAGGTGCTGTAAATTGCTGCTGCTCCTATTTGTATTGCTGGCACTCTACTTGAATTAATACAACTTTGAAGCGCGAAAGGGAGGGAAGTTTGTATGCTTATCATTCGCCAGCGACAGGCCAACCCCTCGAAGGCAGACGAAAACACAGGAGTTCGAAATATCTGAGAATTCCCATGGCTAAGTTTAACTATCTAGCGGACAGTCAATAAAATTTTAGAACAAGTTTAAAACGACAACAAACCAAATTTTTAATCCAATTGGAAACGACGTTGTGACAAAAAAATCAAAATGCTCTAGCCAATGATATACATCGTGGGATCTTCTGAATAATACTCGTAGGTTTTCATTTATTTTCTGAGGGACATGCCTGGCACTGGCGAACGATAAGTGAAATTTCCCTCCCTCTCGCACTTCATAGTTGTATTAATTCTTTTATTTGTCCTTACCGCACGTTTGTCTTGGTTTTGTAAGCACCACGGGTGGGATTGCCATTTTAGTCAACTTGTTGAATGTGTTAAGAAGGGACAAGACCTTCTGATGTGGACCGACAAGGAAAATCTATGTATTAGCTTTAATTTTTTTTAATGTAATTGGATTTTGTAACATTTTTCATCACATTTGCTACCAATCGTCAACTGAACGAAAGCTCACTTGTTGTAACTTATAGACCAACGGCTTATTTAAGAGCCACATCTATATGACTTTTTGGTGAAATTGATCAACAGTCTATATTATTTACTTCAGTTATCATGTCGGTAAATAGAAAAGACTGGTGTTTACATCAAACACTTAGTCTTAGGGCTCGGATATTATTAGCAATTTCAAAAACATCCTATAGCTGGCAGTACTGTCTAGATGCCTTTGATTTTGGTCTCTAGGAATGAAAAAAACAAATCAATATACATTCGTCTACTGAAAAAGACTGAAGTAGATGTGTTAAAGCAAGGAAATGAAATAAAATTTGTATAGAAGGGTTTACAAGTCAAAATTTCTTCACCATCAAAGCCAGCCTCGAAAAGTCTCAGTCATCATCAGATCATGGGACTTGAAGGATAGACATCTAGCAGACCATAGAAAACATGAAAACATGAAGAAAACACAATTGTGTTTTTCTTCATGTTTTCTATGGCCTGCCTGAACTCTTTCAAAGGTAAGCTAGCTGTCTATCCTTCTATTCCCATAATTAAAATCCTGGCCTAGAGCCTTTCCTAAAAAAACTATCATTACCAGATCAGTTACAATTCTACACATCAGAGCTTACAGTTGACTTAACTTGTAACAGAAGGATGTTTTCTCTCATCAGCAGTCAAAGAAACTAATGTTGTTCTAGTATAATGTATTTGAATGAAGTAAATTTTGTTCCTTTTCTTGATCGTGTAAACTGATTAATGTATGAACTTAAACTTTTCACTGGTTATGTGTTTAGATTTGCATGTTTTTGTGATACTTCTTTTTAGCAGTTATGAAAATGAATGGGTGTTAATCTTTGCCATAATGTGCATGTATCTAATTTATTCTTAACTGAGTTATTTTATGAAAACCATTTTTGATATGCGTTTTTATGTATATTAGCTTGCTTTGGTTTGTTTGTATCGCCTTGTTTTTTGCTAGAATATAAATGTTACCACTATATGTACAGTTTATATTTAGCACTATCAGGAAACAATTAATTTGTAAAACACATGGCTTTTATCAACATTGTCAATTGATTGTGAGAAATTGGTTGAAAGTTCCATCTTTAAAATCAAGGTGTACAAAAACTTTGTTCACACTCAATATTATTTTCGATACTTGTTACTATGAAAAGTAATTATGACTCCATGTGTTATCTCGAATTGGTTTATTGTAAAAATTCATCTAATCCCAAATTTATTGAATCATGTATACTTAAATGTATACTTAATTTTTTAATCAAACATATTTACACTACTTAACATCCTTGATGTATCAAATAACAACTCCTCTTACGCTGTATGTGTTAAGACGCACTGATTTGGTCCATCTACACAGACAGCTGATGATGGATAGTAGTGTGTCGGAAATACGTATTTAAAGTAATTTGAGTTATTACTTGATATCTCTAGGCCATTTACAAATAGGTAAGAGGCTGGTAAGAACTTTGATATTTCATAGGTGAAGTATACAAGTATATATTTGAGTATATAAGTATATATTTCAAATATATAAGTATATATTTGAGGCTGTCATATAATTCAACTAAATTTCTATGAGAAAATGATTTATCTTCATTTGCCACATTTCATAAAATAGGGGTTTGAAATTGAATCACTTTATTTTTTTTTAGTTTTCTCAAAGGGGATCCTTTTGAAGAAATTCAGATAATTCTATCTAATATTTAGATTTCATTACTAAAAATTTTCTCCAATAAGTGTAAGTTCCTCATGATTTTGAAATGGTTCCAACAATAAATTGTATGGCACCAAAAATTTAAAACAGTCATAATCCAATACAGTGGAACCTGGATAATTCGAACTTGTATAATTCAAAATCTTCTTTAATTTGAATATTTTTCTTGGTCCCTGGCATTTTGTATCTAAACAATGCTAAAAAATCGTGGATAATTCGAATTTTATTTTGGATAATTCGAATTTTTCAAGTGCCAAATTAAGGTACATCAGTTTCATTCCACGACTGGAAATAGTTACAAATTCATTGGAAAACACTGTTTTACTACGACGTTCAATAAAAATTTAACGCCAGACCGATGGCGTGTCAGGTTATGGTCAAATGACTGATCCCTTCCACCTCCCAGGCTTCCCACCCTGCCCCAACATCGCTTGTAATTCGACACCAATAATGTAAACTAAAACAGTACAGAACGCTGACTGAGTTCGGAAAAGGGTTGCGCTCGCCCTGGCAGCGCCACTAGTCTTTTCGCACTTGATTCTGCGTAGAACGGCTCCCGGCAGACGAGCCATGCGCCAGACCTGATGCGCAGTTTTCTATGTCGACACAAAGGCTACTCAACACTGCGACCCCCTTCCCTCCCCCCACCAGCCAAACTAACTTGAGAATTCCAGTGCAGCAATCCGTTATTATCGATCGTCCTTCAAACAAAGTGTTTTTTTATTTGTGCAGTGTCTTGTTTTTAGGTGTTTAAAAGTTTTTACATAATATTAAATAAGTGTAGTGATCATTTCGACAAAATCTCGGACCTATAAAACACTCACTTAAGCGGAAAGTCAATGAGTGTGCAATTGTCAATGTTACACGAAGTTAAGTTGGTAGCCTGAATAAAGTTCAGACGTAGCAGAACGTACTGTATTTTTTAGCAGAAATGTTTATTTGTATTATCGTGTGTTGCGTCGTACGTAGTTTATACTTTAGGGTAGTTATTTCTGTTTTATGATTACTGTTTTTGAACCCTTATAATTAGCGTTTGTTGATTAATTTATTCTTTTAGAGTGTCAATTTGATAAAGAGGAAGTTTTAATGTCTTGGCCTCATTCTTTAGAACTTCTTTAATTCGAATTTATGGATAATTCAAAGTTTTTAGCTGGTTTTTTGAGGTTCGAATTATCCAGGTTCCACTGTACTACGAGGTACAGTCAAAAAGTTCCCGGAATGAATTTTTGTAGACATTTAGCGCGATCGCCAGAAGGAAATTCAACTTGCATTAGTTGGTACGACTCCTGGGGAGGGCATATCGGTAGTGGGGGTATAGCTAACTTTCCGTAGTGCAGCACTGGAAAGCCCTTTTCATGTTCCTGCAAGTCTACATTGTCGAATTTTGAAAAATGGTATTTCATGACCAGCGCGCGAACATTAAGTTCTGTATTTAACCTAAAAATCACATAATGAGACTCTTGAGTTGTTAATTCAAGCTAATGTAAAGAGGCGATGAAGAAAAGTCAAGTTTAGGAGTGTCACAAACGGTTCCGTGAAGGCCGTGAAAGCATTGAGGATGACCCTCGTAGTGGACGACCTTCAAACATCAGTTAATGACAAAAATATTGAGCGAGTACGACAAGTTGTGCATGAAACTCGGAAATTAACAATCGATGAAATTGCATTTCAGGTAAATTTATCACATGGAAGTGTTTCTTTATGATCACTTGAACATGCATCGAATTTGTTCACATAACAAAGAAATCCGACATTTTGGACATGCAGGTACACAAAAAGCGCTTACCAATGCTGCACTACAGCAAGTCAGCTATACCCACATTACCGATATGCCCTCCCCAGGAGTCGTACCAACTACTGCAAGGCGAATTTCCCGCTGGCGATCGCGCTAAAAGTCTACAAAAATTCATTCCGGGAACTTTTTGACTGTACCTCGTATTTTAGAGGAAGTGTACTAAGACGATAGTGTGCCCTGAAATCCAGCTACGAATCGTGGAGAGTTATAATAAGTAATGGCTAGTGAAAGTGTTCCCTTGTGGGGTTTAACGTTCACATCAGTAAATACTTAAAGATCACCCTCATAATAAGACCAGTTTGTAAGTAAAGTTATTAAAATTGTGGTTCAGATTCCACATTAAAATGTAGGTCCCCTAGTTGCCATTGGCTGTTGTGCTATTAATTAACAGTCCTGTCTAAAGAACATGTCGGCCTTAGTCAGTAATAAGACTACAAGATAGTGCCACAATCATCCTACAATCATCTCAGTCATTCATACTTGGCTTAAAATACCTACCTGGGTAGGTCACCATTTCAAGTTAATATATAATGTTATGCACAAACCAGGACCTACCTGGGTGGATCGCCATCTCAAGTAATGTACAGGGTGTTTTTTTTTTAAACGCAACCTACTTTTAACATTGAATAATGAATATATAAATATGAAATGAGATTTTAACATATAAAAATACGTTGTTGATCTTTACGTTTTGTAAAACCTATTATTTAAGTTTGATCACATTTAGTTCACATTATGTGTTCAAACAATCCGCCTTTGGTGTTTGTATAGTGAGTTCTCTCCATCAAATTTCTGCACACTTGTTGCAAGGTACCTCTTTGAATTTCTTGCATTAGATTTGTTATGTTTGTTTTGAGGTGCTGAATATCGTGTAAATTGTTTTCAAAGGCCTTACTTTTTATGTATCGCCAAAGAAAATAATATAATGCGGTCAAATTCGGGAAATCTTTGGGGTCACTGATAAAATAAAGTTTTTCGTTGCGTTTAAAAAAAACTCCCTTTATAATGTTATGCACAATCCCGGTGTTATGACCTACCCGGGTAGTCGCCAATTCAAGCAATGTATGATGTCATACACAATCAAGGCAGAGTCCGATCATAACCTGAATCACACTGACTGGATGTTTGTCCGCAGCCGATGCGAGTGCCCGCGCCCGGCACCAAGGTTGCCCCGGGCACGCCCATCGTCGGGCTCAGGCCGCAAGCTGCTCCGATCGTTGGCGGCAACACGGCCATCCGACTGCAGACGGGCGTCGCCGGCCTGCGGACGACCCTCGCCAAGCCCGGCGCCCCGGCCGCCCTGCCCGTCGGCCTCAAGACTCCCGCCATGGGCCTCAAGGTCAGTGACCCTCCACATTCATGGTAGTTGGGGATATTGAGTTGGGTTTTGGAAGTGAGGTAGGTTGAGTTAGGTTTTGGAAGTCAAGGACGTTGAGTTGAGTTTTGGTAATCGAGAACGTTTAGTTGGGTTAGAGAAAGTAAAGGAAATAAGAAGCAACACTGCAAAATTACCATCATACATAACATATACAATCTCTGGGAAGTTGGGGACATTGAAGTAGGGTTAGAGAAAGCAAAGGGTATAAGAAGCAACATTATAAATTTACCATCTTATACACAGTGTTCACATTCAGGATGTTGGGGAGGATAAGTTGGGATAAAGAAAGTAAGAGAAATAAGAAGCAACTCTGCAAAATTATAATGGTCATAGTCTGTGTTCTCAAGTTAAAGTTACAATTTTAAAAGTCAGTGCTGTGCCTTATTTTTGGATTAAAAAAACTTCTGTTGAATGTAAAAAACAAAATGTGTGTGATGATGAAGAAAAAAAGACATTTCAAAGCAACATTGTCACAGATCAGACCAAAACAAATTTTAATCATTTTGAAAGGTCAATATTGATGATTCCCCACACAGCTAGCACCTTGAGTTAAGCTATTTTCTTCTCTTTTACCACTGGAAAAGCCATTTTGGATTCAAACGATTCATAAGATATATCAGAAGTGGCAGCAGATATCTGTTCAGAGGGATTTTAATTCCTGATTGTACAATATGAAAAATTTTTAAAGAAGCAAGGTTCAGAGAAAAGTGTGTAAAATCCTCAGGTGATAGTCGTTCCCTGAGGTAGTAGTAATAGTTGTTCATACAGTTATCGAGCATATTTTATTAAATAATGGCACTTGCTTTAAAAATCACCCTCTTAATCGCCCATCGTAGAAGGCAAAAGAAAGTGGAGAAAAAACTAGGCCAATAATGACAAATTTGGAGTTTTCTCATTTCTTCCTAAACCCTGGCCTAAAACTAACTGGATTCATTATAAAACAGGTAGTCAGTTGTATGTTTTGCACAGCCCGGCCAGTTGCTGGCTAAGGCGACGATCGCGACGCGGCCGGTCGGAACTCCGCTGGCCACCACGTCACTGAAGCAACCCCTCCAGTCCTCCCCCTCCATACTGCTCAAGGCTGTGACCGCTACCAAAGAGAAAGAGAAGAAGAGCTACTCCTCCAGTGGATACACGTGAGTCGATCGCAGATCACACTGTTGTGAAAGTGGAGAACTTTGGAAGTGCAGAAATTTTTTTTTAAATTAGTACTTTTTTGTGAAGTATACTTATTCAAAAAGTACACTGTATACACAAATATAGACTATCACAGACAAGTTAGTGATCTTTAGATTCTGGAAGGAGGAAACTGTTCTTTTTCTTCCTTCCTAGTATACAATGATTTCCTTACTGTCTGAAGGAGTTTTGATGTCTGAACAGGAAAATTCAATTGGTTTTTGTGTTTTATATTTTTTTGTGAGCTCTTCAGCAGTTTTAACCACAAGGTAAGCCTGCTGATTCCCCTATCCTACGAAGTTTTGAATGTGACGGGTGTTGCAGAGGAGACGACGACATCAACGACGTGGTGGCGATGGGCGGCGTGAACCTGGCCGAGGAGTCGCAGAGGATACTTGGCTCCACGGAGTTTGTCGGCACGCAGATCCGCTCCTGCAAGGACGACATCTACCTGCATTGTATTGTACTGGTGTTGTGTTGCAGAGGAGACGATGACATCAACGACGTGGTGGCGATGGGCGGCGTGAACCTGGCCGAGGAGTCGCAGAGGATACTCGGCTCCACGGAGTTTGTCGGCTCGCAGATCCGCTCCTGCAAGGACGACATCTACCTGCATTGTATTGTACTGGTGTTGTGTTGCAGTGGGGACGACGACATCAACGACGTGGCGGCGATGGGCGGCGTGAACCTGGCCGAGGAGTCGCAGAGGATACTTGGCTCCACGGAGTTCGTCGGCACGCAGATCCGCTCCTGCAAGGACGACATCTACCTGCATTGTATTGTACTGGTGTTGTGTTGCAGTGGGGACGACGACATCAACGATGTGGCGGCGATGGGCGGCGTGAACCTGGCCGAGGAGTCGCAGAGGATACTTGGCTCCACGGAGTTCGTCGGCACGCAGATCCGCTCCTGCAAGGACGACATCTACCTGCATTGTATTGTACTGGTGTTGTGTTGCAGTGGGGACGACGACATCAACGACGTGGTGGCGATGGGCGGCGTGAACCTGGCCGAGGAGTCGCAGAGGATACTCGGCTCCACGGAGTTCGTCGGCACGCAGATCCGCTCCTGCAAGGACGACATCTACCTGCATTGTATTGTACTGGTGTTGTGTTGCAGTGGGGACGACGACATCAACGACGTGGCGGCGATGGGCGGCGTGAACCTGGCCGAGGAGTCGCAGAGGATACTTGGCTCCACGGAGTTCGTCGGCACGCAGATCCGCTCCTGCAAGGACGACATCTACCTGCATTGTATTGTACTGGTGTTGTGTTGCAGTGGGGACGACGACATCAACGACGTGGCGGCGATGGGCGGCGTGAACCTGGCCGAGGAGTCGCAGAGGATACTCGGCTCCACGGAGTTTGTCGGCACGCAGATCCGCTCCTGCTAGGACGACATCTACCTGCATTGTATTGTACTGGTGTTGTGTTGCAGAGGGGACGATGACATCAACGACGTGGCGGCGATGGGCGGTGTGAACCTGGCCGAGGAGTCGCAGAGGATACTCGGCTCCACGGAGTTTGTCGGCACGCAGATCCGCTCCTGCAAGGACGACATCTACCTGCATTGTATTGTACTGGTGTTGTGTTGCAGAGGGGACGATGACATCAACGACGTGGCGGCGATGGGCGGTGTGAACCTGGCCGAGGAGTCGCAGAGGATACTCGGCTCCACGGAGTTTGTCGGCACGCAGATCCGCTCCTGCAAGGACGACATCTACCTGCATTCCACCCCGCTTGTACAGAAAATTAGTCAAATCGGTGAGTCTCGGGTTATGTACTTCTTTTTGTCGTGACTTTGAAATTCGCTGTTGGCTATGGTGATTTTAATGTTTTGATTTTGATTGGCGGACATTTCCCACAATCAGAAAATAAAAACAGGCTTCGCTGATTAATAAAAGCAGGATCACGACATTTAAGGATTTGGAATCCGATCCCGTCTTCAGGTGGAAAATAATTTAGATTTAGAATATGACACGATTAGAAACACACCAGGAAATGGTCAAAAAACATAGCTCAAACAGAGAACTATAAAAACAGTCACAAAACATTAATGCTGAAAACAAAACAAGAACACAATATGTCACACAGAATCCACAACCATCACCAATAAGAACAGAGCACGTCACTCTCAGTGAGAGCAGAGCAGACTGGTGGGAGGAGAGGAAATGGCGGCGGCAAAGGAAATAAGGCAACCACCAACTACAGCCAGCCAAAATGCAGCATACTTCCAGTGTGCTTTTATTGGTCTCTGTTCTGGCTATGTTTTTTGTCCAGGTTTTCCTGGCTTTGTGTTACTAAGTTGTAGGTCATTTTCCACCAGAAGACTGAAACAGATTCCAGATCCAGAAATGTTGTGAAAAACTTGTTTTTACTAATCAGTGATGGCAAATGTCGGCAAAATTTAAAATTTAAAATACTTGCAGTCATTTTTGTTGTTATAATTTAGTTTTTCATTTTAGTTTTGATTGGTGCTTTTTTAAAGTCGTAATGGTCTTGACTCGAATACAAAATATCATTTTAGACCACAAAGCCATTAGTATCACGTCCAAGTTGTGGAGATATTAACTTGTTGGCCAAAGGAATTGTACAGACTTATGGTTTAACAATTTTTAAGTTCTAAAAGCAGGGTAGCACACAGGTTTGGCTTGAACTTCATCCTCTTTGTTAAGTAGTGCCAACAAAATATTGATAAGCTCAGTGACTCACATATCCTACTAGCACAATCCTAAAGATAAGTAAATCATTACAACAACACGTATCATATGCTAATAAAAAAATTGCATTTCTAGTTGTCGAGCTTTGCAAAGTTTACTTTTTACTTTAAATTAATCACTATTAACTTGTTTCAGCGGCAAAACATGGGCTGGAAGAGCCAAGCTCGGAAGTGGCAGCTCTAATATCTCATGCGACACAAGAGAGATTAAAAAACATTGTAGAAAAGCTAGCTGTGATAGCCGAACATAGGATAGACTTAAATAAAGTGAGTAAAATACAGTTTTAAATTTTTCCAACAGAAAAAATCCTATTACAGCTTAATTCCAACGGCAATTTTGCGGATTGTTTGTTACTGTCGTTTGTTATGCTTACAGTTGTAAAAGCTTGGTCTTGTTTGGAAAGGGCTTTTTGCCTAATTAGGTGGGAAATTATGGACAGGTTAAGCAGGCTTACCTTTGAAAATGTAGGCATCCCAGATAGAACACTTAATAAACACACAAAAAAAGCAGAATATTTCGAAGCCACTGACTTCTTTGTCAACTTGAAGGAGAAAGGAGAGAAAGTTGAGACTTTAAATATTACTGGTCCAAGTAATATTTAAAGTCTCAACTTTCTCTCCTTTCTCCTTCAAGTTGACAAAGAAGTCAGTGGCTTCGAAATATTCTGCTTTTTTTGTGTGTTTATTAAGTGTTCTATCTGGGATGCCTACATTTTCAAAGGTAAGCCTGCTTAAGTTGTAAAAGCTTGTTATGAACTGACCAAAATAAGTGGCTATAAAACTAACAGGTGGCAGGGGCTATGATATAGGTTGCTATTCAGGCAATATTGTAATGACCTCGGTTATCAGGATATTATGTTATCCAGGTCAGTGTTCCGCCTAATTAATCCGGATAATCCGAGGTGTACTGTGATTTGTTTACTGTACCGTCTCAGTTGCACTGTGAGCTGTCAAAGTAGAATGAAAAAGTTGCAGCAATCATTTGATGAAATAGTCATTTGGATTTTGTTAAGGAAAGGGAGAGAATTCAGCTAGCTTACCTGAAGAAATAATTTTCAAGTCAGCACAGAGAAACACATAGAGCGCCGATTATCCGAACCTCGATCATCCGAACCGTCGGTTAACCGAACGCCGTTATAATTCATTTTTTGAACATGATTCTCAAGCAATTCAAATCCGCGCGCCAACCGAAACTCCCGTTGCGCCGGGATATCAATGTATTCTGATAGATTTCATAATAAAATTAAGTGATTAATTTTGTTTGATCATTTTTAGCCTTTTTACTATTAAGAATTATGTTACATATATAATTTAAAAATGTTGTCTTTTCATGTTCGATCATCCGAATATTCAGTTATCCGAACACCCCTTGTCCCCAATTAGTTCGGATAATCGGTGCTCTACTGTAGTTTTTTACCAATATTTTGTCCCTCAAGGGGACTTCTTTAGAGAGAAGACACTGAAAAACTTTTAGTTTAAAGGTTTTAGGAAAAGGGTTAAAGGGAGTTGTCCTAGGAAGAGCCTGGAGAATGCATTGGAAATGTATCTCTCTTGGCTGACTGACCATATCATACCTTTCCCATCCTGACAATCCCCTCATTCCATAAGCTGCACAATGTCCCTAGGGAAACGTACCAGCTGGAAATTCTCTTTGGCATATTATGTTACTAGCCTGGTAAGTACTGTTTTATCGTACAAACATGATAGATACTGCACAAGCCAGAGGCGAGTGCAGGATTTTCTTGACGTCCGATTATCTACGATACTTTACATCATACTACTCAGAGAAATAGTATATTACTTTACTTGGCCGGAAGGTACTGTTTTACCAATAAAGCATGATAGTTCCCGCGCGAGCCGCAAGGCAAGTGTAGAATTTTCATGAGAGGACATTAAAATTTACTGGCCGTTAACTTACTATTCTTTCATCATAATACTCAGAAAAAATGTATTTTTAACACATTTCTTGCATAATTCACTATGGTTCTTAATTCCTCAAACCTAACCTATAATAAACAAATAAAAATTTGCTACTTCTGCCTGTGCTGCCACTACATTCCTTTAAGAAGTAACCTATAAACATGCACAAAACATCGGCAAATCAGCCGATTGTTTACTTCAGTTTCCTGTAACCGCAATACGGAATACTTTGTCCGTAGTTTGTTGTAGTTCGGAAATTTTCCTGTACTGGTATCGGCCCAGAATAACTTAACGTGCCAACGATAAGGAACACAAGACAGATGTTTCTGTGCCAGTGCAATGTGAGACTCTAACAGTGTACGTGTGTGACAGTTGGACCCCAGGTACGAGGTGACGCAGGACGTGCGCGGGCAGCTCAAGTTCCTGGAGGAGCTGGACCGGGTGGAGCGGCGGCGGCACGACGAGCAGGAGCGGGAACTGCTGCTGCGAGCCGCCAAGTCTCGGTCAAAGTCCGAGGACCCCGAGCAAGCCAAGCTCAAGGCCAAAGCCAAAGAGGTGAGTTAGCAATCACCGTCAGGTGGGGTTTTAAAAGGGGCTTTTCCCGCGTTTAACTTGTTCACTCGTTTAGGCAGTGCCGTGTGGCGCTCAGCGGGACTTTGCCAGTCTCAAAAAACGCCGTATGGGCAGCACCAATTTAAATTCAGGACACATTTTGTATGGACGCAGGTCTGTGCCAATTTAATTCATTTACTGTGAAACTGATGTTCACAGGTGTGGTCACCTGAGTAGTTGGGAAATATTTTGTCCCTGTTTTCGATACCTGTTCTGTACCCTGTTTAGGTTGGTGCAAAAATTCCCTGTGATTTACTTGCTGCGATTTACTCCTATTTGTCAATCGTTCCCCCCTCCCCCACCCACCAATTGGCAATATTGATGGCCTGAATTGCCTGAGTGATTCTGATTACCTACCAATGACTACTGGAACTAGGTCGAACTTTGTTTCGGAGCAATGAAAGCAGTAAAATGTCTTCATGAAGCCAAAATTTCAATTATTTGCTGCGTGTTGCCATGATTCATGTTGGCCACCCTTGCAGGCACCGTGTTGAACGTTTTAATGGAAAGCTACTGGGTTAGCAACCCTTCGCAAATAACTGACCCCACATTTAAGTAACGAATGTCTTTAGGTGTCCTTCACAAAAAGCGGTTTTGTTGAGGCTGCTGCCATGTGACAAGGAGTTGTGTGATCATAGTTGTAACCTTGTGGGTGCTTTCACATGACGTGGCAGCTGGCTGCGCAGGGATTTCTGTGATCCATATTCTAAATTGAGACAGCAGCAGTCGCTTAAAACCCACATAGTGTGAAAGAAGCCATAAAGGAGAATTTTAAATACTTCATTTCAATATAAATATAAAGTGCTTTCCCTTGGAGAATTAGAGATGCAAACTAGGCATTTGGCGAGCTAAGCATACAGTTTTGTGGTGCCTCAAATTATTGATTGGAATTGCAGCAATAATCAGGCAATCTCGACATAAGGTTGACTTGGTTTTTTCTGGAAAGGCGCTAGGCCAGGATTTTAATTTTGTAAAAGAAGGATAGACAGGTAGCTTACCTTTGAATGAGTTCTGGCAGGCCATAGAACACATAAAAGTCACAAACAATTACTTCACAATATTTCATCCTTCTGGGGGGACTTAGGTGAAGGAGAGGAAGTTCAATATGCTTCCTTTTTTGCTTCCTTCCATTTTGAATTTCCTCTCCTTCACCTGAAGAAGTCCCCCCCCAGAGGGACAAAACATTGTAATGTAATTATTTGTGACTTATGTGTTCTATGGCCTGCTTGAACTCTATCAAAGGTAAGCTAGCTGTCTATCCTTCTTTTCCCAAAATTAAAATAAGTTTGACTTCAACATTGTTGGGTTGATGAATGCTGAATGTCCTGCAGTTAAATAGGAAGCAGCACACCTCAAGGTTCTAGCCTTGAGCATAAAAAGATTTTAAATTTTAGTTAAATTTTTTTATTGTGAACCTTTAAACTTCAATTTAATGACACTAATTTTGTTGTTTGTTTCAGATGCAAAGAGCAGAAATGGAAGAGTTGAGACAAAGAGAAGCTAACCTTACTGCCTTGCAGGCCATCGGGCCTCGGAAAAAGCCACGGTTAGATGGGTCCGACTCCTTCTCCATGTCTGGCCAGGTAAAATCACTTTGATAACAGACTTATTGAGAACCCATACGTGAAATCGTTATGTCAACAGTTTTGTCGACCCTTAAAAAGGTGGATACTTAAATTTTGTATGATGCAGGCTTTCTAACTGGGAAATTTTAAAAAGCTGCGAATTTCATTGACCTTAATAATAAAAAAAAACTTGAAAACAAAGTGAAAAATCTTCGTTTATATCACCTGTATAACATCAGCATCCTTGCTGATGACATCATGCCTGCTTGCAAATGTTTTCATGTTTGTATCAGCTTTATGTCCATAATTAGGGAATCCAGTCTCAGCCAAAATTTTTAATCTCGGGACTACGGACTGAAAACGTTAATCCTATGGTCAATCCCGGGATTGCACCAACATAGTATATGCCAACGTAAAAAAGTTTAAGTATAATTTAATATATACATATGCTATCGTAATTAATTTTATAGTGCAAAAATAGATCAGTACATTTAGTTTTAAATTTTAACGTTATTTTTTTCAAAATAACAAAATAAAAAAAACTGTGTACAAATTCATAGTTATTATTTAATTTTTACATGCTATTCTGTTTTAATAAATGGTTTCTTACTTGCTTCTTGGTTTACTAATTTCTAAAATTGTTCTGAAAAAAACATTTCTTCATTGTACTGAAAAACGCTTGCTCAATAAAGGCATTTTTATAAATATTGTTATTCATCACACTTGCCACTCAGTAGTGGCAACAGAATTTTTAATTTTCCCAAACAAAATTCAGTTCCTATAACAATTTATAAGAACTGAATTTTGTTTGGGAAAATTAAAAATTCTGTTAGATGATTTATATATAGTTTTTGGGATTGTTTTTCATGTTGATTAAGTCAATTTTGAAATAGTCTTTTGTGAGGTGTATTTTGCATGTTTATGGGTGTTGCAAGGAGGGATTTTCTTTTTAGAATGTCTTTTTTAAAACATTGAGAGGTTTATGGTCATTGTTAACACTAATAAAATTTTGCTTGAGTCCAAATAGGGTTGCATGGAAACTATTCCTGGTAAAATATTCAGGTCTGGACAATAAAAATGTATAGATATTTTGTAACAATTAAAAAAGTATAAATATGTTTTATAAGTTTTGTTTTTTGTCTCCCTCATTCTGCTCCGTAGTTTTTCTAGTTCTGTAGTCATCTTCTTCGAATCCTCCTAATCCTAGACCCTTGTTTGTTGATGGTTTAAGTGTTAATTTACTCTCTTTACTTCCATCTAGATTATCCTTAGTTGAGTAATTTTTAAAAATCTTGGTGGAATTCCTCTTTTCTGTCTTTGTTTCTATGCTGCTGTGGTGCTGGCTGCTCGTTCTTTGCTCATGTCTTGTTTGGTAACGGTTGCATTGGTGCTGGTGGGTTTTTAGATCGTTTCTATGCTCAAGTTAAAAAATTATAGGTGTTTCCCGATTGTTTCAGGCATCTAGTAGTTCCTCCACAAGTAATAGCAGTATGAACAGAACACAAGTAAGTGTAATTTTTCTGAAACTATGCATGCTTTTATGAGGAATTTCCAAATGGTGGATTGTCTTCAGTTTTTAATATTATTTTCAGGAACCTCAAGTCGATGACATTAAAACAAATTATTGACTTTGTAAACAATATTTCTGAAGATTTTGTTTAATGTTGTGAAAAACATTATTGTTAATTATAATATTTTATAGTTAATGTCCTTATTGTCAGGTTGCCGCATTTTGAAACCGCCCTAGCGAACTGAAACCGCCCCATTCCTGTCAGTCCCCCCCCCCCCAACTTCTGCTAAAATGCTCATAACTTGGAATAAAATCTACTATAATACTAGTTAGAGTATTTAGTATGTAAAGTGGGTTACATTTTTTTGAGCTAAATGTTAAATGACGCATAGTAATTTACCAAAAGAGATAGAAACGCTTAAGCACAAATTACTTGAAACATTTCTCTTACAACTGCAGGTAAATTTATTACTAATATCTGGTGGAGTCAATTTAAATCCGTCATCACAAGTTCATTGTAGCTGATTGCACCTGTTCAAGATTATTAACAATTCCAGCTCAGTCAAATCAAAATGTAAGCGTAAAGTAATTAGGTGGAGCACTTAAAGGAGTAATGTGATCAGCTGGTAAGTTTTCGCTAATTTAAGTAATCAGCTAATAATCGGTAAAGTAATAGAACACTTGTTCTTCAGTAAACAGCTGATTTACTGTTTCTGTTAGTTTTAAGTGTTTGACCTGGTTTTTTCAGAGCAGTTGTAAGAAAAATCATCCTAAATGCCCAAAGTGGATATTAAAATTATCACCGTGGAATCAATAGGTGTTCATTTGGAAATGTAAGAAAATGAACGGGGTTCTGAGTTGGATCGGAATTGCTGATAAAATTTAAACAATGCGGATCTGTAGCACCTGGTGCAAGTTTATAAACATTTTATTTGTTACTAGCTGATCAACACGGTTTTTACCCGTGGAAAAACTTCCTTGCATTTCAAATTTAATGTTAAGGTTGCCATGAAACTACATGAGATTTCCTTTACTTAAACATTGAAACTTTTATATCATAGGGCGTAGCTCTGAGGGAATTTTTAAAAATCCCTTCTTAGTGGGTGCCTATGGCCTGAGAGGAAAGTTCATGCAAAGTTTCAAGGTTCTAGGTCAAGTAGTTAGGGCTGTGCGATGATAGATGAGTGGTATTTGACAAATATATAGTAGATTTTAAATATTGGATCAGAATTTCAGGATTTTGCAACGTGTTATTATTTGGAGATTAAAAATTTGATGTTCTATGTGAGGAGTGTGTTTCCGGGGTATGGCAAGTCATTTTGCTATAAAATAATTATTACATTTTGATAGTATTCTGTAGGAATGTAATAAAATCACTTAAAGAACATAACAAATTTTAAAACGTTTTGGTAGTTGGTTGGTTTTTCAGTTGTGGCCTGTTGCTTGGGCAGCTTTAGCTCCCCCGACTTTTGTGTTATCTAAATGACATAGGTATTTTTTCTTCAAGGAACTTTCCTTCCACCCCGCCTCCATGAGCTGCTGGTATGGAGTAGGATGAAAGTCTCTGCGTAGGCTTCATTTGATAACCAGAAAAAGGAAAGGATAACAGTTGCAGAAACAAATTTGTGACAAACATTATGGGCCTTAATATTGTCAACGGTCGTTAATTAAGATGCTTCTGAGTCCTGTCAACCCTTAGATTTTGTTCCTGCCATGAAAAACTCATCATTTCAGTTTTATAATGCTGCGGCAAAAATCCTGTGTCAGTCTGAGAACTGCCAGGATGTATCAGCTGATTTTGCAGTAAAAATCCATAAAAAATCGAATAACCAAATATTGCAGCAATCGTTATATTGAATCAAAAGTTTAATCAATTATCTTTCAGGTTATGTAATGGAAAAACCATTATAAGTAGTCGTTCATGGAATCTGAGTTGATTATCTCAGCTGTGAGCCACTCAGGTCAGTCGTTGGCATTTCTCACGACAACGATCAAAGCCAATGAGATCAGCGCATGGCAGTTCCTGCATGTACGGCTAATGCCGATCTCATTGACCACTGGCAGTTCTTGCGGTGAAAAGCCGATCTAATCGACTGCTGGCCCTCAGTTATGGCCGGGTTACACACTGGTGTCGTAGACATCGTGTCTCATGAAATCGAATGAAACATTGATGTCTTTTGCGTGTCTCTTGTCGTATGTCGCATGACCGTGGATTTAGCAACATTTAATTAATAGTTTACGATTGTAAGGGCTATTAATTAAGTGTGGCCAAGGACAGTTTGTGTTTTTAAACCTTAACTATGATTTCAATATAATATTTTGATTGGTTTACAGTATGGTTCTTTGATTTATTTTAAGCTATAGCCCGAATAAAAAAGATCACGGTTTACATTTATCTTAATTATGCAAATTCTAGTCGAGAAGCTGGCAGCTCTTGGTATCATAGGGACCCCTTTGTCCTGGCTCAGTTCTTACCTTTCTGACCGGAAACAGGTAACTGAAATTTCAGTTACTCGTAGTAATGGAATCAAAACATCTCACACTTCTAATGTACAAAATATCACCTGCGGTGTACCGCAGGGCTCGATCATTGGTCCGCTCCTGTTCATTATATACGTCAATGATATTTCTGATCATGTCCCTGGTAACAGTCTTGTCACATACGCAGACGACACAACACTCTTTGTTTCACACAAAGACATTGAGCAACTTGAAATTTCTGCCTTCACTCACATTAATCAACTGGCTCAGTTTTTCTCAGATTCAAAGTTAGCACTCAATACAGGGAAGACTAACTCAATTTTCATCCAAACTAAACAAAGACTCAACTCTAGATTGAACTCCACTCCTAGTGTCTTCATTGGGGACCAACAGCTGGAACTTGTTCAGTCAACTAGGTTCCTGGGTGTGGAGCTTGATGCAAACCTAACTTGGAATGCTCATGTCTCCCTCCTTTGTAGTAGGATATCCGCTGGCTTATTTGTCTTGAGGTATATGGCGCGGCTGAACTGCATAAATCTTTGTTTGCTCGTGTATTACAGCCTCATAGAATCCCATGTAACGTATTCAATAATTCTCTGGGGAATGTCTTCTAAATTTAATTTGGAAAAAGTTTTCAAGCTTCAAAAACGAGCTGTAAGATTAATGGGTAAATTAAAACCTAGAGATCATTGTTCCGACTCTTTTAAGAACTTGGGCATTTTAACTATTCCCAGCCTATACATCTATGAGACTGTAATGTACGCTAGATGGCATGGCCAATTGTATGTACAACCAACACATCATTATAATACTAGAAATAGAAATATTAGTACTTCTGTAATGCACAACTTAAAGCTTTTTGAGTCAAAACCTGAATATGCAGGCGCAAAATTTTTCCAAAAGCTTCCGAATGAAATTAAGCAAATTGAAAATAAAAATAGATTTAAGCTCAAACTTAAGGACTATCTTGTTGAAAGGTGCTTATATACTCTTGAAGAACTGTAAGGCCCCGGAGTATTTATTGGGAAATCCCTAACCTATTAATTTCCTTTTTGACTGGTCTCATGCCACTACGTGGTCAATCGGGACGACTCTTCAGAAGTAAGAAGTAAGTAAGTAAGTAGAATTTACCATTTCTGTATGGGTCCAGGGAGAAAAAGCTAGTAAGCACTAAACTACATGAATAATAGAACACTTGAAACACAAATATCTGACTACATTACGTAACTAAATAACAACTCACATACCAAAACACCATTAAAAGACACGTTGCTCCGTTGCCGGTGTCGTCGCAATCTGCTGGAGGGGGTTGCGTCAGCTGCATGCAGGTGTCTCGTGAGACAGTCGTACCAAACACCGACCAACTGGTTTTGTGCGACACATGTATGATGCAGAGAAGATGTCTAAAAAAAGTCGTCTCGACACGATGTCTGCGACACCAGTATGCAACGTGGCAAAGGGTTAATTTAATATTTTCACAGAAGATTGGTCATCGCCACCGTCTGTTTCAGTCGCTGAGACCGAGGTTAAAAAGAGTGAACATCCGAGACCTGCTGTTCCTGCTGGAGACGGAGCGGGAGACGTGCCACAGCAGCCTGCTCTACAAGGCCTACCTCAAGTGATACACTCCCTCCCCGCCTCGCCGCGTTGCCTTCGTCTACAGGTCACCCTCACCACCACATACACCGTTGTTATTTATTTTTATAGTGAATTTTTTATATGTTGAAACTATAACGGAGATGAGATTATTCTAGATAGAAATGTATACGGGGTTGTACATTCGTTGTTATGATTTACTTTGTTTGCGATTAAACTGTCGGAAATTTTTTATAATGTACAGTTATTTTTAGTTACCATATCCACGATCGTGGATCGGGCTCGTCGAACGGCTCGGCACTGCCGTTCGGGTATTTATTGTAATTGTTATTTTGTAGATTAATATATTTCTTCTTGTGTCCGGTCGGTCGTAAATTTCAGCGAGATCTCTCGGATAGCTCTCGCCGGTGTAACGCGAGTTTGTTTGAGTCATTATTTTTAAATCGGTATCGAAGCTAACTTCATTAGCCTACTATTATTAATAGCACGATTACTCGGGAAATAGAAAACAAAAATATTAACAAGTCTGGCTGTGACTTCGGTGTGTAAAGTCTGTCAGATTTTGCTGCCGGTCTTATAATCTTGTAAACCAAAGGGGATAGGGTTCGGTATGTCCTTAGTGCTTAGTTTGCATCTAAATCACTCTTCATTAGTTCTAGAGCGGTCGGTCAATCTTGCATCGTGATTGTTAGTAAACTACATAATTTCTATGATTGAAACTTTTAAATGATTGTACTTGTTTTATTCTGTTAAAAGTTTTATATTATTTTGCCTAAATTCCCTCATTGCCTTTTTATTATGTTTGATGCTATAGCCTTAGTTTTAACTTTTTGTCAATTTTATTTTAACTGTTATACTTGGCCTGACCATTGTGAATTGTGTAAATCGACTGTTGTATTTCATGTTAGAAAGTGTTGTTTAACATGCCCGGGTGAAACATTTTTCAGAAGTTATTACGATTATGATGCATTTTGTTTGTTGAGAGTTAACCTTTTTTATTTATTTTTGTAAAACATTAATTTAGACTAATCAGTATTGAATGTATAAATTTAGCTTGAACTAAACAAATATTCTGTAACGATTAGTCTACAATATTATCTCGAGGGTAAAATACATCCAGTCTTGACAAGTTTCAATCTTCCAAAATCACAAATGTCTAAAAAATTGTTTCAAAGTTATTTAAAATTAAAAAAAATATTTCAGCACTCAAATATTACTACAGATAAAACCATTTGCATCTTTATATATTTTTAGCTTAATGTTAATTGAAAGTGTAAACAGGCAAACCTACAAGTTAATCGATAAGTAACAAATTTTAATTTCCCTTCCTCAAACCACATACGCAGCTCAATAGTTTCTCTCTGATACGTAAACTGATAAAATAATGTTATGATTATTATTGAAGCTACAAATTATGCATGAACTTCAGAAAGTAGCATGTGTCTTTCTCTCTCACTAAATGTCAAACATAAATCACAAGTTTTACAGTTGGCCCTTGAAGATTTGACACTTTTGGGACCATGAAGGTGTCTGATTGCCATAAATGTCAGATTACTGAAAATAATACTCTACTGAAAAACTCTCAAGTGCAGTTTATGAACAAGGTCTGAATAACTTAAACCTGTATTCCAAATTCAATCAGGCCTACCTGTATTTCCAAAGACATCTTTGGCTATAAAGCTTATTTCAAAAACAGTTAAAACTTTGATTGTTATTTATTTTTTTTTTCTTTAACAATCTTGTGGGTACTTGAATATCAAATGCAATAGCGCTCAAAATGCTATAGAAGTCAAATATGTATTCTCAGCTGACATTGCTTATGGTGCGTGAACACTCTTTCTGGGACAGGGTGAGTGCGAAATTGTATGCCATGCGGTCAACATGTCTCGTTTTATAATACCTCGCATTTGCCATGTCCCAACTAGAGTATGTCATTCATAGTGTTTCGCTTCTAAATTGAATGAAATAAGAGAACAATACCATGACCTAAAAGACATGAAATTCATGTCCTATCACAAATTTAAACTCAGTACTCTATACATCTCGGCCAGTGACTTCTGAGCGCAATGTTGGTTTGTTTTTTTATCAAGAGTTTTTCGGTTTATCAAGTGTCTTATTATCGAGGGTCAACCGAATTAGGTTCTATCATTAGTCAAATAAATACTGAGTCTACTTCCAGAAAAAAATAATGACTTGTTTGAATTAGGAGAATGATGCAATTAATTATGACTAGATTCATTACGTCTTACCATTAAAATGTTTTAAGTGTAATGGTTTTGAGAACGTGGATAAAATAGAGTTACTCCTAAATTTTAACAATGATTGTATATGAAACAATATGTTTACAAATATTACAATAATAATTTAAGTCATGAATAAAAAAGGAGTATGGCCTAATTTTATATTTACATTTATATGTATAACATACAATGTGCTATGATCACAGTGTCTGGCTGAGATTCTCTAGATTACATTCTTAAATCAAACCCTGTGATCATGGCTCCTGGTCTTAATAGGTTGATTGCTTTAAGAATTAATGCGATATTATGTTCTTTATGAATTAGCATTTCTAAATTAATATATTTCAATCACTAATATATGAACTAAGTCATGGGTATATATTTTTATTTAACACGTTCGCTGCTTGGAAATCCCGAATCTGTTGGCAAGAGTTTCTAAGTGGTTTTCTAGACTAGAGCTCTTTATATACTTAAACGAGGGCTGTTCGGAAAGTAGCATAAGTTTGGCCGCCACATCCTAATGTTGCCTCATCCCAGCTCTACTCTCGGCCACAATGTGAGCTGAGTCTTGCTGCAAACCAAACACTTATTTTTTTTTACATTATACTACACAGAAACATTTTTTTTCTGTGCCTTACTCTTGGCTGGAAAGTTACTCTTTGCGCATAACTGCATGGTAAATTTACCATGCAGTGCAAAGTAAATTTACGGTAACGGAAGTAAACAAACAAAACAATAACCTGATTGCAGCAAACTGACGTTTAATGCATTTTTATTGGATACTTTAGAGGAATGTAGTGACAGCGCAAATGTAGTGGTAGCGGTTGCAAATTTTTTTTTTGAAACAGTTGCCCGTCGCCATGGGCCAATAAGCCTATGGAGCGAACTAAAGACAGTGAGGTACCGTAGCAACAATAGTCACATAGGCCAGCTAGAGGTAACCGCTTATGTTGGATCAGGAGTTGCCCGCCGCTGGGATCGAACCAGCGATGTTTGAAACTCAAGGCAAGCGCTTTACCTCTGAGCTACCACCTCGGTACAGTGGTGTTTGTTATTTTTTACTATAGGCTAGGTTTGAAGAATTGAGAAACATTGTAGTTAATGCGAGGAATATTTTACTATTAAAAATTTTTTTCTGAGTAGTTTGATGTAAAGTATTGTACGTCGCATGCCTGGTAAGTTTTACCGTACTTGCATGAAAATCCTGCACTCGCCTCTGGCTCACATGGGAACCATCATGCTCGTCCGGTAAAGCATTGCTTACCGGTTTAGTAACGTAATGTACTATTAAAGTGTTAAAAATGATGCGACCCATTAAAAATTCTATGAAGACATTGTTATCTTTAAAGGTGTCTAGAGCTCTTCCCTTAGGTTTGACCTACAAAAATCATGTAACCTGCAAAACTTCATGCTGAGTTTCTTGCAATTACCCCTGAATTATATAAATTAGTTCACTACCTTTTTATCCATCATTAATTAATAAAGAATATAAATTTTTTATCCATAAAAGAACCTATTAACATATGATCTAATCTTACGAATCAAATTGAAAATTGTTTCTCTTCATTAGTTTGCGGGATTCAGTGAACTACACACAAATTAATTTGTCATGTATTTGTTAATTTTACATATTTCTCCCATCAATCTGGATTTAGAAACCACAATATTCATTTGGGAATATCGTAGCACTTATCATTAGCTTTAGTGTACAGTCAAACCTGGCTAAACGTATACCTCATCCGATTTTGCTTCCTCCAGTTTTTATCAGGGCTTAAAGAGCCAGAGTGATGTAGGGGAAGTCTCTCTGTACCAAAAGCCTGAAGTGCCACCACCGAATCCCCGAAGTCAAAAGTAACTACTGTAATATTGTACAAAATAGCTGAACACAAACTTACATGGTTGAGATTCGGTGTGTGGCGTTCCTATTAGTGCTGGTGCCACAACAAAAGCTGTGAATTCAGCCATCTGCAGCGAACGTGTTAATCCTCAGTGGTTAAACAAAGGAATGAAATACAGCGAAACCTCCTTCAACCGTCACTCTTGGGACCGAGAGTGTAACAGATAACAGAAATTTCATGTAGATTTAAAAGGTTTTTGGAAAAAAATATACCCTGTATAAGTGGATAATATATATTTGTTATTAAATGACATGTGCATACAAGAGTAAAACATAACTGCTATAATGTAGGTAAAAGTACAGCAGCGTTGACGAATAACAGAGAGTGACGGTTGATAGAGGTTCTACTGTAACTTTAATAAAATGTAAAACTTAGTTTGTGAATGTGAACATCAATCACTTCCTTATCGAGTGAGTACTTGATTCTTATCCTTTTTTTTCATGACTGTTGTTACTGAAGTTTTATGGTTTTAATGTTTTAACTGAAATAGGGATGTGAGACTTGGACCCGGGACCATAATGTTTTTAAATTTAAGCCCTTGATAAAAAAATTGTTCCCTATTCTTGTCTTGACTAAAGTATTTACACACTGAAAGTGAATGGAAAAAACTGAAATTAATATATTTTTGATCTTTTTTGGATTACCCTATGTTAAAGTAAAGGTTTTAATTGAAAATCCATTGTATGATTTCAAATGCATTACTGAGGTTGTATATAATTTGTAAAATATATATAAAATGTATTCACTGATTGGACCAAAGTACTTAATCTCTATCCCCTTGGGCTGCGCCTTATTTTAGAGATGGATATTTTATTATAAGATCCTAATCTGAACATAATGAATTAAATTTTATTCCTAAGAGATCAAAATTAAAAGTTTCCCTTTAATTTGAGCAGTTTCAGATGTGTGCACAAAAAAGTGTGCTGGAAAGTCTGGAAACTGCTTTATTTATACGTAGTTAAATTTGTCAGAAGATCCAAACTTTTCCTATCCACTTAAAGAATAAAAAAAACTTGTTTGTGATGCATTTACTGTCTCTTGGCCTCCAATATGGGTACATTCAGTCAATAATCTTAGATATAAGCTTGGATTGGCATGTAAATAAAAAGAAACATCTTTTTGAATAGAACAGTTCGCCACCAATGAAAACTCAAACCACCATTCAGGGATAGATGACTGTGTCCCCCCATCAAGAGACAGTAGGTGCTTAAATTAGTTACTATTGGCAGACAAATTGGATTCTGGGCCAAAATAATTTTTTATAATCAAATTATTGTTCATCAAGCGCTATGCGTCATTAAAAACATTTCAATAGAAAAAATGGCTGTATCAAAATTGTAATACTATCAGTGTTCTAGAAGAACTACAAACTTCAAAAGCTAACAACCTTTTATGGAGAGTTGATGTATTAAGTTAAAACCTTTTTTACGCCGAGCAACAATTATAGCTTTAAAACCAGTTGTTTTCTGGACAAAAAAGAAAGTATTGCATTTTAAATGATAATTTTTAATGGAAAATTGTACATTTTGTGGGACAGTGGTAATTGTTTACATAATTTTAAGTAGTCACATTTCTAAGCATAAAAAATTATATAACTTATTTGGAACCAATTTTGTACATGTGTTTCAAGAGATGTAAAATGAAGTATTTGTTTTCTTGATATTCATTCAGAATTATTATGTATGTTGTGTAATTTACAGTGTAATATAACTATAGAGTAATTCCAGTTTGTTACAAATAAATTTTTGAATAATTTATTTTTTAACTTTGACTTTTTTATTTCATACTTGGTCTTACTTTCGTTTCATTATAATTTTTTTAAACAATCCATCTCGATATAAAGGTGTTATGCTAAAACTGGTAAATTAATAAAGGAATCATTCTATTCCAACAGTATATGCAGAATCAGTAGTATTTAGATTGCTCAACTAAATATTTTGGCTTTCCAAATGTACACAAAGGTAATGTTTGAAATCTTATAGTTTTAAAGACGTGAATTAGGAATTTCATAGATTGTGCAGCTTTTGCAGTTTTAAATAGGTTAACATCAATTTTTACATTCTCTCCCCCTGTCCATAGTATTTAGAGAAAGTATTGTTTTCGTCAAAATGTTTGCATTCGAGTTATTATTGGAAATATTTGTTTTAGTTCTCCCTGAACCAAAAAAGTAGTTTCAGAGTCTGTCTGTCCGTATGTGTCTGTGCGTGGATGCGTGTAAACAAAGCTAGAGATGACACCGACCAGTGCTCTGATTTTCATGGATTTGGTATGTAGGTTTGAAGCTGTAATATGTTCAGGTGTTTCTTAAATTTTTTTTAACTGGCTTTAACGATTTTGATAAAAATTTAATTTTTTGTAGGGTATAAGATGGCAATCAAAATAATACCATCCGCATGCCTATAAAAATGCAAGCTCAAAAATTATGTGAATTTTAATTTTAAATATTTTTTTCAAATTTAACATAAATTAACATTTTTGAAGAAAATTTACTTGCTACTATTGAATTAAGCTTTAAAATTATATAATCCATTTTTTAAATTATTAGTTTATGCTAACTGTTTGCAGTTAAAATTAATTTATGTTTGGTGGTAAACACAGTTTGTTGTCTAGTTATTCTTATGGAAGATACTTAAGAACTGGCATCTTTATTTATTTACAAAACGATTTTGATAAAACCTGGTATGTATTTAGTTGTAAATTTGTTTTATTTTACTGTAGGTTTCCTTGTTTTAACTAAAATTCCAAACTCTTACATATGAACACGTGAATTCATAGGTTTATTGCTTATTAATTAATTTATTTGGAGATGGATTGTTTTTTGCTTGTTACCAAAAGTAAGACTTGAAACCATTTGCATCAATAATAATTTTTTGTATGCATATATTTTTGTGAATTATTCATGCAAACTAAAGGGGAAAACTTATTTCCTAGCTGAAAACATTTTTCTTTTACTTTTTCATATATTTACTCTCCAGAGGTGTAGTAACTTTTTAATAGTATATTTTTTACAACCAAACAATATTAATAAATTGAGCCATAAAATTTTCCAGTTATGCAATAAAAAAGAAGCTGTTCAACTTTCCCTGATCTGCAAATGTTATTTGACCGGGGGCGAACCAGAGGGGGATTAAGGGGTGAATCTATTTTGGTAAACAATATTTTTATACATCCTGAACCATAAATACAGGGTGTCCCGAAATTATGGTAAAATATTTTAGCATATGATAGTAGAGGTAAAAATAAGAAAAAAAGTTCATATAAACATAGGTCCTAAATTGCTTCGTTTTCCGTCTGTGTGTCCGTTTGTGATTTTTACATATTTAATCATATCTCACGAACCGCTAGACGTATAAACTTCAAACTTGGTATATGGATTACCACTATGAAGAACTATTTTTGTATGGATTATTAAATTTCTACTTTGTACCATTTCAAAATGGCGACTGTTTTTTGTTTTAAAAACTAAATATCTTAAAAACCGTAAATTTTAGAAAAATTACACAAGAGACAAAAAAGTTGCAAAATTTAATCTAATAAACGCTGATATTAATATTATGATGTTTGGACAACTAATAACAGAGAAATTTTAATTTTTCTGAATAAAAACATGCAAATTGCAGACAAAATGTTGACAAAAAAACCATGTTTTTATTCAGAAAAATTAAAATTTCTTTGTTATTAGTTGTCCAATCATCATAATATTAATATCAGCGTTTATTAGATTAAATTTTGCAACTTTTTTGTCTCTTGTCTAATTTTTCTAAAATTTACTGTTTTTAAGATATTTAGTTTTGAAAACAAAAAACAGTCGCCATTTTGAAATGGTACAGAGTAGAAATTTGATACTCCATACAAAAATAGTTCTTCATAGTGGTAATCTATATACCAAGTTTGAAGTTTATACGTTTAGCGGTTCGTAAGATATGATTAAATATGTAAAAATCACAAACAGACACACAGACGGAAAACGAAGCAATTTAGGGCCTATGTTTATATGAACTTTTTTTCTTATTTTTACCTCTACTATCATATGCTAAAATATTTTACCATAATTTCGGGATACCCTGTATATTGTTCGTAAAAATGATGGTATCCTAAAATATAACTTGTAGATATTTTCAACATTTACTAACAATGGAGTGTGATGTAATAAATATACATCTGTATGACCCCTTATGGTCCCCACCCTGAAGTTAACCCCTGGGTTCACCCTCGTATTGGAGTTTCTGCAAAAATTTTGGAAGGTTTTATGAAAATAAAAATCAAGGAATTGGTACTCTCATTAATGAGTAAACATTAAACGTTAACTTACAGAAAATATTTAATGTACCATATTTCTCATTAACAGGAGAATAATAAGCCTTAAATTTTATATATTATTTACTTGTTGCACCATTGATTCCATTTTATGAGACCTTTGTTAAAGATATCATTAATTACACCAACAAAGGGCATTTAGTTGTCATTTTATGCTAGTTTCATGTTGGTCATAATTTCCCTCCATTTGCTGTTACATACTTGTAAGTACTGTACATTGTTGAACATATGTAAATAGCGCCCTTGAGATGTTCAGAAACAGTTTGGCAAGTTTTTCCAAAGAAAAGTTTGGGTAGGATTCAAATTTTTTTAGAATTATATAAGTTATTTGTATATAAGAATATATTGTACATTAGTGCTTTTTTAAATCAAACAAGTGTTAAGTTTCAATAAAACAAGAAAACAAAATACATTTTGTAATTTTTTTCTTCTGAAATTATAAAATAACTTGACCAGTAAACTAATCTTTTCCTTGGATGCATGAAACCTTGGTAAGCCCATCCTCCTTACTCCCTCAATCACAATGTACCTTAAGAAAATTAATGCACACTAGTCATCAATGCTCCCTACATCTTGATAGTAGTTTTTATTATTTATTATCTTCAGGACAAAAAATTTGTATTTTACAGCAATGATGACAGAATTAGACTGAAGTCTTTTTAAACCTGGTTGGCCAAAAGTGATGCCATGCAAATTGCCAATGAAACCTTTTAGAGCGCCTTGTGTTGTGTCAAGATGAGTTTCAGGCTTGATGTGGCGTGTTTCAAAGCAAATCACCTTACTAACGTGATTTGTATTTGGGACATAAACACCAGCTCAAAAGAAGTAATTTCCAAGATAAATTGTATCGCAACTCGTTCATAATTTAAACAGGTTGCTATAATTTTAAGCCCAAAATCGATTTTAGCAAGGCGTTTGCTTACTTCCTTTGCTTAACAACTTTTTATTTAGTTTAAAAAAGTATCTCTTAGTATCTATATTAAAGCATTTTATATTATACCACATTAAAAAAATGCTACCAAATTAGTTTCATTATTGATTTATGCTATTTTATCAAACTGTTTCCAAAACAAGCATTTTGTTCTGTATTCAGTGCAAGTAATTGTGTTTTTGTCAAGTTTTTACAACTTGATCTTGATGGTATGCTTTTGTAAATCGTTATTTTATCCATTGAGTTTCCAAATCATATAAGGCCTTAAAACATTTATTCTTAAGGTAAATTAAACCAATGTTACAGTTGAACAAGTGAATAACATTGGGCCTTCTGGAGTCTTGAGGAGGCTTGGTCAAATGCCTCGCTCAAAATTACTGTTGCCAGCCTATAAATTAGTACAGTACACCTCGGATTATCTGGATTAATGTGGCGGAACACCGATCCGGATAACGAAAAATCCGGATCATTACAATGTCGCCTAAATAGCGATCACGTCCCTTAGTCCCTGCTAAATTGATGCTACAAACGAAATATCAAGACTGTACAACATGTTATTCTTTCAAGCTTGTTCCGCTTAAGTACCATTTTTCTAACTGCGCTCGATTCTTCCTGTCACCATACTTGTTCCAACACCCACTTCCTCATCTAATTGTTTTCTTGATTCTCCTGCGTCAAGTCTTTTTACAGCACTTGGTTTCTGTTCTAAAGTTAAACCCAATTTTTCCTTTTAAAACCACTCATTTTGAAATTCAATATCAGTTCACATAAACAGTTCACAACAGCAATAAACTAGCTCGCAAAATTACCATAGGCTAAGCTTATGTTGATTACTGCTAGCGCCCCAAGTAGCAAACCCAAAGACTACGTTCACGGAAATGCTGTAGGTTGGTAGAGAGACTCTCTCTGCCAACCTCGGATGTAGAGTACCGTTTTGGCGATGCGACTCCTTTAATTATTGTGATTCCAAATGCGTACAGCAATGTATTGCATTTGCAGTTTACTTTTAGAAGGCGCACTTCACTTGTGAACTCGCTGAAATCAATTTTTGCTGTGATTTTATGTTTTAATTTCTCGGATGGACCGGTCCGGATAATCCGGGATCCGGATAATGTGAGGTCCGGATAATCCGAGGTGTACTGTATCGAAATAGATTAATACAGACGGGGGTCTAATACCCCCGTTTACAGCAGGCCTGCATACTCACCAAATTTCAAACGCAAAAGAATAGTTGAATCCAACATAGCAAGATTTGACATGTTTTTGTAAGCTTTGTAAGAATAACGTGGGGAATGAGTATGCAGGTTTGCTGCAACATGAAGTGCTTGATTTGCGGAGGAACGCGGCGGAACGGCGTTCCGGGACCTCTTTCTGCCGCAAGAGTAGATCATGTGTGATTGGCCGGAGAATTTGCCGCAAAAGACGATCGCGTTCATCGGCCGAAGAATTTTCCGCAAAAGACGATCGCGTTCGACCGCAAAAGACGATCGCGTTCGATCGGCCGGAGAATTTGCCGCAAAAGACGATCGCGTATGATCGGCCGGAGAATTCGCTAAAAGAGAGGATTATGTGTAACCGGCCGGAGTTTTTGATCGCGTGTACTTGACTGAATATTAATCTTACCGAAAATAACGATCGCTTAAAATGTACGGAAATTACGCGCAGAGTTTCGGCCTGAAATTAGCGCTTTTTTGTCTAGTCTTGAGTTAAGCCGAATCTTGAAAACGCTAAAAAGTCAGTATTCAAGGCGTCATAAAAATCTAGAATTAATTTCTTTAGACAATTTATTATTAGTAAAATAAAGCATTGTTATTTTTCAATTTACTTATATTACAAAATTTGAGTACGATAAAATTTGACTTTTTAAATCAACCTAATTAATCACATGGACAAATAATACTTTATTGAGGGGAAGAATGATAAGGGGGTCGGTTAAGTACAAATTGGCAAATTACAGTTCCGGTACCTCAATTTTTACAAATCAAGCACTGGATCAAAACTGGGTGGTTTTATTTCAATATTTAATCCATCTGAACTAGAAGAAGCCATATACCAAGTTTTGTCAAGACATGTCAAGAAATAAGGAGGATATAGATTTGTTTTGATTTCTTATAAGGATAACATGGGGAATGAGTATGCAGGTTTGCTACTACAAAAATGGAAATATCGGGGATTTTAGGCTAATAAACATTAGATCTCACCTAGATGAAGCTACAAACCAAGTTTTATTAAGATATGTTGAGAAATGCAAGATACAGGGTGTTTTTTTTTTAAACGCAACCCATTTTTAAGACTGAATAATTCACATATAAATATGAAATAAGTATTGTTTTACGGTTCTTTACGTTTTATACACTCTATTATTTAAATTTGATCTCATTTAGTTCACCTTATGTGCTCAAAAAATCCGTCAGTGGCATTTGTATGAAGTTATGCTCCCTCTATCAAATTCCTGAACACGTGTTGCTAGGTACCTGTTTGCATTACATTTGTTTTGTTTGTTTTGAGGTACTGAATATGTTGTGACTTGTTTTTTAGGCCTTACTTTGTATGTATCCCCAAAGAACATAATAATAAAGTGGGGTCAAATCCAGAGATATTGGGGGGAAATAATCCTTCACTGATAAAATCAAGTTTTGGGGTTGCGTTTTAAGGTGTGTGTCTTTAAGCACGATAACTCGCGTAAAAATGGTCCGATCTGAATGAAATTTTCCACAGGCATGTAAAGTAGTATTATTCTAAGAAAAAAATTCACAAGATATTCAGCACCTCAAAACAAACATAACAAATTTCATGCAAGAAATTTGAAGAGGTACCTTGCAACACGTGTTCGGGAATTTGATGGAGAGAGCATAACTTTATACGAATGCTAATGACGGACTGTTTGAGCACATAATGTAAATTAAATGTGATCAAACTTAAATAATAGGTTGTATAAAATATAAAGGTCAATAAAACAATCCTCATTACATATTCATATGTGCATTAATTATTAAATCTTAAAAATGGGTTGCGTTTTAAAAAAACACACTGTAGTATTTTACTTATTTCCCTTAAGATTAACATAGCACAATGTACTGTGTTTTCCACTTTCAATATCACAGTAACCGATGGACATAGAGCAGTGATTCAAAATACTAATTTTTTTTTAGCTGAATTAAGTGGTTTTTAAGCTTGTAAAGCAAAAGAAAATACCACTAAACACTAAACCAAAATGTTCCGGTCAAAACAAGGTATAACGTCCATTAATTCCGAAACTTTTAAAATCTAAAATCACACACTTATTTCATGGTTCCTGGGGATGAATCATGAATACATCAAAAGTCATGAATATGAGGTGTCATCCCGTGGAAATAATTAACGGAAATAACAAACTTATTTAATTTTGGGTTCTCATTAAAATCTTGTAAGCCGTTGGAGGAAACCCCTGTCAATGTACAAAATAAAGCTTATGAAATTTGCTACAGCAATTTTAAAATTATTTTTTAATTCCAAGACTAATGTTACTGAGTTAGTGGACGTTGGAGATGGAGGTTTTTTCCAGCATAACGTTTTGTATTGGTTTTTCGTAGATACTGGATAAATAATAAAAATCAAAAATATGGCCACCATTTCAAAACGAATTAAGATACTAATTAAGTTATTTTCACACCAAAATATTTCTTTTAACAAGAGACTTGAAATTACATTTACACAGGTTCCATTTACTAGCCTAAATGGAAAATATTCATACTGAACGTCCACATTAACAATTTTAAATCAATACAAATTCCTATTTCAAATAGAACACATTTAGAATGTCCAGGTTAAAATTTACTAAACCGTAATAGCTATTTTTTTTTAACACCAAGTTTCATAATGTCGAGATTCGCTATTTTAAATTAATTGAAAAAAACCTTTTTAATTCAAGGTACAGAACTTCCCAGACGGGTATTTCCCAATGGTGAAGAATAAATGGATTATTTAATATACAGCAACATAATTGAAAATGGCAGTAATATTTAGACTACTAAACAAAAAAGAAGACTTTGCGGACAAAATTACATTTCACAGCTCATTACATTGCGGAAAGTTTTTTCACAGCTCAGTCGACAATGATGTACTGTGTTCACCTATCAGCTGAGACATGCCCTTTGACTAAGGTGACCAGATTTTGGAACAGCCAAAACGGGACGGCGACTTCCGGGGGGTGTGGGGGGTATGGAATATCCCCTACAAACAGAGGGGGGTCCGGGTGTCCTCCCCCAGAAAATTTAGAAGAATTAGGAGCATTTTAGTGGGTTTTTAGACACTTTCAGATTGAAAATATGTGCGATACTCTAGTTCATCTTTCCCATTAATTTTAAGTTACTAGAAAACTACAAAAGAACCAAAAAAATGTATTAAGAGTTTTTTATATTAAAACACATTTCCATAACCCCCAACAAGAGAGGGGGGTCGGGGGGTCCTTCCTCGGAAATTTTTGAAAAATTAGGAGCATTTTGGTGGGTTTTTAGACACTTTCAGATTGAAAACATGTGCAATACTCTAGTTCATCTTTACAATTAATTTTAAATTACTAGGAAACTACAAAAGAACCAAAAAAATTATTTAAGGGGTTTTTCCATTAAAACGTAATTCCATCCTCCCCAAGAGAGGGGGGTCCGGGGGTCCTCCCTCGGAAAATTTTGAAAAATTAGGATCATTTTGGTGGGTTTTTAGACACTTTCAGATTGAAAACATGTGCCATACTCTAGTTCATATTTACCATTAATTTTAAGTTACGAGAAAAGAAAAAAGAACCGGAGAAATTTAAGAGTTTTTTTACTGTAAAACGTTTAAAGTATTTTTCTTACCAAAAACGTCAAAACGGGACAAATGGGCGTCCCGAGAGAGTTCGTCGGGACAACGGGACACGTCGTTAAAAAACGGGACTGTCCCGTTCAAAACGGGACGTCTGGTCACCTTAACTTTGACCTGAAGACTCACCTGCGATCTAAATAGGCCTACGACAGCCGGCCGGGAGAGATGTCCGTTCCGCTTTTTATTGCAGACGTCGGTTTAATGTTAATTGTTGTTTTACGTGTCGTGTCCTAGTCTTCTATTTGTTATTTATTTTGTGACTCTCTGTTCGAGTTTTTGACAACTACAGAAATGAGGGCTTATTGTTTATGAATGAAACGCTGCTGAGGATGAGGGGTTAATCCCTCGAAACACGTTCAGCGTATATCTAAATATTGAGAAAGTAAAAATGTCCTAATTTTATATATTATAAGCTTTAAAATGTCACCTCAATCGTAATAATCGGTTAAGTAAGAAGGTCGAAAAAGGGATGTAACAGAGAAAACCATTAATGTATATTATTACTACTTATACCTAATGAAATGTTAAACTATATATGTCTCAGATAGTTTTAGGTTAATACTAAACCAAAAATTTCTTAATACAGCTATAGGTAATTTTGTTTTGAAATAACCGAACAAGTCAAGTAGGTTGCAGGCACGTCAATCGCGGTGTAGCACAGACCATGAACTGTTGATGTTGATAAGTTCTAGTTAATTAGCGAGTACCTGTTGCTGACAGGATGGCCGGTGAAAAATCACTCGAGTTTCGTCGGCGTTGGCGGAAGGAAGTTCAGAATTAATTATCGGCCGTCATCTCAGCTGACCGTTCAATTCAGTCGGTGTTAACAACAGCTGTTGTGCGGTGCTGTCAGGTTGTACACGCGCAAAAAATCTTAAAAATGTAAAAAGATTGTAAAAAATGTAAAAAAATGAAAAAATCTAAAAAATGTAAAAAATCTTATTTTTGTTACCCCAACAAGATTTTTAAAGAAATATTCGGTGAAAGTATACTCCACATTTCAACAGCCGTGGGCACCTGACGGTTAGTGGATCTCACTCTCGCACACGCGGTGAATTGAATTATATATATATTTAAAGTTTTAATACTTTGACACTACTAGACCGTTTGCCAAGACCAAGACACTTGATAGCCTACATAGGTCGGAGACACATTGGGCGTTTTTTTATCGCTGCGTTAAGTTCGGCGAACATGTTTTTCATAGCTCAGATAGTATAGTGAAAACGTAACATTATAAAAATATCTGAATAGAGTTGCCTTTTAAGAGAGAATTTTGTTGTTAACCTTTTTCCTCCCGCGCCTAACAAAATTTGGCCGGTTGCGCGTCGTAATTTCCTGCCATTATTTGACAAGTGGTTCCAAAATTACATGAAATTTTGATTGATACAGGTTTTAAAATTGCATGCAACAGTTTAATTAAGAAATCATATGTGTCAGTTTCCTGATACCGTTTATTATTAACTTGCTGATGTTCTTAAATGCATACTCAAACTATAATTTTATCGCAATTAATTCAAGGAAAGAAAGTTTTTCGGGTGGGAGGAAAATATAATTCTTATTTTAGAAATTGAATCAATGGTTGAAAGCTTATTTTGCAGGCAATCATCGTGACTGATAATACGCTCGATCGTCTTTTGAAATAGATGTTGCATGTCATACATTCTTAATTAGTTTTAGTGTGATTTAACCAATAACGCTGTCGTACTTAAGGTTTATTATTTTTATTGCTTAAAGTTTTAATAATTTGTCCATCCCTCTCTCTTAAGAACAATGCATTACCAACTTTAACGATTTATTGAATATTAATAATAAAACTAATGGTGTGCGAGTGCTCCAGTTTCCTTTTTTCGAACAGAGTTTACACTACTCGACTCGAAGTTTCAAAAATACTCGAAATTCGAGACGAGTAGTTACTCCCGCCGCGCCGTATACCTGAAATTGGCAAGCGCGTTTGCCATTTTTCTCACCCATCTTTGACTAGCATCGGTAAAAAAATCCTTTATTTGAATTTAATAAAAAGTGTTTTAAGCTATTGTCATCAATAAATTTATACCACTATATTCCTTTCTATGATTGGAAGTTATATCTTGTTCCTTCTCTTTTGTCAGTATAAGAAAAAATATGTAAGCATGTAAATTGATATTTTAAGAAATCATTGAGTTATAGGCTTTATGAAAGCATATATTTAAGCAGATGAGTTATTTTATTTGTAAACACAGAAAATCAAGTTAAAGAGATTTTAAGTAAAAAATTGTCTTAATTTAGTTGATGTAGTTTTATATACTTGCTCTTACCTCAGGAACACCTCCAAGTTGAATAGCATTACAGTTTAAATTGAATTTGAACGGATTCGATTTTTACATGATTATTGTATTGTAGTAGCAGAAAACTACTATCTATTTATTAAAACTCGTCTCCAAAAAAGCTCGAAACTCGAGCGAGTGTTTCAAAACTCGATTTGACGATTCGACTTAAAAAATCACTACTCCAATACCCCTAAACAAAACCAAAGGTGCCTGGTTCATAAATTTCCATAAGCTGTCATTGTTCTTTCAAATAAATATCAGATAAATTATTTTAAATGCAGTGATTTCACTTTACAAGAATTAACAAAAAATGAAGACCCCTTTAAATGAATAACCCCTTTAAAAACACCTTTAATTAATTATCTTTAAATAGTCTACTTCACTACTAGTTCACAATTTCGTCCCATTTCAAAACTCCCATGGGCAAAAGGCCTATTTCGGTAATTTTTTAACCGGTAAAAGAATAAAACACTTAATTTTTAAATTTACTTTTTTGTGGGCACCATGACGAAAGAAATGTTTTGGCAATGTGAAGTTTTGTTGCCATTGCGAAGGCATCAGTTTGGGCGCCATTGCGAATGCGTCAGTTTGGGCGCCATTGCGAATGCGTCAGTTTGGGCGCCATTACGAAGGCATCAGTTTGGGCGCCATTGCGAATGCGTCAGTTTGGGCGCCATTGCGAAGACATCAGTTTGGGCGCCATTGCGAATGCGTCAGTTTGGGCGCCATTGCGAAGGCATCAGTTTGGGCGCCATTGCGAATGCGTCAGTTTGGGCACCATTGCGAATGCGTCAGTTTGGGTGCCATTGCGAAGGCATCAGTTTGGGCGCCATTGCGAATGCGTCAGTTTGGGCGCCATTGCGAAGACATCAGTTTGGGCGCCATTGCGAATGCGTCAGTTTGGGCGCCATTGCGAAGACATCAGTTCGGGCGCCATTGCGAATGCGTCAGTTTGGGCGCCATTGCGAAGGCATCAGTTTGGGCGCCATTGCGAATGCGTCAGTTTGGGCGCCATTGCGAAGGCATCAGTTTGGGCGCCATTGCGAATGCGTCAGTTTGGGCGCCATTGCGAATGCGTCAGTTTGGGCGCCATTACGAAGGCATCAGTTTGGGCGCCATTGCGAATGCGTCAGTTTGGGCGCCATTGCGAAGACATCAGTTTGGGCGCCATTGCGAATGCGTCAGTTTGGGCGCCATTGCGAAGGCATCAGTTTGGGCGCCATTGCGAATGCGTCAGTTTGGGCGCCATTGCGAATGCGTCAGTTTGGGCGCCATTACGAAGGCATCAGTTTGGGCGCCATTGCGAATGCGTCAGTTTGGGCGCCATTGCGAAGACATCAGTTTGGGCGCCATTGCGAAGACATCAGTATGGGCGCCATTGCGAAGACATCAGTTTGGGCGCCATTGCGAATGCGTCATTTTGGGCGCCATTGCGAATGCGTCATTTTGGGCGCCATTGCGAAGACATCAGTTTGGGCGCCATTGCGAATGCGTCAGTTTGGGCGCCATTGCGAATGCGTCAGTTTGGGCGCCATTGCGAAGACATCAGTTTGGGCGCCATTGCGAATGCGTCAGTTTGGGCGCCATTGCGAATGCGTCAGTTTTATCGCCATTGCGAAGACATCAGTTCGGGCGCCATTGCGAATGCGTCAGTTTGGGCGCCATTACGAAGGCATCAGTTTGGGCGCCATTGCGAATGCGTCAGTTTGGGCGCCATTGCGAAGACATCAGTTCGGGCGCCATTGCGAATGCGTCAGTTTGGGCGCCATTGCGAATGCGTCAGTTTGGGCGCCATTGCGAATGCGTCAGTTTGGGCGCCATTGCGAATGCGTCAGTTTGGGCGCCATTGCGAAGACATCAGTTTGGGCGCCATTGCGAATGCGTCAGTTTGGGCGCCATTGCGAATGCGTCAGTTTTATCGCCATTGCGAAGACATCAGTTCGGGCGCCATTGCGAATGCGTCAGTTTGGGCGCCATTACGAAGACATCAGTTCGGGCGCCATTGCGAATGCGTCAGTTTGGGCGCCATTACGAAGGCATCAGTTTGGGCGCAATCGCGAATGCGTCAGTTTTATCGCCATTGCAAAGGCGTCAGTGTGGGCGTCCTAGTAGAGGGTGTTGTAGGTGTGCCCCGGCAAGGGCGCCGTTGCGAGGGGCGCCGGCGGGGCGCTGACGGTCAGGGCGCCTGGGGCCGCTCCATATTGAGTTGCCACGTTTCTATGGAGATGCCCGGCCTCGGGCCTCTATTTACCCTTTGCCTGCATAATTTCCCTCCCCGTTTTTCACTCTACCATTGTTCGCTAGCACGTATTGTTTTTACTTCGATCCCAGTAACATGTGAATTCACCCTCTTAATTACTACTTTTGTTCAGTTTCATAATTGGTATTAAATATTGTTCCGCTAATGACATTTTGCCCGTCACCCTCCGAACACTTTTGTCTCGGTAGAAACGTAGTTTAATACCCTTATTGTCAACGTTTTATTAAAATGAGTCTTTAGTTAGGTATTACCCGTTTATCAAAAGAATTTCTCAACAATTGACTTTGTATCACTCAACATATTTTGAAACAGGTTTTATATTTCACTTTGGAGATTGTAATTAATATAATTTTAATTTGTAAATAAAGTCTTTTTAGCAATTTTTATAGTGTTTTATAGTACCTCGGATCATCCGGACTGCAAAATTTATTGTAACAAAAAACTAATTGATTTCAAGTTGGACACTGAAGTACTAACTAAACAGAGAGAGTTAGTTCTTATATAACACCACATTATATTACCAGAAGTCACTAAAACTCTCTCCTGCCTTCATATTATAGTAGTTGATTTCATTTCCCAATCAAATGACAAAGTTTGAAGGGTGGAGAGGTGGGGAGTTAAGCGTCTTTCGTACAATTAAAATATATTTGACAATAACTGTTCTTTCTTTTACAGTGCTTGATTTGCGGTGGAACGGCGTTCCGGGACCTCTTTCTGCCACAAGAGTCGATCGTGTGTAATCGGCCGGAGTATTTTTGTAAGAGACGATCGCGTGTAATCGGACGGATAATTTGCCGCAAAATACAATCGCGTATACTCGGCAGGAGAATTTACCACGAGGGAGGGATTGTGTGTAATCGGCCGGAGTATTTCCCGTAAGGCACGATTGCGTGTCATCGGCCGGAGAATTTACCACAAAAGGATCGCGTATGATCGGCCGGATAATTCGCCATAAAAGAGGATCATGTGTATGTGTAACCGGCCGGAGTATTTGTCGGAAGGGACGACCGCGTGTAATCGACCAGATTCATTTTACTGAAAATAACGATCGCTTTAAGATATACGGAAATTAGGCGTGGACTTTCGGCCTTAAATTAGCGCTCTTTTGTCTAGTCTTGAATTAAGCCGAATGTTGATAACTCTAAAAACACCTGAATACTCGCATAAGGCGTCATACAAAACCTAGAATTTTTTTGGAGGATTTATTTTTTAGTAAAATAATGCTTCGTTAATTTTTAATTTATTTGTCAAAAATTTTAGTTAGATGAAATGTGACTTTTTAAATCGACATAATTATGCACATACAGTGATAATGACTTTGTTGAAGGGAAGAATGATCCAATGGAGGGGGGGTTATGTACAAACTGATAAATTACAGTTCCGGTACCTCAATTTTTACAAATCAAGCATTGACTGTTCATACTACATTTTATAAAATTATATAATTTACATGCAATCTTAATTTAATAAATACTAGTACCTGGTGGACCAAGCCTTGCTCGGTATTTCCTGTTTTCCAGTTCATCCAGTTACTATAAAATATTTCACTGTTATAATATTTATAAATACACTTTTTCATTATACTCCATTTTATCCCAAACGCTGCATTTCTCTTAGATAACTGTAGTTTGTTATCAGCTGTTTTGGCTACTGATTATTTGTTTACATTTTCGTTGTTTATTTCGTTGCTAGCATGGTAACTTATAAGGCCCAATGTTAAATTTTTTCGAATCAAAAATTCATTTTATTACCTTATTAGATTTTATCTAGCCAATTAACATGCATGGAACATGTTTTTTGGTCAGAAATTAGTTATTTCCAGATTTTTAAGAAATCCTCGGAGCCGTTTTCCAGATAACTGTGCAAACAAACAATCATTGCTCACATCAGAGTATAGGACAACAAAAGTGATAACTTGACTTGTTTGATCTTATAAAATTGTCATCATATAGAACAAGAGGCGACCTGTTATTGCAAATCCAGTTTACATCAATACTTCCGACTTTACAACAAGCACCGCGGCCTTGTTACTTGAGATGGCTATGATAGTCTAACCCCAAATCCTAGGACCCTTAACTAGGGCCCAACCTGTTAACAATTCACTAGAAAAAAGATTAAAAATACCGTTTATTTCCATTTTTTAATTTTATAAAATTTGCAATTTTTTATAAAGAAATCGGTAACTTTTTTGATAAGAAGACAGGAAAGAATACACTTGACTAGACTATGTCAAGAAAAGAAATAAGAGATCCAAAGAGAACTCGAGATGATTAGCAACTTTTAATCACCAACAAGAGAGTTTGTTGCCACACCTTTGACTGTGAAATTGATACTTAGCCTTCACCATTCAGAAGATTAGTAATTAGACAAAACTTTGTTCTTTGTTATTGTGATTCTTCAACACAAACTTTTACAGTTGTTTTCTGAATTTTTAAGGGGTTTGGATTTATTTTTATTACATTAAGAGGCAAGCGCAATCATTGGTGGATTTACGGGGGTGCCTGGCACCCCCTGATTTTGTGAACTTTTATTTGCATGGAAAAAGTTGTTCCAGCTTAAATTTTCATAATTTGAATACAATAATATGATTTTGATCCAATTTTATTTGGTTTTGTTTGATATATTTATTTTTCATCCGTTTTTTTGTTATAAATTTTAATAGTTGAAGTTTGTCTAAAAAAATGTCTCTTGATTAAATTTGTCATGTTTGTTTTAAACTCCATATTATTTTTCTGACAAACATAATCAAAGTGCTTTTAAGCTTAAATTGGCTTCCGAACAATCTATTTTGAAATCAAATATGCATTTTTAAGAGTATCAACATGTTTTTCTTGTGTTGATCAATAATATAATTCTAGCAGTTTTCATAATTCTAATTACAAGTGATCGGTACTTTTCTTGATTCAAGTGACCTTTAACAAAAAATTAAATGGGGTAGTTGTTAAATAAAAGAAATAGGTCCTTGAAATATATCTTAAACTGTGTGATTATAGAATATGAGCATAAAGAACTCATACTCCCTAAGCCCTTAGCTGGCACCCCCAAAGATTACATCTTATAAAATCCGCCCATGAGTGCAATATCTAGTATTATTTCTCAGCTTCTGCATGTACTGTTGGAAAAGTCTAAGCTAGCATATCATACTATTTGAAATAGTTTATTTGTAGATATACCGAATCCCAATATAGTTTACATTTTTCATTAAGGAAGATGGAAAAATTATTTGAAATTGATCCAAACTTAACAATGCATATGGATTTTCATGTTGGTTACTGAATTCCGACAAAAGGAAAAACACCAGGAAGAGGGGAAGGAGTTAAGAAAGGGAGGGAAGGAGGGACGGACCGAAATAAAGGGGGGATGGTGAAAGGAAGGAGTCATGACTGAATTTCTTTTAGCAAAGATCGTTGCAAACTTCAATCTAAATGCTTAACTTTGTCTCGGCTGTAACTTTTTACCATCTAGCCTACTTGTTATTGAAAAAACCTCAAACCCAAAACCAGCTAGGACCTCAACAGACATTCACAAAATCTACAGCAATTTGTGAATTTGTCAGCAATGACAACAAAATCCAAAACAAAAATACATTGTTATGTCCAAGGTTTTGCAAACATAACTCTACCAAGTTCAAAAAATGTATCTTTATTAGATGGAAATGAACTACCTAATCCAGGAGATGAAATTGAGTCGTACCCTATCTCATGTTCTTTCCGCTCAGGAGAAACTTGAAGGAGGCCTAACAACACCACTGAGACTGATCAACTCCTTGATCTCAATCTCAGTTGTTCACTGAATTGCCACTGAAGTCAACTTCTGGCTCTATGTATACGTTTGATGTAGCATTGTGGCCATGTGGTCTATGTAAAGGCGGGTTGACACGGTACGATTTATCTCGGACGAAGTGAACTCGGAAGATCACTCAAACGCTACTCAGACCGTGCAACAATACATCCGATTCCGAAAAGCTCTTATATAAACAACTCAGTACGAATTATTTGGATGGAGATATTATCTTGGATATGAGTTTTGATTTTAAATGGATACAACATTAACATTGGATACATTTAACTGCATTAGCTATCTCAACAACCGAGCACACCCTAAATTGGACCGAGTAAAAATTGAGCTTGGCCTGAGACTAATCAGATAATATCAACCCGCCTTAGAACACTGTACACTGACGAATGTAACATTAAAGTCGTTTAGAACACTTGGGTTCAATGAACAGTCTCTATTAAGCTTTCAAATGTGTAGTTCAGGTGGCAGGAAGGTTGCACCTAAAATAAGCGGTGTCTGGCTTGGGTAGAAGTTTGTACGTATTTATACTTTTAATAGGGATTACACTAACACCTGTTTTTCTTCTGTAATACTTGTGTACCTACCTACCTATTGTTGCCTCCGTCTGGCCGCTGTGGCGTTGGAGTTGTCAATGTGCCTGTTAAAAACGGGACACTATATTGAAGATTTTGATGGTGGAATTGTTAGTAGTAGTTAGTAGGCTTGACATGTTAATGGGGGTTTTCTTACCCTAATGCTGAGCTGAAAAAGAGAAAAATTCTTCCAATGAATAGAAGGCTTTTTGTAATAAACATTTTTTTAGGTTGCTCCTAAACTTTAACAAATCGTTTTGTTGTTGAATTAAACCCGGCAAATTTTGACCGTAGCAAATTTTTAAAACCGTAGCAAATTTTGTGTAGAGGAGAAGACAATTTTTTTAAATTAATTTGACATGTTGTTCATGAATAATGACAAAAACAAACCAAATAAAAAATAAAAATTTAGGTAAAGAAAATAAATTTCCTTAAACTAAAACGCCAATGGATTAAAATTTAAAAACGTTCAGGCTACTTAGTCATTTTGAAAAGTTACATAAGCAATATGTCTCTCATCATTGAAACTGGATACAACTATAGTCACAGGCACCAAAATAGGGTGGGCAGCAAAAACTGGAAACTCACCAAAACCTCAGCTGTTATGACCAAATTAAATGTTTTTGTTGAACTGTAAAAACTTTGATTACGTTTTTCAGCACCTTTTACGTGTAAACTTACAAAATTGGTATTTACTTTAACATATGATTATATGGTTAGGTCTACTACCCAAACAATTAAAAAACAATAATTTCAATAGCAGCACACTCACTCACCTGCCCTATTTGGTACCCGGGACTATAGTAACTCATCTTACAAACTGGAAACGACTAGTATTTTTTGTGTTTTATGATCAACTAAAAAAACTAGGCAGATTTATAACTCTACCTGTCAAACATCTATTTATTATTAAAGTATTAAAAAAAAGGTTTTTAAAGTAAGAAGTGGCAAAAGAGAGACTGCAAACCGGTTCTATGACACGAGAAGTCATAATTTAGAATGCCAAAATTCATTAAATCTCTTTTTGAACAATCTTTAACTTTTACTTGGTTTGAAATGTTTTAATAAGTTCCCATTTGAAAAAGTTCTTATAACTTGATTATTGTTGCAGCTTCCCTTGCAATGTTTCTTCCGATCAGCACGCTACCGTTAACTTTTACTCTAAAGACGCAACTTTAAATTTTAGCTCTCGCTGTTTACTTGAAATTTACTCTCCATATGAATTGTGTTGACTTAACCTTTAAATGGGTTTAGGGCATCGTCCTTAGGAAAAATGTAAATTCTGAGGAAATTCGGCAACCCAAAACACTCTTTATTCAACCATAGGTGAAGATAGGTTCAGTAGTCATTGACAACTCAGTCTTTCAACTGCTTATTAATATATGAAATAATTTTATATAGCTTCATGTAATGAAAAATTACTTTTTTAATTTGACAGATGTAAAATTTCTTGTCAGTATTCTTTTCAAATGAATAAGTTTGTTGTAAGTTGGTCTAATATTTGATCTTGTAACTGACAGTGCGAAGGCTCCACCAGTTTTGTGTATTATAGTCTGGACTCCCAATAAAATTGTTTGTTTAAGGAGGTGTGTTCATGTTTTGTACTGACCTCCCTGATAGAAAAGTGGTCAGTTATAATTCCAAGAAAGTAAATAAACATGTAATCATTATACAATTTTTGTTGTAATTTTATTATTTCATTGATCGAGTATTGGTGTTGGTTATTGGTAAAAGGGAAACATGAAAAGCAACTTCACAAAACAATTGTATTGAAACTAACAATAATTTTTAATCATGTAAATTTAGAAAACAGATAAACAAGGAAAACTTACAAAGTTTGTATTCATACATTAGATGTGGGATTATCAAACTAGAATTACAATTTAGTACAAATTGTACACATTACAGGAACTACTGCAGATGACTAAAGATCACATTGTACAGACAAACTTTGATTGGCCAAGTCTTGTAACTAGACAAACAACAGAAATAATAACTCTCAACTAAACTTCCAAACAATCAACATTGTTAAATACCTATCATAACTAAGAAGTGATTGCTAGTTTAACAAAATATAGAATCGCTAGATATTTAATTAATGTACATTTTATATTTACAATAGTTTATTAGAACATTGAACACTATTAATATTTACAACTAATTTAACTTAAAACTAGTGAACAGACAAAACAGTTATTAAAGATATACATAACTACCTATTTCAGGAAGAAAATAAAATCCAATTCTTAATTTTTTAAGACGTACTAAAAGGAAATGCAGCGGTTTATTTTCAGAAAACTCCTAATTTACTTATGTAACACTTATACAGTCCAGTGACAAAGCAATATTCCACTAATGAACAATTTTACAGGTTTACAAAACTGAAAAAATAAATTTAAGTCATATTCAACTTGGATAACTTAAAATAAATTTAATCTTTGATTACAATACCTTTCCATGAACAAAAGAACTAAATTTTTAGGAGTAAAAATTGTTTTGGATAAAAGGTAAAATTTTTTTGATGTTTGCTATGACATTTTGCAGAGTAATGAACCAATATAAAATAGAAAAAAAGGTTCTCATAGAGCTGCAATTTTCTTTGAAGATTTTTTTATGTGTGAGTTAATAAGAGAGTCAACAATGTTTTTGAGTGTATTAAGATTTAATAAATAAATTATATCCAGTGAAATAATAATCGGTACTACAGGCGAATCTCGCTAGCTCGAAATTCCATGGTACAATTTTTGTCTTCAAGTTTCATACAGTGTGACTTTATTAGGTATAGTTTAAGTTACATTTGTAACTCTAAATTAAATTTGACAAATAGAGGTGATTTAATCTAAACATGAGAAAAAGAAGTAAACCAAATGAAAATTTGAGTTATAAATGTAAAGAATTGTGACACTGGACAGGATATGACTCATTAAAAAATCATACAACATTCGGCCTGTAACAGTTTCAGTTTATAGAGATCTCTTGGGAAACTTAGTTTTATAAATGGGTAAACTCCGTCTTGTGGAGAAAAGTGCAAGTAGAATTCGTCAACTAGTGAAATTCGGGTTGTTGCGGAAAATTTGGTGTCTCAACTAATACAGGGAGAAATATAACCGTAAAGTTATTTTGAACTTAGTACGGTTATATTTTAGAATCGGATAGGTTTTTGAAAGGGGATTGAAAATAATTTAAAAAATCAAAGATTTCGAGTTGTTGAGAGTCGGCTGCACTTGTCTTAAGAAAAAAATTACATTTTTAACAATCTTAACTATATTACATTAAAGCTTCTTTCTCGTGATGCAAATAATCAATCATCCACCAATTGATTTCAGGAAAGAACAATTTTGTGATGCCACTTTCCGTTAGTAAGCTCTAGCAAATGTGGGAAATGGGGCCTGGTGTTAACAGCCACCTTATTTCCCATGTAAGTGACAAGAGATCCCTTTTCGTATGCATAATAAAGGTTACTAAATGGATTATTTTAAAATATTTTTCAGATTCTTATTGCTTAAGTAAATGAAGAAACCTGTACAGACAAATTTGAGAACAGTATTCAATGAAAACCTAATAATCAATATTTTTTACCTGATTTGTCTAAAATACCTGTACTGACAATTTTACTTCACCAACAAGAGGTCCCGTTTCACTTTCCACATCACAAAAATAAACCATTTAAAAAGTTAATGAAAACATTGATTTTAATTCATAAAAATTATAAAGATATTCACTAATTTTTTACATACAATAAGTCAACATGATTTCATCCTCTCATTTGTAATCAAATACGATATCTAGAGAGATTTTGAAGCAAAAAAATAAGAAAAACGTAGGTAGAACACCTCTAAACATGTTCATTGTTATTGTTCACAATTACTTTATTAGGCACAATCTCACAATAAATGCAATGGTTTAGTGTGGGCTCAACCACAGACAGGGACTGAGGAACTTCATTCTGTGTAGGGCAAGTTTCCCTGTACCTTCTGGGCCTCAGTTTTTGTATGGGCAGCAGCTCACACGATGGGTGTTCTAGGAAGAAGCCCTTACTCAGTGGCTCCAATTTTTTTAACACTTTAGGTTTAACATTTATGTTTGAATTTCTTGTAGGGAACTTGTTAAAAGAATATAACCATTTTTATATCCTTCCCTCTTGTTTTTACTATTCACTTATAGACCCAAAAATGTGACTCACAAATGATTTCTAGAATTTGCTAAAAATTGATCGCTATACAGTAAGTAGTAACTATCTGACTCTAACACAATAACTGTAAAAACATGAGTTAAAGTGACAAACTGAGTAAAAATCTCTTTTCCACGACGAAGAGATCACCATAACAAAAATGCTAGACACAAATGAGAGGATGAACTCACTCTTTTATCACAAACAAAATACGCACGAATAGGAAAGCCGAGGATGTCCCTACAGGTATTGACATTCTAGAGGGAGCCGAGCAGGGCCCGGGAGCTGTACACGAGGGTATATACAGGGTGTGTCGGCGACGCGGGTCACACCCGCCGCACGAACAGGTACTCGGAGAACTGCTGGCCCTCGACCCCGCCGCCGTTGCTCGCCGCCACCTTGAACCCCGCGTTCAGCAGCCTGGTGATCGCCTGTGACAGATACATCTCTTGTTATGACAATTAATCAATATTTTTTAATTATTCAAAAAAATATTCTCTGATAAAATATTTTCTTACATTTTAGCTTAGGAGTAGTTTGGGTTGAGCTGTTCAGGCTATATTAAGGTTGTGCAGGCGCTGCACTGGTTAGGGACAAACTATTCTGCTGTAGGCAGCATAGCGGTCTAATATCTTTTCCTTATTTTTCTGAAATATTTATCAGTGTGCAAGATTGGGATGTGTTGTATAAATGTTGCAGTAGTATTCTTTTATTGAATGTAGATTGCCTAATAAATTATGCAGGTGCTTCAACATTTGTTCGCGCATCATTCTAGGAAAGTTTAAAAGATAAAAATTAAATTTTTTGGCATATTTTTTATTCTCTGGTTATAAAAATGTCAAATTTTTAAAGCTTTAACACTATTCGTACAGAAGTATATCTACAATGATTCAAGAAAAATGTAATTTTTTGTTCTATTTTCGCACTTTTCACGTCTTTAGCTCCCAAAGTTTTCATCCAAAAAAATGTATTTTTTTATAATTCGGCTTTATCTTATTATAACTAACATAAAAATAGAAAAAAGTGTCATAAAAATTAATGACTGCATCACCTTAAAGGGGCTTGGTTCCTGGTTGAAATTTAAAAGCCTTTGGTTATCGACATCATTTTGTTAATTTGCCTTTTGAGCTGCTTACATATTACCAGTATAAATGCAATGGTAAGACTTACATACTAATGCTTCAATCTACACAGATACCAAAAACACCAATCGGTCAAATTCACATATGCATATTTGATAAAAATCCTATAAAGCCATAAATTCAATTAAACCAGTCAGAGCTTATCATCAGGAAGGGGGGTGTGAGGGGAGTTCTCAGCATGCACTCGCTTTGCCAGAGTGCGAAGGTCAGCTACATTTGGGGTACTCCTCTATTATCCGCAAGCTATACTGCAAAATCATCACTGCATTATTTGCTTTTATTCTTGAACGTTTATTACGAATAAATATTGTGTGTGATGACATTTCCTTTTTCTATTGTAAGAGTTACCAAATGTTGGTACTCATATCTTTGATTTAATTCTTGACTTTATTCATTTGCTTAGTGACATAGTCAATAATCTGTATGAGATTTTTATTCAGACAAATGAAAGATTTGCGTTAGCCTTTACCTGGACGCTGTTGAGCTTGCAGTAGCCGTTGAGGGGGAACCGGATGACGTGCCGCGTGTCCACTTGGTTCCAGGCGACACTCGACCGCGCGTCCAGGAGCGCTTGGTTCGTCTCAGGGAACACCTGTACAGACGATCAACGATCCGTTAAAGAGTGTTTGGATCAACATTTTGACTGGAGTCGACTCTTGCTAACTCGAAATACAACGGGAATATGACTTTTCTTCTAGTTACGTATTAACATAATGTTTACTTTAGAATATTTTTATATCTTTGTAAAATAAAAAATCGTAATTTTCTTTTTTATTAAGTTTTATTTTAACACAGCACTGTACTGTATGAAAAAAAAAATTGTCTTAATTATGAAAATGTGCCTAAGCATCATCTCTAAAGATGATGCTGTCAATGATTTGTATAAATTTGTATGACAATAAAGAATATTTGGATTTGAATTTGAGGTTGACTTAGACATAGTTTGAGACTTACAGAGGTCCGTTGAGTAAACTTCGAGATATAGAGATGAACTTCGACTATAGAAGAAAAGTCCAAGTTTATTTCTTTGAGTTATCTACTGAAGTTCGAATCATGGGCAGATCTTCGGGGGTGCCAGCTCACCTAACGTTTAAAGTATTGTATGCTCAAACTCAAAAATCGAATGTGCTATTTAAATGGTCCTTTTTAATCCCTATTAATTTTGTTTAACAACAAGCCCTTTGTAATTTTTGCAATACGTCAATCAAAGTTATGTTGAATATATCATCCCCCCCTTCACTGCTAAGAAAGCCACCAAATATCAGGGGGTGCAAGGCACCCCCTGTCACACCCAGAAATCCGGCCATACTTCGAATTATTGAGGGGATTTTATGTTGCTTCAACTTACAGACGTAAAGTATTACTGGAAAATTTTTTTGAGTTATGCATAGTTTTTACCTCCACTTAGTCAGGATTTTTTTTGTAAGTTATTTAAACTAAAACAAAAAAAAATATATATATATATATATATATATATATATATAGGTAAATTGAAAATTTTATTTGATTTATCTACTGAAATTCGATGTGATTTTCTTGTTTCTTTGACTTACAGGAAAAATATAACCTTAACTACCTAAGGTGTTCTAAGGTGTACCTAAGGTAACCTTAACTAATTTAGGTGTACCTAAGGTGTCTGAAAATTTGATTTGATTTATCTAAAATTCGAGATGATTTTCTTGTTTCTTTGACTTACAAGGGTAAAGTATAACCTTAAAATTATTTCAAGTAAAACCATGGCCATAGTTTCTATTCTGACTTAGACGGATTTTTCTCAAGGATTAAAAATAATTCGAGCTATCAAGGATTTTGAGATACTGAGGTTCTGGTTATCAAGAGTCCAGTTGTCGAGAGTTAACTGTACCAAAATCATGGCCTAATTAAATAAATAAATAAAAAATTATAAACTAAAAAAAAACTTACCTCGTCCAGCAGCCCGCGCTCGCCACTCAACATGATCCGCTCGCCCAGGTCGGGGCTGACGTGGAGCGCCACACACTCGTAGCTGCCCTCCCCCCGCCCCAGGCCCCGCTCCACCCCCACCCCCCGCTCCTCCCCGTTCCCCTGTGGCGCCCCGCACGTCCTCGGGCTCTTCAGGCGATCCTTCTTCAGCTGCTCCAGCTGTCTGCACATGGCTGCCAACATGAGACGATGGTTAGTCAGAGAATTTGGTTTAAAAAATCAGGGTTAATGTCCAGCAGACCTGTTGGTAGGTAACTTTTATGGTAGGTAACTGTCAATGTTACCTGCCGCTAAATTTAGATTACTTTAATTCGTGGGTACCTGGGGTAGGTACCTACAGTAATTGTTACCACCTGTAAAAGTTACCTACCAACAGGAATCCTGTCTCATCCTTCTGTTTTGCTTAAAATAAATATAAATCTTTTTGGGACCAATTTTGAATCTTATGAATTGACGACAGAGGTATCAGAAACCACAGTCAGATATTTTTATCAGTATGACAAATGTACCTGATGTATTTTCATTATATCATGGGTCTTAATTTTTAGAGCTTGGTGAAGAAAATCTATCAAATGAGTTATTTGTATTCTCACTGTCACAATGCTGATTGGCGCTTTCACACCCCACTAAATTTTGTGAAGTGAAATATTCTCTTTCTTTTTGACCTACTGAAATTTCTAATGGCACAAATGTCTCAAGACTAGTGGGAAGGGATCCTTACGGAGAGCGGCCTGGTGTAGAGGTAGAACATGGGACTTCAGCTCCCAGGGCCCTGGGTCTGAATCCCGCCAATCACCAATGGCAAATATGCTATGTGATGGCAAATCAGGCTTTTTGCTAGAAAGAAAAAAAAGGATACTTACGGGCGATGTCGAAGTACTTGGCCTCCTCCAGCAGCAGGTCGAGGTCGGCGAAGTTCTCGGGGATGAGCAGCCGGGAGTTGCGCATGAAGTTGAGGATGTGGCGGAACATGCCGCCGTCGCGGTCGATGAAGTAGTGCTGCTTCAGCGAGTCGAGCACGATCGGGATACTGCCGTTGAACAGCTTGGCCAGCCGGGAGTCCGGGTACCTGCGGGACAACGTTACAGTTGAGTGTAAGGAGTCCGGGTATCTGTGAAACAACATTACTGTTGAGGGTAAAAATCTCACACCGTTGGACAGCTTGGCTAGCCGAGAAAAAACATTATTGTTGAGGGTGAAAAGTTCAAAGTGGAAAAAATATTGTAAATTGTTACACAAATATGGTCAAAAATATTGAAAAATACCAATATTTTTAAATGATTTGGAGGCAAAAGCCTTTACCATTGTTGAACCCAACCAAAAACTGCAGTTCAAAACTATCAGTTATTTTGGTTGTTCATCAATTCACGAAATAACAATCCATCAATCATAGCAGACGATTATAGCAAAGCTTTGCTCGAATTTTATTTAATATGCTACAATATTTCTGTTGGAGCTCGGGCGCAAAGGTGACGATTAAAAATATTTCATCTAAGAAAGTTTTAAATATTTACATCTACCAAACAATAATGTTGGCGAGTTCCAGGTCTGTACAAGACACTAACCATTTCACATTCATGATATCAGAAGAAAAACAGACTACCACCGACAACCTCTTCACTCTTCAACGAAGAAGAGCCCTCATATGCAGGAGCTAAATTGTTCAATGTCCTCCCTGACAGGAAAAAAACATTCAACCAAAAATACTAAAATGCCACTTGAAAAATTAGCTAGGTGAATTCAAAGACCTTCTTATACTGTAAAAGAATTTTTAGAGTGGAAGGACAAAACAATTTATGGACTGAGACCTACCTATTCATCTAAATTACATTTTTTAGGCAACCTTGATGATTGTAGCTTTAAAATTTATTTCTATATTACGTTATAAGGCAGTCGTTTATTAACTGAAGTTGTCCGCAATAAAAATGTTTGCTGATACAACTCCAAGTGACCCGTGGTCCGAGTGTGCGTGGCAGTAGTGGCACTAGAGCCACTGTCGGGCGGGGAGCGGTCGCCGAGGCTGCGGCGGCGTGGGTGCGGACATCAACAATGGCGAATATATCACGGAGATGAATCAGCGCCCACGACGCCGACCACGCGCTAGCCTCCAGCCTCAGCCTCCAGCCTCTAGCCTCCAGCGGGGCGCCGCGGGCGTCGCGGCGGCGGACTGGACATGCAACAGTCCGCTGTCTTCAGACGACGACACACTATCACACATTTCCCCGAACGAGACATCACAAAACACATCACACAGGACAAAAGGGAGGTGATGGTGTGATAGTGTGTCAGGGGTCCGCGCATCACACAAGACATCACACCACACATCGTCGCGAGCGCTCTGGAGGCGGTTTTTTGGCGAAAGATCAAAGAAATGTCTGGTACGGTGTCTTGTATGATGTGTGATAGTGTGTCAGGGTCTACTCTGCCCCGAACGTCGCTCCGTACACCGTCGCGTTACCGCGCTCGGAGGAATGTGTGATCCGATGTCTTGTTCGGGGGAATGTGTGGAGCGAAAAATTTATCTCCCTGCGCGGTGTGATGTGTGGTGTGATGTCTTGTTCGGGGAAATGTGTAATAGTGTGTCACCGCCTTTCCCCTTACCACCTTCACGCAGTTTCGCACTCGACTCAAACTGGACTCAACACCGTTGTCTAGAGTTTCCGTATGCCCCTGGTCAAAAAGAGGACACATGCCAGTGTAGAATTGACAAATGACAAAACAACAAATCTTTATTTTGATTGATTGGCCATTTGAAATAACCATTTGTAGCCAGCCAAACCTTCCTTCCTCATTCCCGATCCTCAAAAAGCCCTTTAAGTTAAACAAGACATTTTTAAACGTAATTTTAAATACCAATAACTCGGACTGCTTGGACCCAATAAAGCGAAGAAATTAACAGTCCATAACTCAAAGAGCTTATAATAATGAGCGAATGGAGATGGGCAATATAATTAGGAGAGTTTATAGACCGGTCGTGTTTGATAATTAAATATGAAATGCGGTAATGGGCTTGTTGGCGGTTGGCGGGAAGGCGCTCAGCGGGCGAGCGTGTTACTGTCTAGTGGCACTGCCGTTCGTCAACTCGACTGTCGTTACTTAACTGGAAATTACTGCTTGGCGGAATCTATATATTAATACGCGAGGTGTTTTCTTTTCGGAGTCATAACTTGGTGACGGGTGGATTTTTTAACACTTCAATCACCATAGTTTCTGAAGAACTTGTTCATTGTTCGCCTCTTGAATTGATACAGTTATAATCAAAAAAGGTTAGGCCTACATACCTTGAAACTGTCTTAAATTCACTGTCGAAATATTAAAGGTTTACTCGAGTTTCAGCATTTTCTTTGGGCCATTTTCAAAATCTTCTATAAAGAACATATACTAGTCGTCAATGGTTTAAAAGAGTTAAAAATACATACATTTAGATTTAGAATATTACACAAAATACACGGACACACGCGACACTACACGCGTACGATACGAGATCCAGACTGAAGACAACTCTACGTTCTCGTAGGGTACAGGGTTGTTGGATTGCATCTCATTTTCACTAGATCCTAGAATGTGCTTCAAAATGAAATTGACCTATGTTTAAAATACGATTGTACTGTATTTGGAGGAATGGGACTTGGGTGGAGTCTGGAGTCTTCAGTCTGGAACTCGTATCGTACCTACCGGTAATGTTTCGCGTGTGTCCGTGTTTTGTGTAATATTCTAAATGTATTCTTATCTATTTTAAACTATTGACGACTAATATAAGTTCTTAAGCCGCGTTTACACCAGAGTTGACAACAAAATGTTCACAACTTTTGCCTCAAACATTTGTTGACCTCAGATGTTGGTGACAAAAGTTTGCAACATTATGTAGACTACTCTAAAGTCTTACCAGCCGCGTTTACACCGGAGTTCACAACACTTGTTGTCGATAAATGTTGGCAACAAATCAAAGAACGCAAGTTTTTTGTTGTCAACATTTCGATGTTGGCGACAGTTTTCCCGTGTTTGCGACAGAAATTATGATTTCCACAAAATGTCGGTAAAGATCAAAGGATGTTGTGAACATGTGGTCACACCAAATTCGTTGCAATACCTCTTGTTCACAACATTTTGTCACCGCTACCCTCGTTCCGCCATCACTACTACCACCACCATGATGTAAAAAAAAATATATGTATATTTATATAAAACTGCCTAATCAAAAATAAATCCATATAAAAAAACACAGAGATGACCATGACAGGAAGTGATCAAATCATGGATGATATCAGACGACATCGGCTAATGATTGCTAAAATAGACCCATTTAATTTTCATATGTTGACAACACTTAAAAAGAAAATTTGTATCCGTTAAAATGAGTAAAAGTCTAGCAATTTCAAGTTTTAATAACGATTCATTCAATATCATCTATAATTCTTCCTAATAAAATCACAAAAATGGGAATGAGATTACTTTTAAAAGGGAGCGGGAATACGCGTCCTGCAGACAGCGATGTGATGGTGGTGCCATATCACACCACCATATCACATCGCCATATCACCATATCGGTTTGGGATGTGATATGGCTGTCAGACCGGATCTGGAATTTTACCCTCAAACTCCATGAAAAATCCCCGCTTCTACCCGGTATGACGGCAATAATCCTCGCAAAACCTTCAAAATACCAAAAACAGGATAAATTCCCGAAAAAAAATCACCGCAAGTGTTTCAAAATACTCAACAAGCGGCAGTCTCCTGTTAGAAAAAAAGTTATTACAATTGTTGTTCTCTTGCTATATAAAAACAATTATACTAACTTTTAGAGATGTTGTGTTTTGGTTTTAGTATACCTAATATAATCCCGGCCTTACCCGTTTTAATTTACTGAGAGTGCTGAGTAAATCCCCACTGCCCAAGTCTAAATTCCCCAGTTTAACCGGGGTATTTTTAAATCCTCGCAAAATACCCGAACACCAAGCGGTTCTGGCACTGCCTATTATTTCATTTTTATTCAGCAGGTTGACACCAATAGAACAGTAGGACCTTACCAAACACATTACTAACAACTTTAATGATTGAAGAAAATCAAATAGCTGTAATTACAGTATAATTTGGTTATTGGTCTAAAATCCTCGGCTTTACCCAGTTTTTTCATAATTCATGTTTGTTTAAACCCCCCAAACCCAAGTTTGAAATCCCCGGTATTCCTTAACCCCTTGTAAAATCCCCGAAGGGTCAAAAAATACCCGCAAACCGGGTAAATACCCGGTTTCTTTCAACACTGGTGGTGCGTGATGTAGACAAGTCTCTCAACCTTAACACAGAAAATAATTTGTTTAGAAGCAAGGGTGGAAAACATGGGTTGTTTCTTTTATAATAATGACTAAGTAATATTTTAATATTCCGGCATTGTAAATAAAAAATATTCGGAACATTTTCGAGTTTTATTGCAATAAATTCAAAAATGAAATTGTTGGCGTCAAGAGGGCGCCGGTAACAACATAAGGGGAGGGCGCAGTGGGACACGTCCCCCTGTGCCCCCGGGCCAGCACGGGCCTGCATTCCACTATGTCCGCTCATACGAAACTTGGCTCTGTTGCAAACTTTTGTCACCAACACCTGAAGTCAACAAATGTTCGAAACAAAAGTTGTGAACATTTTGTTGTCAACACCGGTGTAAACGCTGATTTTGATTTGTTGCCAACATTTGTCGACAACAAGTGTTGTGAACTCCGGTGTAAACGCGGCTTTATAGAAGATTTTGAAGACGGCATAAAGAAAATGCTTAAACTCGAGTAAATCTGCAATATTTCGTCAGTGAGTTGAAGACGGTTTTCAGGTGTATAACCTTTTTTTATTTCTGAAGAAGTTTTTCAAGGAAATAAAGAAACCACGCACAGAGCAGGCACCAGCTTCGCCTCGTCTGGCCTCGTATTCCCGCCGCATCCCACACGCACGGTTCTGCATCAGCCGGCGACAGATCTGGCAAATTCCCCGGGACATGTTTCAATCCCGCGCCGCCGCTCGCCATGGATGTCACGTAGTGATGGAACTATCCGATAGAAACAAACGATTCATCCGGTTGTTGCGCGCCAACCGATTCATCCGATAGTTGCTTTAATTTTCATCCGGATGAACCGTCCATTCATTCGCATTGGAATCATCTGAACGGCATTATCCATCTATCTGAAAATCATCCGTTCCATCTTTTCATTCATCTGTTAAACAATTAATTCGTCCCGTATTTTCTTTCGTTTGAAAACTACGAGTTAGTTATTTAATTTCTTAAACTGTTCTTTAATGAAAGGTGAGAAAATCCGATAGGTTGATCTTTCCCTTATTTAATTACTTTAACATAAATTCAAAATGATTAAGGTATAAGACAAATTATTTATTCATCCATTTGCAGGTGAATCATCTGCTCAGCGGGTCGACAGTATCCTATACTCTTATACGAGCAATGTTATCTTGTGTGCGTGCTTGCTTGCTTACTTAGCACAACGATCTCAAAAACGGCTCCGAGGATTTCCTTCAAAGTCTGTAAATAAGTAATTTATGCTTAAAAAACGTCTTTTATGCAGATTACTTGGGCAGAGAAAATCCAATAACATAATAAATTGAATTTTAAAGTTGCAAAATTTTAACATTGGCCTTATGGGTTGCCGTGATAGCAACGAAGTACCTGGTGGACCGAGGCTTGCTCGGTGTTATTTCATGTTTACCAGTTCATCCAGTTTCTATAAAATATTTCAATGTCATAAAATTGATAAATAGAAACCTTTTTTATTGCTCCATGGATTCTTCATCCCATTTGCTGTATTTTCCCTTGATGGCTGTAGATTCCAAACAGCTGTTATGATAACTTCATTTGTTTACACTTTCCTTGTTTATTTTCGTTGCTATCACGGCAACCCATAAGGCTAATGTTAAAATTTTACAACTTTAAAATTTGATTTATTACGTTTTTAGATTTTCTCTGGCCAAGTAATCTGCATAAAAGACGTTTTTGAGTCATGAATTACTTATTACTAGACTTTGAAGGAAATCCTCGGACCCGTTTTTGAGATAAATGTGCAAGCAAGCAAGCAAGCATACATACAAGATAACATTGCTCATATAAGAGTATAGGAAATAAACAATGAAAGTGTAAACAAATGAAGTAATAATAACAGATGTTTGGAATCTGCAGCCATCAAGGAAAAATACAGCAAGTGGGATGAAGAGTCCATGGAGCAATAAAAAATTATCCATTTATGAATTTTATGACACTGAAATATTTTATATAGGCCTAGTAACTGGATGACATGAAATAACCCCGAGCTTTGCTCGGTCTACCAGGTACTCTATTTTATCCAAATAGATACGCCCCAAGACCAATGAAAACTATCCACCTGATTCAGGCTCACGAACAGATGGTTTCCTCCATTCACTAGTAGGATAGTTCTATACCCACCACACAGGAAAAATATCGGATAAATCATCAATCTGAAAACTGTCGGATGAAAGAATTACCATCGGATGAACTATCGGATGGTTGAAATCAGTCGTTTGTCCCATCACTACCGCTCGCCATGGATGTCACGCTTTGCCCGTCCTTGTCGCGGCTTCTGCGAACGCCATCTGCCGAGGATGTGGAGCAATAACACTTTATCCGGCGAACGTCCACATAACTCGAGGAGATCTACAATGGCTCTGGTCTTTACAGTCTGTGATTGCGTAAACTGTCCCTTCCGGATCGGTCGCGATCGTGCTGTATTTGGCGAGAAATGGGACTTGTGGCATTACGGGCGGATTTACAGGAGTCGAGTTGGTCAGCGAGCAAGTCGGGCGAGTTGCTTCTTGCCCTTTTTACTCAACCGACGTAATTATTGTGATCAGATCAGTTAAACACCCCCGTTGCAGCAGACCTGCATACTAACCGAATTTCAAATGCAAAACAACATATTTCAATCAAACATAGCAAGATTTGACATGTTTTGGTAAGCTCCATAAGAATAACATGGGGAATGAGTATGCAGGTTTGCTGCTACAGGTATAGGCCTATTAAAACTGGGTGGTTTTAATTCAATATTTAGTAGATCTGAACTAGAAGAAGCTATTTACCAAGTTTTAACAAGATATGTTGAGAAATAACCGAGATATAGAATTTTACTTATTTCCCATAAGGTTAACATTGGGACAACGTACTGTGTTTACCACTTTCAATATCTCGGTAACCAATGGACATAGAGCAGTGATTCAAAATACTAAATTGTTTGTTTTTTTTTAGCTGAATTCAATGGTGCCCACAAAAATTCGATAAATTTTATTTTTCTATGTAAAAAACTCAAAAACCCCATTTTTGGGGGGTTTATTCCCCTTTACCCCCCTTTCCGGTGGTCCGATCGGGCTGGTTCACGAACTCGTCCAATTGATTACCACTTTACATGTCTGTACCAAATTTCATAAAGATCGGACCATTTTTGCGGCCGCTATCGTGCTAACATACACACACACACACACACACACACACACACACACACACACACACACACACACACACACACACACATATATATATATATATATATATATATAAATTCGAACGATTGGTGTTTTTTGCTTCTGGGGACCCCAAAATGAAAAGTTAACATGGTCTCGGACTTAGGTCTTACCATGAGTACTACCGTAATAGCTTATTCCTTTAAGGAAATTCGCTAAAAGTGGGCGAGTGAAACAAATAACCTACTCGACCGCTAACTCGCCCAGTTTGACTCGCCCGTCTCACTCACCCGCCAACTTGACCCGTGTAAATCCGCCTTACGTTCTCGTAGGTTACAGGGCCGTTGGATTACACCTCATTCGAACTTCATCCTAGAGTAGAGCGCACGAAATAGGGCAGGCGGCAAAAACTGTAAGCTATAAAAATGCCTCCTATACCTCAGCTGGAATGACTAAATGAAATATTTTTGTTGATCTGTCTAAACTTCGTTTACGTTTTCCGGGACCCTTCACGTGTAAATTTACGTTTACTTTAACATATGATCATATAGTTGATCGACTACCCATCAAATAATAAACAATAGTTCCGCTAGCAGCGCCCTCACACCCGCCGGACCCGCCCTATTTTGTGCCCGCCACTATAGAATATCCTTGAAAATGAAACTGTCCTAGGAAAGTTGAACATAGGTTTAAAAAGCGATGTACTGTATTTGGCGAGGACTGGGACTTGTGGAATTAGGTTCTCGTAGGTTACAGGGTCGTTGGATTGCACCTCATCTGAACTATATTCTACAATATCATCGGAAATAAAATTTTCCTATGTTTAAAATACTAAAATACTTTTGACAAAATAGAACAACATACCGGTTAGGTACCAATTCATCAATTAACTTTAAAAATCCTTATTTATTATCAATAAAAAAGATTAAAATTAAAACATAACAAACGCAAAGGCAAATTTCTCACATTGGTGTTATCCTAAATAATTCACAAGTTCTCCCCTATATAGAGAGCAGTAGCTGACACCCATCTCATAGAACGTACACCTAATGAGGCAATACTGTCGCTATTTCATTGTGGAACATCAACAAAGCAGAGAACACATTAAAAGCGTCTCACTGAAAAAAATCAACGTTGTTTAAACTAGCTATCAGACGCGTCAAACGCACCCGCGTCTCCCGTCAAAGAACACGCAAAACAAAGGGGAAAGTCGCTCCTTATTGACGGCTTTAATTAACTTAAACACTGAGGAAGAGGTAAAGGATATACTCGGGGAGTTTGTAAAACAATACGAGCGGTGGACTCGCGCTAAACAGGCTTGTAGGCTTGTGGTCAGCGATTCCTTTGTACTCCTGACTTGTACTCGTCTTCCAACTATACAGGGAAACCTTGTATTGGTCGGTTACCCTCGTGTTCTTGCCCGAACACTGCTCGCTGGCTGGTCGAGTTCAGCCCGACTTTACAAAACCCCTTTCAGCTAGAGTTTAAGGAATCGCTCTACTCAAGAGAAACTACGTATTTCCATAATCCATGGTACAGTAATTCTGTTGCTCTACCGTAATCGGATAGTCCGGGATTCGGATAATTTGGGTTTGGCTATACCTAATAAAAGGTGCACTACATTTCAATGGTGTTTTTTGTTTATGGATACTGACATATGTCTACCAATATTCCAGTTATCCCTGTTTAAACCTTTGTGAAATAATGGAATTAGCTAGAGGAAATTTATTTAACAAAACCTGTTTTTCCGGGTTTACTGATGTTTATATTCTTTTATTGTACGGGAATGATAAATAATAAATTATTTCCTTTTTCATTAGAAAAACCTCCATATTTCAAGATTTCAAAAAACTTGATTTTCATATGCATACTTTACTATCTGGCTAAAATGCTCTGAGCAATAAAATCAGAAAATAACATAATATTTCCATAACATAAGAAAATTACAAATCTCTATATATTAAAAATATGTTTATATAAATGCAACTAAAAATGTTCTATCCATCGTTATACATGTATAAGAGGTACATTTGTTTTTAACAGTTTTATGGCTTTGTATTGTTTGTATTTTTCATTGTAGTGAGTTACTTATGGACCTATGGATAAATAAATGTATTCATTCACACACTCAAATATATTTAAGAAAATAAAAAATATTATTTGGATATTAACATTTTTCAACGAGCAAAAGTACAATTTTCATAACACTGTGATCTGGTCCATAACACTGTTTTCATTACTCGTTAAATACTGACATGAAAAAATTGCAAGCAATGCATCCTGTGCTAAAACTTGAAAAATATTGTGAACGACAATTTTTTGTTCCTGGAATTTGAAATAGTTTGAGAGTTATCAACACATATAGGGACATTTCTCTAGAATTTCAAAAACCTCCTTGACGAAAGCTATTTATGGAACATTTTTTAAACCCACTAAAAGCACATTTAGAGAATAATAGATATAATTTGATACCTAAAAAGGCGAAGAACGTCGATAAATTCTTTTAATAACGCACTCCGATATTAGTTTCTTTAAACGGAGACTATATTTTTTTAACTAAACATAAAACCAGTGACCTCTGAAAATGAATATAAGTTAAATCTCTCATCAAATTTTAGTTATACCAAAAAATTAATACAAGTTTCAGTTTAAAATTCAATTATAAAACGCACCACATGATTTACAAGCATTCAACCGTCCAGCGAATTTCTCTCGACTGAAACTCAAATTCTACCACAAAACAAGCGTTTGGCCGGGCGTTCACCGCTCCCCCCGAGAGAGAACTGTGTCCACACACGCCGCCGGGGGCGCGTGTAATAGTTGGACAACTAGTTGAGCGCCGACAATGGCGCCGTAGTTTGTGCCAAATTGTGTTTATTTAGCTGAATAGGCGGCAACAAAGCGGTTGTTTATTAGTTTGAGGTGCATTATGCACCTGTCTATCCGCTGCAGTTGCACGTTGCAACGTTGCAACAGCGCTGGCGGCGACTGACGCTGACTGCATGACTGCGCCGCCCCGGGTGCCTACGTCAGCGGGGTGTGTTTCTGATGTTACAGTGCAGGTGGTATAATTAATTAAGTTTTCAGGGTGGAAATTTAATGTTTTTGCATTTATAAAACGTTTTGTGTGTTTTCTGTGATGGAAGAATAAGAAAGAAAATAGCTAGTTTATGTGTTGCGTGTACTATCTGATATGGTAGAAGGAGAGTAGTCAGTAACAAGTACAGTACACCTCGGATTATCTGGATTAATGTGGCGGAACACCGATCCGGATAACAAAAAATCCGGATAATCCGAGGTCGTTACAATATTGCCTATATAGCGATCGCGTACCTTAGCCCCTACTAATTTGATGCTGCAAACGATATATCAAGACTATACAACATGTTAATCTTTCAAATTTTAGGGGTTTAATTTTGAAACAAATTTAAGAACTAAACATTATTAATCATACGAATATAATGTTAACTTTTACCGTACTCATACGGCTTAGGTTTGGAATAAAACGCCAGATTAAAATATTTAATGTATTAAGGTTTAAATAATCATAACTCAAAACTGAAATAATCATGACGAAACTTAAATTAACTCAAAACCTATATCAGTAACTCTTCTTAAGAAATAATATAACACATCAAATGACAGCAATAAACACTCGCAAAATTGCTGTAGGCTACGCCTTTGTTGATTGCGCCCCAAGTAGAAATCCAGAAAACTACGTTCACGAAAATCCTGTAATGTACTGATTAGGCAATGCGGTTCCTTCAATTATTGTGATTCCAAATGCCCACAGAAATTTTTACTTTTAGGAAGCGCATTTCACCCGTAAACTCGCTAAAATCATGTTTTTGCGTAATTTAAATTTTTAATTTCTCGGTTGGACCGGTCCGGATAATCCGGGATCCGGATAATGTGGGGTCCGGATAATCCGAGGTGTACTGTAATTTTTCACTCCCAGTTTTGACTGAGCTTCGTTAAAAACTATATTCCTTACAGTTTAAAGATTATTAAAATATATTGTTTTCATATAAAGCCTTAAGGGCGGAGACAGACGGGGCGAATTTTATCGCCGCGGCGAAACTGCCGTTCGCCGTTCTGCCGTTTAAATCTACGCACTACGGGCGGGCGGTAGTTTCGCCACGGCGATAAAAATCGCCCCGTGTGTCTCCGACCTAACTACCCGTAATTTTTTAGAAAACCTTATGTTTGACACCCATCGACTCAATACTTTAATAAAAAGATCTCAGCGGGAAAATCCTGGGGAAAATATTAAATTTTCTAAAAAAAGTTGACCTGAGGGCACAAATAAAAGGGCTGAACACCTTATGCATTTGATTTTATATACAATTATTTTTTTCACTTTTTCCTAGAGAAACGGGCGCCATCAGCTAGTATATATATTAATAGTTAGTAAGAACTATTTCACCTAGTTTTCCAGCTTTAAAATATACAACAAAACTACATCCATCCTCCTAAATATCAAGGAGCGAATTTCAGAAGTTAAAATTATCTTAGGCGTAAAAGGTAGAGACGCCCTTTTGCCCTAGGGGCGAATTATTTATAAATGTTCTTAAAACATTTATAAATAATTTTTTCAAGAAATGTTTTGGTAAATGCATAAACGAAAGTTGGAAAATTGCTCCACATTTTATAAAAATAAAAACCGAGTCAGTGTGCAGTGCACGGCCGGGACGACACAAGGGCGCGGGCGGTGGGCGCCGACATCAAGTATGCAAGGGAGGTCGGCGCGAGTTGCGAGCGCCCCTGGCGGCGCCCCGGGGAGGCAAACACCGCTCTCTATTCATAAACACGACCGCGTTTTACTCCGAACCCAACTTTGTACTCTATTCAAAGTTATTTCTCGACCGTGAAATGTGTGTGGTTGTTTTAGCGAATTTCCCCTATAGGAAAGAAGCTATTACCGTAGGTCTCATGGTAAGACCTAAGCCCGAGATCATGATAACTTTTCATTTTAGGGCCACCAGAAGCAAAAACACCATTCGTTCGAATTTTTATCTATCTATCTATCTATCTATCTATCTACATATATATATATATATATATATATATATATATATATATATATATGTGTGTGTGTGTGTGTGTAGGTCTGTCAGCACGATAGCGACCGTAAATATGGTCCGATCTTAATGAAATTTGGACAGACATGTAAAGTGGTAATCGAATGGACGAGTTCGTGAACCAGCCCAATCGGACCACCGGAAGGGGGGGTAAAGGGGGATAAACACCCCCAAAAATGGGTTTTTTTGAGGTTTTTACATATAAAAATAAAATTTATCGAATCTTTGTTGGCACCATTGAATTCAGCTCAAAAAAACAAACAATTTAGTGTTTTGAATCATTGCTCTATGTCCATTGGTTACCGAGATATTGAAAGTGGTAAACACAGTGCGTTGTCCCAATGTTAACCTTATGGGGAATAAGTAAAACTCTATATCTCGCTTATTTCTCAACATATCTGGATAAAACTTGGTTTGTGGCTTCATCTAGATGATATCTAATGTATTTTAGTCTAAAATCCCCGAAATTTCAATTTTTGTGGCAGCAAACCTGCATATTCATTCCCCATGTTATCCTTATGGGAAATAAAAATATTCTATATCTTACTTATTTTTTAACATTTCTTGACAAAACTTGGTATATATGGCTTCTTCTAGTTAAGATCTACTAAATAATGAATTAAAACCAACCAGCTTTAACATACCTGTTGCAGCAAACCTGCATAATCATTCCCCATGTTATTCTTATGGAGATTACAAAACATGTAAAATCTCGCTAAGTTGGATTGAAATACCGTTTGTTGTGTTGCATCTGAAATTCGCTGAGTATGCAGGTCTGCTGCAACGGGGGTATTTACTAAATAGTTTCGGGGGTTTGAAAATTTCGAAGGTTACTTTTCAATTAATAAATTTGTGTAATATTTGTCTCCTCGGCAGGTTACAGCAAGCGGAACTGTCAATTATGTCTAGATATTAGGTCGTATATAAAAATACCTTTATTATGTATTTAAAGATCTGAATGTATGGTTGTTTAACTCTTTACTTACGTTTCTTGTGTTCACTTGGATCAAAGATTCGACAAGAATTACGTTACAATTAAAAACACAAAACATAACGACAATTGAATAGAATTCATGCATTAAGTTTGTCATGACATTTGTAGATACACAGTCCGCGAAACATTTATTTATTTAAATAAATATATGCGAAACAAAGATTACAAAGATGAAGAAAGATACAGGTGACAGCTACACGATTTAAACCTAAAAAAAACTATCTTTACAAAATAAGCAGTTAACAAAAAATATGAAGGCAAATCATCATTGTACAAAATAATATCTTAACTAACAAGTGGCAAGCTCAAGTAAAATTTAAGAATCATTTTGGTCACAAAAAATACAAACTACTTTCATGTTGTGACTCAAGCCGTTCGTACGCTAAATTCTAAAATAAAAATCTTTATAGGCAGACTGGGTCCTTTATTTGGCACGGACTGTAGTTCAATTTAACATCAATAATAATATAAGTAAATGCACATTTATTGTGCTGTACAATTTAAGTTTTTCTAAGGTTCCGTAGATACTTGCCCTTTAATCCCTGACTTTCCTCGCTTGGGCGTTTAGTCAACTTTGGAGTACCAATGACCCACTACAGTACACCTCGGATTATCCGGATTAATGTGGCGGAATCCGGATAACAAAAAATCCGGATAATCCGAGAGCGTTACAATATTGCCTATATAGCGATCGCGTACCTTAGCCCCTACTAATTTGATGCTGCAAACGATATATCAAGACTGTACAACATGTTAATATTTCAAATTTTAGGGGTTTAATTTTGAAACAAATTTAAGAACTAAACATTATTAATCATACGAATATAATGTTAAATTTTACCGTACTCATACGGCTTAGGTTTGGAATAAAACGCCAGATTAAAATATTTAATTTATTAAGGTTTAAATAATCATAACTCAAAACTGAAATAATCATTACGAAACTTAAATCAACTCAAAACCTATAACAGTAACTCTTCTTAAGAAATAATATAACACATTAAATGACAGCAATAAACACTCGCAAAATTGCTGTAGGCTACGCCTTTGTTGATTGCGCCCCAAGTAGAAATCCAGAAAACTACGTTCACGAAAATGCTGTAATGTACTGTTTAGGCAATGCGGTTCCTTCAATTATTGTGATTCCAAATGCCTACAGAAATTTTTACTTTTAGGAAGCGCATTTCACCCGTAAACTCACTAAAATCATGTTTTTGCGTAATTTAAATTTTTAATTTCTCGGATGGATCGGTCCGGATAATCCGGGATCCGGATAATGTGGGGTCCGGATAATCCGAGGTGTACTGTATTTCCATCCTACGTCAGCACTCGGGAATAAAAGTAAATAAAAATTTAGCCTAAAGAATTTTTATTATTTCATATGAAATCATTTTTATTATTTAAATAAACAATTACTCCGTCTCAACACGTTTCCAGCTCTTCTCCATACCTATCGTACCAATCCCAGGGAAGTTCCAATGCCTCCGGTCGTACCGCCGCCAGCGCGCTCGGCGGCTGTTGTTGGAAACTACCGCGCCTGAGGCCAGTGGCCTACGGCCAATGTAACAAACATTATCAGACCTGTTTGCCTCCCTCCGTGGGGCATTGTTTGCAGGTGATTGGACCCATTGTTGCCGCCGTTCGGTCGAACTCTGCATGAATATGTTCCATTCATGTTTGCTGGTGGTTAAAATCAATCCACTTGAAAAAATCAGAAATGTTTTCAGTCAGAAACGGAAAGTTGTAAACTTTCAAGGAACATTTTTGGACAAAGATTCAATGGGTTGGGAAGTAATTTGGACTTTTCTTATGGGTTTTTAATAACGCTGGTTTTCTAAGTTCGTAGCGAGCGACTTGTAAAACCGAAAGAGAGACTTGTGAGCAGTGTAAGAAATGTATATTTACAGTTAAAATGTAGCCGGACAAGAACGGAATTATCAATTTTACTAAAATCGCTTCAGTTTTAAATTTCATTTTAGCAGGTGCATTTCACTCGTAAACTCGCTAAAATCATGTTTTTGCCGTGATATTAATTTTTTCATTTCTCGGATGGACCGGTCCGGATCATCCGGGATCCGGATAATGTGGGGTCCGGATAATCCGAGGTGTACTGTATAACTGTCGGAGCAGTGCCTTTCGATCTAGTGACTGTCGATCCAGTGCCGTTCGATCTACTGCCTGTCGGAGCAGTGCCTTTCGATCTAGTGACTGTCGATGCAGTGCCTTTCGATCTACTGCCTGTCGGTGCAGTGCCGTTCGACGATAAAACTTTCAAAAGACGAAAATTTGATTACAATAATTTTAAAATAATCACGACTTCCCAAACTTAATACGGATGTATCTTCGAAAGGCACTGCATCGACAGTCACTAGATCGAAAGGCACTGCTCCGACAGGCAGTAGATCGAACGGCACTGGACCGACAAAAGTGTCGATCCAGTGCCGTTCGATCTTATGACTTTCGATCTAATGCCGGCGCCCGACATTCATACTCAATCAATACTCCATTCATAAAAATAATACATGAAAAAAATTAAGTAAGTAAAATAATTCTGATATTTCTTGAGTCCAATAATTTGATTAATTTATAGAATTGATAAAATATATTGCTATTAATTTTCAACTATCATGTGGTGTTAAAAAAATCACAAAAATCGCTTGATTTTTTCCTTATGAATGAGCAATAAGCCATCGGTATTGGATTGTTGGTTGAGGGGAACAGAATTTCAAGATCAATAATAGGCCTAGTTGTACAGATTGAAAAATTTAGGAAAGAGAAAGACATAAACTCGCATGCAGGCCCTAAAAGTAGTTCTAAATAAAATACCCCCGTAGCAGCAGTCCTGCATACTCAGCGAATTTCAAATGCAAAAGAGCATATTTCAATCCATCTTAGCGAGACATGTTAGTTTGACATGTTTTTGAAAGCTCCATAAGAATAACATGAGGAATGAGTATGCAGGTTTGTTGCAACAGGTATGTTAAAACTGGATTGTTTTAATTCTACATTTAGTAGATCTGAACTAGAAGAGGCCATATACAAAGTGTTATTGAGATATGTTGAGGAATAAGCGAGATATAGAATTTTACCATTGACTATGAAGTTGACTTATACATTCATAGTCAATGATTTTACTTATTCCCCATAAGGATACGTTGGGACAACGTACTGTGTTTACCACTTTCAATATCTTGGTAACCAATGGACATAGAGCAGTGATTCAACATACTAAATTGTTTGTTTTATTTTCAATGGCGTTAAAGAAAATTGGATTATTTTTATTTTTTTATGTAAAAAACTCAAAACCCCCATTTTTGGGGGGTTTACCCTCCTTTATCCCCCCTTCCGGTGGTCCAATCGGGCTGGTTTACGAACTCGTCTGATTGATTACGACCTTACACGTGTATACCAAATTTCATTAAGACCGGACCATTTTTACGGCAGCTATCGTGCTAACAGATATATAAATATATCTAAAGATTCGAACGAATGGTGCTTTTTGCTTCTGGGGGCCGCAAAACAAAAAGTTATCATGGTCTGGGGCTTAGGTCTTACTGTGAGACCTACGGTGATAGCTTCTTTCCCATAGGGGAAATTCGCTAAAACAAGAAACCACTCAAATGTGGTACCAGATTTTAATGATTAATTGTTTTTAAAAGTTAAAATATTCGACCGACTTATTTTTCCATGGTTTTTCATAACTTACGTACAAACGAAACTGCGTACGTCACTAAGGAAACTGTTTAAATTATTTCGATTTTTTTAAAGGGCATTCATAAATCAATGTAAAGTTTAGACAAGTCTTCAGTTTTGGGGAAATCCATTTAATGTTTAAATACCCTTCAGTGAATCTGTACAGGTAGATAACAAAATTATCTACGGAACAAAAAAGTCCATTTAAATAGTTACTGATAAATTTAGAATGAGATTCCAGGTTTATCTCAATTTTTTCTTGTATTTTTTGCTCAAGGCCGACTCGAGGAATGTAGTTATTTCTTTATCTTATCGGTAACGGTGCGGTGTGATATATAATTGCCAAGGTGGTTTTTTGTCTACTCATACTGGCTTAGTGAAACCCTTATTATTTATTCCCTTCAGCAGAAACCCCTTCAACTCAAAACATGACATTTTAATAAAATGTTAATATTTTTGTGTATCTAGACTTTGTATCGTATTGAATGTTTAATAGAGCACGCGCTCCACTTCATAACTAATGCAGGATCAAACTGTCTTTACAGTTTACTGCCTTCTTTACTGTTTACTGTCTTCCAGTGGTCCAAATGGGCTGGTTTGCGAACTCGTCCGGATAATTACTACTTTACACGTCCATGCCAAATTTCACTAAGATCGGACCATTTTTGCGCGAGTTATCGTGCTTAAAGACACACATATATATGTATGAAATTGAACGATCGGTGTTTTTTGCTTCTGGGGGCCCCAAAACGAAAAGTTATCGTGGTCTCGGGCTTAGGTCTTACCTGCTGAGAAAGAACGCTCTAACCAAGACAGAGCGGGCCACCTCGTCGTCTCTCCTCGTGCTAATTTACAAGCCGGTCAGTCCGAGTCCCAGTCAGCGGCAGGTAGCGGAAGTATATCATTCCGCGGCTAATAGCCGAGATATCATCTTTCGGCGGACGACAGAATGTTACATTTACGACCCTATTTATAATAGCGTTTCGACAACTGCCTGTTTGATATATAACTGGTAGTCGTGTATCTGCGGCGACAAAATTACCTACATTATTAGTAAGGATTGTATAATCAACGGTTTAGAGGCACCGTTTGAACTGTAGTTGAATTGTGCGAAATCATTTTTGGATTTTATTGGTCATCGATATTACATTACATTACATTGCTTGAAATGGCGACCGACCAAGGTAGGTATTTTAAGCCAAGTATGAATGACAAGATGAGTGAAAGATGATTGTGGCGAGATTTTGTAATCTTGTTACTGACTAAGGCCGACGTGTTCCTTAGACAGGACTGTTAATTAATAGCCCAAAAGCCTATGGCAACTAAGGGAGTTACATTTTAACGTGGGATCCGTACCAAAATCTCCCCGGTTAACAATTTTACGAACTGATCTAATTACGAGGACGGTCCTGGGTCCTATGAACGTAGTATTCAATAGTGCAAACGTTAATTCCCACTAAGGAACGCCGCGTCCACAAGCTATCGCTCATAACTATCCACAATTCGTGACCTCCAAGTGGATGCATTACAAGACACGTCACAGTCCCAGTCCAGATTTCCAGTAATGCTTTTCTGCTTACTAACACATTCACATTAATAAACGATCCTGCCGGATTATTCGTTGAGAAGATACAGTTCATGCAGGGTATACCTCTTTTCAGCCTTAAAGAAGAAGCAGGTCAAGTAGTCCTTAATATCAAAATTACCTGGAACATTTTGAGAACTTCTACTCACAACACCAACATTACGAGGAAATTGTGATTCGGATTCCACGTTAAAATGTAGGTCCCTTAGTTGCCATTGACTGTTGGGCTAATTAACAGTCCTGTCTAAGGAACATGTCGGCCTTAGTCAGTAACAAGGCTAAAAGATCGCGCCACAATCATCCTTCACTCACCTGTCATTCATACTTGGCTTAAAATGGGTAGGTCGCCATTTCAAGTAATGTATCTAATGTATTGGTTTGCAGTTGCAGTGTCAAAAAATCGGCTCTTCAGTGACTTGCTTTAAAATTAACCAGCTGCTGAATGACCACTGTTTTGGGGGAACCAATTCTAAGTTCTGTATCGGAAAGAATCACTGTCCTGTAAGTAACGGTTGTGCCCTGGTCGCTCGGGACGTGCCTTGTGACGTCACACGCCGTGGGAACACTCTCGTCGTGTCGTCTCTCTCTCTCCCTCCCTCTCTCTCCTTGCACCTCATGCATGGTGGATACTAAAATGTAAAATACTGCCGAGAAAGCCGCTAAATCTAAACTCCTCTAATTTCAAGATCGACCGTACTCGGAGCGGAGCAGTGAAACTGAGTGGGAACCAACACTCAGTGTTTGCTATCGTTTGCTACCACTCAGTGTGACGGCAGAGTAGTGATGTGATAAAACTGAAATGTCGTGAGTTGCATTTCGTATCATGGTTAAAGGCAGGGACTTTTTATTCAGAAGCATCAAATGCGGTACTGATTGTTTTGAGAAGAGCCTTAAAACTATGAGGTTGTACATAAACACATAGGATATATATTTTTTGGTTTTGATTTTTCGTAGGAAAAATAAAAGGATCTCGTTTTTTCACCCAATGCCTAATTTGGCCCAACGTGACTTTTGTTCGCGATACAATAGAAGCATACTCCATCTGAAGTTAATTTTATTTTTGCAAGGTTTGTTGCAACATCACTGTTCTATTAGTCTAGCTACAAAGTAATGATCAAGGAACCCACAGGTAAATTCACGAATTTGTTTCTACAACCTCTTGGGCAGATTTTACCAAGTACGGTAAATAGTCCTATTAACAATAGAAGTTTTTTTTACTTTTAACTTAATTTTTAGTAAGTTATCCCATATGGAAAAATTTATATTTAAAATATATTTTTAAAAATATATAATAATATATTTTAGAATAAAACGTCATATATTTGAAATATATATTGAAATATATTTAAATATACAAATTATGGGACCCAGAAAGATATAATTATATATTTACTAAATATATAATTATATATACAATTTATTTCTAAAATATATTTAAATTATATTATTGTTTGTTGTTAATAATATATTATTTTATATTTGTAATATATTTAGGTAAATATATTGTTGTTTGGAATAAAAATATATTATAAATATATTTAATTTATATTTCAAAATATTTTTCAAAATATGATTTTTTCAATTTAAGTGTCAAAACTCTACAAAAAAATTAATAAATTGATATATAAATATATAATATTAGCCTTACATTTGATTTTCATGAACAAAAAATGGGTGACCACGCTGGGATTCGAACCTCGGACCTTCGCTCTACCTACCTTAACTAAGCCTACATCCTATCCTAACCTAACCTACGCCTTAACCCACTCGGCCAATTCGACTCATGGGCGACACGGTATAACTTAGGATGTAAAGCTGATCGGGAACGCTGTTTCCTTTTGGAGTTGGAGTTTCAATGCTTTTGCGTTGTAGCACTAGTCTATTTTTAATGGACAGCATTCAGTAATTAAATAGTTGCTGTTGTATCTAACACACGTTGCGTACTTAAAGTTTATCATAGGAGTTGGTGAAGACTGTAAATGTTCTTTGTATCTTATTTGAAAATTTATTCTAAAGTTTGTCCAAAATAGATGTTACCGTATCGCAGTTCCAACATTTAAGTTTATACACTCCCCTGCTTTCGTCAAGTCATCTTTTTTCTTTTCTGCCGTTGCTTGTGATCGCTTATAAATCAAATGAATTATTATTATTTTTTAGTTCCATAGGCTATTTTTACTTCCGGATTTTTAAAAGTCTCATACAGTAGATGCTTTGTTAATCGTACATAATCTGATTTAGCATTGGGCATTACATTATGTGTTGAGTGACAGTATATTGAGATGTATTTCAATAGTGTTTCCTTAAATATAAAACATCCTATATAGTATAGGATTGCATAAAAATTGACTAAGAAATATAAATTATTTTACATGTAATTTTTCTTTGTCATTTTTATATGAGTACATTCTGGTCAGTACTTTTAGGTTTTCATCTATATTGATGTAATTATGTTTACTTCATATTATGTAATTATGTTTACTTCATGTAATATGTGTTTGGTATAATTATGTTAGGGTATCTATAAAAGAACTTCAGGGTTTTGAGGCAAAATATTGTTATGAAGCAATAAGCTCATGTAACTGTTTTATACATGATTAAAAGGTTGCATTTTGAATTTTTCTTCAGCAATTTCATAAAGTTCAAAATGGGCTCCCTTGGCGGCACAGAACACATTGTAACGATATTCCACCTCCTTATATGTCCTGGCTGACATTTCTGGGGGGGGGGGCGGTTGCCACAGAATTAATTATTCGTTGCCTGAGGTGGTCAACATCACGAATTTTCGAAGGATTCTGTGTACCGTAATGACAGATTTAGTTTATACTAGCCAAATAACGCATTGAGCCTTTTGTTGCGGCGCTGCCTTTAGCGCAGGAATTCAGACAGCACTTCCTGTGTGTGTCAGGAACTTGACAGCCGCGCTAAGTTGTTTCAAGGCCAATGTTCCGCAGCGCTGCCACCTCTTGACAAAAACATTCCCAATTGTTATGAGTTAAACCTTATGAGCTACTCGTTTCAAAGAAATTAACTGCATTTCGCTACCTTCTACAGTTATTAAGATATTAATTTTTAAAATTTCGGAGTTCTTTTATAGATACCCTGTATAAGATGTTCCGCATATTTTGATTTTATGCTTGTCAATTTGTTTAATATATTATAAATATATTTGTTTTTATATTTGCAATATATTGTTAATAATATATTTCCAAATATAAAATTAAAGTTATATTTGAAATATATTCATAATTATATGTTATAAAATATATATGGTGTTAATATATTTAAAATATATATCACTAACAGTATTTCGTAATATATCTGTCTTACTTTAGTTTTAATATATTTGTAATGTATTGCAGAATATATTTCAAAAATGTATTTCATTAAATATATTTTAAATATATACAAGAATCTATTTAAAATATATATCACTAACAGTATTTCATAATATATACGTCTTACTTCAGTTTTAATATGTTTGTAATGTATTGCAAAATATATTTCAAAAATATATTATATTAAATGTATTTGAAATACATACAAGAATATATTTCAAATATATTTCACTAACAGTATTTCGTAATACATTTGTCTTACTTAAGTTTTAATATATTTGTAATGTATTGCAAAATACATTTCAAAAATATATTACATTATATATATTTGAAATATATACAGGAATATATTTCAAATATATTTCACTAACAGTATTTTGTAATATATTTGTCTTACTTCAGTTTTAATATATTTGTAATGTATTGCAAAATATATTTCAATAATATATTTCATTAAATATATTTGAAATATCTACAAGAATATATTTCAAATATATTTCACTAACAGTACTTCATAATATATACTCTTACTTGAATTGAAATATATATATTATATATTTCAAAATATATTCCTAAAATATATTTCATTAAATATATTTGAAATATATCCTGGTATATATTTCAAATATATTTTCAATATAAACTAAAATAATATATATTTGATAATATATTTTATATATATTTTGGTCTTTTTAAATATATTTTAAATATATTTAAATATATAATTTTTCCATATGGGAGTTTTTCCACTTGAATACAAATTAATAAAAATAATTTATATGGCTTTATTATAGACAACACTGTTTTCCTGTTTGAGAAGGTATTCAAACCTAACCCCCCCCCCTAAAAATAAGTTCAACTGGACCCAGAGATTTAACGTACGTAAACAAATTTACTTAGTGCAATACGCATCCATACTTTCATCACATGCAATCATTGCAATGTGCGAACATATTTATACAAAAAAATATAAAAATCGTTAATCCTTTAGAATGGATAATCACACCGCTCTACCAGAAGGAAGCAACGCCCAATCCAACTGCCGCCCCACTACAGCGATGGTATGGCGACTGATGATTTTATCGACTATTTGGTTATCTAGTCGACTAGTCGATATTTCTATTAAATTATTTTTCCTACAACCGCGCGTAAAGTGTCAGTTTACGCACCGAAACCCAATCGTAAAACAGCTGTTTACTGAGGAGCGAGCGATAAAGTCTTTGAAGGTCTTTGTAACGAGCGTAAAGTATTTTACGCTCGCCATGTGATTACTTTACACTCGCCAGCTGATTGTATTGCTGCTCGGCGCGCTACAGCGCTCCCATCCGCTCCGATTGAGCTCGACTTGTTTATAACCTCAAATTGGCGCACTCAGCTACCATGGATGTAATAAGTGATGACGAATTCGTGTTCATATTATTTATAAGCTAAAATATGTATTCAAAAAATCGTGTTAGTTCTTGTAAAAATCTTTATTTTTATTCATTGTTTAAAACCTCAAAGTCATAATGGCGCATTCAGCTACAATGAACGTGAGTAACTGTGATTGTATTTCTCGTTTGGGAATTTAAAACTGCAGTTGTAGGAAAAATTTAGTATGTATTTCGCGTGTAAATAGTCTTTCTCGCTTTCGCTAAAAATACCGCGCTCCGCTTCGCGTTACGCGGTAACTGTTTAGCTCAAGCGAGAAAGACCTATTTTACGCTCTTAATACATAAATAACTATTTACTAATCGATATTTTGTCGTTTTTACCGACCAGTCGGCAAATTAAACGATTAGTTTTTTAATCGGTTTTTGCGCGTTCGACTAGTTAGAACGACTATACGAGTCGATATTTTATAAGTTGACTATTCGACTAGTATGAACGACTAGACTAGTCGATGTTCGAGAGTAGGCCTAATCGACAATGAACTACAGTGGTCGATAATGAAGTGATGTCCCCACACCTTCCCACTACACCCACACTATAACTGCTATAACGCGCCAAAGCTCCACACGCTCTCTCCTCGTTGTCGCCGATAAAACCAACAATATTCGAGCGGATTTCGCGATGGCCGCCCCGTGTTCCCATAATTAGCCAAACATTGGCGGAGAGAGTCCGTAAATATGGCGGCCAAACACGCTTTGTTGATGCACTTTATACCGCACTCGTCCGGCTGTGGAAGTACCCTTTGGAAAACAAGCGGATCTAGCTGTGTTGATGTGGATTATAGTTTTAGGCGTGTCTTTGTAAACGCAACGAGATGAAAAGATTCAAAAATTAATTAGAATCGAAGGAACCATAGAAACATGAAATTGCATTTTAGGAGGTCAGTTGTGGTAGTACGGCCCTTTGAAAAACAAGTGGATGTTGAAGATGTGTTGTGGATTATAGTTAAGGTAAGTCTTTTTAAACGCAACGAGATGAAGATTCAAAAGATATTAGAATCATAAAGAACCCAGGAAACTCAGAATTGCTTTTTAGACGGCCGCAGCAGTTAAATAAATAAATAAATGATTTATTGCAGGCACACAGGTGTACATACATAATAAATTACATAACATGCAATTTTATTAATAATGCAACAAAACTGAATTCAACTTACAGAAAACAACTGGTAAAAAACAAAATAAAATTTCACATGCTTTTAAAAGACCTATGACCTGCAAAGGCTTCCCCAACAGGCACAAATGCCCAATTATAGGGGGAGCTTGATACATTTTACATTTTTAAAAATTACAGTTTCTAGTTTAATAAAACTATATCGCAACTTAAGACCCGATTGGTCTAGTTATATTTTGGCATACTACTTTTTAGTATAGTCTATTAAACTTTTATTTTAAACCTAATTATTTTGTTGTGTTACTACAAATAAAAGAAATAAATCAAGTTTTCATTTTCCATTCGATTTTTTTATATTCGGTTTTCTTTTAAAACCTCTGCGCAGTGAAATCTTTGTAAATTTAACCTTTTTGTTATCCTATTATCCTACTATTATAACATTATAAGTTTGAAAGTTTGTCATATTATTTAAGTCAGATGTAACAACGTATCCATTTTTAAGCTAACTACCAGCTGCTTAACTTGAACAAATCTAAATTTATTCTTCATCATCTTTATCAAAAAAGTTAAGAATATTTTACACGTACACACAACCAATGAAAAGATCTTAATACGAAAATATTTTACATCATTTTGAACGTGGGAGAAGCCACAGGTAACATCTAGTGAGCCATAAATCAACATTTTTTATGGTCATTTTGGCGAGAGGCGAAATTCGAAAATAGATTAAAAAATGAAATAAAATAAAATTTTACCGACCTCTCACTCCTCCATCCTTACTACCATAGTTCCACCAACAAAGCCCGCAGCTGCGCATGCGCTGTGCACGGAAGCTGCTTCGTCTTTACGACCGTCACGGCGCTGCGCATGCGATGGAGCAGATTATGCGCGCCGACACCGCGCACTCGGCGGCAGCGCGATAGCGGTAATGGACGCGCATACACGTGTAGCGCATTACACATTCTGCGCGCGGGCCGCTGGAACATGCGCTATGACAAATGCGAAAAGCGCCGCACTGCGCAGCGCTAGGGTATGTGCGGGGGATAACAGTGGTTTTTCTGGACAGTCTGTGTTAAAATTTTTATGATGTATTCCACATTTGCTTTTTTATTATGTAAAAGTCCTTTAATTTATCTATAATCTATAGGTTTAGTGCTACCTCCGCGCACAGGCGGCTCTCTGTTGTGGTTCATGAGAACTGTTTTTTCGTACAAACCTGTTTGTAAACTGCCTACAGTCATCATGGAAAATAAATATGATTTAAATTTGATGTTTTTGTATTTGAACACGGTTATTAATAAAACTCTAGTGGTACTTGTCGAAGATTTAATTTTCTTTAGAATCAACTCAACCTTGACTCTAAACAAAATGAAATCTTGATCAGTTTGGATAAAAAGAGCAAATTATTTTCAGGTCTTATGGGGTTCTCGGTGATTGAATTCTGCTCACTACTGGAAAGAAGGTCGTCAATCGTTGTTTCAGTTGTCTGGCCTCGTGCTGAACGCGAGGGTGTTATTTTTTATTGCTATTTAAGTGTGCCAGCAATGATTAGATTGTGTATTTCGATAGGAGTTTACACATACCAAGGGCTCTTTCTAAATCGATCGGTGATGCTATATGAAGTCAAAAGTAGTAATAAAAAAGTAATAAATTTCTTTATTGTTTATATGATTGTGTAATCTTTGTATTTATATTATTTTACAAAGGTTAGTACTTATATTTTTAGCCTTTTACATCTTTATTTTATTATGGAACGCGATTTAGTTACAGTGAAGCTAGAATTTTAATGATGATTGTAATTAATAGTACTTTTAACATGGTTCATTTTTACAAGAGCCCTTAAATTCCCAGGAAGGATTTTCAAATACAATATTTGACCTAAAATATGACAATTCTTGAACGTTATCACCACTCTATGACGCAGCAAAAGTAAACATCGTGTTAATTTCATTCGACAGGTTGACTATCGGCCAACGTAGGCTATGCAGAGGAATCTGGGATTTACTGTACCGCGCTACAGATCGTATGAATGTAAGAAAATGTGAAGACAACGAATATGTGAATGACGAATACCGTGATGTATGGATGTGAATGAGAAAAATGTGTATGATGTGTGAATATGAAGATGGTATAAAAGAATGCAGACGGCCAACGATTTAACTGGCTTTATACCCGAACCACAGGAATTAACAGCAGTAAACTGCGGTTTTCAATTAATCACTGACGGACCGCACGATGACTGCGATAAGTCAGACGAGGTCAAAGAGACGATAATCGGCGGGGTCGTCCCTCAAACATCGGCCAGGCTTTCTCCCCACCATGAGAAGCGGCAAGTGACATTTTCTCTCAATTTTTTAAGAGGCTGGCGGCCTCTTTTTTTTAAGTACCTGGTGGACCGAGCCTTACTCGGTCTTATTTCAAGTTCACCAGTTCATCCAGTTACTATAAAATATTTCAATGTCATAAAATTGATAAATAGAAACCTTTCTTATTGCTCCATGAACTTTTCATCCCACTCAGTGTATTTTTCCTAAGTTGCTGTAGATTGCAAGCACCTGTTATGATTACTTCATTTGTTTACACTTTCCTCGTTTATTTTTTTTTTGCTATCATGTCAACTCATGCCGTATTTTTAGATGTGGGTCAAGCATTTGATAGAGTTTGGCATGAGGGCTTACTGTTCAAATTAAGAGAATTTGGCGTTCCTTTTTATTTGCAAAAAATTATCAAAAGTTTTCTTGAAGATCGATCGTTTTCGGTCAATGTTAGTGGAGTACATTCAACGATCAGGCCCATTCAAGCTGGAGTTCCTCAAGGCGCAATTTTATCGCCACTTCTTTTTAACATTTATACATCCGATATGCCTTTATCTCCTGCAGTTCAAACTGCTGCATTTGCAGATGAAACTCTCCTTTATTCGACCCACAATGATATTCATATTGCAGTATCAAACGTTCAAGACTCCTTAAATGATTTAATGGATTGGTTTATAAAGTGGCGAATTGCAATAAACCCCGATAAAAGTGAATCAAAATTATTCACCCTTCGTAGACCTGAAGAACCTCGAAATTTACAAATTTTAGGTGAAGACATTTCTTGGAACCCTCCAGATCAAGCTATCAAATACTTAGGTGTTTATTTGGACAGAAAATTAAATTGGAAATTTCACATAAACAAAAAACTTAATTTGGCATATGGAAGGTTATCAAAATTATTTCCGTTACTGAATATAAAATCTTCTTTATCCGTAAAAAATGGTGTTCTACTTTACAAAACTATATTACGACCTCTATTGATGTATGCCTGCCCAGTCTGGGGCACTGCTTCGCAAGGTGCACTCAAGAAACTCCAGACATTTCAAAACAAGACCTGAGAATAATCCTTAAATGTCCATGGTTTGTAAGAAATGATCAAATCCACAGGGAACTGGGCGTTTCATCTGTCCAAGAGTTTATATTAAAAGCACCACTTTGAAATTTTTTACGAAACTCCCTATGGTATCAGGTGTACAACATTTTAATACCGGACGCCCATCCGACCTCAGAAGACTGCGGCTTAAACCACGTTTACCCCAAGACATACTACTACCTTAAAAATACAATTTTAAAAAAGAAGAAGAAGAAATTAGCAAGAACACGGGAATTGTGATACAAGTGCAAAATGGACTATAAATTGTGAAACAATTTCATTTCATTGTGATTGAACATTACAGAGAGGCCAAAAAAATTTGGCTGACCTCGATATTTGTTGTAAATAGTTGTATTTTAAACCTTAGCCTGTAAAGCAACATTGTAATTTTGCTGAACGGTAAATAAAATTGTAAAAAAATGTCAACTCTTAAGGTTAATGTTAACATTTTACAACTTTAAAATTCGATTTATTACGCTATTAGAATTTCGCAGGCCAAATAATCTGCATAAACACGTTTTTGAGTCATAAATTACTTATTTACAGACTTTGAAGGAAATCCTCGGAGCCGTTTTTGAGATAATTGTGCAAGCAAGCAAGCATGCATACAAGCATACAAGATAACATTTCTCATATAAGAGTATTTATGAGATTTGTCCAATTTTCTCCCCATATGGGCCTCAGACCAGTGCGTGAAAGTTACCAAGCAAAGCAAGGAGTGTGCCGGTACAGTACAAGGGCGAAGAGTAAACTACTACAAGTATGCGTCGACGTCGAGACTCGAATCTACGACATCGGTGCCATAGTTCCGAGGCCCAGGGTGCTATATATAGGGCAGTTCAAATAACAAGGCCCATTCCATCCATAAGACTAATGTTAACTTTAACATTGGGTTTATGGACGGAGTGAGCCTTGTTATTCGTCTCGGACTGTACCGACTGCGCCACCGACACTCGCCGACTAATCCCTCGATAAATTTAATTTGAACAAAAGGTTATGTCATCAAATCATCTTTTGCACGAGTTACTGCGAACTGGCAATTTCATTAAGGAGGATGAAGTCTTTCATTCGCTATTTGCTAATTCAAAATAATAATTTTCGATGTGGTTTATTACAAGCAAGATTAAAACCTTACATTCCGAAATCACTGAAAATCTTCTCCGTTTAAAGTAGATTAATTAACTAATTGGAAGACATTGATAAGTTAAACAGGGAAAAAGGTATATTGGTATTTATCAATTTTTTGTCTATTGGTCTCAAGAGAGTCACAAGTGTAATACGGGTCTGAGGTTTTCATGATTTCGCCGAATCTATTAATTAGGGTTAAAATATATAACAATGACATTGTAAAAAGCGGACAGAAATACAAAACTGTACAGTTTGGCCACCACTCTGTTGCGGAATCGCTAATCTCTCGGCCCGAGTTGCGATGTGCAGCCATCCTCGCCTTCGCTAAATTACGATCGTGATCCTCCAGTTACGTCATCCTGGCGGTTCCCAAGACCCGAGGACCTTGAGGATGCGCAACGTCGGGGCTGCCGCGGACCCGACTGGGGAACCTCTCAGTTGGCTGTCTTAAGTCTAACGGTCGGTCGAAAATGGTTGAAATGTGTGTAGCTCCGTTTTTGGTGCAGCTATATGTTGTTTTAAATAGTAGTATCACCATGGAACATAAAATATTTTAACCTACAGTGTGTTAGTCCTGAGGTACGGATCTAAAAATATCACATAAGTTTTGTTACCACCAGTTGAATTCTTTTAACGTCTTATCAGTTCTACCAGCCGATGGTAAATGGCAAAGTGTAATTTTTTCAGATCAAAATATAAGACCACATTAAACATGTCAGCCGGTTAACAGTAATCGTCAGGGTTCGATGACGAGCGCCGAGCGTCCCAACAGGAGGTTTAACGCCTCTCTGGTACTCTGTGCGTCACCTCCAGATGTGATACCCAAAGGTTTACGTCCTGTATTTTTTGTTTAAAGCGTCTTCAGCTTGTGTTGTTACTGCTTTAAAGTTCTAGGAGTATGAATTTTCGGTGTCGACTGGCGACACCCCCGTTTAACCGACCGCCCAGTAATGACAATTTAATCTTTTTTTTCAGAGGTCACACCCCCGTACAGCCGACTATATATACTATCGTGGGACACCTTCATAGATGATACCCCCGTTTATCCGTCCGTTACTATGTAACACCATCTTAGGTGACAACCCCATTTATCCGTCCGCTCCCTTGTAAAACATTCATAGATAATACACCTGTTTACTCGACCCACCAAGGTGTGACTATCTAACGTTATCACGTGTCACCTCGAGATGTCACACCCCGTTTATCCGTCTGCTCCCGTGTAGCACATTCATAGATGACACCCGCGTTTAACCGGCCACCCAGTTTTGACAGTTCAACGTTAACACCTGTCATTTCCAGAGGTCACACCCCCGTACAGCCCAACCACTATCTATGACACACTCATAGATGATACCCGCGTTCATACGTCCGTGACCATGTGACACCATCTCAGGTGACAACCCCGTTCATCCATCCGTTACTATGTAACATAGGAGACACCCCCGTTTATCCGACCGCTCACGTGTAACACCTTCACATACGATACCCCCGTTTATCCGACCGCCCCCGTGTAACACGTCCATAGTTGACACCCGCGTTCATCCGTCGTTGCCTGCGACAGTCCGGCGGAGTGACGGACGGGATCTGGAGTGAGCGCGTGAGAAGCCCGGTCGTGACGCCCCGGACGCCCAGCGGGGCTCCCACGGAGACTGGGAAGCGCCCGCGGCCAGCCGATCGCTATCCGGGGTCCTGGCGAAATGGTACCGTGCAATTTGGGCCCCATTAGCGTCCCCAGATTTATTGACATGACCCCCGACATCCGACCGTGCAACGCAACCTTTTGAATCATTGATTTTGACACTCGCATTTCCCTATCGCGGTTTTCATATTTATAGGGGAATCGGTGAGACCGAGGGAATAATTCATCGCGGTAAAGGCCAAAGATGAGTGTCGTGTAGGGTTATGACGCGTTAAAAGAGCATGGGTATGTGATGAAAATTGAGTAGCATGACACTTTTTTAGTGGAGTTAAAAATCGTTGCTGGTTTAAAACTGCTTAAAACGTTACAAGCCTTAAATTATAACTCGTGGCTATCGAGTAATTCGAGTTCTTTTGCGATATTAAGAATATCTAATTTATTAGCTAAGACAGTTAATATTTATTTGAGAAGAATTTTTCACTCAAAATGTGTAAAAGTCCCGCTAAATATTTGTATTTGTGAACAAGGTTATTTATTTACGGCCTTACACTACTTTTTTCAGCACAGTACATTGTTTGCCTGTTCGATTAATAAATCAAATAGAACTGGAATGGATTCTAATGTTCACAGATATTTTCCGTGGGAGGATCTTAGTCGTTAACCTTGGGGAAAAGTTGGAGAGCAAATAAATAAAAATGTTATTCTACAATCGTATACCTAGAACGAATATAATGTTGTGTGCTGATTAATGATATTAGTTACTATACGCGATCCTGTCTGTTGTAAAAGTTCACCATAAAAAAACTAGGATTCCATAACAAAAAATAATTATTATTCTAAATAATATAAAAAAGGGCACTAAACACTGTAACCATTTTTGCTGAAATGGTAATAAATGCCATTCTTAACCGTTCCCTTAAAAATAATAATTAGTCTAAATCATATAATACCCCCGTTGCAGCCCTGCATACTCAGCGAATTTCAAGTGCAAAACAACATATTTCGATCCAACATAGCGAGAGTTGACATGTTTTTGTAAGCTCCATAAGAATAACATGGGGAATGAGTATGGAGGTTTGCTGCTACAGGTATATTAAAACTGGGTGGTTTTAATTCAATATTTAGTAGATCTGAACTAGAAGAAGCCATTTACCAAGTTTTATAAAGATATGTTGAGAAATAAGCGAGATATAGAATTTTACTTATTTCCCATAAGGTTAACATTGGGACAACGTACTGTGTTTACCACTTTCAATATCTCGGCAACCAATGGACATAGAGCCATAATTCAAAATACTAAATTGTTTGTTTTTTGGGCTGAATTCAATGGTGCCAATAAAAATTTGAAAAATTTTATTTTTCTATGTAAAAGTCTCAAAAAACCCATTTTTGGGGGGGTTTACCCCCCTTTACCCCCCCTTCCGGTGGTCCGATCGGGCTGGTTTACGAACTTGTCCGAATAATTACTACTTTACACGTCTATGCCAAATTTCATTCCGATTGGACCATTTTTGCGCAAGTTATCGTGCTTAAAGACACACACATATATATATATATATATATATAGATATATATATATATATATATATATATATTTATGAAAGTGAACGAATGGTGTTTTTGGCATCTGAGGACCTCAAAAAGAAAAGTTATGATGGTTTTAGGCTTAGGTCTTACCATGAGACCTACGGTAACAGCTTCTTCCCTATAGGGGAAATTCGCTAAAAAAGAGCATTAAACACCATTTAAAAACAATTTTGGTTAAAAATGGTATTCAATGCCATTCTTAACGGTTCCCCTAAAAAATTAGTCTAAATCATATAAAAAGGGCGTAAATATGCCTCATTTTTTAAAATACCATTTAAAAACCATTTTTGTTAGAAGTGGTATTAAATACCATTCTTAACAGTCCCCTTGAAAACAATAATTAGTCTAATTTGTTTAAAGGTCATTTAACACTATTCTGAACGACAATCCCATTTGATTTTCTTCAATTGAATAAACCCACCACCATAAGCTTCCACCGACCACCAACGCCCGTTCAGTTTCCACATCGCGAAACTGGTTTGATTCAGAGCGAGTTGCGGCAATAACTTCCATCAGGGGATCCTCGGTATCAGATGCGAGTGGAATGAGATCTGATACGGCGGCGGGAAGCGACTTATAAACAACTCGGGGATTAATTGCCAGTGAAAGTCGCGGCGGATTCGCGGGCCGGATGAGCCAGGGCGAAAAGTTCATTAGGACATTGCGAGCGGACGAGGGTCGCAGGATTGAGTGTGCGAATGACAGAAGTTGCCGTACAACTTTGTGGCGTTGTACTGTATATCGCTACATGGTAATCGTTGGTTTTGTTTTTATTGTAGCTGTCTATATCAATAAGATATCTGTTATTGTTATTGTTGTCAAATCGAAGGTTTGATAAAGATTCTCAGTGGAGTTACGATTTATTGTTAGACAGTTTTTACGAAAGTTTGTCAGTTTTTAGTGTTAACAGTATTACACGATTAGATCTTGACTAGCTTTCGCGTTCAAAAACCTCAAGAGGGCTACGTGCATTGCAAATGAGAGGGAACAGGTAAAAAAGTTGATGGTGTTAACAAATAAATTTCATTAACCGACTGTAAATAAATATATAAATCCAAGCTCGAAAACAGCTCCAAAATGCTATTAAATTTTGCATGAAGTAGTAGTTTTGATTTTTAAGTTCACCTACGTTGTTGAATTTGCTGTAGAAACGCAAAATTTTTAGAAAAATTAATTTGACGTTAAACATAGGGTCACATGAAATACGAATTAAAAAAAAACTCTCCAGCTGTCATAGATGAAAAAGTATTACAGATCGGCAACCCAATGCACTTTTCTTGCCCGTTATTTTGGGCGGCGTCAAGCGTGTTAGCCTGTTTTGTCACACATATTGCATTGGTATCAAAGAATATTTCGTCAATAGCAAATCTGTAGTTCCCAAAGAAAAGATTATAGCCAATGATAACTTACATAACTTAGCAATTTGGGTGGCAAAACATCCCTACAAACTTGATGGCGCTAGAAAATGCGGGCACGAAAAAATGCATTACGTTGCTGAGCTGTGTAGTTCTTCATCTGTACAGCTGTTCATAAACAATGTAGGTCTTACTTAATATTGTATGTGTATTGTATTTTTAAAGATTATTGTTACCCCAAGCAAAGCTCGTCCCCAGGTACTTAATTGTTATTGTGGAGCGAAATCAATCAATCCACCCGTCATCTCCTTGGTAATGTAGACGTTGGGTCCAAAGGAAGTAAAAGTGCTGTAGCTACAGGTTGTGTACACTTCCTGTCAGTATATTAGGAAGGTAAGCGATTGTTAATTGTAACCCTCGCAGATTTAGCGGCCGCATTACCCATGCATGGAACATTAATAGCCGTCAATAAAGTGTGCGGAAGTTGCACCAGTTTTATTTATAAATGATTTTAAATGGGTGGTTATTACTGTGTATTATGTAAATTCGGATAACTCGGTGTGCCGGTTGAGATATTACTGGGATTAGGTGTGGGAATGGGACTGCTTTCATATGGGTTTGCGGTTTGGTAAAATTACCGGTGATGTTGCGAATTAATCATCAGATTTGTCGAACATTTTAAAATTATAATGTTCAGCTCAGCTCCCAAACTGTGTAAACATAATTAACGTGGTTTCTGTGGTTTGATTGAAATGAATACGATTTACTCGTTGAAATTGTTTTAATGTGATATTTTTATTATAACTAATTGGCAAACAACTTAGAATAAAGATCTAGATACGTCGAAATTGTTTTAGATGCTATAAATCATTACTTATTTGCAAGGTAATAAATCTAAACTCTCCTTATCATAGATGTACAATCAAATATTTGCTTGTATATTAAACGGACATGTATTTTAACCAGTAAAAACCATCTATGACCTATGATAATAATTATTTAGCCTACAAACTCGAAGGTTTTGAAGTTAGTCAAAGTTTGTTAACCCGAGATTTAAAGGAGAATTTTTAGAAGTGTGAGAACTTCCTTCCAGACTTAGTTGATGACCCTCCTTCTCTGAATATTTCAGAGTATAATCCATCATTCGATTCCAGACAGCAGTCCACGGCTTCCGTTGGATTTACATGAATAACCTTCTCAACGAAATCCTATAATTGGGCACTGTCACACGTGTAAAGGCCCGTATCCTGTGCTCGGTAGGGCAATCAGGAACTGGTCTTTCTTCCCGTCCGTTTACCCCAATCAGTAATATTGCCAGAAAAGAAGAAATATCAAACTATACGCCTTCTCATCTAATGAAGTGATCTCGATCGTTGCGTTGAGCCTTTCGACAAGATTAGGCCTACAACTAAAGCAAATATATCAACCACTCAAAGAACAAGAAGTATGCTTAAAAGTTATTATTTCTTGTGTTTTTAATCCGAGACGGAGTAATTAGCTCAAAATTAGACAATGTCATCAAACAATAAAAAAAAATTAAATTACTTAATAGGTTACCTTATAACTACCCAAAAATGACATACAGCTACCAAGTGGCAAAGTAGGATGTTTTGACCCAACATACTACTTGTTGGGAAAAGTACTCGTTGTTGTAAATTGTTTTGTGCAAGTGATAAAAAACTAAAGGACTCTGCTGACTGTAACTCTTCTTCCGCACACAGATCAACAGTCTATGCGGAAGAAAATTTCCATATAACTATGTATATTGTCCTGTAATCTGTTTTCTTGGAATAAAGTATTTTTGACTTGACTTGACTTGTTACATCGGAAGTATCACATATGAAATGGAAGATCACTGACCATAGCCTACCTCCGGTGAACATATAGTTTCTTTGTACCTTTTAATTTTATCATACCGCGTACACGATGTCTCTATCAAGAAAGAAGACAAAAATCGTCTACATATCCGCGCTTACATCCCAGAGTGACGGTCGGTTATATGCGAAGTACAAAATAATGGTTAAAGGTATTTATTTTTGACAGGCGACCCATAGTCGTGGCCATACCGTAGACCGTTTCTTCAGCCACGAAAGAAGAACAATCGAACCAAGTACCATTGCTAGTAACTAAGAAGACCAGATTTTGAAAAAGCCAAAAATGGACGCGGGTTTTGGGGCGTATGGAATACTCCCCTTTAAGAGAGGAGGGGGAAAATTAGGAAAAATTAGAAGCATTTTTGTGGGTTTAAAGACACTTTCAGAGAGTAGATTTATGCGATATTCCTCAGGAAACTTGATTTTATTAGTTAAGTCAATTAGTTCTTTACTTGACTGTTTTGAAACCTGTAGGTAGTAGATAAGTTGGTACTGTCCTACAAATTTGTACATATGAACCCTCAGATATATGGTTTAGGATATAAAGCTATTGTAAAAAGGAAGCTATTATAAAAATCATAACCAGTGTAGCAAGCGTACAGTTAATTAGACCAAGTACAACATTTTACTTAACAAACTAATTTCCAAAAATTATCGATCAAAAAATATATATCCACGCAGGAACCGAAGAAATTTTGATTTAAAAGCTGTTCAAATAATTACAAAGACTTTTTAAAGTTTGCTTTAGTATTGTTGAACAAAAACGCCAAAACGGGACGAATGGGCGTCCCGAGAGAGTTCGCGGGAACGACAAGACACGTCGCTAAAAAATGGGACTGTCCCTAACAAAACGGGACGTCAGGTCACCTCGCTCGGCAGCGACGCGCGGCTCGGGACGAGACCCTCGCTGCAGATTCCACAGAGACTGCTGCAATTAGTCCGGCCGCCGCTAATGAGGAGCCTCTTTCATCATTACCATACCCGGGAGGCCTGATAGCTCCCGGGTATTCCACATATTGCGAGACTTCTTGTTCCGAATGGTTTTTATCTCGACGTGTTGGATTTTAGAGTCCGAAGTTTGTTGTGGAATTTATATGTTGGACACTATACAGTTATGCCGTAGATTTTTTAGTTATGTAAAGATTCATTCCAAGCAATAAAAGTGCAACTGCACGAGCATCAAACTAAACTGCATGATGAACTGCATGAGGTGGATCTCTGTGGTGGGTGTTCTAACTGCATGAGTTGTAAAGAGGGTGAAACGCTTGAATCTGAAATCCGTCAACTAATCTTTTATAGAGATGAAGTGAACAATTCTTATACATATTAGATGCGAAACCCTGCGGTGCATTATTCTATGTCATCAGTAACTAGGTGTTCTACTCAAACACTTATTTAAATAAGTCAAAAAAATGAAGTTAGGTCAATGAAGTTTAGGTCAATCACCCTGGAGCCATTTGGTTAAATCTGTCAATGTGACAGTACATGAAGTAAGTACTTGCCGCATGATATACTTTCACATGTTACAGGCTATATGTAGACGTACCCTTACTTGGTGAGGGTCTCGAGGGAGGAGGTGTAGATGTACACTTACTTGGTGAGGGTCTCGAAGGAGGAGGTGTAGATGTAGACTTACTTGGTGAGGGTCTCGATGGAGGAGGTTTAGATGGTGGACTTACTTGGTGAGTGTCTCGAGGGAGGAGGTGAAGATGTGGACTTACTTGGTGAGTGTCTCGAGGGAGGAGGTGTAGATGTGGACTTACTTGGTGAGGGTCTAGAGGGAGGAGGTGTAGATGTGGACTTACTTGGTGAGTGTCTCGAGGGAGGATGTGTAGATGTGGACTTACTTGGTGAGTGTCTCGAGGGAGGAGGTGTAGATGTGGACTTACTTGGTGAGGGTCTCGAGGGAGGAGGTGTAGATGTGGACTTACTTGGTGAGGGTCTCGAGGGAGGAGGTGTAGATGTGGACTTACTTGGTGAGTGTCTCGAGGGAGGATGTGTAGATGTGGACTTACTTGGTGAGTGTCTCGAGGGAGGAGGTGTAGATGTGGACTTACTTGGTGAGTGTCTCGAGGGAGGATGTGTAGATGTGGACTTACTTGGTGAGGGTCTCGAGGGAGGAGGTGTAGATGTGGACTTACTTGGTGAGGGTCTCGAGGGAGGAGGTGTAGATGTGGACTTACTTGGTGAGTGTCTCGAGGGAGGAGGTGTAGATGTGGACTTACTTGGTGAGTGTCTCGAGGGAGGATGTGTTGATGTGGACTTACTTGGTGAGGGTCTCGAGGGAGGATGTGTAGATGTGGACTTACTTGGTGAGGGTCTCGAGGGAGGAGGTGTAGATGTGGACTTACTTGGTGAGTGTCTCGAGGGAGGAGGTGTAGATGTGGACTTACTTGGTGAGGGTCTCGAGGGAGGATGTGTAGATGTGGACTTACTTGGTGAGGGTCTCGAGGGAGGATGTGTAGATGTGGACTTACTTGGTGAGGGTCTCGAGGGAGGAGGTGTAGATGTGGACTTACTTGGTGAGTGTCTCGAGGGAGGAGGTGTAGATGTGGACTTACTTGGTGAGGGTCTCGAGGGAGGATGTGTAGATGTGGACTTACTTGGTGAGTGTCTCGAGGGAGGATGTGTAGATGTGGACTTACTTGGTGAGTGTCTCGAGGGAGGAGGTGTAGATGTGGACTTACTTGGTGAGGGTCTCGAGGGAGGAGGTGTAGATGTGGACTTACTTGGTGAGTGTCTCGAGGGAGGAGGTGTAGATGTGGACTTACTTGGTGAGTGTCTCGAGGGAGGAGGTGTAGATGTGGACTTACTTGGTGAGTGTCTCGAGGGAGGATGTGTAGATGTGGACTTACTTGGTGAGTGTCTCGAGGGAGGAGGTGTAGATGTGGACTTACTTGGTGAGTGTCTCGAGGGAGGAGGTGTAGATGTGGACTTACTTGGTGAGTGTCTCGAGGGAGGAGGTGTAGATGTGGACTTACTTGGTGTGTGTCTCGAGGGAGGAGGTGTAGATGTGGACTTACTTGGTGAGGGTCTCGAGGGAGGATGTGTAGATGTGGACTTACTTGGTGAGTGTCTCGAGGGAGGAGGTGTAGATGTGGACTTACTTGGTGAGTGTCTCGAAGGAGGTGGTGTAGATGTGGACTTACTTGGTGAGTGTCTCGAGGGAGGAGGTGTAGATGTGGACTTACTTGGTGAGTGTCTCGAGGGAGGAGGTGTAGATGTGGACTTACTTGGTGAGGGTCTCGAGGGAGGATGTGTAGATGTGGACTTACTTGGTGAGTGTCTCGAGGGAGGAGGTGTAGATGTGGACTTACTTGGTGAGGGTCTCGAGGGAGGATGTGTAGATGTGGACTTACTTGGTGAGGGTCTCGAGGGAGGAGGTGTAGATGTGGACTTACTTGGTGAGTGTCTCGAGGGAGGAGGTGTAGACGTGGACTTACTTGGTGAGTGTCTCGAGGGAGGAGGTGTAGATGTGGACTTACTTGGTGAGGGTCTCGAGGGAGGAGGTGTTGATGTGGACTTACTTGGTGAGGGTCTCGAGGGAGGAGGTGTAGATGTGGACTTACTTGGTGAGGGTCTCGAGGGAGGAGGTGTAGTCGTGGACTTACTTGGTGAGTGTCTCGAGGGAGGAGGTGTAGACGTGGACTTACTTGGTGAGGGTCTCGAGGGAGGAGGTGTAGATGTGGACTTACTTGGTGAGGGTCTCGAAGGAGGAGGTGTAGATGTGGACTTACTTGGTGAGTGTCTCGAGGGAGGATGTGTAGATGTGGTCTTACTTTGTGAGGGTCTCGAGGGAGGAGGTGTAGATGTGGACTTACTTGGTGAGAGTCTCGAGGGAGGAGGTGTAGATATGGACTTACTTGGTGAGGGTCTCGAGGGAGGAGGTGTAGATGTGGACTTACTTGGTGAGTGTCTCGAGGGAGGAGGTGTAGATGTGGACTTACTTGGTGAGTGTCTCGAGGGAGGAGGTGTAGATGTGGACTTACTTGGTGAGTGTCTCGAGGGAGGAGGTGTAGATGTGGACTTACTTGGTGAGTGTCTCGAGGGAGGAGGTGTAGATGTGGACTTACTTGGTGAGTGTCTCGAGGGAGGAGGTGTAGATGTGGACTTACTTGGTGAGAGTCTCGAGGGAGGAGGTGTAGATGTGGACTTACTTGGTGAGAGTCTCGAGGGAGGAGGTGTAGATGTGGACTTACTTGGTGAGGGTCTCGAGGGAGGAGGTGTAGATGTGGACTTACTTGGTGAGAGTCTCGAGGGAGGAGGTGTAGATGTGGACTTACTTGGTGAGTGTCTCGAGGGAGGATGTGTAGATGTGGACTTACTTGGTGAGTGTCTCGAGGGAGGAGGTGTAGATGTGGACTTACTTGGTGAGAGTCTCGAGGGAGGAGGTGTAGATGTGGACTTACTTGGTGAGTGTCTCGAGGGAGGAGGTGTAGATGTGGACTTACTTGGTGAGAGTCTCGAGGGAGGAGGTGTAGATGTGGACTTACTTGGTGAGAGTCTCGAGGGAGGAGGTGTAGATGTGGACTTACTTGGTGAGTGTCTCGAGGGAGGAGGTGTTGATGTGGACTTACTTGGTGAGTGTCTCGAGGGAGGAGGTGTAGATGTGGACTTACTTGGTGAGTGTCTCGAGTGAGGAGGTGTAGATGTGGACTTACTTGGTGAGAGTCTCGAGGGAGGAAGTGTAGATGTGGACTTACTTGGTGAGTGTCTCGAGGGAGGAGGTGTAGATGTGGACTTACTTGGTGAGTGTCTCGAGGGAGGAGGTGTAGATGTGGACTTACTTGGTTAGAGTCTCGAGGGAGGAGGTGTAGATGTGGACTTACTTGGTGAGTGTCTCGAGGGAGGAGGTGTTGATGTGGACTTACTTGGTGAGTGTCTCGAGGGAGGAGGTGTAGATGTGGACTTACTTGGTGAGTGTCTCGAGGGAGGAGGTGTAGATGTGGACTTACTTGGTGAGAGTCTCGAGGGAGGAGGTGTAGATGTGGACTTACTTGGTGAGGGTCTCGAGGGAGGAGGTGTAGATGTGGACTTACTTGGTGAGGGTCTCGAGGGAGGAGGTGTAGATGTGGACTTACTTGGTGAGTGTCTCGAGGGAGGAGGTGTAGATGTGGACTTACTTGGTGAGTGTCTCGAGGGAGGAGGTGTAGATGTGGACTTACTTGGTGAGTGTCTCGAGGGAGGAGGTGTAGATGTGGACTTACTTGGTGAGAGTCTCGAGGGAGGAGGTGTAGATGTGGACTTACTTGGTGAGGGTCTCGAGGGAGGAGGTGTAGATGTGGACTTACTTGGTGAGGGTCTCGAGGGAGGAGGTGTAGATGTGGACTTACTTGGTGAGGGTCTCGAGGGAGGAGGTGTAGATGTGGACTTACTTGGTGAGGGTCTCGAGGGAGGAGGTGTAGATGTGGACTTACTTGGTGAGGGTCTCGAGGGAGGAGGTGTAGATGTGGACTTACTTGGTGAGGGTCTCGAGGGTGGAGGTGTAGATGTGGACTTACTTGGTGAGGGTCTCGAGGGAGGAGGTGTAGATGTGGACTTACTTGGTGAGAGTCTCGAGGGAGGAGGTGTAGATGTGGACTTACTTGGTGAGGGTCTCGAGGGAGGAGGTGTAGATGTGGACTTACTTGGTGAGAGTCTCGAGGGAGGAGGTGTAGATGTGGACTTACTTGGTGAGAGTCTCGAGGGAGGAGGTGTAGATGTGGACTTACTTGGTGAGAGTCTCGAGGGAGGAGGTGTAGATGTGGACTTACTTGGTGAGGGTCCCGAGGGAGGAGGTGTAGATGTGGACTTACTTGGTGAGGGTCCCGATGGAGGAGGTGTAGATGTTGACTTACTTGGTGAGGGTCTCGAGGGAGGAGGTGTAGATGTGGACTTACTTGGTGAGGGTCTCGAGGGAGGAGGTGTAGATGTTGACTTACTTGGTGAGGGTCTCGAGGGAGGAGGTGTAGATGTGGACTTACTTGGTGAGGGTCTCGAGGGAGGAGGTGTAGATGTGGACTTACTTGGTGAGGGTCTCGAGGGAGGAGGTGTAGATGTGGACTTACTTGGTAAGGGTCTCGAGGGAGGAGGTGTAGATGTTGACTTACTTGGTGAGGGTCTCGAGGGAGGAGGTGTAGATGTGGACTTACTTGGTGAGGGTCTCGAGGGAGGAGGTGTAGATGTGGACTTACTTGGTGAGGGTCTCGAGGGAGGAGGTGTAGATGTGGACTTACTTGGTGAGGGTCTCGAGGGAGGAGGTGTAGATGTGGACTTACTTGGTGAGGGTCTCGAGGGAGGAGGTGTAGATGTGGACTTACTTGGTGAGGGTCTCGAGGGAGGAGGTGTAGATGTGGACCTACTTGGTGAGGGTCTCGAGGGAGGAGGTGTAGATGTGGACCTACTTGGTGAGGGTCTCGAGGGAGGAGGTGTAGATGTGGACTTACTTGGTGAGGGTCCCGAGGGAGGAGGTGTAGATGTGGACTTACTTGGTGAGGGTCCCGAGGGAGGAGGTGTAGATGTGGACTTACTTGGTGAGGGTCCCGAGGGAGGAGGTGTAGATGTTGACTTACTTGTTGAGGGTCCCGAGGGAGGAGGTGTAGATGGTGGACCTACTTGGTGAGGGTCTCGAGGGAGGAGGTGTAGATGTGGACTTACTTGGTGAGGGTCCCGAGGGAGGAGGTGTAGATGTGGACTTACTTGGTGAGGGTCCCGAGGGAGGAGGTGTAGATGTGGACTTACTTGGTGAGGGTCTCGAGGGAGGAGGTGTAGATGTGGACTTACTTGGTGAGGGTCTCGAGGGAGGAGGTGTAGATGTGGACTTACTTGGTGAGGGTCTCGAGGGAGGAGGTGTAGATGTGGACTTACTTGGTGAGGGTCTCGAGGGAGGAGGTGTAGATGTGGACTTACTTGGTGAGGGTCTCGAGGGTGGAGGTGTAGATGTGGACTTACTTGGTGAGGGTCTCGAGGGAGGAGGTGTAGATGTGGACTTACTTGGTGAGGGTCTCGAGGGAGGAGGTGTAGATGGTGGACCTACTTGGTGAGGGTCTCGAGGGAGGAGGTGTAGATGTGGACTTACTTGGTGAGGGTCTCGAGGGAGGAGGTGTAGATGTGGACTTACTTGGTGAGGGTCTCGAGGGAGGAGGTGTAGATGTTGACTTACTTGGTGAGGGTCTCGAGGGAGGAGGTGTAGATGTGGACTTACTTGGTGAGGGTCTCGAGGGAGGAGGTGTAGATGTGGACTTACTTGGTGAGGGTCTCGAGGGAGGAGGTGTAGATGTGGACTTACTTGGTGAGGGTCTCGAGGGAGGAGGTGTAGATGATGTACTTACTTGGTGAGGGTCTCGAGGGAGGAGGTGTAGGACTTACTTGGTGAAGGTCTCGAGGGAGGAGGTGTAGATGGTGGACCTACTTAGTGAGGGTCTCGAGGGAGGAGGTGTAGATGTGGACTTACTTGGTGAGGGTCTCGAGGGAGGAGGTGTAGATGGTGGACCTACTTGGTGAGGGTCTCGAGGGAGGAGGTGTAGATGTGGACTTACTTGGTGAGGGTCTCGAGGGAGGAGGTGTAGATGTTGACTTACTTGGTGAGGGTCTCGAGGGAGGAGGTGTAGATGTGGACTTACTTGGTGAGGGTCTCGAGGGAGGAGGTGTAGATGTGGACTTACTTGGTGAGGGTCTCGAGGGAGGAGGTGTAGATGTGGACTTACTTGGTGAGGGTCTCGAGGGAGGAGGTGTAGATGTGGACTTACTTGGTGAGGGTCTCGAGGGAGGAGGTGTAGATGGTGCCGCCGACGTCGATGTGGACTGGCGCCGTGTAGCGCGACGCCGCCGCTACGCAGGGGATGCCGGTGATCTTGTGGTTGTAGTTGATGGCTGGGTGCGACGGCGGCGTCGGCGTCGGCGACGACGAGTTCGACATCGTGGGCGACGTCGCCGGCGACGTGCTGCAACAGAGGCCAGGTTTAGAAATTACGAAGGAATTTCCGATATGAAAGCCTCCGTAAAAAGAATGAGAGTATAGTATTTTTAATCAAACTACTCAGAAAAAATATTTTCAATCATAAAATATTCCTTACATAAACCAATACGTTTCTCAATCCTTCGAACAAACAGAACAAATGTTTTCTGCTGCCAGTGCTGCCGCTACATTCGTCTAAAAAAGTAACCAGTAAACAAGCATTAAACGTCGGTATGCTGCAAATCAGCTGAATTATCCGGCCTAGGCCGGGTACACGTTTTTTGCGCCTAGGACGCAATCACGGTAACTAGAAAAAAGACGGTAGGGTTCACGAGTGACGTCACCGGCACCAAAGTAAACATTAGCGCTACTGGTTGTCAATGTGTTCGCAGGAGTGCGCTCTTCTGTTGACATTAACTTGTCTAAAGAGGCAGCTGGACTTTTTTTCAGTGCGGTTTTATAATTTTCTGTTTTAATTATTTTTCAATCCTTTTAATTTTTATACGTTCTTCAGTTTTTTAACTATACTTAACGTAATTATTTTTTTAATAGTGCGTTTCTCAAATCTTTCACTTCCATCCTAAAGTGTGGATATTCCTTGTTAAAACCTAAAACACATAGGCCTACCTTAACCTCAAAAGTTGTCAGTGTGTCGAACTTCAACATTATTCGATAAACATAAACAAAATTCAGTCATGAAATTCTTTGAGGCTGTTGGGACAAAAAGACATGTGAAAATTATTAAATGACGTGAAATCAGACGATATTGTGACATTATTTATCATAACAAAATAATGTATGACTGTTCCTCCTCAAAATTTGCAACATTAATGTCATGTAATAAATGCTAACTTCGCAAACCCAACCCTCCAAGTTCTTATTAACCAGTCTGAAAAGAGCTATAAACGCTTATGTGGCTGACAAGAATGGATATGATTCGAATGAATCCCTTTATTTTATGTATTAACACCCGGAATGGGAACATATATTAAGTCTGTGGTCAGGGTGAAGATGCTTTATACAAGTCCACAGGTACAGGGCAGACCCTGCAATTTTAACTCTGCTCTACAGTTTAATGACTGTCAAAATGTTACCGCTTTCTATCTACTCTATCACATTTCATATGTAGCCGTAAAATACGCCGTCTTCATTGTCAAACATCAAAATCAAGACTTATACTTTTAGATCTGCGCTATCCAGTGATTAGGGAAATACGGCTATTAAATGAAATAAAATAAATCAAGTACTTAGGAATAAATTGTTTTATTTTTTCCTACGATCTGTGAATGATAAGTGTACGATAGAAAAGTGTAAATAATAAAGTATATTGAACATATTTTACTCAACATTATTTAAGTTCCCTAAATGTAATTTTTAATTAAACATTTTACATTTATGTGTTTTCTCTTATCTTTTTCTGAAAGGTTTAGAATATAAACATTTAAAAATTCAAAACTTCACACAAAAACCCGTCCTGTTGGATTGTCCTAGAAATTGTGCACGGACACTATTAAACAACATAATTTTATCTAAACAGGTTTAAAGACTTCACCTCTTGACATAAATGGCTTTTAGCCCTCATAATTACACAAAAAAATTCACAAGATAAAATAATTATATACTGCGTACATAATTTGCAAACCAAATAAACGGTTTTTGTTTATCAACACATAGTTTTGACGTTTAAAGGTAGACTGAAGTGCTCCTGGCTTTAAACTGGAGTACTACTAGCGCTAATGTTTACTTTGGTGCCGGTTACGTCACTCGTGAACCCTACCGTTTTTTCTAGTTACCGTGGGACGCAATGGGCAATGGGTAACTTTCGAGCCAACAAAAAGGAACTGAAAACAGATGTTTCTTGTATATAAGTGTGATGAAAAGATCTTAGGATTGTTTTCTTGTCCACATGTTCCATCAATTAACTGTCATAAGCAAAATCTGACTGGAGTGGCTAAATGGCTAAATGGTTATGTGAAATAAAAGCTCGAGTAAATGTGGATTATACCATAACATGTTTTTTTGTCAGTGAAATCAGTAATGTAAGCTGCTATTAGAGGGAAGGACTGTTTTGTTACTGACATTACATAAATGCAACGCTATTTTATAACACTATACTAAAGCGTTTATTCACCAAACTTAGCCAGTAAACTTATAGCCGTAAATATAATGTATTAGAATCATAAATGATACAGGAGTTTATAAGTTGCGATTCGAAGTATCGTCGTTTGTTAGTCGCCACCAACGTAACAGCGGTAGAAACCACTTATCACAACCGGGCGGGGAAATAATTTATTTAATGACTGTAACCAGTTGCATCGCTTGCATTTAGCACATTTATCACCACCGGGGGATAAATAATCTATTTAATAATGATGGCCAGTTATATCGCTTTCGACCGCGACTTATCGATACTGTATCATGCGATTAACAACCGCGGCGCGCAGTGAGTTTGTATTGGAGTCAATTATTCATTAATTCGATAGATCGAACGATAAGCGGGCGATATTTATTAACCGAGTGACGCGGGTTTCGCCGTCCGCTCCGCTCGGATTAATCTGCCCAACATTTAGGAGAGCTGAATGTTAAATGTCACTTGTCCCCACTGATGCTATCGCCAAACCTGCTGCCCGGCTGCCGGCGCGGCGTCCGGCGTCGGGCTACGGAGATTTAAATGTTGTTAATGTTAGTCCAAAGTACAAAGATGTGGTCCATTGAGTAGTGTGAGACAAAAAACAACTCTAACTTAACTTATATATTGGCTTATAACATGCACAATGTAATTGGGTATTGGGTATTGTTGCATGTAAAATAAATAAATAAATATTTACGATATTTCTGACGAGGAAATTTTGTTTTTACGATTTATAAGATGATAAAGTTTGGTTATTAGCTCAGCATAGAACTGCGGTAATGATAATTTCAATTGTATTTAGTCGAAAAATGCCAGATTTTAAGCTCTTAGATTAAAATTGTCTATAAGTATTTGACCTGTAGCACGTCTTTTTGTTGACTTTTAGAGAAGTATTTTTTGCCTTTCCAGGTTGTATTGAACTACATCCAGCAGTGTTAATAAAGCATAAATAAAAAAACAAACTGAAACTATGTATTATTTATAAATAGGAAAATCCGTAAGGGGGTTCATGTTATAATGTCCTGTTTATAATGCAAGAAACCAAATAAATAAGTGTCTCTTTAATTGCTAATCAGTTTCCTCCATCTGAGCGTAAATAAAAATCCTTCGTCAGTCCTTTGTTTCGAAGGTTTAATCCTTATTTTCGGATTATACCACTTCAAACCATTCTATGTTTGTTCGTACAAAAGGCCTCCTCCAAATGAAGAGTAAATCCTTTAAAAAGTTCAGATTGCCAGGATATCTTGACAGACCAAGGTAATTTGCAAACCACCGGAAGGTAAACCAGGACAATGAAATGTCACTGTGATATTATTGGCGTTAAGTCTCACTAGAACTGTTTCATCCAGTGACACCGGTTCAAATGAGTGAACACTTAACAATTTAAGTTAAATATTTGTTTTCATCCCACGCAGGAGGCAAGAATGTCAGAAATTTCCGTTGAATGGTGCCACCGGTGGCCGAGGGGCTGGAGCCAATCAGTGACGGTGAGGGGACGGGGGAGCCTGGGGCGACGGCAGCGCCGCCAAGCCCCGCGGCGGGTGTCACAACTACGCAGCTTTCTACGCCGGGGGACACGCCGGGGGCGCCGCGCGACGGTGACGGGGCGAACCAAACCAACTGACAGCGTCTGCCCGCTATGACTGAGGAGATCCGTGCATTGCGCCGAAAATCGTAACTCCGAAAGGGACGTCTCCGACGTACGATTTTGAAGGCTTAAATTCCGAAATGCACTGTTCCGAAAGTCATTACTCCGAACGACACTGCTCCGACAGGCATAACTCCGAAAGGCACTGCTCCGACAGACATACCGGATATCTCCGTCACTTTCGGAACAGAGCATTTCGGAGTTATGACTTTCGTAGCAGTGTCTTTCGGAATTCTGACTTTCGGAGTTATGACCTTCGACATTATAAGTTTCACAAGACGGGAATTCGCCTCGAAAAATGTAAGAATAATCACAATTTACCATGTGAAATTCAGATATAACTTCGAAAGGCACTGTTGTGAAAAGTCATAACTCCGAATGACACTGCTCCGACAGGCATATTCCAGAAATCCACTGTTCCGAAAGAAGTGTCGGAGCAGTCATTTGGAGTTATTACTTGCGAAGCAATGCCGGCGCCCGTTTTTAAAAGATAGTGAATATGTTGGAGATTTGTTTTGAATTACTCGCGGTTTTAACGTTTTTTTTTTGAGTAGAATGTGTAATTTTTCTCTGTTGACAGCAAAAACATTTGTTCTGTTAATATGAAGAAATCGAGAACCGTCGCCAGTGGAGTGCATTAAGAGTTCAACTTTGTGATAGGCTAAAACAAATTTGAGAGTAATTCACGTAAGAGGAATGTCTACAAGGATCACCGTGAGCTGAACACCTGCACCACATAACCACCAAACAAATTACTCAACTTCTATAATTTTTATATAAAAGAACTACATTAATTCTCAGTTTTGACAAAGTTGACAAATAGGCAAAGTTATTCTGATTCTGATTCAACAAAACTAATTGACTGTAAGTTGGAACACAGACTACAGAATTTGTAGAAGAAATTTTTGGAAATCGCTGTAAAAGAAATTGTGGAAATCCCTAAAAAGCATTATTCGCATGAAAGAATTGATGCAAAGCATTGAAGCATTATTAAAGCATTATTGTGAATTAAATCATTATTCGTTAAAGTGTTTTCTATATCATTATAAATGGCCTAAGGTCAGTGGAATTTACACTAAAACACTTAACCAAATCAGCTATTGGCCGAGACATAAACCAAAAGCCCTCCGAAGCGGTCGTGACCGCCCGATGATACGGTCTCCATCGGCTAATGTCTGTTAAAAGTGGGCTGCAGATAACTTAAACGTTTTTGGATGCATTAAAATCCATCAGAATCGACCAAAAAGCATTTAGGAGTATCGTTATAATTTTTCACCTCGTCCTAAAACGTTTTTCGTATAGTGGCTGTGTGCGGGGAGGAGTCTGTAGGGGGTCTGAGAAGGAGTCCACCCTGTTACTTTTTGATTCGTGAATAAGGCGTTCCCACAAGTAAAAAAATGTATGGGAGTGTTAAGGTATTTTATTCGGACTGTTGTGGCTAGACAAAACTAATATGCGGTAGAGAAACAGTCCAGAACCAACTTGTATATACGGTAAATGTGTTAAAGCATTAAGTGCATGAAAGAAATTGAAAAAAGTAAGATTTAGTAGGATGATTTGAGTTAAGTAAACTATAATACACAAAAATTGTAATAGTGTTTATATGCTAAATAATAATTATTTTGATTTTTTACATAATTGATAGATTTTCTATTTTCAAGAGACTAACTTAAAACTCAACAATTTTTATTTTTTCTAATGTAAACTTTTAACATTTATGTAAGCTCCTAATCGATATTCATAAACATAAATCAAGTAACTCATCGATTAGCGAAGTCCCGTACATATCGCTTACTCACACATTCAGGATTACTTGCCCTTCTATAATGACAAACTCTGTATTTAAAATCTTTTTTTGTTAGTGAAATCCTAATGTACGAGTGCTTTATTATAAAAAACCTGTTAATAATGCACAATTAATTGTAATATTTTTAAGTCCCCAAAAGACTTAATTAGTAGACAAAGCTAATTTTGTCCCATGAGATTAAAGCTAATGAATGATTTAGAGCATTGTAGCATGAAAATACAGAATTATTATTATTTTTTAATAATATGATGTTCTTAACTGTACCTACCCATTAAAGAATTAAGATTCTTACTTACCCATTAAGGGATTACTGATCTGATACCAAAACAAGCATTAAAATCCAACTAGGAGAAAAGTACTTTGAAACAGAGACACAATTGCATTGAACTATTGAACACGATAGCGTACCACTCCGATGAAGCTCAGCTGTACGTCTTTTTAGGAAGTGCAGTGTTAACCTACAGTGTAGATAATAAAGGTAGTGTTAAATTACATGGCCTAGGCAGACTGTAAGCCTATACTCTGATAGATGTTGGATGGCCGCTAGGAGATTAGGCGACCCTTCGCCTACACAATAGAAATGCATTGTGTAGTGGCGATAATGACTGATCTCCCAGCGGCTATCCGACTTCTGCCAGAGTATAGAGCTAAAATTAACATTAGTCTTATGGGAGATCTGGACCATGTCAGTTGACCCGAGCTGTAGTCTGTAGTCGGTTGCTTACCTCATCTTGATCTGCGTGGCGGGGAACATGGCCCGGGAGGTGAGGTCCTTGGGCTCCAGCACCTCCGCCTCGCGCATCTCACATTTCCTCCTGCAACACGACACACTCTGTCAACGATGGGGAGAATTAAATGGAGTAAGGAGAATCATACTAATACAACTATGAAGCGGGAGAGGGAGGGTAATTTATTTATTTATTACAAATGTCTTAATTGCCATAAAAATTTGGTTAAGACTAATACATTACAAAATATAATTTAAATTAATTGTACCCATAGATATACAGTCTTCTATTTAAAATCTTCCTTAAAATAATCTTCAATTTTATATATACATTTTCTTGATAATTCTTCTTTTAACACAGACTTAAATTTCTTCAGGTTCGATAATTTTTTTATTGAGATAGGTATTTTATTATAAATTTTGATCCCTACGTAATCTAAACTTTTTTGTCCAAGTGCTGTGTTGCATGCTGGTATATGAAATGAATTGTTATGTCTCGTAAAATGACCATGTTTGATAATTTTGTTTTCAAAATCGGTTTTATTACAATGAACAAAAATTGCCACCTGAAAAATATATAGAGCTGGAAGTGGAAGAATATTTAAATTTTGGAATATTGGCTTACATGATTCTCTTCTTGTCATGCCACACATTGTACGTAAAGCCCTTTTTTGTAGTTTAAACACCTTTATATACTCAACACTCGCCAACTACAGGCCAACCCCACGAAGGCAGACCGAATTACACGAGGAATTCCGACATCTGCAATAATTTACTCGTCTTAGTGTCACTATCTAGCGATCAATCAATGAACTTTAGAACAAGGTAAAAACGAAAAAACAAACAAATCAATTCATCCAATGGGAAACGACGTCACAACAACAACAACAACAACAACAACAAAACAAAAACGAAATGCTCCAGCCAATGATATTCTTGGTGGGACCTTGCGAACTGTACTCGTTGACGTTGGATTTCGTTTATTTACGTGATGGACATGGGCATGCCTGTCGCTGGCGAAAGATAATTGAAATTTTCCCCCCTCTCCCGCCTCATAGTTTTTAATTATAAGATAGTATTAATTACGATTTCGAAGGAGATTGGGAGAGAAAAAAGAGAGCTTGAACCTGAATATGGTAAAGAAGTTGACAAGGTTAAGAAAAGATAGAGAACGTAAGAAGATGAAGGGAGTGGGAAGGAAATATAGAGATTATGATATATTAAGATAGATTCAGTAGTATCAAAACAAGTAAGGAAAGACCCCCATCCCCCCCTAACTAGGAGAAAGGAAAGTTGGAAAGGACAACGAAAATTAAAAGCCGTGATATGCTGAAAGATAGGAACTTGGGAAAAGGGAAAGTCAAGAATGAAAAAAATTGATCTGTTAAACACCGAACACCAGTAAGGAGTATGATAATAGTTTTATCAGTAGAGGTTGGTGGAAGTGATAGAGATGATAACTTATTCACCGACTTAATCCTATGATCAATACAAAAATACGATACAAAAATTGAACCGTCAGAAAGCTGCAGAATTTTTCCGGGATCGTTCGGTGACCTCCGCAGTTGAAGATGAACATAGTATCACTCATTACCCAGCCAACCTTCATATTTGTCTCATAAACCATGACTTGAGACTTGAGAGGATCAAAGGGTGCGAGGACACAGGTACGTCTCAGGTACAAATGGGATAAAACTGAAACACACATAATTTATTTGTTTCGTTTTTCTCCTTTTCCACTATATTTCCGCCCTAAAATATCTTTCAAATAAATATTTATCATATACGTCACATAATCTATCTAGCTTAATACAAGTATTTGTTTACATCCAATTATTTGTTCTCATTGAAGACCAAGTACCTGGTGGACCGAGCCTTGCTCGGTGTTATTTCATGTTTACCAGTTCATCCAGTTACTATAAAATATTTCAATGTCATAAAATTGATAAATAGAAACCTTTTTATTGCTCCATGGACTCTTCATCCCACTTGCTGTATTTTCCCTTAATGGCTGTAGATTCCAAACAGCTGTTATGATTACTTCATTTGTTTACACTTTCCTTGTTTATTTTCGTTGCTGTCACGGCAACCCATAAGGCCAAAGTTAACATTTTACAACTTTAAAATTCGATTTATTACGTTATTAGATTTTCTCTGGCCAAGTAATCTGCATAAAAGACGTTTTTGAGTCATAAATTACTTATTTCCAGGCTTTGAAGGAAATCCTCGGAGCCGTTTTTGAGATCGTTGTGCAAGCAAGCAAGCAAGCAAGCATACATACAAGATAACACTGCTCGTATAAGAGTATAGGATTCCTGGAGGGAAAAATTAAGTAGTGATAAAGGACATTATTAATTGATGACCTGCTTAGATATTACAGTACAATAGCGAAATTGAAGCAATATCCTCTATTTCTCTCTGTTTGTCGCCATTGCTTTTCATTCTAAAAACTATACCCCCTCCTTCTAAAACATATGTCATTGTGCTTAAAACCGGTTTATGCGTTTATATTAATAAAATGCTGCGTATTGGGAAGTGATTGGTGTTAAAAGACAATTAATTGTTTAACTATTTTCTACAGTATTATTTAATATGCAGCAGAACGAATATTAATTTCCTCCATAACACTCCGTCCCTCCATATCACAGAAAGAACTCGGGAGGGAAGGAGGGATAAAGAAAGATACAATAAAAAGAAGTAATCACCGTTAAAAATACGTTGATATAAGCTGTTAAATATCTCATTATAAACCTCCCTCCCTTTAGCCAACAAGCCTTTCAGTGGAGTAGGAAAGTCTGCAGAGTCAGAGTCGCGCCCGAGGGCCTCATGTTGTTTTAATCGTACCCTGGCTTTGCAGAGGTCCTCGGGCTACGCTGATATTGGAGCTGTGAGCGCCCCCGGCGCCCCCACCCGGCGCCCCAGCGCCAGCGGCGCCCTCGGATATCTTGTCCAAACACCCCTCTTCCCCCCGCCCCTCGCTGCTTCCAGGATAAAATTGCCTCTTGTTTCCTCTGGACGTTCTGACCATTATTCCCTCCTTTATTGTGTGGGTGGAAACGTTATATGGCTGATGAAATAAAAGTGGGTGTTTGTGGAGGTGTATTATGTAAAATAAGACGATGTTTTATTAATAGTTGGATTTCACTTTTTTATTTAGTGCTGTAATGTTCGGTTTTTTGGATTGAATTAGTTATTTTGTCTGAAATGTATTACGAGACAAGCAGCTTATGCTTTCATCTCTTAATGATCACGGATTTCAATTCATTTGAAAGCAGTATGTCATGTCCCTTGAGACATTGCACATGATAAGTTAGAGATATTTATCATTAAAGAAATACAAACAAAATTGCAATTAGAAATTGTGCAAGAGACACATATTTAGATCGTTAACGCAAAGTTGTTGTATTATTTTACTGTTTCCTCACGAAAACTATCGGTGAAAAAATAATAGTATCTGAAAACACCCATATTACGGCACCCTGCGAACTAAGTGAATTTCAAATGCCTAAATATATCATTCAGACGAAACCAGGCACGCAAAATAAAATCAACGTAGTTTATAATTCGGACGCAAAAATTAATATTCTCCATGAAAATAAAATGAGACGTGGTGAAAATAAAGTATTAACTAAATATACCCCTGCAGATCACAACGTGATGAAGCCATATACCGTTTTATTAAAATTATTGAGAAATTAATTTTTTTATTTCCCATAAGGGTTAAAATTAAAATTATTGAGAAATTATTTTTTTTAATTTCCTATAAGGGTTGAAATTTGAGTTAACTTATTTAAGCAAGTTTGCTGCCACAGGAGTTTAAAAGTTACTGATTTTTAGATGGTCTACTTGATGGTGTAATTTGTGATTTTTTTAGATCAGGTAGACTTCACATGATATAAGTGTAATCTAGGTTTTCATGACATAAGAAAAGGGGAATTATGTTTTGGAATCGGGGTTCCCCAAAAAGAGATGCTTCCGGTCCTATAGGTCTAACCATGAGACATACGGTAATAGTTTTTTCCCTACAAGGGGAATTCGCTAACAATAAAAATTTCTTTTGAAACTCATTTCATTAACCCTTCTTTTATTGAAATCTTTGTGAAAAATCTTCAAAGAATTAGAGATAAAAAGATGAAAAGAAAATATTTTATTAATTTCCTGCCTGATTTCGCAACCAAATCTCCTCGCCGTTAGGCGAAGCGACCTCACCACCAACAAAACACAACTCGAGCCCATCGGAATTGATTCCGAAATGAAAATACGCAGACTTAAATCAAGCTCAACTTCCTCACACCACGGCCACAGCCAATCAAAGTCGAGCTGGCCAAACACTCGCACTTCTTCCTCCACTCTGCTGAATAAACAGACCGGCTGAAACAACAACCTCCATTCTCCATCAATCCGTGGAAACTCATCAGCAGAAATTACACATGACCGGCCGAGTACATTGTACATGTGGGGCATAAAGTTAATGAGCGATGCCAGCGCCGTGCGGCGGCGGCGGCGGGCAGATCAAACAACGCTATTGGCCCATTGTTGGCCGATAGGCTCGCAAATATCGCCGCTATTTGGCCACAGTGTCATACGCCATTGTTAATTTGACGTTCGATTGTGCGCTCGCATTTAGATTGGCCGGGGCTTTCAGTAATTTCAAACAAACACGGGTTGTGTGACTTTGGCGTCCTTAGAGGCCATAATGAAACTGAAACGGGATGTTTTGTGATTCGAAACATATGTGGTTAATTGGGATCGGCTATGATGCGGTTCAGGTCGGAATAAGTTGGGAAATGGATTGTAATAGGATTACAATAAAGTAAGGCGTACAGCTTGTAAGTCTGTACGAGTCGATATTTCATTGTTGACTGGATGTGAATAAAAAACTTCTTACAATACTTCGTTTTAATTTATTAACAATAATATAGCATTTACATACAAGACGGTAGATATATATTGCCATAATTTGTGTATAAAAATGGTGGAAAATGACGATCGATTTCGATTGGTCACACCAATCATCATCAGGCCTAATGAGAGAATGATTATAAAAATTTAAATACATGGGAAAGTAATTCTCTGAATATCTGAGGGAATGCAAATTAAGTTTTAAGTGTTGTAAGACGTTTTTTATTTACAATCAATGAATACAAGAACATGTATCATGCTAGTTAAGAAATTATTCTATATTGATTAAAATTAAAACAAAGTATATGTAGAAATGTTATGTTTTAAAAATTTTATAAGATAATTAATTGCGATAGGTTTTAACGTAAAAAAGAGTCAAAGGTGAGAACTACAGAGAAAGTTAAATATACTGACATTTTTGACATATTTTCGTAATGCAAATAATTTATTAAATTTACCACATTAAACAACTTAAAATTTGAAAAATCGAGTTTTATAGTACACTGCTTTAACAAACAATCCTCCTGAAAAATACAGAATAGTTTTATTGGAACAACAAAAGTCACGACTTCGAGTGTTTTGTGAACTCTGTAAAAGTATCTACAAACTTTCAACACCTCAGCGTGTCGGCACCCCCCGGAACAGACGGGTCGTAAAGGTTATTTTATAGCCTTGTAAAACTTTACCTCCCGTGTTTTTAGAGCTCGATATCTGATAATTGAAATAGGAAACTGTCCTCCGTTGGTGTGGGTGTTTGGAGATGGCATCGGAGATAGATGTAACCCCCATCAAGTCGGCGTTGTGGAGGCGGCGTGATGGTTGGAATATGTTTGAGTGCAGTTTTCCTTAAACTTACCCAGTAGATGTTTCATGCTTAACTTGAGTTTTCAATTTAAAAGACAAAATTGAAGTTTAAAATCTAAAGTAAAAAGCTAAAATCACGTTAGGTTTCATAAAAATGAGTTTTTAGTTTATTTTCTACAAATTGGAATTTTTATACTTAACTAAACTTGCCGTAGTTAATTTTAATTTAATTTAACTTAATCTATTAGATATGGATACAACTCTACTAATGGAGAACTAACTCGTCTTGCATTTCATACATATAATTAAAAATGATTAACAACGCGATCGTTTTAAAATCATATATAATATAAGGTGGATTTATAAACATGTCTCTTTCAAAAATAAAACTAAACTAAATATTGTGATGTAATTTTTGTATGAGTATTGACTTTATAACTAAAAGGAGACTGCTCATGCTTACGTATGTTTTGAAGCCAGAAATTGAGCACTCGCGAAATTAGTTCGACACTCCGTCACTAGACATTGTGTCAGGAGTGTGATTTCACTCTAAAGAATTAATTGTATCCCTGAAATGGAACATTTTTTCTTCTATACCGGGCTAAAATGTAGTATAGGCCTAATGAAGGGGTTTAAGTTTAAAAACGTCAAAACTAGAAGTGCAAAAAGAGGATAAAATAGGTATTTTTAATTTATTTAATACCAAGATTCTCTCCCAGAATCTGTTAACTTTCGTAACATATGATCACTGCATTGGCTTCAAAGCTTAAAATCAATTGCTTGAACCATCAATTTTTTTAACAATGGTATGAGTGAGAACTCTATATTATTGCTAACACATTTCAATTCAAATGATGCGTTTCAATTCACACCTACACCTTTCAATTCGAAAATCAAACATCAGATCGAATCGAGTTCGGGGAAAACCGGAAAACCTACAACAGAAACATGACAACGTCAAAGCGTCGCGTTGCAGTCCGACAACATTACCGGTAATGGATGCAGCCGCCGGGGGCGCCACCGTCGCCACTGTCGCCACTGCGGCCGCCACCTCATTCCAACTTTTAAGCTCTTCACATCGATTCATTACATTACGCCTTTGTGACAGGCCTACGGTCTAGGGCGCTTCGTCCCAGTGAGGCCTCAGGCCAGGCTAATGTGGTGTGGGAATGGCAATAAAGTTTACAATATCTATATACTGCTTGATCGTTGTATTGAAATCATTAATATCGATAAATAGATTTGATGGTTCCAATACATACCGATAAATACGGGAGAAAAAAATCGATATTTCCGATGTATTGAAAAACGATATTCCTGGAGAAAGTATCTCAATTTTGCAAGTTCGAAGAGGGATTGAACTATTTTCAGAAACAGTGTTAGGCAGTATGGAACTAAAGATTAAAAAAATCTAACTAAGGGAAATTTTAAACAGCAAAATATTATGCAGTACATATTTTCAATTCCAAAGTCTGGGCCTTATTTCAAATCAGGTTTTACAAGTACTTATTACAAATTACTACTGACACGTCACTTTCAAATTTAATTACACACTAACACTATTATATTTGTGGTAGCCGGTTTTACAGATTACAAAATTAATATCATTAATTTACCAATATCGTTTTGAAAGAAGGCCCTGTAAACAGCCCAAATAAAATATCGATACACCATTAAGGGGGCGGTCTATCTTGACAGAAAAATCTGCGTCACAGAGCGAAATAACATTGTAAAGATAGGGATAAAGCGCGCTGAAGTACGCTTGCAGAAGTTTCGTATCTGGACGACAAAAGCTTTATTTTTAAGATTTAATAAAAATGAGAGTGGGTGCACGTTCTTCAGAATATTTTATAGGTCTCTACATTTTTTATTTTTCTATAAAGCGTTTCTGTCGCTAGTTATGAGACTTTAAAATCTAACAAAAAAACAACCTTTTTTTGAAAGATTTACACAATTTCTGTAAGTAAACGGGGATAAAATCAAAAATTCTAAAAATTTAGCGACCTAAAATAACATTTCCTTTTTAAAATGACACCAAAATATTGGAAATCATAAGAAAGTCCAGTGATCAATGAATAAGATACAAAACCCTGTTTTAGCGCTCGGAACTTGAGGTAGACCGACCCCTTAATATCGGAACAAACATATCGGTTTGATTTTTACTATCGGAACTAAACCATCGACACTAGTGATAACGATATTCACTCGCCATCCCCACGTGGCCGCGGCCACCTTATTGTTTCAACTTTTAACCTCTCCTCACATTCATTACATTACGCCTTTGTGACAGACCCACGGCCTACGGCCTGGGGCGATTCATCACCGAGTAAGGCCTAAGGCCTGAGGCCATGCTAATGTGGGTCTAATTGAGGTACCCCCCTCTCCCCCTCAACCCCCTCTGACCCCGTGAGAACCCCCTCCCCCCACTCTCCCCCCCACACCCACGGCGGTGACTCACCTCGTCCGTGGTAATTGGCGGAGTCGCCGATCAAACAAACCCACTCGCGTCGCGTCGTGCCGGGATATTCAAATGTCCGTGGGTGGAATTAGGTTTCACACTGTTGCTTTCTCTCTGTACCCTGTATCAGGCTTATCTTATTTAGGAAGGTGCAGGGCCGAACTGGTCTGCGGGGATGTTTTTTAGATTTTTTTCTTAGTTCCCATTTACTTGAGATATAGGTCCGGGGAGCAAAAGAAAAAAGGTTAATGAACCAGAATTCAGTTTTTTACCAGTTTTTATTTTTATTTCGGACCAGGTGTCGTCTTTAGGGTGTTTACATCCACACATACATACATCCACACACACGGACAGACAGACACCACGCCGAAAACCACTTTTTTGGATTCAGGGAGCACTAAAACGAATATATCCACTAACAACTTAAATTCGAAAATTTGACGAAAACAATACTTTCTCCATATACTATGTATAGGGGGGAGAAAGTAAAAAGATTTCCGAGCTCTGAGGTTGACAGACTGTTTGAGATTAACAAAAAAGTTTAAACGAGAAATGTCGTTTGAAAGGCACTCATTCCAGGTCCCAGCATTCTTTTTTAACTCTCCAAATAGCGGGTTGATTGAAGTTTACTTCAAGATTAAATACAAAAGTTACAGCAATTACACGCAATAAACAGCGCTCATTCGAAATTCCCACTTTTCAGCCTCCTCACTGCTCACTGAGTGTAGTTGGTGTGTGTGCGTGTGCGTGTGTGCGTGTGCGTGTGCGTGTGTGCGCACGGGCGCGCGTTATGCAGCCCGTGGCCATAAAATGATAATGTATTTGCACGGCGGATCGCGGCCGCCGGGTGGCCGTGTTATTCACACCACTACCGTCCGACTGCTGCCGATATTTCTCTTTCGCTAATCGTCGCATACTTTCTTCGTGTATCCCCTTTCTGCTGGGTCATCTGATTTTTGTTGGTAGAACCAACTTGAAATTAGTGAACCCTATGTAGGCTTAAAGTACAAAAGATAATTTAAAAGAAGGATGACTGAGAAAAATTGAACTGAAGGTCCAAATTAGTGGATTGAAACGGATAAAATTATATTTTGATTACGATTTTTGCGGACATTTGCCATCACTGATTATTAAAAATCAAGTTTCACGACGTTTCGGGATCTGGAATCTGGTCCCGCCTTCTGGTGGAAGAAAACCTAGAACAAAACAAGATTAAGGCCAGGAAAACCTGGCCAAAAACACATCTAACACAGAGAACTGTAAAAGCAGTCACAAAAAACACTAAGTTGAAAAAAAACAGCTTTTTTTCTTCCACCTGAAGACGGGATCAAATTCCAGATCCCGAAACGTCGTGAAACTTGTTTTTTACTAACCAGTGATGGCAAATTAATGTCCGCAAAAATTTTAATCAAAATATAAAATCACCATCACCAACAATGAATTCCAAACAAAGGATAAAATTAATTGTCTGACAATCAAGTAAAACACTACCGCAATCTTAGCGACGAATATGGATGAATTAGTGGATCGACCACCTGATTTATCATCCAAGATCATATACATTAAATTAATATTCCAAAGACAGTTTGGGGTTTTCCCCGTTACCTACTGTCCCACTGTCCTTTGGCAGGGTGTAGGCACTAAGGCCTTGTTTGCACGACGACCAGACAGTAGGACAGTAGAAATAAAATTCTTTTGTTCTCTTTTGTTTAAAGGTGTTACTGTCCACTGTACTGGGCGTCGTGCAAACAGGCCCTAATTCATAAAACTCCCCCCTCTCGGGCCATGAAATAGGGCATGTTTAAGGGGGTGTAGGCCATGAATTAGGGCTAATTCATGCCCTATTGCCGGTTGTATTTTGTTACATATCTAATCAGCTCCTGAATTTTGTTTTTTCGAGGATCGGCAGGAACTTGTTCCCGGCGACCCGGGCCGGCACGGGGCCGAACTGACGCAAGCCGGGGAAATGTCACTGGGCCAGGGCGGGATGGACGATGCGCGATACGCGGACCAAGAGTCGTTAATTGCGACCCGAGCTCCACTCTCCACACAACTCGACTCCGCCGACAAGGCCCGCCACCAGTGTTGCCAGAAAGGATTTGGGATTGTACCCGCAAACTCCATTAAAATCCCCGCCTTTACCCGGCGTTTCGGCAGTAATCGCTGCCAAATTCCCGCAAGTACTAAAGACCGGGTAGTTAACCGAAAAACCATCGCATGGCTTCCATAATAACCAAAATCGGGTAGTTTTCTAAAACTGTTTGGAAAAATGGTAAATCTTACATCAATAACTTGCAATAACATTTCATTTAAAAAGAAAATTGGTTTTTACAAGGCATCAAATCTTATTTTTTCAAAAATCCTGGCTTTACCCGTTTTTTATGAACCCAGGATATCGGGTAAATTTCCTCAGCCCAACTCTATCAACCCCGGTTTTACCCAGTTTTTTCTTAATCCCCTCAAAATATCCGTTCACCCTCCAATTTACCCGAAAACCGGCTAAATAGGCCTACCAGGTTTTTGAAAACACTGCCCATGGCAGAGAGGATCTCTAGAGGACCTCCGCCTTCGAGGTTAAAATGAGGATGCGAAACTTTCTAAGGTACTTCTTTCCAGGGAGCAAGTGGAACCTTACCAGGAAACCTCTTTTCAACTAGTGAAATATCAACATTTAGTGAGAGTTAGCCTAAATTTACAATACCAGCAACGATGTATGATAATTTTTCACCACACTACTATTCAACTGCTAGGCTAGCAGTGTAGGGAACAATTATTTTCTCTAAAATTAAATAAAAAACAACCATAAAACCATTTTGAAAGGAATCAAATTATGACTCAGCTGTAACAACGTATCCATTTGTAAAGCAAACTACCAGCTGCTTGATTGAATTAACATTGAAAATGTAAACAAAAGATCGTCCATCACATTTTTATATGGGAAAATTTAAAAATTGTGACCTCACCAAAAACCCCTTCAAACTACGAATTTTGGAAAATCCGTTCTTAGCTGATGCCTAAGCCCTAAAAGGAACGTTCATGCGAAGTTTTTGCATTGGTCGAGTAGTTTGGTTTGTGCGATTATAGGCGAGTGGTATTTGACAAATATATAGAAACGAAAATATGTAAAAAAACACAAACAGACATACATACGGAAAACTAAGCACTTTATAGGACCTTTGTCATATTACTATTTTCCCTTATTTTCACCTATAAAACCATATACTAAAATATGTCAACATAATTTCCAAACACCCTGTATAAAATTTTTACTCCAACCAAAAAGCAAGGCGACTGTCAAGCGCAGTCGACGCCCGGGCAGAGGGCCAAATCTGTGGGTTCGTTACCCACAGCGGGTGATTACTGTGGCATTTGCATGCCAAAGGTAACCAGTAATTGAGGCTGCATTGTGTGCAAAGACTTTGGAATATGTAAACTTATACGTGCCTGCGGCCTGCCCGCCGTCCCGGCTTACGAGCGCACAGGGACTGGGAAATATCGAGGGTGTTATTTTCTGTTTTTGGGGAAAATTTTTAAAAATTAATTAGGAAATTAATTTTAAATATTATTTGGATGGATAATTTGTTTAAAAGAAATCAATAAAACTGTATTTTTTCAGCGCTTACTTGATGAAAAGGCGAAACTTATTTTTACAGATTTATATTTCGACAAATGTATAAGTCTTGAAGCACACAATATACCCAGACGTAGCCTATAATTTTATTTAAAAAAAAATGTTTTTTTACAGTATAACAATACATATTTCATCAACATTCAGTTTAATATAATTACTCAATTTCATAAGCTGGCTTGTTACATTTCTCGAAAATATTTTTAATATGAGTCTTGTCCACAGTATAAAGCAAAAGATTCAAAATAATTTTGATTCATATAAATTATTAAAACAAATAACGTTCATTTGGGTACATAATAGATGTACTATAAAGAAAATTGTACATTAGATTTTCTTTTGAATATCGATATTTAAGAAACAGTGCCTTAATTACCTAAATAACGATAGCCTAATGTTAAGATCATACAGAAACTATGCATGGGCGCTTTAACTTTTTTTTCAAATCCATCTTTTGCAATGACAGGTAATGAGCCAGAAAGAAGGAGAGGTCGACCTGTTGAATCAAAGATGTACTGAATAAACATTAAAATAGTACAAATTACGGATTACTTTAAGATGCACACTCTAAGGCAGCGGAGAAGTTTGCTGATTCTCCAGAATCTCCGGACCCCCACCATTCTTCCTGATTAACCTATCCCTTTTTATTTTTATCACGTTCCAAAAAAATCCTTCGCCGTCATGACTAGTTCCCCGACAGTCACATTTGAGTTTTTTACGAGGAACGATAAAGTTGAAAAGTGGACCGGACAGTCACAGTCGGCAGGACAACGGCAGTATTCGTATGAAATATAACGAGTGTTTGTGACGGTGATGTGAATTTATAATGTCTGCCGGAGACAAAGGCGCAGGGCGCAGATACGATCGCTGGATGGCCCGGGGCGCCGCGCCGTCAGCGGCGTCGCAGCACAAGATTTCGAGGGGGGGGAGGTCACCTGATTTTTCCAACTCTTAAATCTGAATCTCCCAACTGATAATAATTCAATTCAAACACGCATATTAATCGGAAAAATAATTTTTAGTCACACCCCCTTAAAGGTCTTAAAAGTTGGGAAATTTGGTATTCCAAAACTGCCATGCGTAATTGCTGGATGGTTAAGTGTCATGAGCCATGCGTCTTTGCGTAATCTTCGTACATTGAAATTGAAGCTTAACCAAAAATTTAATAGTAGGACACAATATTACAGCACTTTAATGTCATTTATTTAAGCTAAAATTATATTTACTTTGACCAGTTCTATTGTACATTTACCAAAAAGATAGTCGGTAATTCGAGCTAAGAGCAGTAAGAGTAGAGTAATTTGATTATTGTTGAAGTGGGATTAGAGTATTACAGTATATAATTTAAATTTGATTGTAAAATTAATGCAAAATATACAAAAGATAATTTTAAATTGAATTAATTGCGCAATTTACATTCAATTTTAGTTCATTTTTCGGCTAAAAATTAGCAACTTTTTGATTTTCAAATTATAGGAGGGGAAGGCTTTCCCCTCACCCCTCCCACAGTGGCACGCTGGCGCTTAAAAACAGCAAGGAAAACATTTAAAGACCCCTTCTTAAAACATTTAAGTCAAGATCCTCTTCAAGACCCGCATTCACACTCGTGCTCCGTTCACCGTGCACTGCAAGTCACGCTCAGGCCAGTTTCACACTATCCGATTTTTGTCGGTCCGACAAAAAGTCGGGTGTCGGAATAACCATCCGACACGAAACTGAGCACTCTTTCACATTATCCGGAACACCGGGTCCGACTAAAGTTTAATTTACTTGTACAGTCGTGCATGTTCCTTACGTTTATATAATTTTTGTTGAATTTGAAATGTTCTACTGCTCATATAATTTTTATGAAGCCGTAAGTTACAGTTGTTTTGAGAAAATTAACTTGTAATTTTAATCTTTGTTATCCATGAAAAAGCGTTATTTTGTCAATTACTAAATACCGTACAGCTAATCTATGAAATAACCGAAATATGAAACCCTAATATGTTACATTAATAGACGAATAAAACGTTATATTTTAGTTACATTAAAAAAAGTTAAATATACCTATCTAAGTTATTTTTATATTATAAGAAGTCATAGGGAAATTTAAATGTAAACAATATTTAAGTGTAGACCATTGATGTTGATGTTACATTTTTTGGCTTAAAAACAATGTTAAATTGTAAAAAAGCGAGTGAAATCAAAATAACATATTATCTGTTCATTCACCTTAAAAATTTCAATACAATTATCCCACAATACGGGTCTAAATTCAATCAGTTCGGTTAAAGAATCATTGTCAATTTCTGCCATCGTTGTTATTTTTGAGCTCAATTATTTTTCGAGTATAGTTTGATAGACTAACAAACAACGTTTAAAAACTATAAAAATACAAACAACGCAAAGATATAAAACAATTACTAATCAGTCAGATTATCTGAAACCTGTTAATGCATGAGGAATATAAAAAAATAGCAGTCGGAAGTATATCTGTCGGACAGTGTGAAAGCGGCCATTTGATCATATGTTCCACTGCTAACAAATGTGTCGGATGAATTCAATCCGGCATCGGACAAACCAGTGGTCCCATCCGACTGCCACCGGGCGTCGGACCGACTAAAAGTCGTTGTCGGATAATGTGAAAGGCTCAATACATTTCTTTGTTTCACCAAAACTTCTCCGACATCCGACTTTTTGTTTGACCGACAAAAATCGGATAATGTGAAACTGGCCTAAGTCTACATCTTTGGCCTTATGAGGGAAAGCCCGCCAAACCGAACGTGTGTGGGCTTCAGCTGCGCGGCAGTTGTGCTTTTGCTACCTCCTCTTTATATTCGGGTGAATAGAAAAAAATGGGAGAAATTAAGAAGAAAATTGAAAATACAAAAAACGATTGCGATATTGCGATAAAACCCCTATAATTGTTAGGAAAGAAACATCATAATACATGATCTTTCACCACTTCCTTCCACGAACCAGACAAGAGGTGAGAGCCTGAGAGAGAAGTGGGGCGTGCGAGACCCGGCGTGCAGCCCGCAGCCCACAGTAGTCCAGTAGTCCAGAGTAGTCCAGTAGCCCACAGTAGTCCAGTAGCCCCTCCCACACTGCGTCCATTATCACGTCTCATCAGCACATCCTGCCACCAAGTCTTCATCAGTTACTCGTACCGCGACTGCCCGGCAGCCAGTGTAGCCCGCAGCTTACTGTAGCCCAGTAGCCCACAGCAGTCCAGTAGCCACAGTAGCCCAGTAGTCCACTCCCCCACGCCGCTCTCACTATCCCGTCTCATCAGTAAGCCTACAGTTCCGCCACCACGTCTTCATCAGTTCATGTCGTACTCGACTAAGATTTTTTAGGCATGTGGAAGTTCTGGTGGGTTATTAATTTTTTTTTCGCACAGATCGTTGCGTACTGTCATAGATTGTTATGTAAAAATGTAGGTATAAATACACCTCTACGTCCTTGCGGACGAAGCACCAACGCCTGCGCAATTAATTGTTGTAAACAACATAATAGACAACATTTTTATTAATAATCCTGACAAAATATGACTTTGTTTGTTACAAAAAGCCTACCATTTCACCCAATCTTCATTGAATTCGCTTTAAATTTTAAAGCGAATTTATCTAGCTTCGGTTAATATAGTGATATAGATATACGATTCATTGTCGTATAGTCATAAAAAGATTCAGTTATATTGTTCGTCGGCAAAGCTACTGTAACTGGTAGCCTACGGGCTGTTCTAAGAGTAGAAGAGGGCAAATGAAATAGTAGAACAAAATCAACAATTTAACACCCGAGAATCATTTTAAGTATTCGACAGGCCGATAGGATGACTTGTTAATCCCTTTATGCCTTGTGACGCAGGGAATGACTCAACTGGCTGTGATCACGTGACTGGGCCTGCTGTCAGGCGCTCTCTATCGCGGCGACCATCGCCATCAGCCTCTCCAAAGCTCGACTCCGACCGCGGCTGGAGGGTGGAGCCGTCACCCTCGCGGCGAAGAATGGAGACGCTACAATGTACCACAGGGCACGGGGTCCTTGCACCTCCTGTAATAATAACTGAGACTGTGGCGTATCCTGTAATCCAGCTACTTGGAGGTCACGAATTGTGGATAGTTGTGAGTGATGGCTTGTGGACGCGGTGTTGCCAAGTGGGGATTAACGTCCGCACTATTGAGTACTCGTTCATGGGACCATCCTCATAATTAGACCAGTTCGTAAATTGATAACCGAGGCGAAATCGTGGTTCGAATCCCACGTTAAAATGTAGGTCCCATAGTTTCCATTAGCTGTTGGGCTATTAATTAACAGTCCTGTCTAAGGAACATGTCTGCCTTCGTCAGTACACGACTACAAGATCGCGACACAATCATCCTTCACTCATCTGTCATTCATACTTGGCATAAAATACCAACCTGGGTAGGTCGCCATTTCAAAGTAATGTATCTAGTAACGTAATGTAATGTAATGCTCTAGGTGAGTTGTGTTTATCATGACGCATAACGTGTGGTCAAAGTTTGAATTAGTTCAACAGTTACCAACAGAAAGTAGCACTTCCTACACCAATGAGAGGACAAATCTCCCGGGCAAAGCCGGGGTTATCAGCTAGTCTTCTCTACACCATCGATGTAGTTCTATGTTTACGTATTCTGATCCAAACTCTTCAAAAGCTCTATTAATTCTTGTGACCGCGCCGCCAACAAAGCACGTCGGCAGAGCTGCTGACTCGCCGCCAGGACGCCACGTGTAGAAAGTCCGGGGGCGGTCCGTCTGAAGTCCTGTGGTCCTGTCACGGCGTGAGTGGGCCACAGCGCCACAACGGTCGATAATGTCGGATCACGATCTGGACCGACTTCTCGTATTTGGCAGCCGGAAGGTGACGAGCGGAGGTTTCTCCAGTCAGCCTCCGTCAGCGCTGTGGACTTGGAGCGACGAGGCGGTGGAAAGTTACAGAAGAAAAGAGAACTTTTATAATGTTTTTGTTGGTTTGGCAGCACAGTTATCTATGTGATAGAACGTACCAAAGTTTAGTACCTGGTGGACCGAGCCTTGTTCGGTGTTATTTCATTTTTACGAATTCATCCAGTTACTATAAAATATTTCAATGTCATAAAATTGATTAATAGAAACCTTTTTTATTGCTCCATGGACTCTTCATCCCACATGGTGTATTTTCCCTTGATGGAGATTCCAAACAGCTGTTATGATTACTTCATTTGTTCACACGTTCCTTGTTTATTTTCGTTGATATCACGGCAACCCATAAGGCCAATGTTAAAATTTTACAACTTTAAAATTCGATTTACTGTATTACGATATTAGATTTTCTCTGGCCAAGTAATCTGCGTAAAAGATGTTTTTGAATCATAAATTACTTATTTCCAGACTTTGAAGGAAATCCTCGTAGCCGTTTTTGAGATAAATGTGCAAGCATACAAGCAAGCAAGCACGATAACATTACTCATATAAGAGTATAGGATGCGTTTCATTTCGAGAGACTCTTGAGGTATTTTTTGGATTTAGAGGTTTAAGTGCTCGTCGTTAAGCTTTTTTACTTGAATATGTAGGTCTTTCGACAGTAACACAGTTGAATAAGTCATACCACATTAAACATAGCGTTACATTGTATTAAAGTTTGCTTTTCGAAACATTACCATACTTATTAAAATATACCCAGAATAATTGACCCCCCAACCCGAGCAAAGAGAACATCTGTCAGAAATTGATACAATAGATTTGAACTATGTATTAAAAGGTAACAAAATGTTACAACCTAGCTAATATACCAAAACGTAAGTGTTGAACGGTAGTAAAATTTTGAGAAAAAAATGAAACGCTTTCTTGATCGCTAGTTTCAACAATCGGTCGCAAACTATTCACGAGTTTGAATTGCTCGAGGACAAGTAAGTGGGCAGGACCCGGGAGCCGGTATGGTGTGTACTCTGTGTACAACAGCTGTGAAGTGGCGGGCTCGTTGCCCTGATTGCAGTTTATGGCGGGAAATGGGAAATGACGTATTACGTCAACGACAGTTGCACTGCGGCGCTGGACGTTGCAATTGCGTACTTTGACTACGATAGGATTGTATTTACTTTGTAGCTACAGAACAACTGATTTGCTGCGAAATATATAAAATATGCAGTCAGACCAGTCTTGTACTAATATTCGGTGAATGTATTAATTCTAATGGATTTTTTTAAAATTTGGTAACGCAACAGTCCAAATCCTGAAGTTGTTAATGCTAATGTCACCGTTTTGGTTAGTACCAGCCTGCATAACTTATCCCCCTTCTGCCGAGAAATCGCAGCTGAGCCCATTTCGAATTTCCAAAACGCTTTTTCTAAGTTTTGTTTAAGATCTATTAACATATCTTCATACTGTGAAGCAATGATTTCGCGACGTTAAGTTCTCAAAACACTCCCGGCAATAATTAAAATTTCATGATAAAACGATCCTCTCTATAAATGTTAGTGGACTGGACACCCTTACAGCTCTTGCCCGGTGTAAGTGTAAGCACTTGGTGTTTATTGTGAACGGTGCAGACCCAAACAAATGTCACCAATAAATCTGAGCGCTTACTCCGCAATCAAATATTTAAATACCTTTGAGAATTCGCTTTGCTGTAAACAGCAGTTTACCAACACGAGTTTTTTTGTTTAAAGTAATGTTTAATGCAAGCATTTGTCACATTTCATGTTGATTCCATTATTTGGTTTATGGCAGAAGTGTTTGTGCCTCTCGTCAAAAGCAAAGAGAAAAGGATTGGGCGTGACATATTTTAAAAACTGTTTTATTTGTGATGAACATGTTTGAATGAGTTTATATCTGAGTATTTTTTAATGCTGCACCGTTTTAATATCTGGAAACAAAAATAGGATCAGTCTCATGCAGTTGTCTGACTTATACCGGGTACAGTGTACATACTTTCTCTGCTTCGGGCTTCTCCGAACCCTAAAAGAAACAAGTAACTCTGATATAACTGAATCTACTTTGGATTTAATATTAATAGGCGATAGCGAAATAAATCTTTATCTACGACCATTGCAATAAGCACCAATTATGGTATTACAATAAACATTATAATGATATACATTAAGACACCAAAAACCAAGCAGTACTCTAATGACGACTTTAGAGTACTGGAGTCACTTTAGAGTACTGGTTCTAGACCAATGAGAGCTCGGCATTTGACGGAAGTAGTGTCATAATAACAATTACGCAATTCGCACATCAGCTGATTGTTGCATTACGATTCATGTTTGAGTTTACTTATCCCATCAGCTGATTGTTCCACAACGATTCATGGTTCAGTCTGCTTATTTGCCTAACCTAAAATTTTAGTTGATCTATTCCATCATTAGTAAAAGTCATGAGTTTTGTTTAACTTCGGGGGAAATTTTGTCGTATATTGTTGGTCGTAGATAAAATAGTGTATGCAACGATTGTATTATGCCTTTAAGCCACTCGTGAGATATTTACCCGCTTCGCTCGTGTTCTAACTTACATCTCACTCGTGGCTTAAAGACATTCATTATACAATCGTTGCATAAACTACTATTTTGGAAAAATCTCACAATGATTTGGGATTTTTGCAGGATGCGTTTCGCATTTTTGCAATGAATCAGACGCATTGTAAAAATGCTTAGCTGCGTTAGCAAAAAAAGTAAAATGTTGATGTGTTTTAAATGTTGTATATTTATGATTCTTCGACTGTGCTGAACTTTTTATATTAGCACACATATGTTGTTGTATTGGTTTAGTCGAAGAATAACACAAATACTCGACATTCAAAACTAACGAGGATTAAATCAAACGTTTGACTCTAAAAACGAAATATAACTATTGCTATCGAGTAATATTTGGGTAGAAATAAAAACAGCTATTAGAGTAGGATTCACCTAAGTTGGCCAAAACAAAAGTAAAAAAATTATTAGCTTTTTACGAATTTAAGCATAAAATCCAGCTGTGCTGAAAACATTGTCAATGAACATCAGTTTTATTGTAGCACTTGTAGCAAAGGAAAAGTTTTGGTGCAATATTGCAACTGGAGGTTCACTTGCGCAGCTTAAAATATTACTCAGGGGCTTTTCTAAATTAATTATCTATTAACAGAGAGAGGATGTGTCATGGATGCAGCCTGGTAAATAGTCTTAGATTTTCTTATGAAATAATATTTACAAAGAAAAATAGGTGATTTTTTGAATAGCCATTACAACTTGCTGCAAGTCAGCAGCTGAAAAGAGAGATTGTTTCATATTGCGGTCAAAACTTACAAAAGGTGTTTCCTTATTGGCCCAGGAAAAAATGAATAAGCAGTTAAACAAACTAAAAAACATGTAAATCAAGAAATAAAATCAAATTAAACTATGACAGCTATGTAGAAAGGTTGAATGAAAATAAAAAATTATAAAAATAGGCGATATTGAAAACATTGTATAACCTATAACAACATTGTAAACAAACGCAACGTGGCGATTTGACAGTTCTGAGAAAAAGTAAACAGACACCATGTGTAACCAACAATGTTTTCAATGTGAATTGTATACAAATTTTTGATGAGATGATTAGTACATGCTTTGGCCAACTTAGGTGAATCCTACTCTACCTATTTTGCCATTATATATTATGTTTAGCATTCAGACTAGAAGCTGTATCCTCCCAACTTATGTTCATAACTGAATCAATACAAACGTTCGCCTTACTCGGTTATGTATGATTCACTAACTCACATTGCTGCATTGGTTGATACAACTACTTTTTACCATTTGGATAACGGTGTTTGTGATGTAGTGATTAAAAGAGGTAAACTTAATTAAAAATACACATGTACCCTTCTTCCTCAGCCAACCACTTCCTCTACCGCTAGCATTATCGTCATACCAATATACTGCATTAACGACAAATCTTTAAACAAATTCTCGTTATGCGTTGAACTAATTGCACAAAAGTAAATATACTTACTAAATAAGATCGTAGCAACGGTGAACGGGATTATTTGGTTGGCAAACAGTTGAAGCCAGCCTGTATAAATAGAGCCGTATTGTTACATATACGGGAATGTATTATGCCTCGGCTCCGCAACGGTATTTGAATAATGAGTGAAAATTCGGTTCATATTTAAAGAGCCGGTCCCTCGAGCCGGCCGCTGTATTTGTTTTACTCCCGCTAGTTTCTCTTTGCCAGTCGGTCTCGTTGTTTTTGCACCGGGCTTGAATTATGCCTGTGCAAATTAGGACGTTCAACTGTGTACGTAAGCTTGTGTGGAGGGTTAAGGTGGAGAAAAACCTTCGGCGGGAGTTGTAATTAGTTTGAAACTCTATGTGAATAAAGTACTGTACTGTATTCCATGTGAAAATTTATTGATGAAACTGCATCAATTAAATTGAAAATAAGTTATTGGATATCTTAAAATATTTTGATACATCGGTTTGAAAAACTAAGCAGAGGTGAACTACTAAAAAATCTGTGTTACCATCTGCCCTCTACGTTGTTAGTCACATGAGAACAATGCTAATTTCCTTGAAACACGTGGTTTGAATACTAAGAAGTATTTTCAAAATTTGGTACTCTTACAACTCATAATTACCATGAAAAATGTTTATTTATGATGTCAATAATTATTTTAAAACTATTACATATTATGTCTAAATTGCGATACTACAATTTGATAATGATGGTTCTTAACACCAAAAAAAGTTCCAAGTTTGTAATTTTTGAGTAAAATGTAAGGATATAACCACAACGACGGAGTGAAATTATCATTGCTCCTTTGGAACCAGCGATGTGGTCGCTGTTTGGAACAACCCTCCATAAGCGACAGGACAATAGCTGAAAATTGTGTGCGATTTCTATTAACGAATGATTGATTTTTCTTCGTTTGGGGATTTTAAGGAGTCAGTATTTTCGGTATGAAAATTATTAAATTTAACATTTAGGTGTTACATTTAACACGAGTTGAATTGAGAAGTAAATGGAAAGTAGTTTTATACTACCTTTGCATTACACTCAATGAAAAATATTACGAGGCCTTATTGATGGGCTTTGAACAACGCAACAACGATGACATTTTTCACGGTTTATTCTCACTTATCTGTCAATGCGCAAAAATTCCTCCCAAAGCAGTAGCGCCTCAAAGTCACACGATTCGCACTGTAGCGGCAACGATCAGCTGACCGCACGTTGATATCGGTGACGTAATGGCAGCATCGTACGTAATTAAATTAAAGTTAGAAAGGAGAGAGGACGGCGCGGCGCCTGGGGGCGGGAGCGGCGAGGCTGCCCCATATACGCCGCCAACGACTCCGTACATTACCTACAATTACACACTTATAAGTCTTTTTCGTTATACTGCTACGAAAACGGCAGTTTTTATTATATGTGTTGCGTGGCTAAAGATGTTCTTTCCCTCCCTAGGGAGTAAATAATCAGGTGAAGTGGAGGACGTCAGTTGTTCGTTTTTTGTAGAGAAGAGGAGAGCAATAATATGAAGTTACCTAACTCCCATAAGACCTGAAGCCAAAGCATGTGACGTCAATGCTGGACCCTTTCCCGATTTCATCCAAGTTCTATTAGTTTAGTGGGTAAAAATATAACCAAAGTCGAGGTGTCAGTAATACTTTCCCTCTGGTTGGTCAAGATAAATTTTTGTTCCAGCTGGAGGTCTTTCATCCATTTTTGATTTTTGTGTGCTTTTAAAAGCTGGTTTGGCTTGAAGCCATTTAGCAACACTACTTTTAGGGCGGGCATTAACTGCGCGAACTGACCTGAGTCAGGTAGTCGGGTATTCCTGAACTGCGCGAACTACTCCAGGTAGCCACCAGATACGTTCCTTAACTGCGCGAAGTGACGGCCCTCTTTGACAGTAGAATTCTTAGATGTGAGCATTTAAGAATTTGTCAAAGCCCAAGTCATCTGCAGAGAGTGCATTCATTACGGATTTTATGTTCTACTAAAAAAGGGAAAAAGTGCTCAACAGTTTATTTGGAACTGAGGTAGCGTATTTAAGTTTGTAATGAAAATAAAATAAAATGTATAGAACATGTTAATGAAAATAAAATGCACCTTTTTGGGGATTAGGAAAATGTCATGGCTTCAAGACGGCTACCAAAGTGCATGTTATTCAATCGCATAAGTTAAAAATAACATAGCAATATGGGGTTTTATAAAGAATTGTCGTAGTTTTTCACAATAAATTACCCTGAACGGAAAAATAAGTAAACCGTATTTTCAAATTAAATCCCGTTACTGTAAAATAAATAACATTTATCAATTAATATTAATTTTCATACCTTTATGTGTTTGTTCTCTGAAAGAAAATGTTAAATCTTCCAAATGGGTTTCTGTGATGTCATAATACGACTACAATAAATAAAATGTAAATAGGACCAAGGAAGGTACTGCAATAAAAATTCAGAAATTTAAAAACACACTTATGTCTTTATTCAAAAAATAACGTCATAATCACAATCATAATCAAGAAATATACACAAGATAGATTTTGCTCGAAACGCACTTTCCAAATTGCAATCTGTCATTAATGGTTTGCGGTATGATGACTCAATGACTCAAAACAAGGATATTCCTTATGCCGGCAACTCATCCCTACCTGGCGTGGTCTTCGCGCAGCTAAGGAACATTTTTTGGGACCCTTAGAGGGATTAGCGCAGTTAAGGAACTCTTTTGCGCAGTTAATGCGCGACCTATTTTTACTCTTTGTATTTTTGAGTTGGCCACTGACAGTCTACTAAACAAAAATAAATGAAAAATAAAATCAGCAGGTTGTTTTAAATAGCAAGAACCAGATAAAAGCCTCGTTGGGAGAAATGTTGTAAAAACTCGGTAATTTTTCGACCTCGGCTCGAGAGCCTCCGTCGGAAAACTGACCTCGGGCGGAAAGTGTCACTTTAGTCCCTGGATATATATACTATTTCGCTAAATATTTTCCTCATACCGAAATAGGCTGATTTTTTAACGTGAGTGGAATAAAGTTGATCTGTGGATACAGTGGAGTTTGTATAAAATTGACATTTTTCTGCTTCAATGTAGTATGTCTGAGAACTCTACCTTCCAATAAGCTATACAAAATTGTCTAAAGTAAAAATAAAATATAATTTGATATGTGCAATTTATATTCAAATATATGTCTCAATTCAACCTTTACATGGGTGATAGAATTTCTTTGACTTCACAAAGCACACTTTCAAAGAACGTTTCAGCACTCTAAAATGTTAAAAATCAGGTGAAATACAAGGCAAAGAGATTTCTATGGAAAAGGACATACTGTATACCAACAAAAGTTATGAATCATTTTATTCCTTTTCTTCGAAACCCGTTATTATGGATTTTCAAATAATGGAATCAAACAAAAAAACATTTAAAAGGCAAGATAAGTTTTTCTCTGTACGATGAATAGTTCCAAAAATATCCTAACCATATTATCTAAGCGTTTGTACACGTAAACCTATTATACGCACTACAATAGTTCACCATATAATATATATGGTTGATGAATTTTCAATATCCTCCCTTACCAAAACATGAATTATTAACATGTAACGCAAAATATTCGCACACTGGAACGAGAAAGAAGAAGAGTTCTCGGTGTAAAATTGAAACCCCAATGAAGCAGCTGGGAGGCAGGCTCGCGGCGCTTCGTGTAAGCATAACAAGACAACCCCAGCCCGCGGCGCCTACACAGGGTCAGCCGCGCTGGCGAATATAAATATACCATCCTATCTAACAAAAACTGTGTAAGTTACTACCGTACGCACAAAAGTGTGATAAGCTATACAAATTACTTTCCTGTGGAAATTGTGATAGATATAACTTTTTACTTATTTACAATTATATTTACACTTATGTTTAGACGCTTTATACTCCTTGCATTGCGTGGGTAAAATAATAACTGGTCTCCCAGCGGGAGTAAAGTGATTCCTTTGTCTCTCGCCGGGAGACAAAGCAAACCTATAGGAATAAAATTAAAATCAATAATTAAAAAATTAAAGCGCCTTCAAATTTCCACACAGCTTTCAAATATGTTGTAGCTCAACGAATGCAGGCTCTAACAGCTGATTTAGTGGTAGGAATAATCAAATAAGAGTAACTTTAACGACATTCAGCAGTGAGGACGTCTAAGAATTAAGGATGAAGGAATATTGCAACAATCAGCTGATTTCTGGTGTATGATGAATGGTTGTAACTCTCGGATGCAGGCGCTAGGAGCAGAAATTGATAATGTTTGTTACTTGCTAAGTTAATGAAATATATTGTTTTAGATTAGGTATTTATTATTTGCAACTGGGGGAAAATTGTTGTGTTTATTTCGAGGGTAAAGCACATTGTCTCCAAAGCACAGTGCCTCGCAAAGCTCGGGAGCCAAAATTTTCACTCGTGAGACAATGTTGTACTTTACTCCCTCAACACACAAATAACTATTAATCTTTTAAAAAAGCAACTTAAGAAAAAAATATTTTCTTTAACACTGAAAGTTATTTTTTTGCTTGAAATAATAACCATAATTTATATAAGTCGTGGAGAGATCTTAGTTAGTAGGTACCACCTTTCTTTACCACAAGTCAAGGCATTACACAAGCTTCGACCATTTAAATATTCAAGCAACAAAACAAATCATTAAATCCATCAAAATATTCCATAAACCCTGCCAACTAACGGATTACTTCTTCACGCGCATTTTCCGCCTTTCGCATCTAGAAAGAACGGCCGCCAATCAAGCACACCTACTGACACAGTTGGAGGGTCGACTGACCTTAGCAAAGTGGTTCCAACACCTATTGATGATTTACAGGAGCCGTAACGCCTAGTTAGCGAACCGTCGGTGGGCGGGAAACTGGCGGGAACGATCAGCTGTTTCATCACATCAGCTGATCCGGCAACACCGTGTGTTCGGCCGATCAGCTGACTGCAACAATGACACAAATGTAGCTGGCCGCTATAAAGTGCGACTGGCCGGATAGGGCCGTGTACGGATTAGCATAACGTCTTTGGCAAATTAAGTGGTTCGGATCGCCTTTATCGCCTTGTTCGCCCAGGTGAGTCGACCTCGACAACACCTACAGCAGGGGTGGATTTAGGAGCTGGTCCTGTCTCTGTTTCAGTTGGTCTGTATTTGTGTTTATACTTATTTCCAAATGTCACGCTATTGCCTCGATAGTTTTGCACTAAATGTAAGTAAATGTAAATTTAAGATTTCTTCGCAATATTATAATAAAGGAAATTAATTGTATGTACGCTTTATTTTGCTTTTTTATGAAACATTGAGAGGTACTCGATCTACTTAGCACGTCGAATAGTTTTTTTAATGTTGTAATTCTACGAAGAAACTTAGAAATATTTAATTTTGAGGCCATGAAAATTAAAATAGACGTTAACATCGATTCCTTTAGCTTGCGTTGTCATTTCGTAGATAAATTTGCGTGTTTTAATTTTTATTAATGAAGGTAAAAGCTTCACAATTTAGGTTATAAAATCGAAATATTATAATGAAAGCTAAGCACAAAAAATACACATTATTATCTAATATTTTTAGTGGTCAATGAGTGCTGCGCTTAATTGTACAGTATTATACTTAAAAATTAGTATTAGTAAAACTTCTTACTGCTAATTACTAGAATGTAAACCCATTTATATTTCCTTACCGAACTACATTTACATCTACACTACAGAATTAAACCACGTCGAACTCACAATTTCCTCACAAAACATCTGCGCAATACCGAAAGTTTTCACTCTGTTTGTCACCCACGAACGAAACGGACGGGTTCGAGGGCACAAAATACACAGTCGATAATACCGGGAAACTAAATAGAGGCGCTAATGAGTGGCGCCGGGGGCGCCGCTGGGGGCGCCGGGGGCGCCGTCCGTGTATAAATCAGCCCGGCGTGCGCTCTGTTTAATTGCAACCGCCGCGGGCGCTGGTCGCCGCCGCCATTTTGTCCGCCCCGGGCCCAGCCATGTATAATTCCGTGGTTCCGCGACTAACAATTCTATTACGTTTAATACCCTGTGACCTCGTTCTCGTCCATTCCACAATCACGGCCTTTGAATACGCCGATTGTTTCGAATGTTTCGATGTTTCAATTCCCGTTTTAATTGCGAAAGGAAAGGTCGCGAGAGGAATACCCTTTTTCAATTTCCGAATTTCGGTTTTAATTTCTCAGCTAATCGAATCTCACAAAGCGTAGTTCTTTGGGTGTTTTGTCTTTGTCTTTGTTTCGGTGTGATTAGAAAATCGGAAAGAATCGATTGGTTCTGTTTCGATTGGGAATAATTGCTTTTACGTGGATAGAGTTAAAATGACGGGAAACATATATATTTAAGCATTTAAATTAGTTGTCTTAGTGGATCCTATCCGAAGGATCCTTTTAGATGAAAACAAGTTTTTGTCTAAAGGATTTATATTTTTATCAAATTGCAAAAAACTATGGCAAAGTAAAATTTAATAATGAATTACTTAGTAAGATATTTTTTATTGCTTTTTCAAAACAAAACAACTTAATACAAATAACTCTACAGTGTTTCCTAAAATATAGATTGTTTTACACGAGACTGGACAAAAATAATATTTTTTTAACAGTCAAAGCGTACATAAATTGACTACCCTTAAAATAAAATGAAAGATATATAAAATGTGCTCTTTAGGTAAACCTTTTGAAATTAAAATAACACTTTTTTCGTTAATGGGATTTTTAATTTTGGGCTTACTAGGGTTATGAGAGTAGGTCTATCCTATCTTAAAATGAGTAGTATCAATGATAGAAACATTGAAGTAGGGAATAAGATTATCAAGGATGAATTCAACTGTTTTGATTACACGAATTTAAAAATGGTTAACATTCTTTGGCAGACCTATTTAAAAATTTGGACTATTGTTTAATCCATATTTTATTTATTTGTGATTGATAAAATTGTATTCACCCTAACTTGAAAAACCCATGGGTTGGGCTATCATATTACTAATCAGTTTATTCGACTGATCTTTGCATGGTTTTATATATGAAAATAAATTATTTTAGGAATTGAAAAAGTTAATTAAAATATGTTAAAAAAAGGTGACACGCGAGAGTTTTATACAGTTGAAAATAACTTTTTCAAGGGTAAAACTAAAAATCAATTTATCTTGCGTGATTTTTTTAAATATGCAAAATACTCGGGTATTTATTGATTTTTATTCACCCCAAATTTATTCAGGTATTTTACATCACTATGTGCAGTGTGGCAGGCAAGACCTACTCGCAATTTAGAAAAACTTAAAATTTCCTTAGGGATAGTGGGCAAAACTTTATTGACAAGCATACTCAACTAAAATGTTCGAATCCTGACAAATATTCTGTACAATCATAAAGATATACACATCTAACTCACCTGAAGATCTGGTGTGAGGTAGCACATACAGAACACAGAAAGCGAGACAAAACACATAATGAATGGTATCACCACATCTGCCTTTGGTACTGATAGAATATCCATCACTATGATCAGGAGCTTAAGTTCGTTCTGTTTAGGAGCTTTAACACATTTGATTAATGTATCTTTGCTTTCTGGCCATTTTCCAACACGTTGGAAGCGAAGTGTTGTGATACCAGTCCCAAAAACAGCTAACTCTGCTGATGTCTCTCAGTTTTGCCCCATTTCCATCCTGCCTGTGATGTCAAAAATAATTGAGAAGGTCGTCTCGGAACAGGTGGTTTCTTTTTTAGAGACAAATGGTATCCTTCCAGATACGCAGTCCGGTTTTAGGGCAGGATATAGTACTACTACTGCACTTCTCAATCTGGTTGACGAATTATACATTGCGAGAGACAAAGGTTCTGGCAGTCTCTTAACTGCACTTGACTATTCTTCTGCTTTCGATTCTGTAAATTTCAAAATGTTATTAGCTAAGCTTAAGTTTTTTGGGTTTGATCATTCTTCAATCAAATGGTTTTCACCATTTCTTCACGATAGAAGTCAGATGACTAAGGTTGATGGTATGTGTTCTTCTGTTTTGCCCAGAACTTCGGGAGTGCCCCAGGGATCTTGCTTGGGACCGATCCTTTTTGTGATATACACGGCAGACATTGGGGACCAGCTAAGATTTTGTTCTCTCCACTCTTATGCCGATGACACACAGTTACTTCTTTCATACCCTCCCTCCCAGCAGTCAGAAGCAGTATCTAAAATCACTTATGATTTGTGCAAAATCAAAGAATGGTCTGAAGATCATGCCCTTCAGCTAAATCCTCAGAAATGCTCCTTAATGCGCTTTGGTCATATGGTTTCACGGGATGACGTGGGCTGAGGCAATGGAAGGATTGGTGTGGTCTTGGATGGAAAGATCTTACCTGAGTGTGGCTCTTTGAACGTTCTCGGAGTTCTATTGGACTCAAACCTCAGTTTTCAGATCATGTTAGTCACATTCGTAGAACTGTTACTTGCAAGTTAAAAACCTTGTACAGATTGAAATTCATCCTACCTGAATCAGCTAAACTAGAGATCACCCGCTCCACAATATTTCCAACTATCAATTATGCAATCCCAGTCTTTGGAAATAGTCTCTCCCGTGAAAACATCACACTCCTCACAAGGCTTCAAAATGCCTCACTGAGATTTGTATTCAACGTCAAAAAATTCGATCATATCAGTAATTTCAGAGAAAGAGCTGAAGTTCAGGGCATTCTCCAATGTTGGAAAAATCAAACCGCAAAACTTGTTCACAGGGTTCTTCTGTCAGGAAGGCCTGTTTATCTGGGGAGGAAGTTGGTTTACCGAAGCGATGTGAGCCTCCGAAGCACCAGGCAGAACTGCCAATTGCAGCTCCCGCGAGTAGATTGGAAAAGGGGAAAAAATCTTTTTCAATTTTTGGGCCTGAAGTGTATAATGCGCTGCCTCCGACCATCAAGGGCAGCAGCTACATTCAATTTAAGAAAAAAATAAAAGACCTATCTTTTTAAGTTGTTATTTTACTGTTTATTTAGTGTTCTTTTGTAGGCCTATTATATGTATATTTGACGTAAGTTGTCTTGTAAAGCAGAGTGTAAACTTTGAAGAACGCTTGAAAATAGAGACATTATTTATTTATTTATTTATAATATTTTGTCTCTACTGAAGGCTTCCTCAGATTAGGGAAGCAATTCTTCTCCACCCCAAATCTGAGGAAGTCTCTAATATAGATGAAATATTAGTGTTTTGTCTCCCTTTCTGTGCTCTGTGTTACTTCACACTAGATTTTCAGGTGAGTTAGCTGTGTATCCTTCCTTGTAAAAGAAACAAATCATATCCCAGAACCTTTCTTTGGCCAACACTACCTGTACAATCATAATCAATTTAAAATAATTTTACTCATTTTATACTCTTATCCATAGAAATAGTTAATTTTACTAACTGGAAACGACTAGTTTTGTCCTTACACCCATTGGAATAGTTAATGTTTAGTATTATTATAAGGTCTTACCTCAGCAATCCTAATAGGATTTCATCATCAAGACTCCTTACATTATTAGGATTGCTACGGTAAGACCTTATAACAATAATTTGTACAAAAGCAATCCAGAGGCTAAGATGATTGATAGTTAATTTTATTAACGAACGTCTACCCTACTTTAATCATTCAGATTTAGGATGGTAGTCACTTTTGGCGAATTTCCTTGAAGGAATAAGCTATTACGGTAGTAGCCTACTCATGGTAAGACCTAAGACCGAGACCATGTTAACTTTTCATTTTGGGGTCCCCAGAAGCAAAAAACACCATTCGTTCGAATTTATATATATATGTCTGTTAGCACGATAGCAGCCGCAAAAATGGTCCGACCTTTATGAAATTTGGTACGGACATGTAAAGTGGTAATCAATTGGACGAGTTCGTGAACCAACCCGATCGGACCACCGGAAGTGGGGGTAAAGGGGGGTAAACCCCCCAAAAATGGGTTTTTTGAGTTTTTTACATAGAAAAATAAAATTTATCGAAATCTTGTGAGCATCATTGAATTCAGCTCAAAAAAACAAACAATTTAGTATTTTGAATCACTGCTCTATGTCCATTCGTTACAGAGATATTGAAAGTGGTAAACACAGTACGTCTATTCTGTAGTCTTGACGTTGTCCCTATGTTAACCTTATGGGAAATAAGTAAAATTCTATATCTCGGTTATTTCTCAACATATCTTGTTAAAACTTGGTAAATAGCTTCTTCTAGTTCAGACCTACATACTCATTCCCCATTATTAAGGTAATGGTCATTCCCCATTACCTTTGTTTGGTTATGTTTCTTACCAAAACATGTCAAATCTCGCTATGTTTGATTGAAATATATTGTTTCGCATTTGAAATTCGCTGAGTATGCAGGTCTGCTGCAACTGGGGTATTTTCTCATAGTTCGCGACAGTGTTCCCACAGCGCGGCGCGGCGCCGGGGCCGGGGCCGGGGTTGTCTTGTTATGCTTACAAGGGGCGCCACGGGGCCGCCCCCCGGCCGCTTCGTCTCACGAATTTGATACCTACAGTCTCCCTTCTTCCCCTTTTCCCCACTTCTGATGAGATGTATTACAAAGTGGTATCCGACTTTCATAAAATCAGGACTTAAAATTAAGCATTTCATCTCCTCTGTTTTTTGCATGTTTCTAAAAAAAATTAAACGAAAAATTCATGCACATGCATCCATGCATGATGGAATAGGCATGTTTTAGATATTAAAAAGTATAAAAGTTAATTTTAATATGGTGACCTATATTTGATATGAATATTTACCCGTGTTATACTATGTTATAATGCATTAAAGAATCCATATTAGAAGATAAACCCCTTTAATTGAGAAACGTTTTTGAAAATAAGAAGACTATTATCAAGATTCAGAGTAAAAGGAACAAAGATATAACAAATGTGTTACACTTATATATTTTGAAAGTTACTCTAATTGTAATAAACTTATAAAGCACTATAAGAACTATTATCATTTGCACTTAAAAGCCGAATAATTACTGACGTTCGTTAAATAGTGCTTATGAATACATCTTGGTAAATAAAATGGAACAGTTTATATCCAGGATTATACTTTAAAGTGTTTTAGGTTCAATAATTGTATTTAAACAAGATACTTGGCTATACTTTATACTAAAACGACTTATCTTTGTCATATCAGCTACATAATTTTCCCGAATACCTCCAACAAAATCGTAAAATTTTTGATTTTTTTAAATTTTACAGTGAAAAAAGGAAACTATACATTTATTCTACACTTTTTCACTCACGCGCTCATACCAATTATTAAGTATGTCGCACATGTGGTAAATAAATGTCATGTTTTTGGGTTTATATTTCCTTTTAATTTTATATTTCGTTAAACCATCTACAGCTTTATTGATCTATGACGTAGGCAAGTTTAAATTTACCTCATAAGGTAAAGTTTATTGAATCCCTTAGGAAATTGTCGCCCTTAGCTAAACTACGCCGTCGGGCGTCAACATCTTTCTCTTCGTTGTAACACAATGTTACACTTTGGAGGAGGATACATGTAAGTTAACAGAGTGTACTATATACTGCTCTTACGTTTAACTACTATTTACAAGCTTAGATACACAATTCGAAGTCTGGGTTCTCAGTGACTGCCGATTGCCAAATTGAAGGAGATAATGCGTAGGTTTGCTGCAATTCCACAGAAGTTACCTTTTTTGAGGGGTATGCCCTACATATCTTCATAGGTTGAGTCAATTCAATTCTTATGAAACAATTGAGATGAGATTTACATAAAAGCGGCAAAGTCAGTATTTAGAGTGAAAATTTTCCCCATGTTAAAATATGTTTGTATTGTCCGCATCCTTACATTTAGTGCAAATTTTTAAATTAATGAAAATTAGTTCTTTATTTTTGCCAACTTACCAAACCTCTCACTCTACTCCTCCTAGACACGTATTGACGGTCTAATTATAACATCTCGAAAGTACAAAAACTAAATTTTACAGAAGAGTCAGAAAACTTGTTCATTTAAAAATACGTGTCTTGCTATGTATCTTGGAACTTTTGCTTTCTAATAACAAGTAAGCTTTACGTAAGCTAAACTTTAATTTTAAGAGAATAATTATGTGAACAAAGTTTTATTTGGATTAATTTTTGACTATAAATAAATTAATAGACCTCAGATTCAAAGTCAATGATTTAAATAATCCATAGAATTCATTTGTACGTAACACATTAACACTATTCATAACGAGATAAAATATATTAAGAGAGACAAAATAGTGAAAATTTAGAAGCTTTCGCTAGGCACAGAATTTTTTAATTTAAAGATATGAGGTATTGTAAAGCATATATTTTCCGATTGAAGGTTACGTGGTAGCTGATTTTCCAGTTTCTAACAAATTCCCCATAAAAATATTGGTAACGGAGTGTTAGTATCATGTGATTTTTCATAGTGGTTGGTCGAATTTAGAACATTTGGAAGTTACGAGGCATTAAAGTTAGACCAGTGATATGTCTATATTTTTTAACCTCTTTATATACGCTAAGAATTCTTGGACCATCCCGAGGGCGAGACCAATGATATGTCTCTTTTTTAACCTTCACGCTAAGCATTCTTGGACCATCCCGAAGGCGAGACCAATGATATGTCTCTTTTTTAACCTTCACGCTAAGCATTCTTGGACCATCCCGAGGGCGAGACCAATGATATGTCTCTTTTTTAACCTTCACGCTAAGCATTCTTGGACCATCCCGAAGGCGAGACCAATGATATGTCTCTTTTTTAACCTTCACGCTAAGCATTCTTGGACCATCCCGAAGGCGAGACCAATGATATGTCTCTTTTTTAACCTTCACGCTAAGCATTCTTGGACCATCCCGAAGGCGAGACCAATGATATGTCTCTTTTTTAACCTTCACGCTAAGCATTCTTGGACCATCCCGAGGGCGAGACCAATGATATGTCTCTTTTTTAACCTTCACGCTAAGCATTCTTGGACCATCCCGAAGGCGAGACCAATGATATGTCTCTTTTTTAACCTTCACGCTAAGCATTCTTGGACCATCCCGAGGGCGAGACCAATGATATGTCTCTTTTTTAACCTTCACGCTAAGCATTCTTGGACCATCCCGAGGGCGAGACCAATGATATGTCTCTTTTTTAACCTTCACGCTAAGCATTCTTGGACCATCCCGAAGGCGAGACCAATGATATGTCTCTTTTTTAACCTTCACGCTAAGCATTCTTGGACCATCCCGAAGGCGAGACCAATGATATGTCTCTTTTTTAACCTTCACGCTAAGCATTCTTGGACCATCCCGAGGGCGAGACCAATGATATGTCTCTTTTTTAACCTCTTTACGCTAAGCATTCTTGGACCATCCCGAGGGCGAGACCAATGATATGTCTCTTTTTTAACCTTCACGCTAAGCATTCTTGGACCATCCCGAGGGCGAGACCAATGATATGTCTCTTTTTTAACCTCTTTACGCTAAGCATTCTTGGACCATCCCGAGGGCGAGACCAATGATATGTCTCTTTTAGCGAATTTCCCCTATAGGGAAGTAGCTATTACCGTAGGCGGCACGGTGAGACTTAAGCCCGGGACCATGTTATTTTTTCATTTTGAGGTCCCTAGACCCCAAAAACACCGTTCGTTCATTTTCATATATATGTATATATATATATATATATATATACCTGTCCGTAGGCGTGATAACTTTTGTAAAAAAGGTCCGATCTTGATGAAATTTGGAACAAACGTGTAAAGCGTCATTCATGACTTCGAGTTCGAAAACCAGCAAGATTGATTTACTCTAAGAAGGTTTTTTTCACAAAATAAAATTTATTTTCAATATTAAACAAATTTTTACTAATTATTTTTAAACTTAATTGTCAAAATTGAATTCAGCTTAAAAAATCAAACAATTTAGCATTTTGAATTATTATTCTACGTCAATCCGTTGCTTAGATATTGGATAATATTGGATGTGCTAAACACAGTACGTTGTCCAATATTGTTTTTAATTTTTCCCTCCAAAAAGTAAGTATAGTCACCCTGATTTGAGATGTTTTTAAAAAATACAATTCTGAACATATGATTAAATTTGCAGGTGTTGAATATTTTATTTGTGTTTATTTTGAATAGTTAGAGTTCAAGATTTTGCAGAAAATATATACTATATCAAAAAATACAAATTATTTTTAAATTTAATAAAGAAAGTAGGAGCATTTGGAGGGAGGGATGTCTTGGTCTAAACTGTCTGAAAATGTAGCATTATATATGGTATGTTTACAATTATGAGGATTGATAATATGTTTTATTGAAATTGGCTGGAGATGTAGGTCTGTTGCAACAGGGATGTTTTAATTACTATAAAACTGACCATGATTGAATTTAATTTTTTCATGAGATTTAATTATTTAATTTCTTTGTTTTGAGTGTTTTGAGTTCATTGGTTATATGTTTGTTGACATTTTATATTCTATAACAAGATTACAGTTATTAAAAATTAAAAGACTAAGAATTATATAAAATACAAAAGTGTATGTATTACTAATGAAAACCAATATGGTCTCTTTGTTAATTTTCCTCATGTTTAAAGCTCATGAATGATTAAATATGCATTTTTAGTATATTATTTACTTAACGTATTCAAATTATACTTTCCCTCAAACAAGTTGAATGCTCACATATACAAAATAAATCCTATGGAAATTCGCTGAGTACGCAGGTCTGCTGCGACGGGGGTATTTTAACTTCTTTACGCTAAGAATTCTTGGACCATCCCTAGGGCGAGACCAATGATACGTCTCTTTTTTTAACCTTTACGCTAAGCATTCTTGGACCATCCCTAGGGCGAGACCAATGATATGCCTCTTTTTAACCTCTTTACGCCAAGCATTCTTGGACCATCCCTAGGACGAGACCAATGATATGTCTCTTTTTTAACCTCTTTACGCTAAGCATTCTTGGACCATCCCTAGGGCGAGACCAATGATATGTCTCTTTTTAACCTCTTTACGCTAAGCATTCTTGGACCATCCCGAGGACGAGACCAATGATATGTCTCTTTTTAACCTCTTTACGCTAAGCATTCTTGGGACTATCCCTAGGGCGAGACCAATGATATGTCTCTTTTTAACCTCTTTACGCTAAGCATTCTTGGACCATCCCTAGGGCGAGACCAATGATATGTCTCTTTTTTAACCTCTTTACGCTAAGCATTCTTGGGACTATCCCTAGGGCGAGACCAATGATATGTCTCTTTTTAACCTCTTTACGCCAAGCATTCTTGGACCATCCCTAGGGCGAGACCAATGATATGTCTCTTTTTTAACCTCTTTACGCTAAGCATTCTTGGACCATCCCGAGGACAAGACCAATGATATGTCTCTTTTTAACCTCTTTACGCTAAGCATTCTTGGACCATCCCTAGGGCGAGACCAATGATATGTCTCTTTTTAACCTTTTTACGCTAAGCATTCTTGGACCGTCCCTAGGGCGAGACCAATGATATGTCTCTTTTTTAACCTCTTTACGCTATGAATTCCCGGCCCGTCCGGCGTCCCGGGGGCGGGTTCCCACGTGGCCACCCCCGGTAATATATGCGCCGTCCTGGGAACTGTGGGTCCCCGCCCCCCGCTCGTAAAGCCTCACTCCGACATTGACAGTTCCCGATCACCGAGTGTGGAGGTGGGAGGACCGATGCCCACACGGCACGGTGTTGTACAACGTGTCAGTCGTGTTAGATAGTTAAATAAACGGTACAGCAAACTGATACATACATTCTCCCTTAAAGTCATTAAAACAAAAGAAAACCCCTACAATAAAATAGAAAAAAATTACAATTATATCAAAAACAAATTAAGCATATTTATAAAAATCTGATAGTAATTAAAAGAGATATCGGTTTTTAAATATTTACCATAAGAATAACAATATACAACGTACCGCGTTTACCAGCAAACGATAACATCAATTATCTCCGCAACCAGTTGACGTAGACTGATAATTCAGAAGACTGAATTATTTATTCTTTAAAGCCAAATTTAATGTTTGCAAGTATATTTTGGATAATTATTATAATTTTAAGTAAATTTGAAAAATTTGAACTTTTTATCGTTTAAATCCGTAAAACTTCCTAACCTGAACGTCTACAGACATGCAGGTGGTATCATTTTGTTTGTCACCTTAAGCTCTAAAGCCATGACATTTTTTTCAAAACCGTTAAAGCCGTTTTTGAATTTTTTATATTGTCGTTTTATGGGTTCTATGGGGGTAATTCGCTTAAAAATCAGATATTTCAAAATAAATATGAAAAAAACACCTGTGATTATCACGGTTTGATACCTACATGCCAAATTTCATGAAAATTAGAATGGAAAACAATGTTTTTCTCTTTAAATAACAGTCAATAAACGGTTGGATTGTTTTTAGCTTAGCATGTAATAGGTGGTTGACCCAAAAAATTCATAGTTGAACCAATTGATCTTCTATTATTGTTTCTTCAACCTGCTTTAAAAATCCGAATTCGTCCGGTTTTGTTTATAAACACCCAAGCTCCTTCATGTTCCTCACTACCTTTATAAACATCTGATTCAGATTTTACATTTTTTAAAGTGAAAAAGTCATTATCAGAACATTATAAACATGAAAATGATTGTAAACATTATACTTTTAAGATTGTAAAAGGCCAAGGCGTCTCATAATTATAGAGTTATTTTACTTATGAATGTTATTTTTACTTAGGTATACAGTTGAAAACTCGCTATCGTGGTTAAAAATTGCCCAATCGCGATCATTTTTACTCTCAATATTAATTTCCAATGAGTTATGTACAAGACCCATCAGTCATTTCAGCGCTCTCTTCAATTAAATCGATCATCGCCCGCGCCTCCCATGAATAATAAATCTCCACCGCTAATATCGCTAATAGCGAAAACATTTACACTTCCACCGACAATGTTTAACGCCGCCGCCCGATAACAACGGCGAAAGAGACTCAAAACACGACGTCGCACACAAAGCCGTGTCGAGTGTCACAAACGTGAAACGTACACGACGTGACGCAGTACACAACACACAACGTGTACAGTGTACAATCCCGGACACAACACGGCAAAGTTCGCAGTAGCGACGCCCGCAGCCAACCCCGCACAATTATACAAACTGAGCATTTTCACTGAAATGAGTGACGCGCGAGTATACAGCCCCGGGGTGGCCCGGCGGCGCTGCTGGCGCACACAAACAGACGCGCACTTTGTAACTATGTGATGGTATTTATTCGAGCCGATGCCTCATAGGAAAACATTCTAGATAATTAATACAGGCGTGGTTTATTCGCTGTGTATTGTCTGTTTATGTACGTGCGCAATTTGTGTTATAAACAAAAGTGGGAATGAACGCGGTGACATTAGCATAATTATTGTTCAGGGAAGGACGCCTTTGGCTGACGTCTTTCCTGCGGACAGGTCGTTATTGCTGGATCGGGGAAAACGGTTTTGTTTAAATATCTTTTACAATTATAATTAATTAGATTTTTTTAGCTTATCTCTTGCAACTCTTGTTTACATAGATAAATTGATTCTAAAATGAAAATAGTGAAAGGATAGGTTAGATAGGACCCGTGAGTATAGCCTAACTATGACAATCACGAATAAAAAAGTTTGTAATAAACGTAGGGTGTATTTTTAAAATTCATAAATATGTATTTTTCATTCAATTCGTTAAATAAAAATAAGGAGGTTAATGTAACTTTAAGTAGGGTCACTTGAAAACGAGAGGAGTTTCAATACCTCTCGAAACGTAGTGTAGTTTAAACAATAGAAGTGATAGGAAAAGTCCAACAAGTTAAATAATAAAATATACGGTGATATTATGCTGCAAGCTATGATCGTGAAGGAAAATATAACCATTCTTTTAGCAATGAAAACATAATACAGTACCATTTAGGCAATGAAATTATTTGGGCGTCATATTAAAACTTAATTGCAGAGTAAGTAAAGCATGGGTTATTTTTTCTTTCTTGCTATTTTAGGTGGCATTAAAATACATTTGCTTCAGGGCAAACCTATTTTTCGGCAATAATATTGACAGCAAAGTGGTTTTAACATATTTAATCGTAATGTTGAAGGGTGCAGTACAATGGTTTAGATACATACTTGATTATGTTGAACGCAATAGAGGATATCAATTGAGGAATCCAATCTGGAATTCAAATTACCTGAAAATAAAAATAAAATATTTTAGATTCAATGATTATTGCATATTTATTCTGTAAAATAACATGATTGCTAAAAGTATGAAGAAACTGGTAATTTTAAGAAATGTAATCTTAAATCCAAGAAATAATATAAAACTTTAAAACTTGACTTAATTGATACCCGTTTTGTAATACTGTTGATATTGGATACACATAATGGAGTGTATAACACATTACTCTTTATTTAAACTAACTATAATAAAGTAACCTCAGACCTTTCACATAGGGACTGAAACTGCCTCGTTGGTGAACACTACAACACCGAGAATCATAGTGAATGGAATGTTTGTCACATACACATACATTTGGCGATGCCGCGAAGCCAACAACATTTTTCGCGCCACTATTAAATAAAACCAAAAAGCTAGTTGGAGAGAAAAGTATGTATTAAAATTAATGTTTTAACTTTGCAAGTTATATTTTTTTCTTAATGATATATCAATTCAGTTATGGACCTCTAATTTTAATCAATAGGCTAAGTTAAAAAAATAATGAATTGAAGAAACAACATACATTGAAATCAATATACCTAAACACTAAACCAAATGCAATGAATTTGTAGAATGAAAAAGCTTTGCCGTGGCAATCCTTTATATGGAGATCCTTTAGAGATTGATTTTCTGTAGGATCTCCATATAAAGGATTGCTAAGGTAATTCTGCAATGTATCAATCAATCCGGTAGCTGAAAATTAATTATTGCAATTACAATTTTAACTTTTCCAAAAAATATAAAGTAACATCGTTTTGTATGGTATTCAAACGTAAAGTTGTCACACTTCGCTATCGACGACTTGTCCGGAATATTAGTCTACATGAAAGTATCAGTGTCTCACATGTTACCGCACTCGGACCGTCTGGACCGCACTCGGTCCGTCTGGGCCGCACTCGGTCCGTCTGGGCCGCACTCGGTCCGTCTGGGCCGCACTCGGTCCGTCTGGCCCGCACTCGGTCCGTCTGGGCCGCACTCGGTCCGCCTGGCCCGCACTCGGTCCGTCTGGCCCGCACTCGGTCCGTCTGGCCCGCACTCGGTCCGTCTGGCCCGCACTCGGTCCGTCTGGCCCGCACTCGGTCCGTCTGGCCCGCACTCGGTCCGTCTGGCCCGCACTCGGTCCGTCTGGCCCGCACTCGGACCGTCTGGCCCGCACTCGGTCCGTCTGGCCCGCACTCGGTCCGTCTGGCCCGCACTCGGTCCGTCTGGCCCGCACTCGGTCCGTCTGGCCCGCACTCGGTCCGTCTGGCCCGCACTCGGTCCGTCTGGCCCGCACTCGGTCCGTCTGGCCCGCACTCGGTCCGTCTGGCCCGCACTCGGTCCGTCTGGCCCGCACTCGGTCCGTCTGACCCGCACTCGGTCCGTCTGGCCCGCACTCGGACCGTCTGGGCCGCACTCGGTCCGTCTGGCCCGCACTCGGTCCATCTGGGCCGCACTCGGACCGTCTGGGCCGCACTCGGTCCGTCTGGGCCGCACTCGGTCCGTCTGGCCCGCACTCGGTCCGTCTGACCCGCACTCAGACCGTCTGGGCCGCACTCGGTCCGCCTGGCCCGCACTCGGTTCATATGGACCGCAGTCGGTCCGTCTGGCCCGCACTCGGTTCGTCTGGACCGCAGTCGGTCCGTCTGGCCCGCACTCGGTCCGTCTGGACCGCAGTCGGTCCGTCTGGCCCGCACTCGGTCCGTCTGGCCCGCACTCGGTCCGTCTGGCCCGCACTCGGTCCGTCTGGACCGCAGTCGGTCCGCGCGGCGGTCAGTCCGTCCACTAACCGCACATCACGGCTAACGACGTCGACGACGACGCGGCTCTGACAGCTGTCGCCGCCAGCCATAAATATGTCCGGTTATGAGTATTTATAACGCGATTACGTCTCATAAACGTAACGTAACGTATCTGATATACTGCACGAGGAAGCGGTGACTTTTCTCAAGTGTCGTAAAACTTGAATTATTAACTGTAAACGTTTCTAAATGGTCGAACGGAGTAAGTTTATTGACTTTACTTAGACACGATGTAGTAACTTCTTACATTTTATAAAATGCAAGACTTTATGTTTATTTGGATATAAGAGTTTTATGTTTACATGGCCGTCAAAAAGAAATCGTGCTTCGCGAAACGTATTCACATTTGGAAAGGGAGCTTTACAATTCTGATTAGTTACTTAAACTAGGAAGAAGGGACATCTTTGATTGTGACCTTTTTTTTAGATTTTTATCATGATTAATTTTTTTATAGTCTAATCTAAAATGACTAATTGATCACATTATCAAACAATCACGAAATATCTTTAAAGAAATCATCAGACGTTATTCATATTGAGTTTTCTCTAAAAAATAAGATACAGCTTAAAGTTCTCATTTTCATTGAAGTTTTATGCATAACATCTACAGCGAGCTATTCGCCTTTGTCGATTACACCAGACTTGACAAGCAAAAGTAAAATTTTAACTTAAATAAGAATTCAGACTTTTGGATCTTTGTCAAGAAACCCACCGAAGCCGTCACCGGTAATAACCACCTTATTAAGCCCGACATTTTCACAACGCGTCCACCTTAATGAGAGATCGACAGAAACAAAAGCTAATTTCTCTCCGGACTTGTCGTGTCGTACATTATCAAAAGACGAAATCACATTTCATTATCAACGCTTCTTTGTTTCAACGGGGGATCGGATTATAATACGCTCGTCATAAGGGTTGGAGGGAGAAATAATTAAAGGCGGAGCACACCCTTGTCTGTAGCCGGCTCGCGGCGCCCCCCGCGGCGGTGCGCTGCACTGCCTCTAATAAAATACTCTGTACCTCTAATGATACATGCGCTGCGGCCGCGTTCGTGGAACCATGGTGGGTAATAGTGATGATATTCGGTGGCCGGAGGGAACAGGTGGACCGTGGACCGGGCCGCGGGACAAGGGAACGTCGGGTGGGAACTGAGGATTTGAATATTCGATTGGAATGATAATATAAAATGTAATAAAACTGGTTATGTGGTCCATGGGGGGTCGATAAAATTAAAATTTCGGGGTCGTTTTAAATGGTGATTGTGAATTTAAATGTTCTTTTGGTTAAGGGTTTATAAAATAATGGAGAGGTTTTGAATGATTATAACAACACTAAGAGAGGTGTAGAAAAAAGAAAGAAAATTGTTTTCATTTTCTGGTGAGAGAGCTATAAGACTCAAATTATGTTAGAAAAATCTTAATTTTCAGCATTTCTACATTATATTTGTTTTCAGATACTGACTCATCAATCAATTAATTCGTTAAATAAAAAAATCATCGATCAAGAATTTATATTTTGGAAGCACAGACCTAACTATGTGTGCGTTTTTTCTTAATTTCGGAGGAAACAAAAATCTTTTGCATAATATATTGGTCAACATTACCATCATACTATTCTCAGCCTCAACTAAAATAAATATTATTTAATGGTGCCAAAAAATATGCTTAAAGTTGAGAAAAGGTCCACAGAAAATTAATATTTAACATTTAAATCTTAACGATTAGAAAATTGTTTTATTATATAATAATGAAAACAGAACTGAGCCCTAAAATCCAGTAATACCAACAATAGTAATGTTTAAGCATTCAAACTGTCACTAGTATTTAATAGGAATGTTAAATCATAAAATTAGGTAGCCATTACTGACTACCAAAAACAAAAAAGTAGTCATGTCTCGTTCTGTATTGGTAGGATTGTTTCAATCTACTATAATGGAAAACTAAAACTACGAAATAAAAAATAATTAAAAAATAATAATGAGAAATAAATGCTCTAAAGCATTACAAATCGTCAATATAGCCTACACGGGGATTGACGTCTGATACAAAACACAGTATATACTCTGATCGAATTCCTATACGACCCATAGCACTTCATTGATCATATACAGTGTGTAAAAAAAGTCCGCCACCCCTCTTTATTTTTTATTTGTTACAAAAAAATCAAATTACCTTTGGGGAATGATACTAACATAACCCAAATTTTTTTGACGTTACTACAAATTTTGTGTCCCCCAAAAATGGGGATTTTGGGGGCAACTCAAAATTTTTAAATACAAACCCCTTTTGAGTGACCCCTCATTTAAAGAGCTTCAAAAAATAGGCGCGTGCGAATGGTGGAGGTTGGAGGTTTCTAACGTTTTTATATAAAAATTGGAAGTTTGTCAAAGTTTTGAATACAATCCTTCTTGAAACCTGGCCTCCTAGACTTTTGGAGTTTTAATTTTACCTTTGGTGACTTTAAAACTTAAATGAATCATGAACATACATTATAAAATAAATCTCTTAGTAATGGCCTCTTTTAGTAATATTTAAAACTTTGAGTGTTCCACAAAACTGTGGGATGTTTGGGGCAAGTTAAAGATCACTAATCTAACCCTGTTTTGAGTGAACGTAAAAAAATAATTTGGGTTAAGTTAGTATGATTCCCCAAAGGTGAACTGTTTGCCTTAATAGCAAAAAAAAAATAAAGGGGGGCGGACTTCTTTTACACGACATGCCTTACAGCGCGCTCAGATGTCGTTAGCAATTAAGTGATTACTGCATAAATCTTCCCCTCAATCGCCGAAGGTACGATCCCCCACTTGTCCTTGACCCCCATAGATCCCATAGGCCCCCATAGATCCCATAGATCCCCGTAGATCTACAACAGTCGCGTCCCCCATCAACCCGCCGCCGTGAAGCCACTCCAGTACTCAGTACGAATTTAATATTGGGTACAAACAACTTTTTTGTCTACCTTATCTAATAGTTTTTACAAGCATTAAAATTGTTATCAATATGTTATGGAAATTTCAAATAATGAAATAAGTTAATTTCATGATTAATAAAGGATTACCTAATAGGTAATTATTGCTGGATATTATAAAGTATTTATAGGATTAATGCTTTGTCTGTAACCAGAGAAAAACGCAGGTACCGCCCAAAGACTTTGTGATGCCAACAAAATCAACATAAGCTTAAATTAAATCAACTGATCCCTTTAGTTAAAAACAAATATCAAGAGATTTAGGTTGACTTGCTAAAAAAATGAAGAACTAGATTCAATTTTAAGTTAGTTTTACAAATCTTTTTGAGTTTTATTTGAACTAAATTAAATTGAAAGACAAGGATGTACCAAACCAAAACTAGGAAACATCTCTCGTTAAAAACTATCTTCCAATGTTTCTATTACTACGGCTACGAAAGTGAAGCGAGAATAGCCGTTAACTGTCCTCAAGATATTCCGATTGTAACTTGACTATTTTTTGAAATATTTTTCCTGAAAAAAAAACAAATACAACCTATATGACCCATAGCACTTCATTCAACATATACATGCATTAATGTTGATATTAATATTGTAATTTCTCAAGAAATTCGCTCAGATGTCGTTAGCAATTAAGTGATTACAGTATGAATCTTCTCAATCGCCGACGGTACAATCCACCACTTGCCCTTGACCCCCATAGATCCCATAGACCCCCATAGACCCCCATAGATCTACACCAGCCGCGTCCCCCGTTACCCCGCCGTGAGCCACTCCAGGTCAGCTGGATAAATCCAATCCGCGGGGATCGCCGTAAATCTCGCGCGGTCGATCTTTCAGCGGTGATCCGAATATGCAAATATCTTATTTACGACCAGATTTTGCCGCGCAAATTTAAACCGGGAATTCCCCAGGGCGCGCCGCGCCGCCTAGCACCCGGCGTTGAATAATAACTGCTGAATATTATATTGAAACTGAGCAGATTTATTAAGCCGCAGGAAAGCGGCTTGATTGAGGAGCGGTTTAAAATTGTTTAAGAGTATTAAGGGTTGTTTTATAGTTGTGTTTGTGATTCATTTGGAACGAGTCGATTTGGAACAAGTTTCCAACGGTTCAGTTGTTTTCAAACAAGTTGTAGTGATCCTTTTAATTGTAGGCTAATTTTTTAATGAATTTGATTTTACTAAAATATTTTTAAACAGCATATCTGTGTCAAAAAATTTTTATATATAGATTTAGATCTTATTTAAAATAATTTCTTATAAATTTTACTGGCTGAAAAAATAGAATCTGGTTAAACACGCGGTTGAAGTTGCATCGTGATCTTTTGGGTACATACTTTTTTAATATTGATAATTTTCAACAAACATTTTGGTAAAGTCTATGACCAGTTTTAATCGCAAATAAACGTTAGTTGCCTAACATCATTAGGATTCTCAATCCGACCAGTTAGTATTTTGTTCTATTTATCGAGCAAGATCCCACGACCCAACACCGTCTTAGAAAAAGTTAAATTAAACGGGTTAAAACTTATTTTTACCTCAATAAGAAATGAGTTACCGATATTTAACAGTTACAAACAAATCAGAAAAGTTGGCAAATACTTAAAGATTTGCTCAATAAAAGTCATTCCACTACATAAAAACAGCGGTTGAATAACCTAATTCTCTCGTTACCTGAGTTAACATTCATTGTCAGTTTAGTTGCCACCTTTAATCAAACACTGTAAAAACAAACAGTTTAAGTAAATAAACCCGAATACAACACTGTAATAATTACCGGACGGCGTGGCGGCCTCGCAGCGGGCGGGGCGCCGGGGGGCGCAATCTCCGAGCCCGGTGTAGCGAGAGTGGCGCCCCCGGCGGCGCCCCCGGCCCACCAGGCGCGCCACCGACCGCCGCGGGGCGCCCGCTGATGAAGCCCCCGAGCCTAAAACTAATAACTCCGAGAAAATAAATTCCTGACTCCGGGCTGCTACGCTGCTACACCTTCCTTTAGAAGGTTTCACAACCTCTGTTTTATACTGAGTTACGTTTGTGTGTTGTTTTGTGATTTACTTGTTTATGTTATGTTTTAATTTGTTAATTTTTTTAATTATACTTCTTGATTTAGACAAATAAGTATGGTTTAATGTATGGTATGGTGTTTTTTACTTTGAACAATTTTGATAAATGAATATGAATAGTTGAAGAGTTATCGTTGTTTTGAACCTCTGATATAAATGAATTTTCTAAAAATAACTTGTTCATTTTGTTTTTAGAATCACCCGTCTAGTTTTTATGTATCTTAGCCTTGCAGAACCTTGTTTTGCAATCAAGTACATTTTTCTTAATTTAAGGAGGAAACACTAAAAGCATACGTCAGGATGAAGAGGGAATAAGGAAGAAAAAAACCTTACTTTTGCAAACTTTTAGTTTAAACCAAATTATTTCATTAGTATTTAAGATTTTCAGAAAAACAAATCAATGATCGACAAATACATAAATGTGTCTCGCACTCCCCAGAGGCATACCTTATGTAAATTTGTGACTTAACCAAACATGCAAACGTTTTTGTCAGAACGGTTAGCGGAGAGAGAAAAAACAGACTATAAATCAAACAAAGTCCAGCAGCGCGGGCGCGGCTTGTGTGATTGACAACTCTGTCGGTCGGCCATCGATACTCGCCAATACGATATATCGGTACATCAACTCCCGGTTGTGTCATCGATACTATCGGCTGTCGGATTCACTTTTGAGGCCCGGTCCCTCCATAAATACTGTTTCAGCCTCCCACTTCTCACGACAATCTCCAATGTGTTTAGTCTTGTTTTGGACAGGGCCACCGAGAGGGGGGGGGGCAAAGGGGGCAGATTGCCCCGGGCCACAAAAGGAAGGGGGCCACATTTTGAGCACAGTATATTTTTTGTGGATTATTACAAATTAGGATATTTAATTGAAGACGGCCAATATGAAATGAAATATTAGAAAATACATAAAAATTATAGTCTTAAAACGTGTATTAACTAACTAAAATTTCCTTTATTTGTCTTATTTTGATTCAGTTTCATTTGGTTTTCTGGCGTCTCGTCAGGGGCCCCCCGAGGTTAGGCCCAGGACTAGGCCTGCGCCAGACCACATAACCAAATCCGTACTAAAATAGGCCCCTATCCCTGGTCCAATTGGCTGTCCCCAAAAATTCCTCACAAAACGTTGTACAGGCCTACGATGGACCAAGGAAAAGGATTCCTAGCTACAACTAAACGGAGTATATACTATATTTTACAAAGAATAATAGTTACAACATTTACGTGACATGACTTGTTTTGCAGAGATGAGTAACTTCTTCAGCTTCGTTTCTCCTCTTAGTTTCAGTTTAGCTACGTACGAACCATGATCCAATGAAATGCAGTTTTCGAGTTTTCCTCAATCAAAAATTTAAGTAAATCGTGACGTCATCAGCGACTAGAAGAATGTAGCTTGACTGAAGCCTCCAGCTGGTACGATAAAGTATCTTGGCCACACAGGCCTTATGGAAATATAGGAGTTAATTAATAGAAGAAAACCCAATAAAGAGGTTTAATTAGGTAGACCTCAATATAACTTATAGAACTGTTTCTTTAATCCTTTTTAACCCCAAGTACCTAATACAGGCTTCTTACAAACATTGTTTAGTCTGGTGTTTCCAACCAAAAGATTCATTAGGCATATTAAAAATTATTTTACCTAATTATACAGTTTGTGTTCTAAATTTGAATAAATTTACAAATCAAAGGTTTACTACAGGCCTACGTTGAAATTGTTTAGTTTGAATAAATTAAGATAATATTCAACATTTTTAGAACAAAAGAACAAAACGTTTTTAATCAGCAGGATCTACGATTTTAGCTATTCAAGAGACAACAGTATTTTTATCTACGATTTTTATCTATTGAGGGGCCTCTGCCCAAACTTTGCCCCGGGCCTCCAAAAGTCTGTCGGCGGCCCTGGTTTTGGGTGGAATGGTTCACCTTTCAAGCTCTAGATTGTGCTACAACCGATATGTTGATTACTACCCAACGCTCTTTAGTATTTAGTATACAAACTCTAAATATATTAAATTTAGTTCACTGAATGGGTGAGTACATTTTATATAATGGAGGTGCATCGAAACATCTCGACTCTGATCTAGTAGAGTGAACCGGGTGAACCGGTTAACTAATTTATCAAACCATCGACATTGCTTGAATTCAAAGCATGCTGAATTCAAAAATCTTCTTTCCATATGTATGACAATTCAAGATGATGTCGAGTTAAAGAGGCGGTATCGAGGCTGAAGGAAGAATTGAATTTGATAGAAAGTGCTCTTTTTAGCGTTGTAGACTATGTCTATAACCTGTAATATTCGCTAAGTATTATAATTTAAATGTTTTAATGCACAAAGTTGCCTCTGGGATCTGAATGTTTATCAAGATTTAAAATTTTGTTGCTGTAATTCGAAAAGCTACCTTTAAATTCGAAGTCAACCTCTACAGTTCAAACTGAGACGAAAACATCTGAAATTCTGATTAAACTAAAAAACTATAAACCTGTTTAAACATGAACTAGTGCAATCCTGTACTCTAAATCCATCGGTGAGTTTTCCTCGCAAAGTTGGTGTTTTTAAACAGACAAACCTCCACCATCATAATTCGTATTTCATTCACTATCACCTCACTAATTCGAAATTCAGCGAGGCTCTAATGTATATGGTTTATTTTGTAACTGACTCACCACGAAGGAGTAACATAATTTAATTTCAAAATACGGATTTCTCTGTGTGACTACTGTACTAATTTCCCCACTGTCCACACCCAGACACGTGTCGCTGGCTGATCAAGCTTTCTCGCCAAAGGTCGCGGGTCGACCTGACCTTTAGCGTCGGTTTCCGGTTTCTCTCGCCCCCGCCACTCCAGCTGACCGGTGTCATCTCCGCCTTCCGGTCTGACAGGTAGCGACATCCTGGAGTCCTGGGGGTCCGGTCCTGGGGCCGGGATTGTGGCGGAGAAACGTTCTGGACAATATGTGGTTGAAGTTCTGTTTCTCTCTCGTTATGTCTAAAACAAGGTCTGGAGGACACGGAAGTAACCTGGGGATCATAACCTAATAATAATGGGCCTTTAGAACGAATTTTCACAAAATTATTTGTCCCGGATCCAGTGATCCAGTCCTGGTCGGGCCTGGTTTGTGGTCGGAGAAACGTTCTGGACAATATGTGGTTGAAGTTCTGTTTCTCTCTCGTTATGTCTAAAACAGGGTCTGGAGGATACGGAAGTAACCTGGAGATCATAACCTAATAATAATGGGCCTTTAGAACGAATTTTCACAAAATTATTTGTCCCGGATCCAGTGATCCAGTCCTGGTCGGGCCTGGTTTGTGGTCGGAGAAACGTTCTGGACAATATGTGGTTGAAGTTCTGTTTCTCTCTCGTTATGTCTAAAACAGGGTCTGGAGGACACGGAAGTAACCTGGGGATCATAACCTAATAATAATGGGCCTTTAGAACGAATTTTCACAAAATTATTTGTCCCGGATCCAGTGATCCAGTCCTGGTCGGGCCTGGTTTGTGGTCGGAGAAACGTTCTGGACAATATGTGGTTGAAGTTCTGTTTCTCTCTCGTTATGTCTAAAACAAGGTCTGGAGGACACGGAAGTAACCTGGGGATCATAACCTAATAATAATGGGCCTTTAGAACGAATTTTCACAAAATTATTTGTCCCGGATCCAGTGATCCAGTCCTGGTCGGGCCTGGTTTGTGGTCGGAGAAACGTTCTGGACAATATGTGGTTGAAGTTCTGTTTCTCTCTCGTTATGTCTAAAACAGGGTCTGGAGGATACGGAAGTAACCTGGAGATCATAACCTAATAATAATGGGCCTTTAGAACGAATTTTCACAAAATTATTTGTCCCGGATCCAGTGATCCAGTCCTGGTCGGGCCTGGTTTGTGGTCGGAGAAACGTTCTGGACAATATGTGGTTGAAGTTCTGTTTCTCTCTCGTTATGTCTAAAACAGGGTCTGGAGGATACGGAAGTAACCTGGAGATCATAACCTAATAATAATGGGCCTTTAGAACGAATTTTCACAAAATTATTTGTCCCGGATCCAGTGATCCAGTCCTGGTCGGGCCTGGTTTGTGGTCGGAGAAACGTTCTGGACAATATGTGGTTGAAGTTCTGTTTCTCTCTCGTTATGTCTAAAACAAGGTCTGGAGGACACGGAAGTAACCTGGAGATCATAACCTAATAATAATGGGCCTTTAGAACGAATTTTCACAAAATTATTTGTCCCGGATCCAGTGATCCAGTCCTGGTCGGGCCTGGTTTGTGGTCGGAGAAACGTTCTGGACAATATGTGGTTGAAGTTCTGTTTCTCTCTCGTTATGTCTAAAACAAGGTCTGGAGGACACGGAAGTAACCTGGGGATCATAACCTAATAATAATGGGCCTTTAGAACGAATTTTCACAAAATTATTTGTCCCGGATCCAGTGATCCAGTCCTGGTCGGGCCTGGTTTGTGGTCGGAGAAACGTTCTGGACAATATGTGGTTGAAGTTCTGTTTCTCTCTCGTTATGTCTAAAACAGGGTCTGGAGGATACGGAAGTAACCTGGAGATCATAACCTAATAATAATGGGCCTTTAGAACGAATTTTCACAAAATTATTTGTCCCGGATCCAGTGATCCAGTCCTGGTCGGGCCTGGTTTGTGGTCGGAGAAACATTCTAGACGATATGAGGTTTAAGGGACTACCTCTCTTGAGAATCCCAAAAACAGGGTCTCGGGAATACGGAAGTAACTTTGGGCTCATAACCTTAATGAGACTTTAGAACGAATTTCCACAAAATTATTTATCCTGGATCCAGTCCCGGGTCCCGGATTGTTGGTCGGAGAAACGCTCAGGACAATGACAGGTTAAGGCATCACCTCTCTGGCGAGGCTAAAAAACTGGGTCTACAGGATGCGGAAGTTACTATTGGAATTTTTGGGGGTGCATGGCAATCCTTATTTGTTATGGATGTTTTGGCAGCGAAGGAAAACAATTTTTAGCATGATTTTTTATTTAATATTAGTTTTAAATTTAGATAAGATTTCCTAATTTCAACTTTTTTACTCAGTAATACTATTTGTGTTGCCGCATGTCAAACTTGGGTTAAATTTGTTATGTCCATTTGAACCCGTCAAAACCAATCCCCGCTTTTCATACCAACCCATCAAAAGTGCCTAGGTATAACTTCAGATAAACTTCTGAAAAATCTGCTTTGAAAAAATATTTTGTTTTTCAAAGTGCTCGAAATGCTTTTCTAGCGATGACTAATAAAAGCCGTCTAGCCATTTTTATTATGTAATGCATTACTAATGGTGTGGTAAGTTCTTCTCATAATTCAAATGAGCTAATGTCAAAAATGGGCTGTTGTTAGAGAAAGCAAAAATAGCTTCTTGAAATAACCTAAAAAGAACTATTGTTTTTGAAAATGAGTTTGAATTTTTAATTCGAACAAAGATCACAAAATCCTTTAGGTGAGCTGGCACCCCCAAAGACTATGACGTAAACACGCCCTTGATTAATGAAGAGAAGACGCAGCAGCTCTTTTTTGGCCCACAGAGAAAAAATGCTCTCACATTACCCGACATCTCAGCATCTAACGAGGCTAAATACCTAGGAATCACAATTGACTGTAACCTCAATTGGAAACCCCATGTAGACCAGCTGTGCAATAAACTTAGCACTGCCCTGTATGTTATCAGACGACTCAAACACATTAGCAATACAGAAACTTCAAGAACAGCTTATTTTGCACTATTTGAGTCGCAAATGCGCTATGGGCTGATTGTTTGGGGGTTCTCATCTCAGGGAAATCTATATAGGGTAGTGCTTCTTCAAAAAAAAGCAATCAGAATAATGGCCGACCTGGGTTTTCGTGACTCTTGCCGGGGAGTATTCAAAAGGCTTAAATTGCAAACAGTAGCTAACCTATACATTGCCGAGGTAATAATGCATGTAGTAAATAAGGGACTCACCAACTTTACAGACGCTCATTCATACAACACTAGGAACAAAATTAACTACAGACTTCCTACACATCACCTAACTGCCTACGAAAAAAACCTACCTACATTGGAGCTAAACTTTTTAACACCCTTCCACCTGAACTGAAACAACAGATAGACAACAGGACCTTCAAAAAATCTCTACTTGACTGGCTGCTGCGGAGGGAGTTCTACTCTATTGAAGAATACCTGGAGCAAAGAAGTCAACCTCACTAATGAAACTCAAATGACGCCATTACTGTACTCTATGTATATGTAAATAAAGAGAATTTTGTCTTTGTCTTTGTCTTTGATTACTACGGGGTCTTAACTTCATAATATCCCGTTAAAATGAATATTCAGCAAAATTAGGCCTACTTTTAGTCCTCGTAAGAACGCAAAGCTTTCGTTTGAGGCTCGTTTAGACCGTCCGTTTCCAGGGCAGTCGCAAGGCCGCGCGGGCGCCCCGGGGCCCGGGGAGACGCTAATGTCCGCGTGGGAGACGCTGCGCTGCGGCTGCGTTGCCCAAGAGGATGAGTGATCCTATCTGCCGTGGGAACCGCCGTCACACTCAGCTGGCTCCCAACCCGGGGATTTTATCCCTTTTATGGGGTAAGTACCTGGTGGACCGAGCCTTGCTCGGTGTTATTTCATGTTTACCAGTTTATCCAGTTATTGTAAAATATTTCAATGTCATGAAATTGATAAATAGAAACCTTTTTTATTGCTCCATGGACTCTTCATCCCACTTGCTGTATTTTCCCTTGATGGCTGTAGATTCCTAACAGCTGTTATGATTACTTCATTTGTTTACACTTTCCTTGTTTTTTGTTTATTTTCGTTACTATCACGGCAACCCATAAGGCCAATGTTAAAATTTTACAACTTTAAAATTCGATTTATTTCGTTATTAGATTTTCTCTGGCTAAGTAATCTGCATAAAAGACGTTTTTGAGTCATAAATTACTTATTTCCAGACTTTGAAGGAAATCCTCGGAGCCGTTTTTGAGATAAATGTGCAAGCAAGCATACATACAAGCATACATACAAGATAACATTGCTCATATAAGAGTATAGGATTCCCAAGACCGATGAAACAACGGCTGAGGGGTAAATAAGACGTTCAGCTGTCTTGTTATGGGGATTTTTCAAACGTTTTGGGGATTTTTAAAACTTTGGTGGGGTTTTTTTTTTGGATAAATTACTACTAACAGACAAGGAGCCGAATTTCGGGTTGAATCCTATACTCTTATATGAGTAATGTTATCGTGCTTGTATGCTTGTATGCTTGCTTGCTTGCGTGCTTGCACAATTACTGTATCTCAAAAACGGCTCAGAGGATTTCCTTCAAAGTCTGTAAATAAGTAATTTATGGCTCAAAAACGTCTTTTATGCAGATTACTTGGCCAGAGAAAATCTATTAACGTAACAACTCGAATTTAAAAGTTGTAAAATGTTAACATTGGCCTTATGGGTTGCCGTGATGGCAACGAAAATAAACAAGGAACGTGTAAACAAATGAAGTAATCATAACAGCTGTTTGGAATCTACAGCCATCAAGGAAAAATACAGCAAGTGGGATGAAGAGTCCATGGAGCGATAACAATTATCAATTTTATGACATTGAAATATTTTATAGAAACTGGATGAACTGGTAAACATTAAATAACATCGAGCAAGGCTCGGTCCAACAGGTACTTTAAAAATAATTCAGCTGAAAAATTGTTCGAAAGCCATGTGGGTTCCTAGTGAAAAAGAAAACAAAGTAGAGCGACCAATAAAAATCAAAAACTTGATGGCCTTCTACTAGGATTATTGAAATGTGATCGGAAATGTAGGCTAATCCAGTCGGAGGATGCAACCTACGTGGTAGTTAGCCCTTCATAAGCTCAATTGTTAACTTTTATACATCAAATTAGTATTGTTCTACCTATGGAAGGGTTCCAATGGTACCGATCATAACTATTTAAATAATCACTAACAGGAATTGATTTGAAGATTTTAAATTCGATATTTTGAAAAAATACCTTTCTCATTTCAGACAAAAAATATATTAATAACTGACCCCTCAGTAAAACATTCTTAAACTTAGTTAACCGCATAAATCATTATAAAATTTCCCCAGCTTCAATAGAAAATTTAAATCTTAAGAAAATATAGACCTGAAATTTCCAAGAGGCGGGATTTAAGTTGGACGCGATGAAGATTGGTGGGTAGTCGGAGGGAGGGGGGGGGTATAATCTGGATACGTGTTGGCTTACAGCCCCGCCTTGAAGACGGCAATCTAGAGTTACTTACTTTGCACTTTGTTCAGAATTAGGTATGTTCAAAGACAAACAGTCAGAAATAATTGGGAAAACGAGCGCGGGTCGGGCGAGGAAGTTGTTTGCGTTCTGCAGCGTTTCTTCCCAACTTGCTCGCGAGCGGTTATTGTGCTTCGGAGTTCGCAATCTGCAGTTCTCGGAGCTTGGGAGGATGAGGATGATGAGTTTAACCGACAGTGATGTGAGGTTATGAATAACTGAACTTATGTTTCAGTCTGACAATCGTTTGACATCTTACTGGCTCGAGCTGGTTGTTATGTGCTTAGAAAATCACGTTTTAGTCATAATACTAATCCTATTCTCTTATATGAGCGATGTTGCGATGTATGCTTGCTTGCTTGCACAATTATCTCAAAAACTGCACCGAAGATTTCCTTCAAAGTGTAGAAATAAGTAATTTATGACTACACACGTGTTTTATTCAGATTACTTGGCCAGAGGAAATCTAATAACGTAATAAAATGAGTTTTTAAGTTGTAAAATTTTAACATTGGCCTTATGTGCTGCCATGTTAGCAACGATATAAACAATGAAAGTGTAAAAAATAAAGTAATCGTAACAGCTGTTTGCAAAGTACAGTCATCTATGGAAAAATGCAGCGTGTGGAAAAAATAAAGGTTGCATGGAGTAATAAAAAAATTTATCCATCAGCTTTTTGACACTGAAATATATTATAGTAATTGGGTGAACTGGTAAACATGAAATAATACCGAGCAAGGCTCGGTCCACCAGGTACTAAACAATTTAACTAAACTTTACGATTTAGTAACATTACATTCATATTAAACTTCTAAAACATATCCATGCTTGATTTATCTTATAAAGTTAAATCATATAGAGAACATAAAAGTTGATATACTTTTATTTCCAATTGAAAACTCACATCAATTAAATACGGGAGCCTTCTTTAAAAGCCTCTGAAGGAATTACAACTTGTGTAACAAGACGACTAAATAGGGGAACTAAATTGACACATAAACTAAACCCGTTCCCATGACCTTTCACGAGCCATCTTCGCAGCGGATCGTCTCAACAGCCATAAAAACATAAAAGGAAGCTGTAAAACGTATTGCTATTTTATCCGCTCTAAACAATTAAAAGACTTGTTAAACATTTCAAAAATAAATTTAATTTAGAGATCGTAACTCCAATTTTATTGCTAAATATTGTGGCTATGACAAGCTTTTGTGGAAAGATAGTATTTACTAACGAAGACAATAATATTAATTTATTAAGTTTAAAAATTTTCAGTATTTGTAATCCGCAAGATAGGAGTATTTTAAGATAGAAGTATTCTGTAAGGTAGGATTTCGGTACATCACTTGTTGCACCGAAATGGCAGTAATGTTTGGAAAGAGTAATCTTGCTTTGGACTCCTTCCGATAAATCTTTGAAACTGGTTCGTTTAAATGATAAGAGTGATGGTATATTTCATCACTAGGTACTAAAGTGACGCTTTTCGCATGAGGTCAATTTCTTCGACCGAGGCTCTAGAGCCGAGGTATATAATGACTGAGTCACGAAAAAGCATCTTTAGTTTCATGTGATAAACGATGAACTATATTTTCGCTATACCGATCACTATTTTCTGCTTGCTATTTAAAAGACCAACATTTTACAACTTTTTACCTTCAAAAGATTTCTCCCAATGAGGCTTTCAACTTGTTTCAGCTTTTTTAAAAAATCGGCTGATCGTCTGTTTCATTTATGCTTAGGTTAGTCTGAAAGTATTGAACTATTGACCTCCAGTTAGGTAAAAAAATGTAACTTGATCAGTCAGGGGGAACATATGACTGTCACCTCGATTGAGGTTATTTTTTACCCAATAAGCAAACAGAGAAGGAACTAAACCGGAAAAGGGTCTGGCATTTAGTCACAAGTTTTGGCTCCACAGGCTTTCTAGGAGTTAGGTAACCTTATATTACTGGCTCTATTCGTCTCTACAGACCTTGGGTTTGCTACAGTAAAAACCAACAGCTGATGTCCTCAACTTCAGCTGATTCTTTTTCTCCCTATGGAGAAAAAGAGTTTCTTTAGCCCCACAACATGTGATAAAAACTTCCGTTTTTGTAGCGGTATAACGAAACGGTATTTTCGATTCCGGATTCCAAACACTGAGTCCGCAGACTGCATTATACAGTCCCGGATCGCAGCCTGAAGATGCACCCACTCTCCAACAAGAAGGGATCCGGACCGCTCACCCCGCTCATCCGCGGTGTCGGAATTTCGAGCCTTGCATAAACATGCAGGCCGGCTGATTTACAGCGGCCTCGTCGGATTTATTGGAGAACCAATCGAAATGTAGTTTATGCGTGTCTAGATAGCGGCGACTCAAACGCTTCGAAGGGGAAATAGCTCACGTTTTGATGTTGCTCTGCTATGCATGCACTCCGCAACATATCATCTGGGGAGACGGTTCCATGTGCTCTCTGACGGTAGGTGGAAAAGGAATATTTATTGCTTGACTTTGTGATAGGTGTACAAATTATAGCAAAAGTGGGAGTCTTAAGGTGACCATTCACGAACGTGCTTTGCACGCCGTGCATTGCACGTCATGTGACGTCTATAACATTGGTCTTATGAGACTAAGCACGGCGCTGAAGCCCACACACGTAACGGCGTGCTTTGTCTCATAAGATCTATTTTAAGACGTTGCTTGGCGTGCAAAGCTCTTACGTGAATGGACACCTTAGAAAACAACTTATAAATCATGTTGCTTTAGCATAACCTTTAATTTTTGGCCTAAGTCTAAGGAAATAAAAAATATCTACTCTACCCCAGCGTTCCTAAGTTCTTGGCGTGGATATAAAACTCAGAAATTAACTTCCAATGAGAAGGAACTTTAAGGAAACAAAAAAGTAGGATTGTAAAGGAAAGATATCATGTTAAAGGTGTTTGGCGTAGATTTACACAGGTACAATTCCCTTTTTAGAAATTAGGATATTGAAACATAAATTTAATTTGAACCCTGGATTCGAATGCACGATGAGTATCACCCACAGGAAAGAAAAGAAGACCCAACACCGATCCCTGCGGCACCCCATATTTCTCGCGGCATTACTGTTCCATCGCATCCAGGCTCTCGAAGACAAAGCGACTGTCAACCGGCGCGTCTGATGTACGAGAGACACATTCTAATGAGGGAGATATCCGGCGGAGACCTAGCCTCGCAGCGGGGGGCGACGCGGCGACGCGGCGAGGCTAGAGGAGGTGGAGGTGGAGGTGGTGTAGACTGTCACCTCCACACATTAGCTGTGGGCGGCGCATTTATACATTAGCATAATGGTTCTTACTTCCTGCACCTAAACGCCGAGAGGAGGCGGGCCACGAAATACTACCTGATGAAGGCCCTGACAAAAGGTACTTGGATCGGGAAGGAATGTTACTTCCCAAATAAAGCTACGATGGTTGCGTGATGGTCGGGAATTATGGAAACAATAAAGGTAGGTGAGAGTGTAAAGTGTCGATGAACTTTTAATTGCATTTTTAAATTCTATATAGAGATGAGAGGTGAACCAGGGACGGATTCTATATCGGGAGCAAAAGAAGCCGTTTCTCTCAGCTGCAGACTACGGTGCAACGTTCTTTTACTGCCAATGTTGAAGTCTTTTCACAAATGTAAAGTATACTTTCAAACTGTAGATAAAAGGTGATTCAATATTTGCAGAGCCTTTACTTTCCTAAACCTTAAGTTACAAGTATATGAACTACATTAACATACATACAATGTACATGTATAATGTATGTTTCGCTAAATATAATGCGAAATAAAACTTAAAAGATCTAGCGTCACGTAAGACGGTGTGGAAATCGAAGTATATGACCCGTTCCCAAGAAAACTAGAGCTTGTTCCAGTGACAATTAAAAAGTCTGTGACGAAAAAATTACAAGGCAAAAAAATTGTACCAACATCGCTATCGGCACATAAAATGTCGAAGCAAAAAAATGCTAAGTTTTGCTTCGTCCTTTGATATGTCTGAAGCAAAGGACAGGGAATAGTTTGAGACAAAACGTTAAAACGTTCCAACAAAACAAGGAATAAGTGACGAAAGGAAAAATACGGTCAAATTCCGTTATCTGCCCACAACTGAAAAACTTTTTCCTATCGGCTGTATACGTTTTATGGCTCAGTCTTTTGGTTACTGGATAGTTTGTCAAGCATATCGGAATGATTTCTGAAGTAATTCGGTAAGTATTGTTGTTGCTATTAAGTTATGTGTCACTGTCAGACTTACAGGTAACGGTTACATCGACGACGCATCGCCGCGCCGACCGCTGATTTGGTTGGGTTAGGTTAGGTTAGGTTAGGTTAGGTTAATTTATGCTACAAAATACAATATTCAATATTAGATTAGATTTGATCCTAACCCAATCTAATCCAACCTCACCTAACCTCTCCTCTTTTTTTGCCGCTACTACAGGTGACGGCGACATGAGATAAGATAACGGCTCATAAGATAACTCTCGGGTGTAAAATCACATCAGGCCTTGTATGAATGAAATTCGTTTCTATAATTTGTCTTTTACAGCTCCAGTTACCTCTACATATCCTATTTATTTGTTATATTACTCTATATTGGAAATATACAGTTGTGGGCAGATAACGGAATTTGACCAAAAATACAATTCTCGAGACAGACGAAGTATTACGAAGGTAATCCCAGGGTCCGTTCCAGCGACAAAGGACCTCGCGGCTTTATTTTATTGTCACCGTTGTGGGAGTTTCAATTAAAATGTTAATGCTGCAGGACGGTGGTCACGGATATGTTGTGATGGAGGGGGCTTGTGTTACTGCCGCAACATTACTGCCGGCTCTGGAGACGTTCAACTGGCCAACTCTTTAGTACTTCCGCTGAGAAAGGTAGTGGAGGTTGTAAATAAACTGGGTGAAATTGGCCTGTTTCAATGTAATTGTTGATTTCTGATTACTAATCGGGAAAGGAGATGGTATGTGGCGAAAATTTTGTCTTTAAAATTAGAGATCATTTAGTGTAAATTCGTTTGGTTGTTCTTTAGGACTATCGATCGTGGGCTAATCATTGATTTGTACGGACTAAAAATATTCTGTAGGAAAAGGATCTGAGCCTGACTGGAATTAATGATATAAAAACGATTTTTTATGTCGCTTAGTTAAACATAGTGACTGTGCGTTTTTGAGGGCCCTAACATTTAAATAAAAATGTCTCTTCCTAAAAATTCTTAGCATGAGTATCATGCTTGAAAATAAAATTAAACATGTCTATTTGAAAATATATGTTTTGTAACTAGACCTTTAAAATACCCCCGAGATTCATGTGAGAGAGAGAGTTGGAAAAACATTTGGAGGAGGTTGTATCGTGATAGTCTTGAACACAACACGATGTCTTTCTTCCTCAGTATAGTATTTGTATTACTAATTTTAAGTACGTAAAACTTATCAAAACCTATAAAATGATCGATAGAATTTGTTATTTCGTATAAATATCTTCAAAATATGACATCGTCATCGTATAGTCAACGAGTTGAGGACAAGCCGTATTAAACTTCTAAAAACGCCCGCGCACCGACAGACCAGGGTCAACTTCAATCGTCACAATATCACCGTCAGATCCAGAACTCATCAACGAGGGAATTAAAAGAGTTTCAAAGGAAATGGAAACGGACGGTAAAAACCCCGCGGACGGGATGACAAGCCTTTTGTCTAGTGACATAAGTGAGCTCATTACGGGCAAGATCCAATAAGGGGACCGTCATGTCACACACCTGAGAAAAAACAACAAAGCCTTTAGAAACAATCGGCGGGCGGATAAAACGCAAATAACCGAGTCCGAGGAAAAAATCCTTTTCAAAGTGGCCGGACAAAATGAAAAGTTTGCGCAGCTCCGAACGAGCGGGCCCGGGGGAAAGGTGGGTTTTTAATAAATCAGACATTTTCGGCTAGAGTGAAACAAGGCGCCCTCGGCGGTCCCGGCCGTCGTCCTCATAATTAACCGCCCTAGCGATGCTGTTTGATTTAGCCTAAAGTGCGCGTATAGAAATTAATATAAATATCCCGTTTTGTTGCTCTCTGCCTTCTGCCTTCCCAGTAGAGGATTTAATACAAAACTCCTTATTTGACTTTGACTCTTGTTCCACCGTTATTATTATACAATGTTTACTTCCTCCCTAATAAAACGCTCTCTCTGTCTCGACGGCGCGGCGCGGCGCGCGCTCTTTCCACGGGTTTTCTTCGCCCCCGCCCCTCCGCCCCCGCGCCGCCCCACCCCGGCGACCGCTTGATGAACAGTTTAGTGACGATCGTCAGAGGACTTCATCTCTGGTGATTGCGGTGGACCTTAGGCAGTAAACTCTACTTTCCAGTCGGATTTATACTCGGCCTTAAAATGTCGATCCTTTCACTTTTTAGGGCCACTTCCGACTCGCGGGCGGGCCCGTGGCGCGGTGTCGGGCGAATGTACGAGTCATATTTACTGGAGTAGAAAGGCAAAAGCGGTCTGTGTAGCAAATGGGTAGTAGGTAACACTTTGTCCGAATGTACCGTAAGTGCCTCGGATGTTCTTAAAATCGGTTGATCATGGAAAAACTGTTATTGTGGAAAATCCGCTGGATTACAGCTTTTTGTTACACAGAAAAAAACATGAATTAATTCCATGTTTCACGAAACACACTATTAGTTTGTTAAATAAATGTAACCAAATATACAAATATGGAAAATGTCTTATGAAAAGTAAATACTATGGAATATTATATGACGGCCAATTGTAAAATGTAGCATAAAAACTATGAGTGATGGCTTTGATAATCTTTGCTTAAGAACATTTTTCTCTAAGAACACTGAATTAACAATGAGGACCTAAACAGCATAACGTAGAATAACATAACGTAAAAGCGAATAAATCCAATTCTCGAAAGTATATACCATCTAGTCCCTGAGTTACACTCCAATCCAATGCCCGAGTCATAAAAAAGTTATTCACAAAAGTAATGATACTAACATTAAAGAAGCCTCATACAATGGACCTCCACCACAGTAATCGTTCAGTAAAAAAGAAACGACAATAAAACACAGTTTCCACTTTAAATATATAATTTATCTATTTACCTTCCATAAAAAGAGTTACTTCCAGCCTCTCTTTGGAGTGGTCAATCAATCCCTAGCTGTAAACTACCTGAGTGCGGCTGTTGAAACAAGTAATGATTTTTCTGAGAAGCAATTAACTGTTCGAGAAGATTAAAGACTCATAAAATTGCTAATACGGAGTGACATTTTTGCAACGGGGAGACGACCAGTCCCCTAGACAGGAGCATTGACAGGACCCTTGCCTCTAGCGACTTCTATACGGCAATTCGATCAATCAAGCAGCAATTCCCCTGGTCGGTCCCTCCATTTTTGGGAAATCTTATCTCCTATTAGTACGAAAACTGTACACTAACTTTATTGAGGAAGTCCAGAATCGCAAAAAAAACCTAGTTCGCGGCCTGACACATAAAAAAAAACATTAATTATAATTTTGAACAAATATTAATTTTATTTCTATTCAATATTCACTTAAGGTAACGGAAACACATGTGTGTTTAGTGTTTGTTTTGTTACAGAATATGAGTGATTTTTCACCGAAAAAATATAAATGACACAGAGATTGCGAAAACGATATCACTTGATATTGAAGTCAATGTTTTGTCATTAGTGTGTTTCATATTTAAGTCAGTTATGAAGACTGATTTTTTTTAAAGTTAGACACTCATTATAATACATTATTGTAGATTGTGCTACAAATCTATAGGTTAATTACTACTCAACTCTCTTTGTACTGAACGGTTCAATATACATTATGATAATATCATAGAATAAATACTACCATATGATATCATAGAATAAATACTACCTTACTACATATGATTATTTATTCTATGATGATATGATGGAGGTGCATCCAAAAATCTCGACTACGACATAGCAAAGTGAATTGGTTGACCAATTTATCAAACTATCGACAATGCTTAAATTATAAGCTGCTAAGCTCTGTTTGAGTATAATTAATCCTCTTTCCCTCTATATGTCAAATCAAGATGATAATTCAAGATGATATCGAGTTAAAGACAAGTTACAGGACCGTGCTTGCAAGACGGCAACGGACTGTAGTAGTCACATGGTGAGAAATAACTTACGACCGCTAAGTCGCTAAATACCGACAGAATCGGCGATAAATTCCCGCGCCGCGAGGACAGCACGACACACAAGTATCCCGGACAAATGGCGGGATGTCGATGTAATCGATGGTGCGACAATCGATACTCGCACTTGTCGGATGTCGATGTCGATGTCGTTGTCGGTGTCAGACCTCGGCGGGAGATAACGCTGGTCTGCTGGTTCCCGGTCCACAATTCCACATGTCCACTGTGCCACAGGTCCGCTGGTCCGCTGGCCAGAGGTCGTCTGTTCACAGTCCAGTTGGTATGCGGGGTAAATGTTAACAGGGAACGGGTTTAGCAGTCGAAATCTTTTAAATCATTAAGGGTGATGGAAATGGTTGTTATAGTGTTTAAATATTTGAGTGTTCATGTATACAATATACAATGTTTATATGTATATAATTTATATATAATTAGTGTTCAGGTGCTTAGTAAGATAAGATTTGACACTTTTTGCAAGGAATGAGGCGTTGCGTATAAAACAAATATTTGATTTTAATCTGTCAAAAGGTACACATTCAAGATACAATTTACATTAGAGTTAGCTATTTGTAAAACAAATATTTAATTTTAATCTGTAAAAAGGTACACATTCAAGATAAATTTATAATAGTGTTAGCTATTTATATTCCGGTACATAAGTTGTTTATCTAATTGAATTGCATTTGATTGGTAAAGTAAAATTTATACCCACCTTATCCAACAATTTTAAAAACATTGAGGCGTTGCAACTATAAAAAAATTTGATTTTAATCTGTCAAAAAAGACTACACAATTATAAAATTTATTTTTGTTAACTATTCATATTCCGGACCATGGGCGCCCGCAGGGGGGGTCCAGGGGGGGCAGTTGCCCCCCCCTGAGAAAAGGAAAATATATTTAAAAATACATGAAGCTTTTATGTTTGTTCAAGTTGACCAAACAAAGTTAATCTCCGTGACTTTAATCAGGGATGGTCGGGTCCCAAAACTTCGGGGAAATTGAATTCCCGATGTTTGGGCGGTATATTTATTCACTTCGGGAAATTTTCGGGACGAGATCGTTTTAGCGATCGCAACTAAAAAGCGAGTGTAGCTTCGCAAAACTCGATACCGGCCGCGGAAAACGAACTCGCGTATTTGCCGTTTACCGATCACAAATAAACAGCAGATCCAGTTTAGCGCGATCTTCCGCTAAAACTATCGTGCGTATGTGCCGATCGCAAATAAACGGCCAGTGCAGCTTTACAAACCTTGTGATCGGCCGCTAAACCCATCACGTGTATTTGCCAGTCGCTGATAATTGGCAAAAATCGCTTTACGCTATTCGTGAACGTCCACGAAATACGCTAGCGCGTATCTCGCGATCGCGGATCGCGTATCTCCCGATCGCGCCAATGTAGCTTTACGAAACTCGCGATCGGCCGTTGAAAACGGTCGCGCGTATTTGCCGATCGCGAACAAACGGAGAATCTAGCTTTGCGAAATTCGCGAACAGCCGCGTATTTGCCGATTGGATTACGGATAAACGGCCGTTGCTGCTTTTCGAAACACGCGATCGGCGGTATTTGCCGATCGCTGATAAACGACACAAATGTACCATTGCGAACTCGCAATCGTGTGTGAAAACCAATCTTATGTATGCACTAATAGCGGTTGATCGACGGAAATGCCTTGCTAGAAGGCGTGACAGTGAATGACAGTTATGATTGTTCATATTATTGGCCTCATAATGGTCGGCTAAATAATAATAATTTGCAATGGCACTGGTTTTGCCTATTGATTCAATTTCCTAAACTAATTCAGGATGTAATTGAATCCCAGCTGAAAGAATGATTATTTTTCATAAATAATTAACAACATTTACAAAAGTAAAGAACTTGAGACTTTTAAATTAAATTTACAAACAAACTAAAAATTGGTATCATGATTGAAGAAACAAATGAGTATGTTTGAAATGTTTTGAAAGGTAACTCCGGTTTTTAGACAGCCAAAAATACGTTTTCAAGTACTTTTATCTTACTGTTTCTCCAGAAGAGGGCTGCGGGCCCAATAAGGGATCCCGGGATATTTTCCTCATCCCAATAAAACCCCCGGAAAAAATAACTGTTTGCCCCCCCCCTGGGAAAATATCCTGCGGGCGCCCTTGTTCCGGACCAACTGAATAAGCTAGTGCATGTTAAACAAAACGAAAAATTGATCTGGATTAACTCATGTGATTGCAACTTTAGTAATTTTCCCCCTAAACAGAACATTGAAATTTGCGTATATAACATAATCAAAATCTCTGAGCTGAAGTCCGGCAAGAGGCTGACTCAACTAACCAACGATACTCAAAAACATTAATCAACCTGTTAATGGTTTGTGGCACACAATTGACAATCTGTTCAAATTTTCTCCTCAAAAAATCTTACTAATTTCGACCGACAGCGACCAAACCTCGTAAACTAAAAACCTCTAAACCGTCGCCTCGGCCCCGGGGCGGCCCGCTCGCCGGAGAGAGCGCCGTTGCCGGGGAAGGGCTCAGCGCCGCGCCGCGGGCGAGGAAGGTCCGGGCACAAGCATAACGCACGTTCACATAACTCCTCTACATATCTCAGCTCCGATCTCCAATAAAAACTATATTAGCATAATAAAAGTGTAGCGCCTGCGGGCCGGCCGGGAGCGCGGGGGGTGGGTCGCGTTAACACCGTACACGTGCTGCCCGATAGCATCGCAGATTACTGTGATCGCCACTGATGATACCGGAGCGTGGAGCGGCCGCTGTGTCGGTAAAGCAGTATTGACTCATTTGCACTTCCTCCGTGTGCTGAGTGCTGAGCGATCGGTATAGATGGTACGGGAGGTGCAGTTTGCTCAAGTGTGCTCTAATAACGTCGGTAAAGCAGTATTAATTCATTAGCACTGTCCTGAGTGATCGCAATTGATGGTGCAGGGGGTGTGTTTGCTCGAGTGTGCTCCAAAAACGTCATTAAAGCAGTATTGACTCGTTAGCACTTCATCCATGTCCCGGGTGATCGGTATTGATGGTCCGAGAGATGCAGTTTGCTCTAAAACGTCGACAAAGCAGTATTGACTCGTTAGCACTTCATCCATGACCCAGGTGATCGGTATTGATGGTCCGAGAGGTGCAGTTTGCTCTAAAACGTCGACAAAGCAGTATTGACTCGTTAGCACCTCATCCATGACCCGGGTGATCGGTATTGATGGTCCGAGAGATGCAGTTTGCTCTAAAACGTCGACAAAGCAGTATTGACTCGTTAGCACTTCATCCATGTCCCGGGTGATCGGTATTGATGGTCCGAGAGATGCAGTTTGCTCTAAAACGTCGACAAAGCAGTATTGACTCGTTAGCACTTCATCCATGTCCCGGGTGATCGGTATTGATGGTCCGAGAGATGCAATTTGCTCTAAAACGTCGACAAAGCAGTATTGACTCGTTAGCACTTCATCCATGACCCAGGTGATCGGTATTGATGGTCCGAGAGGTGCAGTTTGCTCTAAAACGTCGACAAAGCAGTATTGACTCGTTAGCACCTCATCCATGACCCGGGTGATCGGTATTGATGGTCCGAGAGATGCAGTTTGCTCTAAAACGTCGACAAAGCAGTATTGACTCGTTAGCACTTCATCCATGTCCCGGGTGATCGGTATTGATGGTCCGAGAGATGCAGTTTGCTCTAAAACGTCGACAAAGCAGTATTGACTCGTTAGCACTTCATCCATGACCCGGGTGATCGGTATTGATGGTCCGAGAGGTGCAGTTTGCTCTAAAACGTCGACAAAGCAGTATTGACTCGTTAGCACCTCATCCATGACCCGGGTGATCGGTATTGATGGTCCGAGAGGTGCAGTTTGCTCTAAAACGTCGACAAAGCAGTATTGACTCGTTAGCACTTCAACCATGACCCGGGTGATCGGTATTGGGGGTCCGAGAGGTGCAGTTTGCTCTAAAACGTCGACAAAGCAGTATTGACTCGTTAGCACCTCATCCATGACCCGGGTGATCGGTATTGATGGTCCGAGAGGTGCAGTTTGCTCTAAAACGTCGACAAAGCAGTATTGACTCGTTAGCACCTCATCCATGACCCGGGTGATCGGTATTGATGGTCCGAGAGGTGCAGTTTGCTCTAAAACGTCGACAAAGCAGTATTGACTCGTTAGCACCTCATCCATGACCCGGGTGATCGGTATTGATGGTCCGAGAGGTGCAGTTTGCTCTAAAACGTCGACAAAGCAGTATTGACTCGTTAGCACTTCATCCATGACCCGGGTGATCGCTATTGGGGGTCCGAGAGGTGCAGTTTGCTCTAAAACGTCGACAAAGCAGTATTGACTCGTTAGCACCTCATCCATGACCCGGGTGATCGGTATTGGGGGTCCGAGAGGTGCAGTTTGCTCTAAAACGTCGACAAAGCAGTATTGACTCGTTAGCACTACATCCATGACCCAGGTGATCGGTATTGATGGTCCGAGAGGTGCAGTTTGCTCTAAAACGTCGACAAAGCAGTATTGACTCGTTAGCACTTCATCCATGACCCGGGTGATCGGTATTGATGGTCCGAGAGGTGCAGTTTGCTCTAAAACGTCGACAAAGCAGTATTGACTCGTTAGCACTTCATCCATGACCCGGGTGATCGGTATTGATGGTCCGAGAGATGCAGTTTACTCTAAAACGTCGACAAAGCAGTATTGACTCGTTAGCACTTCATCCATGACCCGGGTGATCGGTATTGATGGTCCGAGAGGTGCAGTTTGCTCTAAAACGTCGACAAAGCAGTATTGACTCGTTAGCACTTCATCCATGACCCGGGTGATCGGTATTGATGGTCCGAGAGGTGCAGTTTGCTCTAAAACGTCGACAAAGCAGTATTGACTCGTTAGCACTTCATCCATGACCCGGGTGATCGGTATTGATGGTCCGAGAGGTGCAGTTTGCTCTAAAACGTCGACAAAGCAGTATTGACTCGTTAGCACTTCATTTATGACCCGGGTGATCGGTATTGATGGTCCGAAAGGTGCAGTTTGCTCTAAAACGTCGACAAAGCAGTATTGACTCGTTAGCACTTCATCCATGACCCAGGTGATCGGTATTGATGGTCCGAGAGGTGCAGTTTGCCATAAAACGTCGACAAAGCAATATTGACTCGTTAGCTCTTCATCCATGTCCCGGGTGATCGGTATTGATGGTCCGAGAGATGCAGTTTGCTATAAAACGTCGACAAAGCAGTATTGACTCGTTAGCACTTCATCCATGTCCCGGGTGATCGGTATTGATGGTCCGAGAGATGCAGTTTGCTCTAAAACGTCGACAAAGCAGTATTGACTCGTTAGCACTTCATCCATGTCCCGGGTGATCGGTATTGATGGTCCGAGAGATGCAGTTTGCTATAAAACGTCGACAAAGCAGTATTGACTCGTTAGCACTTCATCCATGTCCCGGGTGATCGGTATTGATGGTCCGAGAGATGCAGTTTGCTCTAAAACGTCGACAAAGCAGTATTGACTCGTTAGCACTTCATCCATGTCCCGGGTGGTCGGTATTGATGGTCCGAGAGATGCAGTTTGCTATAAAACGTCGACAAAGCAGTATTGACTCGTTAGCACTTCATCCATGTCCCGGGTGATCGGTATTGATGGTCCGAGAGGTGCAGTTTGCTATAAAACGTCGACAAAGCAGTATTGACTCGTTAGCACTTCATCCATGTCCCGGGTGATCGGTATTGATGGTCCGAGAGATGCAGTTTGCTATAAAACGTCGACAAAGCAGTATTGACTCGTTAGCACTTCATCCATGTCCCGGGTGATCGGTATTGATGGTCCGAGAGATGCAGTTTGCTATAAAACGTCGACAAAGCAGTATTGACTCGTTAGCACTTCATCCATGTCCCGGGTGATCGGTATTGATGGTCCGAGAGATGCAGTTTGCTCTAAAACGTCGACAAAGCAGTATTGACTCGTTAGAACTTCATCCATGTCCCGGGTGATCGGTATTGATGGTCCGAGAGATGCAGTTTGCTATAAAACGTCGACAAAGCAGTATTGACTCGTTAGCACTTCATCCATGTCCCGGGTGATCGGTATTGATGGTCCGAGAGATGCAGTTTGCTATAAAACGTCGACAAAGCAGTATTGACTCGTTAGCACTTCATCCATGACCCGGGTGATCGGTATTGGGGGTCCGGGAGGCACAGTTGGCTCAAGTGTGCTCTTAAAACGACGGTAAAGCAGAATTTACTCACTAGCACTTCCTTTATCCCGAGTGATCGGGCTATAGCTCGTACTTGAGGCGCAGTTTTCTCATAATGCTCAAAAACTCCAGTAAAGTGGAGTATTGATTCATTAGCACTTTCTCCATGTCCTGAGTGATCGGTATGTTAGTACGGAAGGCGCAGTTTGTCGACTGAGCTCTAAAAACGTCGGGAAAGCAATATTGACACAATAGAACATACTGAATGCCTCGGTGACCGCCACTGCTGATTTTACAGCTTCATACCCCTATACGGACGTAGGCAAAGTAGCATAGACAAATTAGAACTTCCTACATCCTGAGGGATCGCTGATAATGATACTAGTGCATCAGGCTCGTCTGAGGACGTCGGTCAAGGAAAATTATTGACACTTTAACACTTCCTACAAGTCCCTAGTGCATCTTAAGTGGTCTTTAAATAGTTTCCTTCATGACCGGTGGAAGATGATTACAGGATCAGTTGCTAAGGACTTCATGTTTAGCTGTATAAATAAGAGCACTTTCTTGGACTAAATTGTTAATGCACTTACCGAGGAATCACAATGTAAATAGTTGAAACTGATATTCCAAAAAGAACTTGTAAAGTACGTGTATGAACTTTACATTAGAGAAAACCCGTAATATTCAAACGGGTATTGATAGACTAATTCTCAATAAGAGCACGAGTAGCCTAGCTTTTACTAGTTAATCTCCATAGTGCTCTTGTGAGAAAATGAATTTAAAAAATGTATTAAAAACCTGAACATAATTTCGAAAAATTGTTAGTATTAATTTGTGATGATTTCTTACTAAAATAATTTTAGCAGATATATTTGAATGATTTGGACGCTTGTTGGCCTACTCGAATTGATTTTGGATCGTAAATAATTGTTTCCAACTGTGTGATCCTGAACAATTAGAAGTTGTAACAAAATTAGTCCTACGATTTAAATACCTCTAATTAAATATCTGTAATCTTAATTAACGCTAATTTAAATAATAACTCTTATATACCCCGTTGAAAATAAAAACCTCTTACGCAACCCCATTAATTTAACGGTAATCGAGAAAATGTCAAACTGGAAAGTTGTCTGGGAGTGGTGAAGGGAGCCGTTAAAATTGATTGAAAGTGCGGCCTATCGCATTACTCCTGTCAATTAACATATAGACATACATAACGAACCTAAACAACTAAACAGACTAATAAGCCATAAAAAACGTCATCAGGATCGAAGCTGGGGTTTTAATAATTCCAAAACCGCTCTACCGGACGCTTGAACAGCACGAGACCGACTGTGATGATATAAACAATAAACAACGTGACTGAATGACTGAATCGTATTTAAATCCGATCGAGTTGTCCCGGATCGCTCTCCAGAGACCGTGTTCGTTTGACATTGAGGGACGCAGCGCCGTCGCCGTAGGTGTGCCTCAAGGTTACCCTCCTGGGCCGGCCGGTCTGCTCTCTGATTGGCCGATATCTCGCGTGCAACATGGATCGCGATTTAAATTTCTAATGCGAGTCATTGTACTCGTAAGATCTCCCATTGTTGTGGCGATACGATTGACAACGTTCTGTTGAGCTACCGCTTGGCATGTTGAGTCGGGAGTGTATAGGTCTAACGGGTAATATGACAGTGTAATACGGTAATACGGATAATATGGGCAATTGCTAAGCCTTCGTTTGTAAAGTATTGTTGGAAAATTTGCCATGATCTAAAACACATTGTAGCAAATTCGTCAAATGTGTTAAACCTTTTTGAAAAATTGGATCATTACAACAGTTTACCTTAAATCAGTTCTTAAGTCCTGCATTCAAATTCTGAATAGATATCCTGATCGCATCTACTCTTAATAACAGAGCGGGGTTTCTTTTCGGAATTATAAACAGATAATCGTAGCTGGATGGATTTTTAACGTTTGAGGTGTCAAACTAAAGGTATTTACACTTAGATTTGCCAATAAGTCTCAGAATTGTAAGAAAGTGCTTCACATAAATACAGTAAACGACTGTTGTTTTGGAACAGTGGCGCAATCCGTTGACATTGAATCAAATTCAATTCACTTTCTTGTTTACGAGTAATCATGCGAACAAATTTTGATATTGTTTTAGAGATCAACCCCATACTTCAGCACTCATTATTTCCTGTGCGGAGCTTATTATTGTAAACCTTCTTCTGATTAAGATGACCGAAAAGTACTTCACACTAAATCAACAGGACTGGACACCCAATCACCCTCCGTTCTATGCATCTTCGTCTTCACAGCAATTCGGCGATGAAGCGATGCGGAGGGGGGAGGGAGGGGAGGAACCCGGAGGTCACGGGCCGGTAGACCACCAAGGAAACGGCCGCTCGTGCCGACATCAGCTGTTCGAGAGGCGGTATTAAGTCATCTGTTTCCAATAATTAACCGAACAGCTGATCGTCGGATATCGGAGAGAACGACTGTCATTACAACCGCCGGTCCGGCAACCACTGTAACTAGCCCTATTATAATGCGATTAGAGCGACCCCCTCACCGTTCTATTAGCTGACCCGGTCATTTGAGGCCGAAAATGTTGTGCAATCCGCTCTCGGGGATTTGTAAACAATTGGTTTTCGATCGTTGTGATTTTCGTGGGTTTTTGCATTTTGTCTGTGTTTTAGCTTTGACTATAAATAATTGACCTCCCATTCGTATGCCGTAGCTAGATTTGGTTGACCCAGAATTTAAAGTTGACATTGATCAATTTATAACAGAGGGCGCTTCTGTCAACCCCTTATTTTAGCATGTTGCATTCTAAAATTTTGCATTCCACATTTCATAAATCAATAATTAATTTACTATTGTTTGTTTTCTGTGTCACTAAATGGTTCGTACCTCCTCCTGCATCACCCAAATTAATAGGTACCTAAATTAGTAAGTTTTCCTGATGCCTAAATTATTAGGTGACATCTGTACCCTCTCTCGGTGATTCCGTATAACTATAGGACCTCTTTTAATCCTGGGTCACTCAAAACCTGGTACTCATTTTGTTAATGCGAATAGAAAATCTGTTTCAAAGTAAAAGTAAATGTTTTTACGGTGTAAATCTGTTGGAAGCTGTAAAACAAGGTGTGAAGAAGAATTATGTTATTATTCTAAATAGGTGAGAGAATCTTGCGGGAAAAATCTGCTCTTTAAAAAAATACTTGTTTTATTGTAAAAGAAGTTTTAACAAACTTTGTTTGGTATTTTCTCATTCTTATCGCATTCTTACACTTATATTTTTAATATTACTTTAGAGCCTAATTCAAATTATATTTTTTTAAACCTTTTTAATAACAGTAAACTAATTTATGCAACAATAAACAATTGAAAACAATGTTTAATTAAGTTCTGTAGGCTATAATAAAATAGCGAATAATGCGTCATACTCCAGGGATTCCAGGATTTAATTACAAGTACAAAAAACGGGGAAACATGCCATCGACAAACGCGGGAGCAGATGGGTGTATCGTGTCGTGGCTGCACCGTGGATGGTGTTACATAGAACACCGCTACTGTATTGTACATAATATCAGGTGGGCATTAGGCTACTACCAACAGTCAGTGCCTGGTTTATTTCCAACAGAATTCTACGTGGAAGGAACGGCTATATAAAAACATCGAGTTTAGAAAAGATAATTAAATATTACATTTGATAGGTCAAACGATGATAGTTGTACCCCAGAATTTACATCGGCAACATTTGTGGCCTAGGCAACATTTAAAAGTAGGCCTACTCTTTTAAAACGACCTTCGACAAAGCAAATTTAAAGAAATTGGGCAGTATGACAAAACTATTAACCAAGCAAATAAGTGAACAAAAATGATGTCTAAGTATCATAAGAGATTATTTAAATGTACATAATTCACAAGGTCAAGAAAAGTGACTTTAAAATTTAATGGAATTATACCGTACACTATTCATCTAATTTCTTCTAAATAATGAAACTTTACCTTTTAAACTAAAAATCCTCCTTCTCCATGAGCTTGAAATATAATCGCAAAACCTATTGTTTATAAATATTTGGGCCTGGTCCTTGTGCGAAGATTACGACTAGTAGGTATAATAATGTTTACATATACTATAACTCAAAAGTTCGTTGATGCAACGTTCTGATTTAAACTATTTTTTCCTAATCTTAAGTTTAAACTAATAGTTTGTTATTCAGGCACAGTTTAAACCAAATTATAACAATGAAATCAATCAGATGATTTTACTTTTAAATATACTTAAGCTAGATTAACTTAAACCTGGTTTTAACTAAAATGGTGCAAACGGCCGTAAGAAAGATAGATTTAACTGAGTAATATTTCAAACTGTAATATTTTAAAGATACAAGACAAACTTTCTCAAAAAAGTTTTTTCAAAGAACTAACCCATTTTTAATATTTTCTATTTAGGATACATTTAATTTGCGGTGTTGCCCACAACACTTACAAACAATCCCCATTTTTGTAACTACGATTTTAGTAAAAAAATATTAACACATCATGTATATTTTATACATAACTTTTATCTGATGACTCTTCGAACAATTTTGTGCATTTCGAACAAACCAGGAGAATAGTGCAAGATATAAAATGAATTGGGAAACTTAATTCCCTTGCAGTCATTAAATAACACATTGTTTGTCTTATGCTAGAGTCAATTTAAGTCAAACCAATTTATGCGGCATTTTAAACACCCTAAAGATCCTCAAATGAAGAATAAAGAGTTCACTATCAAAACTACATCAGTAATACTTTAAAAACCAATCACTACGTCAATCGCTTTTTTTATTGCTTTATTGTTTTCAATTATATTTCTTTATGTTTGTAACGACAGAAAAGGTTTTATTACAATAATTAACAGGTTTAGATGTATTATTGGAGTCACTTTAATTGCAACAATTTCAATCGCTCTCTCATTAAGTGTCATCCGATGGTATTTTGGGATGACTTAACTAATCGATGTTCCAAAATCAGCTGATCGCGCGAAGAGACAGCCGGTATATCACGTGATCAGTTGGTTGTGACGTCACAAATTCCAGCTGATTGAGCGCTAATCATAGTTGTGGAATATTGCCCCATCAAACCAGGGCCGACAAGTGCACGCTAAAGTGAGACATGAACGCTGTATTTCTGATCCTCGTGCCGAGCGTTGGATAGTTGGATAACATTTTGTAGTAATAAAACATGTTCTTGACGTTTTTGGTTATTGTACTTAATATAAATTCAATATAGATTTATTTCTCACAAACAAATTTATAAAATAATGTTCTTATGGATTAAATATCTCGAATATACTGAATAGAATCAATAATAACTTATAGTGTTTTTAGGTAAAATATGTATATTTCTTTCAAATTATAAACTTGAAAATTCCCTATGCAGGCTATTGAAAAAATATTAGTCGTTGTGGTAAGAAATTTCCGTTTCCTTTCAAAATTCAATAAATTAATCCGTATCAAAATATTTTAAAATTTAATTCTCCTACAGAAAACCTAGAATAACGAATAACGAATATCAATAAATTATAGTATTCATATAGCAAAAACAGTTCTGGTATATGTTGCAAATTAAGATGTTTAATTCTGGACTGTTTATGTATTATACTTTAGTTCAATGGTTTCATGTGGTTAATTTTTGAGAACACGTATTTATAGCTTTAAAAATTAGTATTTAGAGCTTTAAAAATAATTTTGAGAAAGCTCGTAAAAATTTACATTCAAATTCAAAATCCTTCAATTTATCGTCTTTATATTTTCACCAAGAAACTTTTTGTCTAATCTAAAAACAATTTAGTCCAATGTTTCTGCATTTCACAAAACCTCTTTCAACACTCAACAATGGGTACATCAGATCGCCGAACATAATTTACAGGTTGTTTGGTGAAAGGCTCATATCTGTCCCCTCTCGAGTTTTATTTTCTCAACGACGATATCGTGTTTCTAATTATGCAAGCACATTTACATGCTACCTTACCGTAACCCGAGCTCCCCGCCGCACGGTCTAAAAACTCGCCGGGCGCCGCGCCGTCGCGGGCTTGGGGTAGGGTGCACGATTTTGGACCGGTTCTAGAAATCCTTTTTCCCCCGAAAAAAACCACGTATAAATGCTGCATTCGCTTGAAATTATGATCTCAAAGCGTTACTCAATACTGAAATTGAATTATTTACGGTAATAAAAAAGTTGCACGAGAATCAAAAATAGTACAACAATGAATTTAAGCTTTTAGAAATACTAAATTTAGTTGGTAATTTTAAACAAATGAAGCAAAATAACAATGAGCTGAATAACGCAAAAATGTTTCTAGTTAGCTTTAACTTAACATAATAAATTCCTCAACAAAACGAGAACTTATGGTAAAATATCGTATACAAAATTTAGTTACATAAGAGCTATTTTACAAATAAAACAGCGTGAACGTTTCGTGATAATTATAACAGAATCAGAACAACTCTATAGAAAATGCATATCAGAATTAGCTTAGTGCACTCGAGTCTTAAATTTTACACGAAAACTAATTTTATACCAATATTGTTTAGCAAATAAATCAATATAAAAATGAATTTTCCATGGAAAATATAGAATCATTACAGTACCTTTAGAGCCACTGAGCTGCAACAACTTAGTAATCTATATCTAAAGCATACAAAAGCGAAGCAAATGAGGCATACCAGCTACTAAGAACGGAGGGGATGTTTCTAAAAGATTAGCCGGTCGTATTAGCAGACTGCTTACTCTTCCTAAATCAAAGCTCGGTACACCTTACGTAGCTCCGATGTGTCCATTGTTTAAATCTTTATCCGCTGCCTAGAAGTAGTGATAGGGTAGTCGATCAATCGACTAGTGGTTTTAGCGACTAGTTGGTCATCTAGTCGACTATTCGATTATTTTGACTAGTCGAAATTTTTAATCGAATATTTTAACTAGTCGATATTTTATCGTTTTCAACCGATCAATAGGCCACTTAACCGATTAGATTTTGTGGTTTTCTTCCGGTTTTCGCTTGTTTGACTAGTTACATCGACTAGACTAGTCTATATTCGAAAATAATCGACTATTCACTAGTCGATAATGAAAGTAGTCTATGTTCCATGTTCCCATCACAGCCTAGAAGTCAGAGGTCCGACTGACGCGGCAGATCTCGGCACGGATAACGTCATACCCGTCGAGATAAATCTCCCATTGCCAATCCCACAGTCTCGGAGTTTAACATCTCACTGGCATTGTAAAACTAGAGTCTACATAATGAAAGTGAATAATGATAAGTCTCAGGTAGTTCAATTCAAACGGGTGTAAAGATAACTGGGGTTACAATGCAGTTTAAAACCATCCTCCTCAATAACAACAAGCTAACTGGCCAAAAAGACACATATGACCTAGCTACCTACCTTATGACATGACTGAGAAAACCACAGGGACCACAGGAAACAGCCAAACATGTCATAAAAAACTGGAAAGACCCTTGACTATGACAACCATCGAGCTACTAGAGAAGAGAGGGGGAGGCTGTCAAACTCCGTTGAAAAAACAGACCCTTAGAACTTTTGACCCACTACTGTACTCATTGTCATTGTATATGTGAATAAAGATTGATTGATTGATTTTTGGGATATTTACAAGATAAAATGTATTTATAATGGGTTTATTTATAGGACTCTAACATAGTATCTACTAAAACTTCCAAGGGTTATATCCACTTTTTAGCGAATTTCCTTAAAGGAATAAGCTATTACCGTAGGTCTCATTGTAAGACCTAAGCCCGAGACCATGTTAACTTTTCATATTGGGGCCCCCAGAAGCAAAAAACACTATTCGTTCGAATTTTTATATACATATATATATCTATAGATCTATATATCTACATATCTATCTATCTATCTATCTATATATATATATATATATATATATATATATATATATATATATATATATATATATATATATATATATATATATGTCTGTTAACACGATAGCGGCCGTAAATATTGTCCGATATAAATGAAATTTGGTACAGACATGTAAAGTGGTAATCACTCGGACGAGTTCGTAAACCAGCATGATCGGACCACCGGAAGGGGGGGTAAAGGGGGGTAAACCCCCCAAAAAATGGGGTTTTTGAGTTTTTTACATAGAAAAATATAAATAATCCAATTTTTGTTACTATTATTGAATTCAGCTAAAAAAAACAAATAATTTAGTATTTTGAATCACTGCTGTATGTCCATTCGTAACCGAGATATTGAAAGTGGTAAACACAGTACGTTGTCCCAATGTTAACCTTATGGGAAATAAGTAAAATTCTATATCTCGCTTATTTCTCAGCATATCTTGATAAAACTTGGTAAATGGCTTCTTCTAGTTGAGATCTACTAAAAATTGAACTAAAATCACCCAGTTTTAAAATACCTGTAGCAGCAAACCTGCATACTCATTCCCCATGTTATTCTTATGGAGCTTACAAAAACATGTTAAATCTCGCCATGTTGGATTGAAACATGTTGTTTTGCATTTGAAATTCGCTGAGTATGCAGGTCTGCTGCAACGGGGGTATTTTAAATTTCAACGATCAATTTACAGTCATAACGTCAATGGTGGTATAAAAACTAGTTATCCTGTATATTAATGTTGATCGACATTTTACGACCGCCTGAGAAACTCGTATGAATGTTGCAAGTTGAGTAAAACTGCAACATAATTCATACGAAATTCCACGTAATGAGGTATAAAACCCGCAGTAACAGTCAGATCGAAATTGGCTTATGAAAGTCATGACACCAAACCATAAACATGTCCAGTGCATTCTTCCCTCACTCACTACAGATCGCCGGCCACCCGGCCACAGTGCGCGTCTTCGCGGGTGTAGCTGTGGGTAATTCGCGATCTAAAGCCTGGAAACCGTGAACCGCTCGTCGTTCGTAGGCAATTTACTCCGACTCGACCGCACACGCTCCACTCCAGGGACTGATTTACTCAGTTGTCGGAGTGTGAAAGTGAAAAGCACCGGAGACTTGTATGATATGCGGGGCAGATCTGATTAATTTTACTATCGATAGTATCGACTGAATTAGTTGTTGATCGAAACAAACAATAATGTGATGAGTCGGATATATTAAATGCATCAGTCGAAGTCAGTTTATGTCGTTTAACCCGAATCCATTTTATGCGATTTTAAAAATGAATAAAATAGTAAGAATCTCAATTTAGATAAATTAATTCTATTAGGAAGAATACAAAAAATCAAGTTTTAAAACATAAACATTGCTTGTATAAAATCATACAATTTCAGCACCAGAGAGTGACCTTGAAGCTTCTACCATTCACTTTGAATATGAATCAGGCCCTCCATTCGCGTTTATCAAATGTGTACGAGGTTTTAAGTGACCCCGGATTTAAAAAGCTTCTGTTATAGTGAATCACCATCGGAGTGTACGGATGTCACCTAATTTAGGTATCAGAAGGAGGTAATATATCATTTAGTGACACAGGAAACAAACAATAGTCAATTAATTAATGATTTATGAAGTTTAGAATGAACATTTTTAAAGTAAATAGCTATAAAATAAGGGTGGCAGAAGGACCGGCCCTCTTGGTAACTAATGAGACTATGTCAACTTTAAATTTCTTAGAAAATAGGGGGGTTTTTAGGGAAGTTCTTTGGGGAACTTTAGGGTCACCCAAAACTAGATACAGTTTGCGCATTATATCCCCGGCTATAATAGCATAGAGTCAGCTGGTTGCAAGGCGCGGGGGGAGAGGGGGTACTTTTCTGAAAACATTGTTCTACTGTCCTGCTGTTTGTCAAACGCTGTGTTTACAAAAATCGTATGTTTGAAATATCATGATATGGTTACTAGAGTAGTGACCACAGCCTGAGATATAACGCACGAACTGTACAACCGGGCCATAAGAATGGGAGGTCTCTTATTTCTTACAGTCAACGCTTTCAATGAGTCTAAATTTAGTTTTCATCATACTAACACAGAAACATCTGTTTTCAGTTCCATTTTGTTGGCTCGAAAGTTACCCATTGCCGGCCTAGGCCGGATAAACTCTTATCCAACCTAGGCCGGAAAGAACGGAAGTAAACAATCAGCTGATTGTAGCAAACCGACGTTTAATGCTTCTTTATTGGTGGTTTATTGGTTTTTTTAGAGGAATGTAGTGGCAGCACTGCATCCGTAGCAAATGTTCTTCTCTCTGTTTGTTATAGGTTATGTTTGAAGGTTTGAGAAACGTATGTTTATGCAAGGACTACGCTATGATTAAAGGTATGTTTTTTCTGCGTAGTATGATGAAAAATATCGTACGTTACACGGCCGGGAAGTTTTGCCGCACTCGCTTTCGCTCGCGCGGGAACTATCATACTCGTCCGGCAAAACAGTACTTCCCGGCCTAGTAACGTAATATACTATTAATTCACACTGTCGCGTCCGCAGGACTGTAAATATCGGCGGGACGGATCGCGGAATCGGCGAGGCTGCAGTCAAGGTCGCCGCTGCATCAGCGCCTGCTGGACCTGGGCGGGTCCCCTGGCCCTGTTTCCACATCAATTAGGGGCTTTATTTTTAGCCGACAGAACTGGATGGAAACGCCCGCCGCCGCCGCCGCTGCCCAGATGCGGCGGTAATGGGGGACGGGTGACTCAATAGTTGTTACCCTCTTCTTGTTGCGGGTACTTTTCGCTCAGCGCGAGATCTTCTTTGCTGGTATATAAAGGGTATCCGGAAATTATAGTGAAATATTTTGGTATATGATTGTAAAGGTGGAAATAAGAAAAAAATACAAAAACAGGTCTTTAAGTGATATTTGTGTTTTTTTACATATTTAAGGACATATATATCTCACGAACGTATATATACAAACACCAAACTTGGTACTTGGATTAACACAACCTATATTCGTAAGAAGTATCACATTTGTACTTTGTATTTTCATAGCTTCTAAATGGCGAATGATTTTGTTATTAAAGCTTAATGTCTTAAAAAACCTGTAAGTTAAAAAAAAATACTGCCTAGCTGAGAATTAACGTTTAAGGCCTAAAATCCCCATGTTGTTTTGCTGTTTGTCGTTTCCACAGACGGAAAACGAACCTATGTTCAAGTAGAGGCCTAACTGTTTTCTTATTTTCACCTCTACACTCATATACAAAATGTTTTACCATCATTTCCGAACTCCTGTATAAGTAGTATATAGAGAGTTAGATATAAGAATCATATAAGAGTTAGATTCTGAATTTTTAGCACTGTTAACAATAAGATCACATTAAGGATAAAACAACCAGTTGAAAGTTTAAAAAGCATCCTTCACTGAGTGTTAAGCAGGTTAGCAGAACTTTAAAGCCATATTATCATCGTGGAATTACAATTTAAATCTATACAACTTATAATAACATGCAGATTAAATACTACCCCCAATTAAAAAAAACCGTAATTTCTATTAGAAACTAACATAGCTCATTGAAAACAAAGCCACCACAAAAAAGAACCAGAGAAGTAATTGTACAGTAGGGTACTATTATTTCGAATATAAATTAAAATGTACATGCCTTTTATTCTGAATCTTATGCGGTTCCCTGAAACAAAAATAAATTGATCATTATATTGCCTATGAAACAAGAAATTACAGAAATATAAATAATGACAAACCAATAAATAAATGAGAAACATTTCTATAACGCTTTTGGTATTATAGTTTTTAAACGATTCAACTAAAAATAAACATAGATATTACCAACTCACTAAAATAGTTTATTGTAAGGGATTATTTGCATATTTAGAGTAAATATAAATGTTTTAAAATTGAAGAACAACAGGAAAAACGTAATAAATGTGATTTGCACATTCTTATTAAAAAAAGAAAGTTAATTAAATGCACAGCACGCAGCCCTGAATACAGTGTACCCAACTGGAGCTAGTCCGGTGGAAGTTGCAAGTGGCAAAGTTTCTCATTCTAGACAAATTTCCGCGAGTGAGAGTGTTACAAAGTTGCGCCTGAGGCTACAGTGCGCCGCGCCGTCGGCGGCGCAGGGATGCAGTGTTTTTATAAATTAACGATATACCATAGCGAGTTGTTGATACGAAAGAACCCAGGAAATATCAAATTGAAAATTATGTCGGACTATAGATTTAGATGTTTTTGTCTTGGAAGAAAATCATTGTAGGTAAGGGACCAATAATGTGAAAAAATAATAACTGTTACTCTATAAGTAATTTTGGGAATAAGCATTTTGGGCAATATGAAGACAAGTTAAATGCGTTTAATAAATTAGTTATGATTAGAAGATTTTAATTTTAAGTTTGACGATTGTAATGCAATTGTATAATTATCCTACTACATACAATAAAATATATTTCCATACCGATGTATCCAATCGTCGCCGTCGGATATATTCCCATATCGATGTATCCCATCGTCGTAGTCGCCCGCGCCGATCCGCCCGGGGCGCCGCGCGTGGCTCCCTTTCCCCGCCCCGGGCGCCCCCTATAATTACTTTTTAATGGCGCCCAAACTAGCTTTTAATTTCATTAGCGCGGCGCGTTGCGAAGTCGCTGAAAGTGCGAGAGTCACCGCGAGATTGCCAATTATTCGCGCCCGTCTTCCCGCCAAACTTGGCGACTTGTTTCGCCGCCGCGCCGCAGCGCTTGCTTCCGGGCTCGTTTCGCGTGTGAGACTAATAATAATGCAGCGTGATGATAAAGATGTACAGTAGCTGAAAGCAGAAGCTATAGTTTAAGCCTTGTATTAGTGTGCATTAAAGGTGAATGCAAAAAAAAATGAGAAATGGATATTACAAATAGTCATAACTATTATCTGCACATTTTAGTACAAAAAGTTACTCTTTTCGATCGAAAAGAGTCACTTTTGTTGGTTGACCAGTGTCAACCAAAAAATAAGCTAGGCCTTCAACAAAAATAAATAACAGAACAAATATTTTAAATTTTTTTAGTATTTCTAATTAATAGTTCATTGTCTAAAGCATTTAAATATATGTAACCTCAGTATTTACTATTTTAATAGAGTCAATAGTATATTTCAATACTAGTCACGAAAGTGACCCATTTCGTCGCCAAATTAAAGGAAAAATCACCAAGTTTTTGGTAAAAGTAAGAGGTTTTAAACATAAACTGAGAGGTTGCTGTAGAATACTTAGTTTTCAAGATAACTGTTAAATCTAAAAAAAACTCATTAAAACGTGATTTTTAATGCACTACTGGTGCACAGGGAAAATTTGATTTTTTACCTTATGTTTGCCATGAGACCAAAGTGACATTCATAAAAAAACTTGGTGAGTTTACCTATGATTTGATATATAATTTGAGTCAATATGATTTATAATTTATAATTTGGAGGTTATCGAAAGTAGGGATTTCTTTAACGGACATACCCGGGTGCGAGTAGTTTAAGTTACAACAGTTTACGTGTCCCCGAGTTCCCACGTCTTACACCGATTACCCTCCAATTTTCCGCCGCGAGCGTGCCGCAATTAACACTTTTCATTACCTATCGATTACAGAGTCTAATCTCGAGATCGATATTTGATTCATTTTAATTGCGATCGACTCTCGCATCGCACGTAGCCATTCGATCCGCCTCAATCACCGCCAATTGGTTTATATGTGATCTTGCGATAAGCGGGTGCTTGTGTGTTTGTGTGTGCGTGAAATTGTGTGTTTATGTGTGTGTATTCGTGTTCGTGAGTGTGTGTTTATGTGTGTGTATTAGTGTTCGTGTGAGATACGATGTGGCCCCATGGAGCCGGGTCACATACAAACGACTGATAATAGGGTTAATTTAATCGACAACGCTGTGTAGTCTGGTCGGCTGGAAATGAGTTAATTGCGTTCTATCGGTTTATGAATGAAGCGATGAGTTTTAAGGTGAAGTTTTATTGAGCTTGATAATCATCGAGCGAAATTGGTGTGCAATTGACACGTCCCATTAGCATAATTTGTGCGTATTCCAGTTGAAATACGCAGCAGTTAATTAGTGTGAGTTAATTCGTATATAATTAATTTGTTTGCAACTGCAGTACAAATTATTGTTATTATGCTTATGGATTAAAAGTCCCATAAAGTATTTTCCCTCAAGCAGATAAGTCTTTTACCAATACAAGATGTCAAAATTCAAATAAATGTAAGCTGCAACTTAAAGTTGAAAAATTATTGAATTAATCATAAGATGCCTGCGTACTAGTAGGGAAAAACCAGTCTTAAGCATTAACTCAATTTGCAGCAGGTGGTAATATAGAATCTTCGCATTTGCTACAGCGCGATGACTCTCTTGATTTTATGAAAACGATTCACCAGTTTCTCATAAATTTCGAGTAGTTTCAAAGTCTGAATTTCACTAGTTCGGTCCTATAAAAAAATACGGGGAGTATATTTTGATTGTTTTATTCTAGACCTAAATTTAATAACTATCTCACTGATACCTATTAGGAGATATTATCTAAAAGATTCGTGTTACATGTAGCACGCCGTCCATAAGACTAATGTTAATTTTAGCATTGGTCTTATGGACGGCGTGGGCCCCAAGAATTGGCGCCAGTTATACATTACAAGCCATCAAACAATTTACTCGCGTTCACAAGGTTTACTACAAACCTTCTGTCGTTAATTAGCTAATCGAAGAGACAACATTTCCTGTAGCTGCATTTCCGCTGTCACAGATCTCCAATCAAGGTACATAGTTTTGTCTATACCTCAAACCAAAGGCCTAACAAAAACTGATAAGGCTCATTAAAACACTCGAAACGGTCGTCTCCTAAACAAATATTCTGGTTTTAAGGTAAGAGTAAATCGAGAGTCATCAAATATTATAAATACGGTCCATGTAAGAGTGTAAGTGTGCTCGATTGTCGAGCTTAATTCGAAGCGAGTTTACACTACTCAGATCGACTGGAAGTTTTGAAAAATACTCGGCGATATTATATTACTCAAGGTCAATAAAACTGATTTAACTTAACATTTTTAAACCCTTAAAAATATGTTACACAAACTCTTTTTTTAAAGCAAACAACGGCAGATGTATCTTGGTTTTTACCTTCTAATGCTGAAAGTTTAATAAATTATTGAGTATTGATATAACGTTATGTTAAAATGGCCTTAGTTATCGATTCATTTATTTTGAAAACAGGTTTGCTTTTAACTCACATGAAAGCTTCCCAGTTTAATAACAAAAACAATTAAATTTTTTGTGATCAATAACAAGTATAATAACTATTTCTTCCCAATTTTGCATGAAATATTACATTTCATGTGATCAATAATAAGTATGATAACTATTAACTTCTACTATTCATAATACGCGTCTCGAAAAAAACTCAAAACTCGCGAGAATTTTTTAAAACTCGATTCAACTTCGAAAATCACTACTCGCACACCCAAGTATTTTCCAAGTATTTGCCTACCTTCAATCAAATCAATCAACGTCCAGTGCTGATTCTATCCAGTTCCAGCCTCCAGTGTCGAGTGCAAGGCCTCGCCTCGGTCAGTCTTGTGTTCGATGGTCCAGTCGGGGCTATCTATATTCTGTCGGGGACAATCCCATAGTTGGCATCCTGGACAAATACGTCCAGTTTTTGTGTCTAGACCAGGACATGTCGCTGTCTAGAATCTGTTATTAGACAGGCCGGTCTGTCCTGTCCGGCTCGGTGCTTACATTTTAATTGTAGAAAGAATTCTGTCTGGAATTTTTAGTAAAAAAATAAAGGAATTGAAAAGGTTTGAAAGGAATGTATGGTTGTTGATTAAACTATTTTTCTGTTTATAGCATGTTTCAAGTATAAGTAGTGGCTTGAAGGGGCTAAAAGCCCCTGATGAGAGAAAATTCAAAAAATCCTTATTTAATTTATTATAGTACAAAATACCTTCATAGCAAACTGATTCTACCTCATATTGACATCTAGCCCACCAAATGGTTTTTAATCAAGTATCAGCATCACATGTTTTATGTAAACAAAGCAGACGTTTTTAGATCCCAATGCTTTTTAAATGGCAGATATTTTACGTTATTTCTCGTTTTCTGGTGAATTTCGAGCATTTTCATTATTTTTCCTGCCATCACGGAAAAGAGACCTTTAATTTGAGCCCTCTCCATATTTCTACGACTTGCCTGACGCCCAAAATTTTGACGCAAAGAATATTGCCTTACGAAATTAAATATATGATATTTCCTACGTAAGCACCCAAAAACTAAAGCTACTCTCAGCAAAACAGTCGAGAAAAAGATATAAGGCTTTGATCGCAATAACATAATCGTGAAAGACACTATCTCTGTTAACAAAAGGAATCATCTATACAGACGACAGTGAAAATGCTCAGTAAGTAGATCTAATGAAATGGGCTTTATAAAAATCCCAGTCACTTCAACTCCAGAAGTAAATATTGGAGGCAAACTTAAATTTTGTGTAAGCCAAAATGTTTTGTATAAACGTGTAATCAGCAATGCAATAAAATACCTCATCATAAAACTTCAATGTGCCTTAGAATTTAGAATTTAGATGGCTGCAGTATTTTGACTATGCAAATATAGCATAGTTATTAGTACCTTAATTGAGCTATTTGATCTAGTTATAAGTCCTAACACCATGTGGTCGCTGCCTAAAAACACAATGGATTGAATTAAAATATGTCATTAATCTAAGGGTCTTGATTAAAATTTTAAATTCTTTACAGCTTATTTACTTATCTGCTTTCACGCAAACTGAATAAAAAGTTTCCCATATAACCACTCCAACCAAATTTATATACCTCATCCTAACAAACCCTTCCCCTCATTGCATACAATGCGTTTCCGCAAAACCCACACCGAAAACATAACGATCACTTCATGATAGAATTTCGTAAACTGATTAATTATGTATGCCGAAGTGCAGGACGGGTAACCCGGTGCTACACGCCCGATGTCTGACCTTTGGGCCGCACCCGCCGCCCTGGGCCGCTCTGACGGTACAGACTGCCAGCCCGGGGCCGCAGCCGCCGCCCGGGGCCGCTCTGACGGTACAGACTGCCAGCCCGGGGCCCGGCCGCACCCGCCGCCCGGGGCCGCTCTGACGGTACAGACTGCCAGCCCGGGGCCGCAGCCGCCGCCCGGGGCCGCTCTGACGGTACAGACTGCCAGCCCGGGGCCCAGCCGCACCCGCCGCCCGGGGCCGCTCTGACGGTACAGACTGCCAGCCCGGGGCCGCAGCCGCCGCCCGGGGCCGCTCTGACGGTACAGACTGCCAGCCCGGGGCCCAGCCGCACCCGCCGCCCGGGGCCGCTCTGACGGTACAGACTGCCAGCCCGGGGCCCAGCCGCACCCGCCGCCCGGGGCCGCTCTGACGGTACAGACTGCCAGCCCGGGGCCGCAGCCGCACCCGCCGCCCGGGGCCGCTCTGACGGTACAGACTGCCAGCCCGGGGCCCAGCCGCACCCGCCGCCCGGGGCCGCTCTGACGGTACAGACTGCCAGCCCGGGGCCCGGCCGCACCCGCCGCCCGGGGCCGCTCTGACGGTACAGACTGCCAGCCCGGGGCCGCAGCCGCCGCCCGGGGCCGCTCTGACGGTACAGACTGCCAGCCCGGGGCCCAGCCGCACCCGCCGCCCGGGGCCGCTCTGACGGTACAGACTGCCAGCCCGGGGCCGCAGCCGCCGCCCGGGGCCGCTCTGACGGTACAGACTGCCAGCCCGGGGCCCAGCCGCACCCGCCGCCCGGGGCCGCTCTGACGGTACAGACTGCCAGCCCGGGGCCCAGCCGCACCCGCCGCCCGGGGCCGCTCTGACGGTACAGACTGCCAGCCCGGGGCCGCAGCCGCCGCCCGGGGCCGCTCTGACGGTACAGACTGCCAGCCCGGGGCCCAGCCGCACCCGCCGCCCGGGGCCGCTCTGACGGTACAGACTGCCAGCCCGGGGCCCAGCCGCACCCGCCGCCCGGGGCCGCTCTGACGGTACAGACTGCCAGCCCGGGGCCCAGCCGCACCCGCCGCCCGGGGCCGCTCTGACGGTACAGACTGCCAGCCCGGGGCCCAGCCGCACCCGCCGCCCGGGGCCGCTCTGACGGTACAGACTGCCGCCCGGGGCCACAGCCGCACCCGCCGCCCGGGGCCGCTCTGACGGTACAGACTGCCAGCCCGGGGCCCCAGCCGGTGTCGGAGTGAAATGAGTCGTATGGTTCCAAAATGTGTCGTCCACAAAATCGAAATGGGGAGGTTGGTACTGCTGTATTCTTCTTTTGATTGTGTACCTGCCTGTGTATAAGGTGTGTTTGAAAAAAGATATATCGTGTTAAAGCTTGGTTGAAAATGTTATTTTATTCCAAGTAATTATTATTTGTTTTATTTATCTTAATTTATACTCCAAAACGTATTAATCCAATCTGCTCCAAAAGCTGCCACATCCTATTCACAGAAATCAGCCATTACAAAAATTTGTTTCAAATAAAGCCATATTCATCTTGCTAGTAGGGAACTACTTGGAACAAATCGTTGGATAAGGCGTCCAAATGATGCTTTATTCATAAAGACTCGTTCAGAAAAATGTCCTATCCAATATTTGTTCCAAATAGTTCCATATCCATAACACAATATTTGATAAAAATGACATTGGATGAATTGCATTGAATTTTTTGTTACACTTTGTTTACATATTAATTTTCCTCAAAAAAGTATTAATAAATTCCTTTAGTATCAGTAAAAGAATTATCCCAATATTTATTAATCAGGATAAAATGAATCAGCTGGTCTTTCCAGTATCAAGACTTTGATCGTACAGTAGCATAATCGTGAAAAATCTCTGTTACTAAAATGTTCAGTAAATAGTTCTAAAGAAGTGGGTTTTATGACATTCCCAGTCACTAGTTAAAATATACTGTCAGTGCTAAAACCCGACCTAAACCAGGCATGCAGCAACATTAGTTTTTAGAAGATTTAGGAATACCAGAAAATGCATTCCTTCAGAAAAATTTCTTGTTTTCAATTAAAAAAAGATACTAAAAATGAAATTCAAAATTAATGTAGAACATTAATACATGGAACATCGATTGTCGGAATCAAAATACCTATATCCGATGGTACCTATATCCGTTGTATTGAATATCTATCAACCTCTAACTGCAGCTTTTGTTTCTTTTTTTCATTTTTTTCAAATGTTTAATACATAGATGAAAAATGCAAAATTAAAAATCATCGTAGAACTGGTAAACACCGAATACCGGGATCGAAATTTCGATACCAATGTATCGAATATCAAAACCGACCTCTAACTCTAGCTGCTGCAGCCCGCTCGCCCCGGTCGCCCGCGGCAGTGCGGCCCCGGGCGGTCGGGTCGGTTATCCCATTCCAGCCCCGCCTCGGGCAACTACCCCCCCCCTCCCCCTCCCCCACCCACCCCCCCGGCCCTCGACACTGCTCTGCCTCGCTACGCTATCTCTCGATATATTTTATTCTCGTACATGTACCTGTCAAAACAAAAACGGCAGATGTAATTTGTTTGAAAACTGTAAAATACAGCCGGCGTTGAATTATAGGACGATAAATTAGTGGTGCGCTCTCATTTGAAATGGCAATAAGAGTTAATATTTCATGATAGTGGATAGAGACTAGCCGCTTTGTTGGGGAGGTGTGTACCTGGTGGTAAGTGGTAAGGTTTGATTATTGTCAGTCGAGTTGGTGTGTGATTTTAAAGTAAATACGGCAAAATAGAATTATAATAATCTAGAGATTCATACACGATTACCGATACAGTACTTAAAGTTTTGATCATAAGTCGAGTTGGTGCGTGATTTTAAAGTAAATACCACATAGTTCAAAATTGAAGTAGTTAGCGTTCAGGATGACTTATACGTTTTAATAGCTCATTTTATTTTATTAAACGTTCAGAAATAGTTATTTGTGCATCTAGGGACTAAAGTGCAACTTTTTCTCCCTGAGGGAAACTGTTGTCGCCCGATGGCGAAGCCGAGGGCGACAATTTCCCGAGGGAGAAAAAGTACTTTAGTCCCGTGATACACAAAAATTTTTCCTCCACCTACACCATTAACAAAAACTGTAACTTTACCTTCAGATGATCCTTTGCTTCAACAAACTGCATTACAATCACATAGCCTATATAAATGAATAATGCAAGGTATTTAGGCTTTAATTTTAACCATTTTATTCACACTCTTCTGTAAAAATACTCTAGGCCTAACTTATTTGTTCACAAAAATGCAGGAATATAGCCTAAACTACAGCAAACTCAAAATGGATACGCTGTCCTGAGGACAACGGAAACGGACGCTCGGATGCTGTGACACTCTCTTCAACATAGAGAAACAAATTGAAATCGACAGTGTTGCCATATTTTCTCACCGTCCACCGCGGCGTTGCCGGATTTCTTCCCATGTATTTCGTATATTACTTTTAGTCCCGAGGGACTAAAAGTAAGTAGGTAAATCCCATGGAGTATAAACTGGTGCTTTAGTATTCTATTCCAGGGACTAAAAGACGACTATAGATAGTAGGTGGAGGAAAATGAATTTTAAAATGCCCAAATTCAATACAGGGAAAGAATACATTATAAAATCAATACTACCTTTACAGTCAAATAGCTTTTGTTTGATGTAGATACAGTACAGGAAACTATTTAATATTTTGTGGTTTAGCACCAGTGGCATTTTCAGCCTCTGATTGGGTGTGGACGTGCTCTCTCCTGTCTGGTGATTCTTGATACTTGTGATTCCTGTGTTATTTTGTGTATTGTTTTTCTTTTCAGCTTATTGTTTTCGTGACTGCTTTTACAGTTCTCTGTTTTAGCTGTGTTTTTGTCCAGGTTTTCCTGGCTATGTGTTACTAATCTTGTTATGTTCTAGGTTTTCTTCCACCTGAAGACGGGATCAGATTCCAGATCCCGAAACGTCGTGAAACTTGTTTTTTACTAATCAGTGATGGCAAATGTCCGCAAAAATCCAATCAAAATATGTTGATTTATCTTTAAACGGATCGATATAAAATCCACATGTAATAGGTCTATGGTTGATCAAACAATGACAGATAAGTTCTATCATATAAGTGGTATAAAAAAGTTGCGGAACAGATATTAAAAAATAAAAATAATTAACAATATAAAATGCTATATAGCTTCTACAGTTAGTGATTATATACGTTTGTTAAATTCTTTTTTCCACCCATCACTTTTCACTCGAGCTATTAATACGAGTCATCGATAATATTCGCACGCGTAATGTAGAATTCAAGAGTTGAGATATTTTAAATCACAGCAGAGACAGAGAGAGATGAGGGATGACTCGACTTGCCCCTGGTCGGTAATCAGTGGTTACTCTCTCGAGACTTCTTTAAATTTACTCATCAAAGAAACCTCGCGGCGATCGCTGAGGAGAAGCCTCTCAAAGATCGCAGCAACTGCCTTCCCGGCAGATTTAATATTTAGCAGATTGACATTCAGCGCAACTTTCCTATATTGTGTTTACATTTGGGGTCGCCGCGGTGATTAGAGAGGGAGATGTTTTTAAGTGTGAAAATAATTGAGAGAGAATATTATCGTCCCTGAAATGATTTTGTAACAGGGATATTCTTAACCTTGATTTTAAATCTTAAAGTTCCATGATATTTTATGTTAACGATAGCTGAAGAAAAACCATAAAAAAATCATTGATTTTGTATACAGAAGTATTTTTATCACAATAGTAAAACGTGTACCAACATAGTGTCAGCTAGGGTTTAAAAGAGGACGTAGTTACAGCATTTTCCAACTGCATGTATTGTAAATTAGTAATTCTTTTGGTAGGAATCACTTAGGCAATTTGGTATTAAATGAGCAAACATAAGCCAAAGAACTATTGTTTTCTATTGCATAAAAACGTAAATAAATAGCTGAAATAAATCATTATATCAGCGCTATCTATTGGTCATTTCTTCAAACTAATTACACTTCAAATTCTGGCAGACAGAAAAATAGGTTAAGCTGGATTATAAGGGTGGGAGGTATCATTTCGTATTCAATATCAAAATGTATGCACTTTGTAATGTAAAATAACAATAATTATCAATTTTTTTATAAAAAAAAAATATTTTAGCTTCTAGCTTAAAATATTAACATTTTACCATAACAGCACAACACAGCGTGTATTGCGGCGAGTATCGCCAGGCGGCGCGGCGCTGGACGCTGGACGAGCCACAATTGACCCGGGGAAGGGCCGTAATGACGTCATAATCTGATTTTGGCGCCAAAGCGGCCGCCCCGGGCCCGCGCCCCGGGCGCCCCGCTCGCCCGCCTCTAACATCGTTCCCCTGTGAAAGGTTATTTTTCTTTTTTAATGCTCGTTTGCAATGTAAATTTGTTCAGCGGAATTAATACGTAGAAACCTTTGCTACGGTCGGAGACTTTAAAGAATCCGAGTGGAGTTTTTAGTTTTATAATTATGTGTTTATGGTCTTGGTGGGAATTACATCGGAACGGTTTTATTCTTTGGTGGATCAATCGACGTTACCTGGAAAGGGTTTATTTTACTTAAACGCATCATATCGGCAACAACTTTTAACACTCTTGAGACCTTTTTTAGACACTGCTTAAAGCGATGATAGTTACAGTTGTTCAATGTTAAATTTATATTCTGATTGCTTAATTGTCTGCTTAAAAGTTTAATGGCCTATTTTAACCTAATTTCAAATCGTGCAGCTAATTTTACGTTACCGTACTCAGAATTTAATGAATTCAACTATTGTGAGTAGTGGCGATGTGGCGTTTCTGGCCCAATCAAACTTTGACAGGCAGTCAATTTTTTGACAGCTACTTCCGGTCACGTGACCGGAAGTGACGTCATCAGCTGTGACGTCATCAGCTGTGACGTGTATGGGTGGGTATTTAAAGTTTAAATGCCCTGCTGTGCTGGGTATTTAAATTTTAAATGGCCGGAAGTGTGTCAAGGTCGTTTGGGGATGTTTTTAAAAAAGATCTTGCATTTTCGGAAAATCCGAAAATGCAAGATATTTTCTTTTTTTATTTATTTGTTTTTTTTACAAAAGTATTATTTTACAAGTTAGTAAAGTTTGCTCCCAAATTTGAAAAGTAAGTTGTTGTCGGTGCTGAAAGTTCTTGTTTATTTTCATTCTTCTTGTTGTTGTAAGTTGGCAAAAACACATTTTTTTCGTTTTGATTGTTTGTTGCGTAAAGTTCTAAAGATAAACCAAACCCAGTGGTTATAAGTTGTTTTAGTTCTTCACTAAAAATTTCCAAATCCTTGTAGGTTGTAAGATTGATAGTGTTGTAGTGAATCCCGCGAATGTTGAGAGACATGACTAGAGTTGTTTACTCGACGAGAGGTGTAGCAGGAATGACTATTGCAAAGCCGGTGCTGCAGGTACCTCCGATGGTAGTGGGGGTAGTGGTGGGGGTAATGGCAGGTGTTTGTTTAATCACTTTGAATTTAATCGTTGCCACAATAGACCGAGTCGATGTTGCAATTCTTCTAGTTTATCCAACCGGTTCTTTTGATATGTTTTGCAACTACATTTACAATAGCTGAAAGAATTACATTTTGTACAAGCTTTTCCGTCAACTTGATCTTCAGGTATTCTAAAACATTTTTCTTTGCAACAATAAGTTATAAGTGTTAGATTATTTCTTTTGGATGACATGTTGGTTGTAGCTTGTCTTAAACAGAACTGAGCCTCTCAACGTTAAAGTTTCGTATTTATGTAAAGTATTCGAATAAAACTATCGAATAAAATAATCGAATAATACTATCGAATAAAATAATCGAATAATACTATCGATTAAAAGTTCAAGGTCATCCGTTTGAGGTTTTAAAAAAATACAACATATCAGTATATAAAAACATATACTGATATGTTGTTGTTTTTTATCTTTTTATTTAAAACATTTTTTTTACAATGTTATTTTTGTGCGATGTGCAGAGTTAGTTCCGTAGAGTTGTTTCCGCTCATTCCGTGTGACACCAAATATAATGATCCTGGTTGAATTTCCCGCAGATCTTCATTTTGCAGCAACTGGACGAATCGTTTTGGAAGATATACTTGAAACTTTGGTTCATCACCCGGTGTATATGGTGCATCGGATAAAGATGCGACGACTGCGTCTCCATGCGTTGTATCAATTTTCTTCATTTCATGAACAATATAATGTTTCTGTTCTTTTAATTCTGAACATTTCTTGATAATTAGAGTATTTGATTTTGAATGCAAGTTGAATTGTTCAACTAAACATTGGAGAAACTGTTGTGATGCCATCCTTCACAGGAGATGTTGTCTGTTCGGAGTATGGAGTTAGACTGATACTCGGGGTGTGTTGCCTCTTCGTTTATATAACCTTCGGAACCCCCACTACATTCTTCCGTTTGTTGTTGTAAGTAAGCAGCCAAGTGATACGCGTTTTGTAATGCGCATTGAGATTGGTTGTGTTTCGGATTTATTGTAGAAACACAAATATTTCTAGCATCAAAGTGAAATGTTTTGTCCACTTTTATGTTTAAAACTTCTTTGTTTGTGTACTGTCGTATCCAATTCTTTTTTTCCAATCCTCTGGTATATATGTGTGTAAATTGTTTGCAAAAATGAAACATAATTTTGTGTACATTGTTGTACGGTAGGAAACCTTCATACCAATGGATATGATGAAAATTATTTGTTAGCCATCTGTTTGTTATTTTAGCTTTTGACTTTAGTTCATGGACAGAACACGGTGCTTCAAATAAAAACGGGTATGCTACTTGTGTAAGCAAATCCAAAATTACCAATTCTTTTATGATAAATCTATCATCGTTTCCGCGAAATGCTTGAAATTCAATTACACAAGGTTTTGCTGCCATTTCTTCATCCTGTCTGCTCATCATGGTGTCTGCTGATCAACTGTTTTCCACACCACGGTAGGTTAGATATATATATATAAACCAGGCCGTACAGTTGTAGGCGCGTTGGTGTATGTTTAACGTGGGCACCATCCCCAGTAGGCCTACCCCACGGTTTATTCTTTTGTTAAATTACATTGTAGTTTTAACCTAGCAAAGTTTCTTCTTCTGTATTATTGTTGTTGGTGGTTTCTTCTTCTGTACTGTTGTTGTTGGTTTCTTCTTCTGTAGCCTCCGTTGCAACTTCAATAAAAGGTTCAAAGTTTCTTAACTGCCTCCACATTTCCACTTCGTGAGGTATTCTATTAAAGATGGATGTATCTATTGGTCCGTATTGTAAAGTGCTTTCTGGTTGTTTTTCGCATGCATCTACCAGATATTCCTTAATAACAGAGCTTGAAAATACTAGTTGTTTCATATACCTGGTAATAGGTGATGTTGCATAGTTTAAAATGTAAAATTCTTCACGTGTTAGAAGAATTTTATTTTCAAATTGTGTCGAGTCTCTAATTCTTACTTGTTGTTGACCACGATGTTTAATAATGTCAATTTCATTGTCACAATCCAAAAGTCGAATGTTAGTTTTTCTTCCAAAGAAACTGTTGGCTAAATAACATTCAATAAGATGTAGATGTTTTAAAAAGGAATCCCAAGCATTTTCTGAAAATAAAACCATCTTTGTTCCATGGCTTAGTATTACTGCGGGAGAGTAGTCTAATGATTTTACCAATCCTATCGACACACTTTTACTCATGCAAGATGAAATAGGATAAAAGATGCGAAGGAAAACTTCAGTTAAAATGTTTGGTGGAATATTTTCTTCAAGTTTTCTTTTCTTTCTTACGTTTGTTTTATTATTTTCCAACTTTTTATTTTGTTTTCCAAACTTTAAAAAGTCATCAATTTCCTTTACAATATTTTCTTCAAAATGTTTATCATCATTTTCCAATAAAGGTGCTGTTTCGGAAACGTCTTGTACAACTGATAAAGAACTCATTTTGTTTATAATGCTGTAGACGATGTTACCCATACAACTGTAGACAGTAAACTAAACAATTTTCGTTCCCGCTCCTGCTTTTATAACCGAGTGGTGGGGGTATTTTTTTTTTCCTTTTCATTTTACAAAACTGCTTTTACAATTCCTGTTAAAGGTGTATATGTAACAATTTTATCATGTAAAATTAAACAATAAGCAGATGTATCTTTGGGTACATTTTGTTCAAATTCCATTTCTATTTTTATATCTACACTGGAAGATTTTACAGATTCGTTTTGTTTTGAACAATCAACTACAACAATCGGATAGTTAGATTTAAATTGGTTTGGCGTTAATAAAGGTGTGTTTGTTTTTCCATAATATGAATTTTGGAATCTTGCGTACATATCGTACAAAACGCTAAACCTGTCTTTTGTAAAGTTTATGTTGAAGTTGTCGTATGGAAAGAATTGTGAGTTTAGAAACACCTTAAAATTTGTAAGTTTGCAATGATCAAATTCACCAGCATGTTTAGTTATTTCGTTTCTTCTTTTTGTTTGTAATCCAAATATTACATATCTTGCCTTTTCCAAATGAGTAGAAGTTTTTACAGTCCATGTATGACGTTGTGTTTCCGGTAAAACCGGATATTCATGAAACTCCCAACTTCTAAATGGTATTACGATATCACGATCTGATTTTAAAGTTCTTAATAATGAAATTCTATTTTGATCGTTTAACCGTACATGCGGTACTCTCCAAACAATTTTGTCTAATTGCATTTTCCATTCTAAAGTAGCTTCCGTTGTTCCATCAGTTGCTTGAATAATATCTTTGTCGTTTGATGATCTTAACAAAACTAATTCTTGTTTTACGTTTATTATTATTTTTCGGTAATCTTCGGCAAAGCCTAAAAGTAATCTTAAAGGAATGTAAAAGTCAAAATTGCCTGAAGTATTTGGAGTGATTGTACTGGAATCGGGTGCTACCCATCCTGCGGCGGCCAGCATATTTTTTTCACTCGGTGTTAAAGATGCTAATCCTTTTAATGTACTTGTAATTCCCACCTTTTTTGTTGAATCTACTGTAACTCCGGAAATTTCATATCTTATTTCATCAAACAAATATGCCATGGGGTTATTTATGAACGGAACAGTACTTGCAGTGCTTCCATCTTTTTTTGTTACTCTTCCTTCGATATACAAATAACTTTCACATGGAAGTGTATAAATATCCTGTTGTTGTATGGGAATTCTAATTTCATCATTATTATTTAATTTTGATGAAGCGTAAGGGTTGTGCGTATGATATTCCTTTTCCCATAAGGTTTCGTCGAATGTCGGACCCTGCGCTATATCCAATATTTCCATTATTAATAAGTTTTAATCCAATTTCTTCTAGAAAACGAATGTTATCACTTGTTAATCCTTCTATAGCTGAAGTGCTACTGACTTGTTTACCAGTCAGCTCTTTCTTTTTAAATGATAACCCCATTGTTATACGGTTGATTTTATATGTATTCGTATAGTTATAGGTTCGTCTCTAAAATCAATATGATTTCCGTCTTGATCTAGTATGTTCACCACAATGTCTGAAATAAAACTGGTGTTTAACGGTAGGTACACCAAGTTTTGTGGCTTTTCCACAATTTTAAAACCCGGAGCGACCGTTGGATAGAATGTGTGCAATATATGAGTATTTTCACCATCTCTATAAGAACCATGTATAATATTACATGTAATATCTATACTGTTAACTTTCATTATTGTTACAGTTCTAGCACCTGAATGGTTAATATTAGGTTCTAAAATTTTTGTTGTTTTAGGAAATCCTAATAAACTACCAATTGAATGTTCTTTGCTAAAATCTATATAATATTTAGATTTAATTTCAGCTTTCATAGTATTGTTATTTCCTTTTATTGTTATATTATCTTTTCCCATATGATTTTGTATCGCTTCATTTATATCATCAATTTCATATGCTCCAGTGGGTAAACTAAATACTTGTATATCTGAATATTTGTTTGTATTTTTATCTTTTGTTTTGTAATAATGTATTTTGTCATTAACATTTTCAGTAACGTTGGGAATAGAATTATAAGTTGTTATATCTAATAATGCGGCTTCCCATAATTTATCTTTTTCCAAACGTAACGCAGGGAAAAGAACACTTCGCAAAGTAGATGAAGTTCCAGTTAATGATACTGTATAGGAAGACATCTTAAAGTTGACTAACACTTTTTGTTAAAAAATCTAAACATAAATGTCCACAGATTACCGTATCATCAGGTTGCTCTCTTTTATAATTGTATAGTACATTTTTAGCTGTTTTAAAGTAATATTGTAGTTCTTTTGGTGGTGGAAGATTACCAAAACTATCAAAGTAGTAAATAGTTGATCCTAGTTTCTTATAACATACCCAATGAGTGCCTGATCCTTTACTATTATCTAAATTTACTATTCCGGTTTCATTTTTCCATATTTTAACAGGTAATGCATCTTTCATAAACACTCCTCTAAAAAATGGAATTTTTAAACAAGAAACATAAGTAATTAATTCTTTATCTGTTAATTCTTTATTTGGAATTAGTAATTGTTTTTTTCTGTTTAATACACACGATACGGTCTTAGGTATAATCCTCCTCCTTTTTTTATCATTGACCATATTGTTTGTTTCTTTTTATTTTTACCTGCGGTGGATCGTCGTTTTCTTCTTATATTTCCTCCACGTTTCTTTGCAGGTTTTCTTCTTCTTTTTCCACCTCCTTTCTTCTTTCCACCTCCAAACATCGTTTTACCCTTCATTGCTGCTGATACCGCTAAAGCTGCTGCTTTTTCACCGATACTAGCGTCGCTGGATGTTACTCTTTGCCAAGCTTTTTCAGCAAGTGCTCTATCCGCTATTGATCTATTTTTAGTATCTGCAAACTTTGAATATGCTATATCGTGTTGTTTGCAGGCTTGATCAAGTTTATTTATTCCAAGATCTCCTCTAGCGAGTCTTTTTTTCAATTTTGTTCCAGGACCACAATATTGATAACCTCCTGGTAAATGTAGTTCTACAGGTAATAAATCGATAGCTTTATTAACTATAGCTCCAACCGGCTTAGTAATAAGAGAAAGTGCTGTTGATGCTATTCCTCTTCCTCTCTTTATAACGTGTCGATTATGACTGATGCGTTGAACTTTCAACATGGTCTTTTATAGTGAAAGGAAATGTCGATACTTGTTTATTTTATAAATGCTTTATAATGAATGATGCACTTATCCTTTGACATTGTTTATTTATAAGTATGTTTGTTTATGGGTAAAACATTTTTTTCCAGTTTTGTGGAAGGATTGTATCTTCTTCATCATCATCACCTTTAGAAGTTCTTAAAGTATCATTTTCCTTATTTAAAAAATATTTTTCCATAACATTCTTTTTAACCCAATTTAATTTTTGATCAGATTTTATGGGCTTTATTATGTTATAAATATCATATAATACTACACTTAAGAGTCTTACAATGTAATTTACATTAACAGCATCAGTAAAATTAATAGGGTCTTTTAAGCTAGTCAATCGCAAGTCTTCACAAAAAAAAGACTGCTTATTTAAATCTTTTCTTAGAAAAAGATTATAGTATATGTGTCCCTTCTGATGCATTTGTGCTACTGTAACTACATCATTGTCTCTTATTCCTTCTGCAACATTGACTAGTGGTTTCCCTTTGCAATCAAAGGCTTGTCGGCCGCCTTCTTGTAATACAGGAACTTGTCCAATTGTTGCTACATCAGTTTCATCCGACCCTTTTTTAACATTAGTAATTATTTTTGCATCAGCATCCCATTTCTTATCTTTTAATTTCATTATTTGACTTATTGTTGCTGCATGTGATTTTGCAGTTCCTTCCTTAACGTTAGTTAACACTTTATTTTTGCAATCAATTGTATTAATATCATGCGTAATACAATGATCTGTAAGATATTGAAGGTTTACAGCATCTTTCATATCTTTAGGGTCTCCAATATCATGTATTACAAAGTTGTAAAAGGAAAATTTATCTGTTTTTTCAGGGATGACTGAATGTAAATACTTTTTTGTAACTGAATCTTGATCATTAATAGGATCTGCTATATTGGCTATTCTAAGATCTTTTGCATCATATACTTTATTATTACTCCTAGGATCATATCGTAAGGTTTGGTTTATGTACCACATTAAATATTCTTTATTTACCGAATCATTCTTATCTATTGGTTTTGGAAGATTTACAATTCTATAAAAATTAGCGTTATACACTTCATTTTGAAGCTTTAAGCTAGGTAATGTTTCACTTCTTAAAGTTTTAAAATTTACCGCATCATTTTCATCTTTTGGATCATTTACAAACTTTAAACGTTTGTTATTTATATCATAATCTCCATCGGATGTTAGTGGTAAACCACCTCTTTTTCCATAAGATCCTGATTTGCTTCCAGTTTCGGAATACCGTCCAAACTTATCCACACTCATGGTTATACTGAATATTTAATCAGTTATACTTGTATTATATATACTCATATTTTTTATGCAATTACTCCTCGATTTCGCAGTTCGCCGACCAAAGCTACCCATTCATTTTCTAAACCACTATGTCCGGCTTGTTTAGCTTCATATATCAACTTCATTCTGTCAACCAATTTGTTTATATCGTTGTAGTATATTATATTAGTATCATACAAGTTTTTTAATAATCCTTTTCCTGATAAACTTGATTGATTTGTTTTTCTTCTTTTATGTAAAATATTTATTTCAGCAGAAGATAATGATTTTCTTTTTATGGGTTCCCTTCTTTTTGGTGGGAAAAGTTTAGCAATAATAGTTTTATATTTTTCTGATGCATTTCTATGAACATTAAAATTTTTAGAATAATTTTTCTTATGCGCATTTGTATCCTCCAATATTTGTTTAAAAATGTTTAAATCCTTTTTAGTATATTTATTAGGTTTCGGCTTAAAAATAAGTTCAAACAATCCTTTTGTACCCTTGTATTGTTTATTATTTATAATAATATTGTCATGTTCGTCTACATCAAGTTTGCTATCTCCAATCATTAGCCCATTTTCTTCTATTCTAGCACCAAAAGTATGATATTTTCGAGTTGGTTGTGCAGAATGTAGCATTTTTAATACAAATTGTCTTGCAAGCGGCCCTTTATACGCGATATCCGAGCCCAATTTGCTCAAGTTGGATGGATTAATAGGCTCTTCTTCTTCTTGTTGTTCTTCGCTTGTAGAAAGACCTTCTTTTTCTGTTAAAACATCCGTTTCTTCACCTAGTTCGCTTTCTTCTTCAGTTGTTTCTCCTTGTTGTGTAAAACTTGTATCACTTTCATATTCTTCTTTTTGTTCAAATTTTGAAATGGGTAAAATAGCATCTCCGGAAAAATTAAATGTTGAATGTTTAACATTTTGTCCTAATTGTTTTAATGGCTCAGTAATAGGTTTAAATGTTGATTCCAGAAATTTCTCTCTTTCACTTATTCCTAATCTTAACGCTCTGTTTTTATGTCTAATAGAATCACTAAGTGATTTTATTTCTTTTAATAGCTTTTCCTGATTAACCATGTTTACACCATGAAGACTTGTACGATAATGTTGTTAATTAATGTATTAAAACAAATTTATCAAAACCTATGCGGTAACGACCATCTGTTATAGCTTTATCTTTCATAATTACCAAAAATCCATATTTTTCCGCCCAAGCTTTTCCACAAAGCTCTTTGAATTTATCAAATGACATATCAGCATTTACATGATCGTTGTATATATGTTTTAGGTTTGTATCGTCTTGTTTGAATAAAACTAAAATATTTGCATTGTCTCTAATTAGTTGTTTTGGAATTTTGCTATATGTTTGTCCGATATATATGCTATCAATATTATTATGTCTTCCCATGGCAAAATAGTTTCTAATAGTATCATGATTTTCACTAGATACATCATCAAATACAAATACAGAATACGGCTTAGCCTGGTCTGGTTGCATAACACTGTCACTAGCATTAAATTTGTAATAGTTAACATCGGGCACATCAGTCAGGATCTTTTCCAACAATTGATACTTTGGTTGATGTAAGGACTTTGAAAAAATATATAGGTTATTAAATCGCAATCCTTTTGTGTTTGTAATTAAGTTAAACACAACGTTAGTTTTGCCACAGTTTGAAGGACCGCTGACTATACATCGTACAGTGTTTGGAAATAAACTGCCGTGTTTACCATTGTTGATTTTAACGTTATCTACGGTTAAATCATCAATGTTATTAATATTAAATTTATCTTTATGGTGAACAATCTCCATCTTATTCAAAGGCAGAAGAGTAAATAAGTTGATTTAAAACTAAATCAAATCTTTTATAGGTATCCACGAGTCTTCAGTTTTATCAAACCCCAACCAACGTACTTTAACTTGGTCTTTTTTCCTTTGCAACACCTTTTCAACAAGATAAACATCGCCTACTGTTGACTTTAACAATTCATGTCCGTAAAAACCGCCTTGTAACAAATTTCCTTTGTTATCTTTTAAAATATAAGTTTCCGGTACAGTAGGTTGTACTTTATACACTGTAAAAACTTCGTTTGTCCAATTGGGCAGGTATTTTTTAGTAAACACTCCTTTGTATTTACTAATTCGAACTTTATCATTAACATTAAATTTTCTTGGTTTTCTTTGTTCCGCTTTTGGCTGTGTATTCTTTTTAATTCGTTGTAAAACTAGTTTAGCGTTTTTCTTATTCACTTTGTTAGGTGCCATACCGATAGTTCTATGAAACTTGTTGTTGTAATCGCTTATTAATTTTGGTAAGATATCAACCCATACGTAAGAACCTCTTTTCGAAAACATTTTATACATTGCACCTTTTAAGGTTCTATTAAATCTTTCAATTATAGCTGCCTTTTTCTCAGAATTTGTGGAATAATGATTTATGTTATATTTTTTCATTAACAAGGCAAAATGTTTATTAAAAAATTCTTTCCCATCATCAGTTTGTAAATGTTTAATTTTATTTTTATCTCTTTTTATAGCTACTTCCATAGCTTTTGTTATGCTGTTACCAGTTTTGTCTTTTAATGGCAAAGCATCAGCAACTTTAGTAAAACAATTAATAATCGTAAGTATGTATTTGAATCCTTTATTTATTTTACTATGCGGTTGCATTTCAATTAAATCTGCTTGATATAAATCATTTATTCCTTTTACAACAGTATTTCGTCGTGGAAACTTTATTCTTGCAGGTTTATGAAGTTCATTAACAATCTTTTCCTTTAAGTCTGTCATGATGATTTTACTAACAAAGTCAAGTTAGTATTGAGTGTTTCTTTTTCTGCATCCGCTTTTATAGTTCAAGGTCATTTCAACATATTTTAAAAAAAGGGGAAATCACAGCGAGCATGCTGTGATTTCCCCTTTTTTTTTTTTTTTTCTTCTTTTATTTTTTTTTATTTTTTTTCTTTTTTTTCTTTTTTTCTTTTTCTTTTTACTCATTGATAGGATTGAGAGAGTAGTGGCCGAATGGTAGAGTGTGAATTTTGTCTGGAAGAATGTGTCGTTTGTCATCATTGGAGCAGAGTGCTTTTTTCACTTCTGTTACGCTGTACAGTTGATGGTTGAAACTTCTGATGGTGTTGAATTTTGCAGTTACAGTCGTTTCTTCAAATAAGCATTGCTTGTAGTGTTCAAAATTTACATTCTTCTTAAGATACAAACTTTTTACTCCCTTAGCTTTTTTAATAATATTGTTTTCTTCTTTATGCAATTGTAGTGAATACAATTTTGACATTAGTGCAATAAGTTCTTTCAGTAAAATTCCATTTGCTTCGTCTTTAAATTTTCCAAGTTTCTTTTTGTTCCGATCATTGTCATAATTTAAATGATCTTTTGGATAGTCACTAAAATCAAATTCATTTTTGTGAACAAATGTTCGAAGATCCAAATACATATCTTCAGTAAGAATCCAGTAGATGAAAGCGTCCGTGTCCATGTAGGCGATTCCGATGTTATCTCTACCGTAGAAGGCGACCATTTTGTTGTAGTGGAAATCGTACATGTGGGTTTTGGAAATATCCAAGATTGACATTCCAACGTACAACGGACGATCCATTTTCACACTTGTCTTCTTCATAGATACTGCCACAAGGTTTTCATTGATGATAACGGATGTTTCAAAGTTTGGTTTTTGTACAAGTTTTTCTAGTTTTATAGGATCTGTAATTAATTTAACATTTTTGTGTTTTCTTTTGTTTTCCAATGTTTTTCCAAATATCGCGTTATTCATTAATTTAAAAAAGTCCTTTTGAAATGTTGATGTTGCAGCTGCTCTTCTTCTGGTGTTTGAATCAATGTACGGTTTTAACCAGCAAGATTGGGAAAATTTTAAAACTCTATGAATTTTGGTTATACGTAAACCCAATTGGAGTGCTTGTTGAACAACCCAAAAGTGAGCTACGTATCTTTGTTTATTTTCAAGAGTCATCATTAATTTTGGATGTTTGCCAATTGGTGAAACTTCTGTTTTTGCAAGGAGCGGAAGATCGTAATGAAGATCATGCAAGTGTTCTGGATATTCAAAGTCACAGTCCAATATGTATCCGGTGTCTCCGTCTTTTGAAATTTGCGAAATATCACCAATAGAGTCTGGATTAACCCATTCAAAGTTTCCAAAAGGAAGTGGATTAGACATGGCCCATCCGTATAAATTGTTGGCATCGAAATATCCTAAGAACACTGATGGTTTTTCTTTATCGTAGTTTGGAAGATATTTGTTGTTAGCTTTAACATGTCTAGTAACACTTTGGGTCAATCCACCTCTAACGCCCGATTCGATCATCAACACCATGTCAATATCTGTTAATAATTGAAGGTTGCACTTTGTTTCTTTTAGCATAGCTTGCCAAGCTAGTCCTGGAGAAGTATAAGAATGAAGAGGGTCTAATCCGTAAGCTTCAAAGCAGGTGTTTCTAAATTCTTCCATCACATCGCAGAGAAGGGTCACATCAAGTTTTACATAAAAGTCAGAATAATCTCCCAGAGTGTTCATTTCCAATTCGTGCCAAACTCTGCATGCGTGTTGATAGTCTTCAGGTGAAATGTCCAAATCGGTAAGTTTACTTTTGAAAGCTTCTGGTGGAGGAAGTGACGTTTCTTGAAATTTATGTAGTCCATCGATGTAATCATACGGGAAAACTCCTTTCCGAAGAACCAAATCCATTTTTTCTGCAGGTACAATTTTGCTTGTTTCTATTAAATTTTGTCTTCTTAAATTTTCAGAAAGTTTCATAAGACTGGAAGGCATAAATCGAAAAGAATCAACAAATCTAAGTTTAATTTTGCCCACCTTTTTTGAAAAGCTTATAAATTTTTCCATAGTTTGTGCTATAACGTCTATTTCACCGTTGTCTCTTGCTAATTCAGGAATGATAAAATGTCCATCGTATCCGCTAAGATTGTGAAAAACGACGGGAATAAAAGATGGTAGTTTGTAGTTGATGTTACATCCGTTGCAAGCTGCACCTCTGTAGGCTCCTGTCAGATGGTCATGGTCGCGAACTTTAACTTTAGTTTCTGTAAATTGATTGTTACACAAATAGCATGTTGTTGTCGAATCATAAAGATAAATTTCTTCCGGTGTCATAGGTGACATAGGAACCACATTGCTATACATTGCTTCCACTTTCCCAGCGATGTCGTATAAATCATCAACAAAGTATCGAGCTGCTTCTTCTCCACGATAGATCTTTGGTGTAGATGTCAAACCATATTCTTGAAGATGTTCTTCAGGCAGAGTGGATTTTACTATTAAACAGTAGCTGTTTGGTTTGTGAAGTTGATACTTTGTTCTGCTTGTAATTTCCTCTCCTTCTTCTTGTTCAAGTGGAAGCAATGAAGATTCAAAATCTGCATACACTACAACGGGGATTCTGTATTGTTGGATAACTTTATCAAATTTTACTTGTGATCTGCTAGGGTGTGGTAATTTAATTCTTACTTCATAGTTTCCATTGCATAATCTTTTATGTTCTGTTAACCATTCTGAACCTCCTCTTCTTAAAGGTTTGTTTACAAAACAGAAACATCTTTTACAAGTTGTTTTTGGTTGTTCACGTTTTGATAACTGTTTGCAAACTAGAGCTTCAAAATCTTTAATATATACATAATGTGAGATATCACCTTTAGTTATAAATAATAAATCAGTATGATCTCTGCGTTCGGTGGGTGTTATACGTAAGGGATAGACATTGTTGGATGAATCTAAGCCAAAGATGTTTACAGATGCAAAAGGATTTTTCTTTTCAAATTTTGATATGTCTTGAATTGAAACAGGATAAGTCATGCCTTGAAAGTTATACATATAGGAAACCTCATCGTATGCTCTACTCGGTCGTTCCACATGATCTTCTACATATTTTGCAAGCATTGCATACTTGAAACATTCAGCATTTTCATTTTGTACATTAACACAAGATTTGGTTACTCGAATCTTCCTTGGCAAAGCAATATAACTACTACCTCTCATTCCATATCCATGTTTATGAACTCTCACATCTAAGCTTGTTATACTTAACAAACTCCATCCAGAACCTCTTCCTTCATGTTCTTGTAATTTTGTTAAAAGTTCTTCAAAACAATCATCCACAATTGAGCTTATATCCGATGCAAACATGATGGTTTTGTTTTTAGTTAAAAATCCTCTTGGTGATGTTTCATTCTGAACATTTGTAAATACAGTATCTAATAATATTCCAAACTTTATAAAATTTAATCTTCTTAGTTCATTCTTCAATGTTTCTGTTACTAATGTTTTTGCTTTCAATATAAATTGTGCTAGTTGCAATTGAGCATTGTCAATCTTAAAATGAGTTACTACACTGCCTGGTAAAGCTCGGGCGTATAATTCCACATCCAAAGATGGTCCGGGTGCGTATTGAATAACACTTGGTCTTGAATTTAGTTGTTGTTGATGGGTAGCCAGCATTTGATCTAATTCTTCCAAATCTTCTTCTTCTGCATTGTTTCTTGTTTCGTTGTTATGGTACACTTCTTTGTGTATTTGTAGTAAGTTTTCATTTTCAAAAGATTCTTCACAACTGATGCAGTAATACATGACGTAGGTGTGCTCTCCACAAAAGTTGCAGTCATAATAAGAACCACTCTTAAACTACCCCTATTTATAGCACTACCCCCACCACTTTTTCTGTATTAAACACAAAAAGTGTTAATAACAGTTAAATTTCTTATATTTCAAAACTCCTAAGTGTCAAGGTCAAATAATGCAAGTTTAAAAAAACATCTAAGTGCCAAATAATGCAGGTATTAAAAAAATCTAAGTGTCAAGGTCAAATAATGAAAGTTTTAGAAAAAATCTAAGTCTCAAGGTCAAATAATGGAAGTTTTAAAAAAATTCTAAGTCTCAAGGTCAAATAATGGAAGTTTTAAAAAAAATCTAAGTGCCAACGTCAAATAATTTAAGTTCAAAATAATACATATATTATGCGTCGTAAGTGTGATCATCATTGCTGTTGTTTAAATATGTTATTTCCAAATCGTTATCGCTTTCATCTTCCTCCATGTCCGATGCCGGAAACAAACGTCGCCGAACAAGAGCATGTATATATTGTACTGGATCATAGTTAATTGTTACAACATGTGTTAACGGTGTTTCTTCGCCTATTGCTACTGGTACTTCCAAAATATTTTCTTCATCACTTGTAGCATCAGACGTAGCATCGGATGTAGCATCGGATGTAGCATCAGATGTATCTTCTACTGGAATCAAACTATTTTCAAAAATACTTTCGTCATCCGTTAAGTCTTCTGGTTCAACTATTTTATATATTTTTTCACAAATTGTACATCCAAAAGGAAAATTGTTGTCTGTTGGAGGCATTATAAAAGAAACTTGATATTGTAAAATAAATGTTGAAGCAAATGTTTGAAAATTTTTCTAAGTCCGAAAGTATTAATTATTAGGAAGTTTTACAAGTCCAATGTAAAGTAAAAATAAAGAAAGAAGTGTTGTTGCCTGTTTAAACATTTGCAAAAGAATGATAGGTTTGAAAATTTTTCAAAGTCCTAAAATATTAAATATTGAGAAGTTTTAACACTTAAAATATTTACAAATCCAATGTAAAGTAAAGAAAGAAATGTTGTTGCCTGTTGGAACAATGGCAAAAGAATGATGGAAACCAAACCCGCAGTAAGGGTCCTGTGGTTTGGGAGGGGGTAAGCGAGGAGGGGGGATGACCTCAAGCCGAGTTGGGGTCCGGGATCTGCGCGTGTGGTTCGGCATCAGTTGCTCGCTAGACAGTGAGGTGGTAACATGTTCAGAAGGCGCCCTGAACATTTTATCATTTTTGCTGTTTGGTGAAAATATCTTGGTGTTATTTGTATAATAACATCTTGACGTAGGACTGATTAATTTTAAGGCATGGTAGTTGTTTGTGCTTGTAGATACCCTAGGGTTTGTAGTTTGTTTTTAATTTGCTGGTTTGGTAGTTAGTATTATTTTAAAATCTTTCTTTTACTTACAATATATTTCTGCCTGGAATGTTTAAATTTAAAGTAAAATTTTTATTTTTAGGAATGTTATATGATATGTTTTTAATACCTTTCTATTCCAATTTCCTTTTTCCAACAAGCTTGTTGAGGGCATTCCCTCTCTTGTCTTGTACTCCTTTTTAGTTAGGGACACCTTTCAATTCCAATTTCCTTTCCTTTTTTCCTTCCATCTTTTGCATGGTAAAACCAATAATGGTAAAACCGGCAACCGCTTTTGTAGTGATTACGCTCACCAAAGCGGGTCACTTACAACCTCTATACGTGCTGGATGGGTAGTTCGCCTACCTCCGGAGTTTCGCTAGACCTCAGTTGTTCTGCGTCGCTAATGGCGAGACACTGGCTCCTTTAGTGTTAGGAAATAAAAAACATATTTGTATAACATTTTTTCCTAAATTTAATTAAACAACTTGCTATTTCAAAATAACATTTTTGTTTTAGCTTAGCGTTGTGCGCTTATGGTGAGGTGTGTGAGTTCGCTTACGTGATGATCACACTGTAATCATGATGTGCAGCGCTGGGCTGTCTAGCTATTTTTTTTAAACTAAATTTTATTTCTTTATTTTTTTTATTTTTATTAATTCTTAAACTCTAGGCAGATTGTATTGTAAATTAGCTTTTCTTCTTTTAGGTTTCCGGGGGTGTACGGTTCTGTCAAACCGTACACCCCCATTTTCTTTTTAGTTATCGAATGACCTTGACCTACTTATTTTCAAGGTCAACAAAATGACTTAGCGAAAATTTCTAAGTCTCAAGGTCATTTATATATAGGTAGATTTAGCTTTTCTTCTGTTAGGTTTCTGAGGTGTACGGTTCTGTAAAACCGTACACCTCCATTTTCTTTTTAATTATTGAATGACCTTGACCTATTTATTTTCAAGGTCAATAGCAGTTAGCGAAAATTTATAAGTGTAAGAAGTAGGTCAAGGTCACCAAAAAATACCCTATGAACGGGGGAATAGACCGCTAAGTAATTCTTTTAGAATTACAAAGTGGTCTATTCCCCCGCTCCTATTTTTTTTTTTATTTCATTTTTACACTAACCTCTCAGTTTTAACAAAAGGAGGTATTTGTTGTGCGCACTGCATAATGTTTGATTTACACAACACATCTTTTACCCTTTTTTAATAATATACGAACATTGTTCTTTTTTAGGACTAGATTGTAAAAAGTAAAAAGTCATTTTGTTATCCCGCTTTTATAAGAAATTAACCCTCCATTGTAAATTTTGAAAATAGGTCAAGGTCATTCAAAAATACCCTATGAGCGGGGGAATAGACCGCTAAGTAATTCTCTTGGAATTACAAAGTGGTCTATTCCCCCGCTCCATTTTTTTTGTCTTGTGTTTAATTTGACCATTTAACTTTATCAGATGGAGATTTTCTTACTAAATAATAATGAACATTACTGATATTTGGAATTTGAATATTTACTGGTAATTTGAGCAAGTAGAGTTCATCACAACATCTAAGAACAACATCCCTGTTACTGATCTTTTTTACAAAAACATATTTGTGGTTTAATTTCAATCTGTTGATTTTAATTCTTTTATAGTTTTCAATTTTTTCTGGCAATTCACTTTTGGAAGGTTCAATTTTGACTTTTTTAGAAGGTTGAATTTTGACTTTTTCGGAAGGTTCACGTTTGTTATGCAAATTACACAATTTTTCACCTACACTACACAACTTCACACACCTTTCACCTTTGTTCGCTCCTTTTTTTAAAATATGAGCACATTGTTCTTTCTTAAAACAGGATTTTCTTAATTTTTGAAGTTTTTGAAGTTTTTCAGAAATTTTTTTAGGAGATTTTTTTGGTGAAGATTTTTTTGGAGAAGGAGATTTTTTCGGTGAAGATTTTTTTGGAGAAGGAGATTTTTGTTTCACAATAGAAACAACAGATGATGATGATGTTCTTGATGACGAGGAAGAAGACCTGGACGAAGACGAAGTGCCTGCCATAGCGCTGGATCCTAAGAAAGTAAAGATTACTCTGTTTACCCTGCCTTTATAACAGCTCCCCACCCATTTACCCCCTCTACTTTTCGACGTCAAAAAAATATTCATCCAAGCTTTCTAACACTGGCAAGGAAACAGTTTCAAAAGGTTGATACAAAATTTCATAAATGTCTTGGTTTAAATTTTGCGAAGTTTGAAGATATTCTTCTATTTCCTGTACAAATTTCTGTTCGAATTGTTGGAATTCTTCTATATCCTGTAAAAATGTCTGTTCGGATTGTTCAAATTCTTGTTGTTCTAAGTTAAATGTTGGTGATTTCAAGTCTTCTTCCAATTTTTTAATGTAATCTATTGCATTTTGAACTATAGATTGTCTGTTAATTTTTTTTTGTTTTTGACTTTCCGGTACAACTAATTTTAATTTTTCAAAAGCTTTTTTTAATCTGTGTTTTCTTCTTTGTTCCCTTCGGTTTCTACTTAATCTTTGATCAATCAGGTATTTTAGGAAAGATTCCATAACGTTTTGTTGATTCAAAATGTAGCAAACTATTAATTCTATAAAGCTTCTATCCGCTCAATATATAGTGGAAACCCGGGGGGAGGGGGAATCACCTTCGCCATCAAGGTGATTGGTACGTATTTAAAGCTTTGAGGTTTGCATAGCCAGACCATAACTATGAGCTCCTTGTACGAGTTGTGTCTGCAGCGTATCTGCACCGATAACCCTATGCTCCGGCATATCAGAAGGGTGTCAGAGCCGCTGCCGCCAATTTTGCAAGGAGAGCTCATTTATGAGCATAAAAGACGATGCGTCTACAAAACCAAAATTTGGTTTGAAGGGCCAAATGTTGGCAGAATATGTGCCGTATGTCACATGGTACGTTTTTTCATTAACTGCATTGTTTATTTTGTTAACAATATATTATTTTTTTTTAATTTCTTTAAACTAATAATTTTTTTTTTCAGGCGCTTCCTCTTGCCGGCCCGGGGGACGAGCTTTATCGAACTATTGCTTATAGAAGCGGAATAATTGGGTATAAACTACAAATGCCGGCACCTCAAGAAAAATGTCATCTCTGCAATTTCTGCCCCCTGGCAAAATATGAAATTAATTGTATGTGTTTATAAACACATATAATTATGAGAAATTAAATAGGGACGGGGAACAGAGCAGTTTGTGGTCTAACCACTTACTGCTCTGTTCCCCGTTCATAGGGTATCTTCAGATGACCTTGACCCACTTTTAAAACTTTATGGTGGGGAAAATGTATATATAAACCGTGGATTATATGAAGAGGCATCACTTCCCTCACCGATAATCATGGAAAGTTTCCGTATGTTTTACAATGTGTTTTGCACTCCTCAACAACATATTCAATTTATGTTAAATTTAATCCATGTCCTCCAGAATATTAATTTTCTTACGATTAATGTTACTGGGGAAAGAATGGTAAATTTAACATATCAACGTTTATTAGTTACCATCAACCCTTTCGTAGATCCGAATTGGTTTTCAACACTTGAAACATACATTGATACTATGGCTTTTGAACAAGGATTCCATTATCATTAATGGAGAGGGGGGGGGAGGGGGAGGGGGGAGGGGGGGGAGAGGGGGGGAGGGGGGGGAGGGGGGGAGGGGGGGAGGGGGGAGGGGGGGGGAGGGGGGGAGGGGGGGGGAGGGGGGGAGGGGGGAGGGGGGGGAGGGGGGGGAGGGGGGAGGGGGGGGAGGGGGGGGAGGGGGGGGAGGGGGGGGAGGGGGGGGGATATAACAAAAAATGCTCCAAATCTATCGTGCGGGTACTCAAATTAAGCGGAATTAAAAGACAAACAAAAAAGGTCCAGTAACATTTTTTGATTAAACCAACGGTATAAAAGTTATGACGCAAAAACTCAAAAATATTAATAACCAACGCGAAAACTAAACTCACCATCAACAGAAATTAAAACATTTACAAAAACCCAAATGTTAAAAATAATTATTTAATAAAAGATACAACACAAAACTAAAATCTTAGGTTATTTAAAACTTTAACAAAATATTTAAGTCTCAAAAGTAGAGTTTTAAAATCAATCAATATATAAGTCAAACAAGTAAGTCTTTTGAAATTAAAATATCTAAGTCTAAAAAATAGATCATTTAAAATAATTCTAAGTCCGAAAGTAGAACAATCAAAACTAGGTCAAGGTCATTTAAAAATTATAAAAAAAAGGGGGGTGGGGAAGCGTGGGGTCCCTACCTTATTCTACTACTTTATTTCTATACTACTTTATTATAACTTATGCTACCCCTTAAATGCTATCATGCATGCGGTTACGGTGTGATCATCACGTAAGCGAACTCACACACCTCACCGCCCTATCATATCTTAACCCCTACCTAACGTTCCCCCTATTCTATCTTATACTATGTAATATTACAGTTACGGTGTGATCATCACGTAAGCGAACTCACACACCTCCCTATAATATTACACCTAACTTAATATTACAGTTACGGTGTGATCATCACGTAAGCGAACTCACACACCTCACCGTAATATTAACCCTGACAATTAAACCACGCAGGAAATGGAAAGGTAGGTGGATTGCCATTGCGACCGACTATTATAGGAGGGCGCCTCTCCCACAATAGCCGAACGCAGTGTGTGCTTGACATAAGCCACCCCACACACCATGGCGAACATTACGTTACAGCATAACCCTCCACGTAAGCGGACCAGTTACACCTTCACCGTAATGCCAAAGAGAAACGTTGCGCGCTTGCTTATATCAGCGAGCTCGAGACTCGACCTCGCTAGCGAGCCTTGACTAGTAGGTCAACGTGTCGCTCTGCCGAGGCCGGTAGCCTTGGCCGGGTCGCTAGCCACCGCTCTCACAACTTCGTCTGGCCTACTTGGACCTGGTCACTACCTTGACTACAAGGTTGTTGTGTGCCTACTTGGACCTGGTCACTACCTTGACTACAAGGTTGTTGTGTCTGCTGCCTATAAGAACCCCATTCGCCCGCCTTGTGTTATTCTGCCACTCGCCACCATCGCTGTTACTATCCATTCCCACGTTTTTTCTATTTCATTATATCCATTTTATTATTTCCTTTATCTAATTATGGACTCCTCATCTGCCTCTTCATCCTGCCCTATTCTTCTGGGTCTGCTCAAGAAACCTCTGATGAAGCAACATTCCATCCCGGTATCGATCAGCCTTTCTGCAATCAACGATTTTATTCCGCAAAAATCTTCTACTCCCGTCCTCTCCTCCTCCATTAACGAAATAATAGCTGATGCTGTTAATGAAGATCAACCCCAATTATTTCAGAATCCCACACCAGTTACAGAAACATCAACGCCGCAAATTGAAGAGATTCCGATCGCTCCAATTTGTGACGACATTTTAACTGAAGACTGGATGGAGTTGTGCGGACTGCACCCTTCTTCTACCCCCCAACAAATTCAACCCGCACCAATCAAAGAAACCCCCACCCCCCAAACAATTCATCCCGCACCAGTAAAGAACATCAGGCTAAAGGAATTAAAGAAAAACAAAAAATATAATCTGTACAGAATTGAAGAAAACAAAATTTATATCTACAACGAGGAGAGGACGAAAATTTATATCCTCACAACTCCAAAAACCAAACCACCACTTGTCCCGACAGATCCAAAATTTTTACTAGTAACAGCGGAGGGTGGAAAATTGAGAATAAATATATTAAATTAAACCTTATATTCCTTCCCCTTCTCAATCAAAGTCCACCCTGGTGGCAAAATCGGCCCTTCTAAGGGCCACCCTAAGACTTTCAAATTTAGGCTTAAGTTAGGGCCTCAACCCTTGGTGACTACAAGCGGTTCATATACCTCTAAGTCCCAAAGGTTGAGTCAATAGCGGGGGGCTTTCGCTAAAGCCTCAACCCTTGGTGACTAACAAGTGGTCTGTGTACCACTAAGTCACAAAGGGTTGGACGCTAAAGCCTCAACCCTTGGTGACTAACAAGCGGTTCACATACCTCTAAGTCCCAAAGGTTGAGTCAATAGCGGGGAGCTTTTGCTAAAGCCTTAACCTTTGGTGACTAACAAAAGGTCCGTGTACCTCTAAGTCCCATAGGGGCTTTCGCAAACCACCCCTTGTTAGTCACCAAGGGTTGATACTTAAACTTAAGCCTAAATTTGAAAGTCTTAGGTCGGCCCTTAGAAGGGCCTTTTTTTGCCACCAGGGTGGACTTTGGAGGTGGGAAAAGGTTTTACTCGGTAATATTTATGTTTAACTTTGCACCTTTTTTATTTATTATCAAGTGTCGAGGGTTAAGGGGAATAGGAATTTTTTTGGGAATGTCAATGACATAAATTTTGGTTTTTTCAGAATTAAAAATGAAAATAGAAGAAGATAAATGTCTTAAGATTTCATATTTTCGGTTAAGTTTCAGTTTTTTTAGATGAAATTTTTGCTGGGGTACGTTTGAAGATACAGGTGATAGAGGTGGTTTGGTGCGAATTTTGGGTGGTTCGGTGCGAATTTTGGTGCCGGTAAGAATGTTTTTCCAAACTTGCTGAAAAGGTTTTCGAGCAATAGTGGTTGTAACATCATACCAATCACGATTGTTGTTCGATTGAATAATTCGTACCCCAAGCAGTTGAAGATAGGAAAACCAGTTATACCAAATCTCGGTATACTCGGAGCGGTTCATTGTGAAATTGAAGTAGGTGTTGTTAGGACGGTGGCAAAGGAAAGAATAACTTGTCGAGTGTAGAGTGTAGAGTGTGTTATACAATCAAGGACAGGTGTGCCGGGTGATGCAGCAAGGACGACGACCTGTATTCGCCGGCCGGCCGCAAGCGAAAGTGCGGCGCAAGGTCAACCAGTTGTATTGCTAACTGGTCGGCAACAAGCGAAAGCATGCGAGGTCAAACCCGGCCCACTCGGTCTCGTTTATCTTTTAAAACTCGCATGATAGGGTTTGCAAACATATTAATTCAAATATGTTGTAAAAATTTTCTTACGATATTTTGTTACAAATATTTTTAAGGCAAATGTTAAGAAACCATGTTTCTATTTTGAATCGCAACTACAGTTTCGATTTCTTTAACTAAATATTATAACTAAGTATTAAGGTAATATAATAAAGTAGCATCTTTAAAAATATTGTAACTTGTACAAAGTTAAATAAATATTTTAAGCCAAATGTTAAAAAAAAAAACAATTGTTTAGTACTGAGATGTTCACCCTACAACACCTACGTTAGAACTAACACTACAAATCCAAAAATTGCGAGGAGTCTCTTATGGTGGTGGGGGGAGGGCAGATGTTCCGAGCTGCACATGTCAAGGGAGGTTGCAGCGCCGCTGCTGACACATCAGTTTGCTAGTAGAACTGGCAGAGTAAACATCTAAATAAACATGAGTTCTGTTTTATATGTTTCTTTTATTAAAGATGGACTTTGCATTGAAACGCAAAGTTTTCCTATTGATGCAGATCCTATACAACAAATTTTAGTACATCCTCCAGAAAGTTATGATTCCATCTACATTTCAGTGCAAGAAACAAACGACCCCCCACCACCAACAACTACTGATGCACAGTAGGACACGGCTACCACACGTCATTAAAGCTTCAGCTCTTTACCCGAGCACACATGGACTCTGAGCTTCAATATAATACTGTTTCTTCTACATCTACACCAACTTCCGAACAATTACCTACTACAAATGAAACTACTACAAGTCTACAAGTAAATGAAATTTCATCAACTGTTAGTTCTGATGCGCAAGCAATAATGTTATCATTAATTGGTTTCGACTAAAAATTCAACAATGGAAGAAGAAAGAAATTCGCTACTTTACAACTTGGTTTTTGTGAACCCGTCGAAATTTATTATTTGCCTACTTTCATTTTTATGTGGTTACAATTTTGGTTACCTTGTTCAGGAAATGCTAACAGATAAAAAGGAAGAACATTCGCTATATTTTAAAGTTTATGTTTATGTAATTGCATCTTTATTTGGATACTTTGTAGCAGGATATTTTCTTGTTAATTTGTCAATTCCATTTTTTACATGGTATTTTAACAGACGTGAAAATCAACAAAACAACAGTTTGTAAAAAGAAACAAAAATTATCTTGCATTTTCGGATCTTCCGAAAATGCAAGATCTTTTTTAAAAACATCCCCAAAAGACCTTGACACACTTCCGGCCATTTAAAATTTAAATACCCAGCACAGCAGGGCATTTAAACTTTAAATACCCACCTACAACACGTCACAGCTACGTCACAGCTGATGACGTCACTTCCGGTCACGTGACCGGAAGTAGCTGTCAAAAAATTGACTGCCTGTCAAAGTTTGATTGGGCCAGAAACGCCACATCGCCACTACTATTGTGCCACGTCGTTCGTTTACTTCAAGTCATTAAATATTAACTAGTGAATTAACTAGTAATTAGTGTTTCACTAACCATAAAATTATTTAAAGGCATAAACAACGCAGCATACTTATACAGAAAGTCTATTTACAAGAAGCTGCAATCCGGGCGATTAAATGTAACCACCGTGTATACACACACGATGATGAATATATTCCAGCGCATGTTCGCCAGTCCATAACCGGCATTCCGGCCAATCAGCGAATGTAGCGATCCGAGAGCGATAATGGTTCAATCCGCTCGTTTAAACCGTGACCGTTACCGCACAGGTTGCTCCTGATACCGCACAGGTTGCTCCTGATACCTCGTGTTATCAGGCGCACAGAGCGGCGCGGGATGGCGGGAACCGGGGAACCTGTTCCAGCGAGTAAATATTCATACGGCCCATAAACAATTCTAAAGAGTAAACACGCGGTCATCAGTTATCATTAACGAATCGTAGTAAAGTATCGGGCTCATAATGCCTACCGGAGTTACGACGGCGGCGGCGGAGTAGCGAGAGTAGCAGGAGGATCCGCAGCTTCTCGCTACTCACGGCCATTACCGAGGGAGTGGCGGTTTCACAGTCGCCGATCGCTGCATTGTTCTCGCTGCGCCGCCGGTAGTTCCTTGACACCCGGGTGTATCGTCTCACGCGCCTTCTGTCGAGTGGAGGAGAGTAGCAGAGGATCCTTCTGTGTCCTCCCACGCTACTCACGGCCATTACCAAGGGAGTGGCGGTTTCACAGTCGCCGATCGCTGCATTGTTCTCGCTGCGCCGCCGGTAGTTCCTTGACACCCGGGTGTATCGTCTCACGCGTCTTCTGTCGAGTGGAGGAGAGTAGCAGAGGATCCTTCTGTGTCCTCCCACGCTACTCACGGCCATTACCGAGGGAGTGGCGGTTTCACAGTCGCCGATCGCTGCATTGTTCTCGCTGCGCCGCCGGTAGTTCCTTGACACCCGGGTGTATCGTCTCACGCACCTTCTGTCGAATAGAGGAGAGTAGCAGAGGATCCTCCTGTGTCCTCCCACGCTACTCACGGCCATTACCGAGGGAGTGGCGGTTTCACAGTCGCCGATCGCTGCATTGTTCTCGCTACGCCGCCGGTAGTTCCTTGACACCCGGGTGTATCGTCTCACGCGTCTTCTGTCGAGTGGAGGAGAGTAGCAGAGGATCCTCCTGTGTCCTCCCACGCTACTCACGGCCATTACCGAGGGAGTGGCGGTTTCACAGTCGCCGATCGCTGCATTGTTCTCGCTGCGCCGCCGGTAGTTCCTTGCCACCCGGGTGTATCGTCTCACGCACCTTCTGTCGAGTGGAGGAGAGTAGCAGAGGATCCTTCTGTGTCCTCCCACGCTACTCACGGCCATTACCGAGGGAGTGGCGGTTTCACAGTCGCCGATCGCTGCATTGTTCTCGCTGCGCCGCCGGTAGTTCCTTGACACCCGGGTGTATCGTCTCACGCGTCTTCTTTCGAGTGGAGGAGAGTAGCAGAGGATCCTCCTGTGTCCTCCCACGCTACTCACGGCCATTACCGAGGGAGTGGCGGTTTCACAGTCGCCGATCGCTGCATTGTTCTCGCTACGCCGCCGGTAGTTCCTTGCCACCCGGGTGTATCGTCTCACGCACCTTCTGTCGAGTGGAGGAGAGTAGCAGAGGATCCTCCTGTGTCCTCCCACGCTACTCACGGCCATTACCGAGGGAGTGGCGGTTTCACAGTCGCCGATCGCTGCATTGTTCTCGCTACGCAGCCGGTAGTTCCTTGACACCCGGGTGTATCGTCTCACGCACCTTCTATGTCGAGTGGAGGAGAGTAGCAGAGGATCCTCCTGTGTCCTCCCACGCTACTCACGGCCATTACCGAGGGAGTGGCGGTTTCACAGTAGCCGATCGCTGCATTGTTCTCGCTGCGCCGCCGGTAGTTCCTTGACACCCGAGTGGATCGTCTCACGCGTCTTCTTTCGAGTGGAGGAGAGTAGCAGAGGATCCTCCTGTGTCCTCCCACGCTACTCACGGCCATTACCGAGGGAGTGGCGGTTTCACAGTCGCCGATCGCTGCATTGTTCTCGCTGCGCCGCCGGTAGTTCCTTGACACCCGGGTGTATCGTCTCACGCGCCTTCTGTCGAGTGGAGGAGAGTAGCAGAGGATCCTCCTGTGTCCTCCCACGCTACTCACGGCCATTACCGAGGGAGTGGCGGTTTCACAGTAGCCGATCGCTGCATTGTTCTCGCTGCGCCGCCGGTAGTTCCTTGACACCCGGGTGGATCGTCTCACGCGTCTTCTTTCGAGTGGAGGAGAGTAGCAGAGGATCCTCCTGTGTCCTCCCACGCTACTCACGGCCATTACCGAGGGAGTGGCGGTTTCACAGTCGCCGATCGCTGCATTGTTCTCGCTGCGCCGCCGGTAGTTCCTTGACACCTGGGTGTATCGTCTCACGCACCTTCTGTCGAGTGGAGGAGAGTAGCAGAGGATCCTCCTGTGTCCTCCCACGCTACTCACGGCCATTACCGAGGGAGTGGCGGTTTCACAGTCGCCGATCGCTGCATTGTTCTCGCTGCGCCGCCGGTAGTTCCTTGACACCTGGGTGTATCATCTCACGCACCTTCTGTCGAGTGGAGGAGAGTAGCAGAGGATCCTTCTGTGTCCTCCCACGCTACTCACGGCCATTACCGAGGGAGTGGCGGTTTCACAGTCGCCGATCGCTGCATTGTTCTCGCTGCGCCGCCGGTAGTTCCTTGACACCCGGGTGTATCGTCTCACGCACCTTCTGTCGAGTGGAGGAGAGTAGCAGAGGATCCTCCTGTGTCCTCCCACGCTACTCACGGCCATTACCGAGGGAGTGGCGGTTTCACAGTCGCCGATCGCTGCATTGTTCTCGCTGCGCCGCCGGTAGTTCCTTGACACCTGGGTGTATCGTCTCACGCACCTTCTGTCGAGTGGAGGAGAGTAGCAGAGGATCCTCCTGTGTCCTCCCACGCTACTCACGGCCATTACCGAGGGAGTGGCGGTTTCACAGTCGCCGATCGCTGCATTGTTCTCGCTACGCCGCCGGTAGTTCCTTGACACCCGGGTGTATCGTCTCACGCGTCTTCTGTCGAGTGGAGGAGAGTAGCAGAGGATCCTCCTGTGTCCTCCCACGCTACTCACGGCCATTACCGAGGGAGTGGCGGTTTCACAGTCGCCGATCGCTGCATTGTTCTCGCTGCGCCGCCGGTAGTTCCTTGACACCCGGGTGTATCGTCTCACGCACCTTCTGTCGAGTGGAGGAGAGTAGCAGAGGATCCTCCTGTGTCCTCCCACGCTACTCACGGCCATTACCGAGGGAGTGGCGGTTTCACAGTCGCCGATCGCTGCATTGTTCTCGCTACGCAGCCGGTAGTTCCTTGACACCCGGGTGTATCGTCTCACGCACCTTCTATGTCGAGTGGAGGAGAGTAGCAGAGGATCCTCCTGTGTCCTCCCACGTTACTCACGGCCATTACCGAGGGAGTGGCGGTTTCACCGTAGCCGATCGCTGCATTGTTCTCGCTGCGCCGCCGGTAGTTCCTTGACACCCGGGTGGATCGTCTCACGCGTCTTCTTTCGAGTGGAGGAGAGTAGCAGAGGATCCTCCTGTGTCCTCCCACGCTACTCACGGCCATTACCGAGGGAGTGGCGGTTTCACAGTCGCCGATCGCTGCATTGTTCTCGCTGCGCCGCCGGTAGTTCCTTGACACCCGGGTGTATCGTCTCACGCACCTTCTATGTTGAGTAGAGGAGAGTAGCAGAGGATCCTCCTGTGTCCTCCCACGCTACTCACGGCCATTACTGAGGGAGTGGCGGTTTCACAGTCGCCGATCGCTGCATTGTTCTCGCTACGCCGCCGGTAGTTCCTTGATACCTGGGTGTATCATCTCACGCACCTTCTGTCGAGTGGAGGAGAGTAGCAGGGGATCCTCCTGTGTCCTCCCACGCTACTCACGGCCATTACTGAGGGAGTGGCGGTTTCACAGTCGCCGATCGCTGCATTGTTCTCGCTGCGCCGCCGGTAGTTCCTTGACACCCGGGTGTATCATCTCACGCACCTTCTGTCGAGTGGAGGAGAGTAGCAGAGGATCCTCCTGTGTCCTCCCACGCTACTCACGGCCATTACTGAGGGAGTGGCGGTTTCACAGTCGCCGATCGCTGCATTGTTCTCGCTGCGCCGCCGGTAGTTCCTTGACACCCGGGTGTATCATCTCACGCACCTTCTGTCGAGTGGAGGAGAGTAGCAGGGGATCCTCCTGTGTCCTCCCACGCTACTCACGGCCATTACCGAGGGAGTGGCGGTTTCACAGTAGCCGATCGCTGCATTGTTCTCGCTGCGCCGCCGGTAGTTCCTTGACACCCGGGTGTATCATCTCACGCGTCTTCTGTCGAGTAGAGGAGAGTAGCAGAGGATCCTCCTGTGTCCTCCCACGCTACTCACGGCCATTACCGAGGGAGTGGCGGTTTCACAATCGCCGATCGCTGCATTGTTCTCGCTGCGCCGCCGGTAGTTCCTTGACACCCGGGTGTATCGTCTCACGCACCTTCTGTCGAGTGGAGGAGAGTAGCAGAGGATCCTTCTGTGTCCTCCCACGCTACTCACTGCCATTACCGAGGGAGTGGCGGTTTCACAGTCGCCGATCGCTGCATTGTTCTCGCTGCGCCGCCGGTAGTTCCTTGACACCCGGGTGTATCGTCTCACGCACCTTCTGTCGAGTGGAGGAGAGTAGCAGAGGATCCTCCTGTGTCCTCCCACGCTACTCACGGCCATTACCGAGGGAGTGGCGGTTTCACAGTCGCCTATCGCTGCATTGTTCTCGCTGCGCCGCCGGTAGTTCCTTGACACCCGGGGTTTATTGTTTCACGCGTCTTCTATGTTGAGCGGAGTAGCAGAGGATCATTCTGTGTCCTCCTCCGCTACTCAGGTAACTATTAACGGTTTTATTATTACCAATCGCCGTGTCGCTTTTGCTACACCTCTGATATCGTTCCTTGACGACCGGCATAATCGCTTAGCTGTTAAGAGCGATAAAATTCTATTATTTTTTAATGCACTCATTAATGCACTCCAATCAAGTCACCACACAAAATCGTTCTTGTACCTTAAACTTGCTTTTGACACCCCCTTCTCTCTCTTGCTTTTGGTAGACACAGAAGCGAAACTTAATCCTGTTCTATAACTTTCACGTAATCACTGAGATCACCTGGTTTCAACTAAAGTAATGCCGATTTAATAACTGACAACTGGACCTGAATAAATGTCCCGTGGCCAAATGAGAGTCGGTAACAAAGGTCGTGGCGGGAGAGCGACATAAACAGTGGCTAACAAGGTGCATCAGTGTTTACAAGGCAATAACGCGCGTGATTGCGAAGGCTGTAAACGCGGGATCGGCCGCTAACTAGAGAGGGAAGGCAGCGCAGCGGGCGGCAGGGCGATGAACGTGGGGACGTTGTGGCAGCGTCGAGACGAGAGGAGTCTAGAGGAGAAGCCATATACCAAGTTTCATTCAAATATGTTGAGAAATAAGCAAGAAATATAATTTTATTTATTCATCGTAAGATTAACATTGGGACAACGTAGGGTGTTTACCACTTACGATATCTCGGTAACCAATGGACATAGATTAACAATTCAATTGACTAAATTATTTGTTTCTTTTTTCAAGCTGAATTCTATGGTTCCAACAAGAATTTCATAATTTATATTTTCTATGTAAAAAATCCCAACAAACCCACTTTTGGAGGGGTTTATCCTCCTTCCAATGGTCCTATCAGGCTAGTTTTCGAACTCGTCCGAATAATCACTACTTCCAAATTTCATTCAGATCGGACCAATTCTGAACTCGCAAAAACGTTGCTACTAAAAGTCGTTCCTACTGATGAACGCGGGGACGGTGCAACAGCGTCGAGGCTCGAGACGAGAGAAGTGTAGAGAAGAAAACATTTTAAATACTCGGTTGCCATATGAACTTCGTAAAGGCCCACGTTACTGCCAGGCATTCCCGTTAAGGAATCTTTGGAAATTAGTTGCAACATTAGAGGTATTTACACTTCACAAATGAAGTAGCATTTTCATTACCAACTTATGAAAATGTAAATTTTGGCTGTCTCTAGAAGCTCAGGATATATAAGCCTAGAATTCAATCTCGCTTAAAAAGTTGGAAACCTAAAAAAATGGTTTGTCTGCGGTGACCTTAATCGTGGATCATTTCCAAATTAACCGGTTTTCTACTGACCCTGAAGGAGGTTATTAAAATTGCATGTAGTTCCTCTCCGTAGAATCTGTTCCTTGTAATTTGTCACTGCACAAATCAACACCATTCACCGTGAGAGGTAGGCCTACTCAGTGGACCCCGCATTGTTCAAGACTCCCCGTGTGGATTTCCTTGATCACAGTTAACAGTTAACAAATTTATACAATGAAGAGTGAAGGCTTCTACGGTCGTCTTCACAAGATGGTAACTTGTAGTTGAAGTAGTTGAATTTCACTGCCGACGTTTCGGAGACGTTACAGTCGTCCATCATCAACTACGATTATTGGGTGTTGTGCGCGACAAGTGTTTGCCCTGATGATGGACGACTGTAACGTCTCCGAAACGTCGGCAGTGAAATTCAACTAGGTACTCCACACGGTCCATCCCAGAAGACTTCAAGTTACCACATTTATACAATTTTATATTCATCACGACAGGACACGTATTTTCATTCTTCTTCTCGTCCGTTTTCCTCTTTCTCAACGCGCTTCACTGGGATTCCCCCATGCAAACGCAGCTCATCAATCCCCAGCATCAGACTACTGTAATACTAACATCCCGGACTGGAATTTTCTCGGTTAGTTTTACCACTTATCGCCCTCGGAACTAAAAGCGCCCCTAATGGCGGCGGGGACAGTCTCGGCCGGTATTACGAGTATATCAAATGTCCCGAGGACCGCGCTGCCGCCGGCCGATGATAAATGTATTCAATGTAAATCACACGATTACGTATAAGTAAATTAGGGTGTCTCACCTAAAGTGGACCAATAGCTAACTTTTTTATTATAAATCAGACAAAGAACTTCTTATGGGACACTTCCATTAATTTTTAACGCTGCTTTTTGGTGTCACTTTGAAATTTAAAAATATGGCCACCATTTTCCAATATGGCGGACAACTTTGATTTTTCTTATGGAACACCCTATATTTTAGGGCGTTTTTGGATTTTACGCTTAGTTTTAGGAACTTTTTATTCTTTCTCATTTTTTCATAAACTCAATGGTTCAGCAGATATGAGCAGTTAAAGTTTGATTTTTCCCCATTTAAATTTCATTGTGCCCATTTAACTGTGCCATCCCATGTATTCCTTATGGAGTAAAATCATATTCAAAATAACACATTTCCACGATTAAATCTCGACTAAAAATTATTTTATGATTAAATCTCAACTAAACTTACACTTTTAGGCACTTTTATTCGTTGGCATCTTTTATTAAACCCAACCGTTTTCGATATACAGAGTACCAACAATTTCCCAATGCTTTTTAAACGGGGAAAAATCTAACTTTAAGTGTTCATACCTCCTTAACCATTGGGTTTAGGAAAATATAAAGAATAAAAAGTTCCTAAAATTAAGCTTATAATCCAAAAACGCCCTAAAATATAGGGTGTTCCATAAGAAAAATTTAAGTTGTCCGCCATATTGGAAAATGGCGGCCATATTTTTAAATTTCGAAGTGACTCCAAAAAGCAGCGTTAAAAATTGAGGGAAGTGCCCCATAAGAAGTTCTTTGTCAGATTTATAATAAAAAAGTTAGCTATTGGTTCACTTTAGGTGAGACACCCGGTATATATATATAAGTCTAGAATTCAATCTGATAGCTTAAAAAGTTAGACCGTCCTAAAAAAGTGGTATGTCTGCGAGACCTTAATCACAGTTCATTTACAAATCAACCGGTTTTCGACTGACCCTGTAAAAGGCTCTTTAAATTGTATGTAGTTCCTCTCCGTACAGTTTGTTCCTTGTAATTTGTCAGTGTACCGAGGCGGTAGCTCAGAAGTAAAGCTAGAGCGTTAGCTTCACGTTTCAAACTTCGCTGGTTCGATCCCAGCGGCGGGCGACTCCTGTTCCATCATGAGCGGTCACCTCTGGCTGGCCTATGTGACTATTACCGCCACGGCACCTCGCTGTCTTTAGATCGCCGCACAGGCTTATTGGCCCATGGCGACGGGCAGTTGAGGCTTTTTTCTAATAAAACAAAACTATACATAGTTAACATTTTTCAACCTAAAACATACTCCATCAGGAACCCCGCATCATGCAAAACTCCTCGTGCGGATTTCCTTGATCACGTAGCTAACAATTTAACTCATACAGTTTTATATTCATCACGACAAGAGCACGTGTTTCATTCTTCTTCTCGTCCGTTTTCCTCTTTCTCAACGCGCTTCACTGGGATTCCTACATATGCAAACGCAGCTAATCAATCCCCAGCATCAGACTACTGTAACACTAACATCCCGGACTGGAATTGTCTCGGTTAGTTTTACCACTTATCGCCCTCGCAATTAAAAGCGTCCTTAATGGCGGCGGGGACAGTCTCGGCCGGTATTACGAGTATATCAATAAATGTCCCGAGGACCGCGCTGCCGGCCGATGATAAATGTATTCAATGTAAATCACACGATTACGTATAAGTAAATTAATCTCAGGTTATATAAGTCTAGAATTCAATCTGATAGCTTAAAAAGTTAGACCGTCCTAAAAAAGTGGTATGTCTGCGGAGACCTTAATCACAGTTCATTTACAAATCAACCGGTTTTCGACTGACCCTGTAAAAGGCTCTTTAAATTGTATGTAGTTCCTCTCCGTACAGTTTGTTCCTTGTAATTTGTCAGTGTACCGAGGCGGTAGCTCAGAGGTAAAGCTAAAGCGCTAGCTTCACGTTTCAAACTTCGCTGGTTCGATCCCAGCGGCGGGCGACTCCTGTTCCATCATGAGCGGTCACCTCCGGCTGGCCTATGTGACTATTACCGCTACGGCATCGGCACCTCGCTGTCTTTAGATCGCCGCACAGGCTTATTGGCCCATGGCGACGGGCAGTTGAGGCTTTTTTCTAATAAAACAAAACTATACATAGTTAACATTTTTTCAACCTAAAACATACTCCATCAGGAACCCCGCATCATGCAAAACTCCTCGTGAGGATTTCCTTGATCACGTAGCTAACAATTTAACTCATACAGTTTTATATTCGTCACGACAAGAGCACGTGTTTCATTCTTCTTCTCACCCGTTTTCCTCTTCCTGAACGCGCTTCACTGGGATTCCCCCATATGCAAACGTAGCTCATCAATCCCCAGCAACAGACTAACACTAACATCTCGCATTAGAATTGTCTCGGTTAGTTTTACCACTTATCGCCTTCGGAACTAAAAGCGTCCCTAATGGCGGCGGGGACAGTCGCGGCCGGTATTATATCAATAAACGTCCCTATGAAAAATAAAGCAATTCTTCTTCTTCTTCTTCTTCTTCTTCTTCTTCTTCTTCTTCTTCTTCTTCTTCTTCTTCTTCTTCTTCTTCTTCTTCTTCTTCTTCTTCTTCTTCTTCTTCTTCTTCTTCCTCCTCCTCCTCCTCCTCCTCCTCCTCCTCCTCCTCCTTCTTCTTCCTCTTCTTCTTTTTATTCTTTTTATTCTTTTTATTCTCCTCCTCAATAAACGCCCCGAGGACCGCACCGCCGCCGGGCGATGATAAATGTATTCAATGTAAATCAGCCGATTACCCGCGAGCAGATGTCGGTTGGCCCGGGCCCGGGGCGGTGTGGCATTCCAGCCGGCGACAGGACAGGGACAGGACAGGCCCGCGGCCGCGAGTGGCCTCGGGAGTGTCGGCTGTCGGCTGCAGCCCGGGATAATGATGAGGCTGACTTTTTGTTTCGTGCCGAGAGCATTTTTCGTGGAGAGAGAGTCGCACAGAGGGGATCCCATGTCGGGATCTCGGGACCATCCTGGGATTGACGAAACAAATGATTTGCCGAAACGAAATATAACTTACACTATGATTACTAGGTCAACAACGACATTAAAATGGGTTTTGTTAGCTATTACCTTGTTATAACGGACTGGAACCTAATGAACATCTGTTTTACTCGTAAATATGATGATCCTAAAAATCCCGGGATCGAGCCTGAGACATCCGGGATTGAAAAGTCCCTAAAATCACTCGGGATCCTGAATACGGGATTGGATCCCCCAGCGGCGCAGTTCTAAGTTCCCTTGGACATCCCTGGTCTTAAACCAATGCATGACCTCTCAAGACGCTGCCCTGTTCCGAAAGGTCTGAGAGAAAAAATTAACTTTCCAAGGTTAGGGGATCTTTGTATGAGGTGAGTAGATAACAGTGGCATTTTCATAATTTGTGGAAGGAATTGGCTTAAGCCCTGGTATTATTATTCCCGCCGACCTCGCCATCTTTAATGCGCAGTACAGTAAAAATGACGACTCGGCATAGGCCCGAATTCTTTACATTAAAAAATCAGTTCTCAGGATTTAACGCGCGGGAAATCTGACATTGAAAGGCAAGGACTTTACCATTATTCTTTGGGTACAAACTAAAATATATTTTACTTAGGTGTGGGTGTGGAGATCCATGCCGTACCGCGAGATCGGCGGGCTATGGTACCCTCGCGGTCGATGCATGCGTGTCTTGCTGCAGCTTCTCTTTCCATGTTACATTGAAGAAGTCTTCCTAGTCTGGACTGCTTTGGGAGGGAGTACCTTTAAATATACATTTAAACTAGGACAGTTGTTTCTTCTCAACATCACTGACAAAAACTCATTCAAAATAAGTGTAAATCAGACTACCGACCTGACAGGAAAAACAGTATTCCGATAATAGACTATCCTTGGAATTTTAATTGGCACAACGCAAATATAGTGTTAAGAGGTAATTTACTAAAAACAGGAGGACAAAGTTTAGTTGACAATGTAGTAGGCTAGGTTGGTGTTTAATATAGAAAAATTGACCTTAATGTAGGTAAAGACAGAAAATAAGTAAGAAAATAAGGTGGTCTCACTCTTGAGGTTCTTTATCATATACGTTCAGACTAAGCCGACTTCAAGAGTCCTCAGGGAGGATAATTCTCTTCTCGTCTTCTGGGACTGGGTCTTTGGAGATCCTAGTCTGGGAGATGTCTGTAATGCCAATCTAAAATCCTCGCCCGCGAAAGTCCTGCTTATAGTAGCCTACTCCCAGGGCCGCCGAGAGGCCATGTTAGCCAAGTCTGAAACTTGGGGCCCGGGCTCCGGAGGGGCTCGGGATGAGGGGAACTTTACACATTGAGGAAATATTGGTATCGACTTCATGAAAATAAATTTAGGCCCACATGTAAAACATAAAATTTCCAGCTTTATCACGAAAATTACTTTGATAATATTGTAGAGTAGGCCTATTTAGTTAAGGCAGAAACGATTGTTTTGTCTGTCTGTATTATTGGTGCCAAATCTTAAGGCCCACGCCGTCCATAAGATTAATGTTAATTTTAGCATTGGGCTTATGGACGGCTTAGGCCTTAAGATTTGGTGCCAGTTATACTTTTGCGACTGATTGTACACTACGGTGATGGCGTTCAGCGAATAGTGAGCGTGACTGACTCATACCTCCCTCACGTATATTGACAACAACTTAAATACGTTATGATGAAATTACCCACGATGGTAAACAACAAAAGTGTAACATGTTTTGCAATTAACGCAGATGGCGTAAAAAATCGTGCGCATTGATCGTGAAGTTCGTGAGTGGAACAAACGCGGAAGCTATGGGAAAGAGACGAATGTCTTGAAAATTCAAAAGTGCGACATCACTGATAGCAGTAATTTTTAATCAGAGTAGACTTTTTTCTAAATCCGAACGACCATTCAGCCTCAATTGGTCCAGATTTTTGTGGTTCCTATTTGTATGGTATTCCACCTTTAGACTACCTAAAAACGCGAGTTGAGAGATATAATTTTCGACAATTTTCCGGGGGAGAACCCCCGGACCCCCCTTTCACTAGGGGGTCCTCCATACATCCTAGACCCCCCCCCCCAGAGAGCGCGTGTGATGTGCAGACTTGGAGCCCTGCTTGGCTCTCGGCGGCCCTGCCTACTCCTCCAACAACACTGCTGAACGGACCTAAAATCCGGAGTATTTCTGGGGCTTCAAAATTAAATATTTTTTAATAAAAAAACAGCTCAAATCTCAGGATAGCCTTGACAAATTGAAATTACTAAAGACGTTATTTACAAACATAAATTGTTATCGGTTATCGACACAATAAGAAAGTCCACCTTCAGGTTCTCAGTGTGTAGACCACCGAGCTAGAGTATAACTAGCTATGAGCTAGAGTGATATCCGTAGCTCAGTGGTGTACACACAAGACCAGAGAGCAGGGTTTAAGCTGGGGGAAAAAATTCTTTGAGCAAAAATGCTACAAGCTCTTTGAGACTTGTAGCAAAATAATTATTTTCCTTTTAGCATTTTTATCGCATACCATTAAGTCGATTAAGCAATGCGACATATGTCATCAAACCAAAACAACTAAATCGAATAACATAACCCCCAAACTATATTTCGCGTCACCTTTTTCGAGACGTCTGTTTTCGCCAGTGTTGTCAGACTGGCCATGAGATTTTACCCACCGCGAGTTTCGAAAATCCCCGGTTTTACACGCAGTATCTTAAAAAATCCCCGCATAATCCACGGCAACGTTTCTTGCCCCTTAAATAGGGTATTCATGACTTGAAACTAAAATTATCAAATGACTATATTGCTTATTCGACTCCATATCATTCCAAGCGGTGGCGAACTAGCCCTCCACATTCTCGCATTCGCCACCGCTCACATCTAAATACGTTCTCTGTGTCTTTTGACTGTGGATCTTAATGACGCAGCATTTGATCGAGGGTTACGTTGCACACTACATTCCATAATTAACTCTTATTTTATTTTAAATTACGTAATACAAAGTAATTTGTGGAAGTAAATGGACTTTAATTGAGATCTGTATTGGTTAAAACCAGATTTTCTGCAAGTTTAATAATTTCTACTCTTTACTTTGTAGCAAAAAGGCGACAGCCTGTCCGAATATTTTCGCATTTTCGTGGTGCAAGTCGCATTTTGCGACAAATGCGACCGCAGCCCTGCTAGAGAGACTAGCCCGTAGCTCCCTCGGCGCGGCGCGGCGCGGTAGTCTGGTAGTCTCCGGTCGCGCACACCCACTCTCGCATTTACATAATCGCCCCACATCACCGTCACCTACCGTCCACCCGCTACCGAATAATTATATCGAATCGATTGCTTGAGACTACCAAACTTTTCTTCATCTGCTAACGAATAATTAGAGCGAATCGATTGTTTTTCAATACCAAGCTTTTCTTTACCCGCTGCCGAATAATTAAATCAAAACGATTGTTTTTTACTACCAAGCTTTTCTTCACCCACTACCGAATAATTATATCGAATCGATTGCTTTCGACTACAAAGATTGGTTAGGACCATCGATGTAATATTTACATCGATGGTTAGGGCTTGAGTTTTTGCAATCGAAGAAAATTAGTTTATTCTTTATATCTTACGTAGCTTAACTAATTTGAAATCCAGTTATGTGGGTCCGAAGGTATATATTACTGAGTGAAATTCATACAATTGGAATGTGTACGATATGTTAGTCTTGCGATGACAATAAAAATATAGATAGTATGGATATCTTCTATGGTAAGTGCGTTAGGCTGCAATATTATAAGTGTAAACAGTTGTTTACACTTGCGTAAGAATCAACGTCTGATAATAATTGTATTTTTTTAACTAGTATGAGTCCATAGAAATTCTCCAGAAATGATGATTTGCATAGCGAAACTTATCCAGTTAATGAAACGTTTCCGTCAATGAAAACCCTAATCATTTGAATGTTGCCTTCAGTAAAAAAACTGAGAAAGTTTCATGATTGTCTTTGGCTGGATACCGACCACCAGTGAGGGGTATTTTAATATTAATTAAATATGAGTGCAGAATGGACGTGATTAAAGTTTACTTGTCACTGACAAAACCAGCTGATTCGTTCTTCAAAAATGAAGTCATTGAAATTTGTTACTGATCTGCTAAAAGTATTTGTTCCTTTTTAGTTCAAATAAAACATAAATCACATGCTATATTACAAAACACAATTCGATTTGTACCAATGATAAAAAAATACACTGCGATTTTCCTCGTGAGCTTACTTGTTCAAACCGACGCCGTCGTTGTTTACAGCAAGATGGCGCCAGTTATTCCGCGCCCGGGGCGCCGCTTTGTGGCGGTCAGTGGCGCCCCGGGCGGCAGACTAAGTGGAGGCAACATTACTCTATGAAGGACAGGTGCAAAGAAACTCTCTGTACTCCGTCGCGCGGGCTCGCCGACTCATCACTCACACAGAGTATAAAAACGTTCTGTCGCGTCTTGCTCTGTGTCAGGTAAAGGTAAACAAACCGGGTGTATTACCTTCCTCACAATGGCCTCTCATCTCCCGGAATCCCCAGAGGTCATGGACGAAAATTAATCTTGTGTCCCTTTGGGAAGTGAAAGCCGTGTTTCAGGACAGGTTTTTGCGGGAATATGAGATGAGCTGGTGTAAGATAAAAAATTAAGATTATAAAAATGACTAATTTCAAAAAGTTATTCAACAGGAAAAAATTTATTTTCTCTCAAATAATGAAATCACGTCTGTAAGTGTACTCCTAGAGGCAGATAACAAGCATTCCACATGTTACTGACCCGCCAATTAGTTTAATTAATTGTTGTCGTAAAACACCAACAAAAGTTAAATTTTCAAAATTTTTGACTCTTTTAACACTCAACTACAGATGAAGAACTATACAGATTGGCAACCCAATGCATTTTTGCGTGCCCGTTTACTAGCGCGGCGTCAAGTTTGTTAGGTCGTTTTGCCGCACATATTGCATTGGTATCAAGTATAATTTCGTCAATATCAAATCTTCAGGTCCCAAAGAACAAATATAGCCATTAATAACTTTGATACCAATGCAATGTGTGCGGAAAAACGACCTAACAAATTTGACGCCGCGCGAAAAAACGGCCACGCAAAAGTGCATTAGGTTGCCAATCTGTATGGTTCTTCATCTGTGACTCAACTAAAAAAAACTATAAATACTAACCAATTAACCACAGTATCATCATCTCCAATGCCCAGAGAAATGTACATCTGCCTAACGCAGTTTGCTCCTAGGCTAGCATACAGCATAGTGCACGCGCACCCCCCCCCCCGGAGAGACACCATGGAGGGGAAGGAGGGGGAGATGCACCGTGGGATGCACTCGGTTGCATCACTGCAGCTGCACCGCGGCGTAGGTCAAGGATGCAACGTTGTACCGTCACTGCCGGCGGGTGTGTGGAATTGCGGCGGCTTCTACCTTGCGCTTTGGGTCCAAATTAAATGTTTTTAACAGTTTCTCCCTTTATTTTAATTTTCTTCAAGTCATAGTCCTTGCTAAATAATAGCATTATAATGAACGATGCACAATGTAATGAAGCTACATAAGGCAAGACTGAGGTTCTAATTTACATCTTATTCATCTATTCAAAATACTCCTTAAGAGGGTCGGCGTCTTAGCTAGTAATGATAATTTAGGGAACACTACTTGAGAGTCTGCAGTACCTCCCGCCACTCTGGGTTTTAGTCCCGTAAGAACAATGTTAACATCCTTGAAAAATGTACGACTTTGAACACCAACTACTTGTTTCCCTTAAAAGGTATAAAACTTATTCTTGAATACATTTTTCTTACTAATATTTATCAGAGAACTGTGAGGTAACTTCTTAGAAATATGTTCAATTTATAGCTCAAAATTCACATGTAAAATGGTTAATTTTACACATGCATTTTGTTATTTATTCAAAAAACTGTTTCATGTATGAAATCTTTAATCTCAACAATCTCTAGATATTTGTATAACCTTTAAATAAACACCAATTTTGTAATTTTTAGTGAAAAATAAAGGTGTAGCAACTGTTTGAAATTAACATTCTTATGGGACAAATTCCTGAAAGGCGAACAGCTTCTGCAGACTCATTCCAACTCCAGCAGTGCTCGGTAGTAAACTGCCGTACTAACCCAGATAGTAATTCCTCATCGACTAAATCGGCTTATAAATTAATTAGCCCTGATAATTGACAGATTAGAGATTTATACGAGGATAGGAATGATTTACATTGCTGTTCCATACGATGTATATATCTTGACCTTTTAAAGTACGGACTTTATCCAGCTTACTCGCGAAATCGCTCTCTCGATCGATCACTTTAAACGCATTGCCACGTTTAAACCGCTTATCAAGTGAGCTTTGGCGAAAGTATAATGCGGAATGACACTTGCAGGGCTGCCAACTCTCTCTGTTATGTCAGATCAAGGTTGCCAACCGCGGAGTGATCGCTGGGAATGCCCCGATCAAGGAGGTTACATTACTATACTGGAGGCAGCACTCCATAGTAAAACAGCGTGCCGGCTGTTTAGAACAAAATATCACAAAAATGGTACATCAGTTAGTACCAACCTTTGCAAAATACCTCAATTTCACCGACTTCCCAAAATGAACGAGTCAATCGAGTGATTCAGTCGAGTCACGACTCAATTTTGAGCTTGGTTCATTCCGGAACCGGAAATCAATAATATTTTAAACAACGAATTAAACACTCATAATAAACTGCTAACGAGTACTTATTAGGTGATTTTTGTTTGAAAATAACTTCACCTAATTTATTTTTGGGTATATCTTTAATGGCAAAATAAAGTAAAAATAGCAAAACAGATACCCGGGCTAAAAGTAATTGATATAATCAGTCACTATGCAAATACGAGAATTATGGTAGAAACTTGGCAGGTAAGCAACATAAATAGTAGGACAATTTTCTTTTAGTGGTACAATATTGCTGAGCGACAGTAATGTTTGTATAATAACATGGCTGATGGCAAAATTGTACATAAGGAGTGAAGTTGTCATTTACTGGCCGGATACTAACACTTATATATTCAACTTTAAATTAATTATTTCTTATTCATAGGTTTTAAAAAATAACATTTTCTATTCTATTATTTATATAATATCGTATTTGGCCTTACGTGTTCCAAGGCAAAGAAACCGTTCAAACATAATGATAATCAGATCAACATGATTCAACTCTCCGAAATGATTACATCAGTTTTTGAATCGGTTGAATCGACTCAAAGAACGGTACATCAGTTAGTACCAACTGCGGCACGCTTTCCAATGCTGTTTGTGAAGACAGTGAGTGCTACCTCCAGTATAGTAATATAACCTCCTTGGCCCCGATGTCTAGATGATTGCCGGTTGGGTTGGCAACACCGGCAACACCTACGCACGCCTCACCTAGTTAATGAGAAATTGTGTTTGTTTATTTTCTTATGCTAACTAAATTTTCTAAAGTGATCCGCCGTTTGTTTAATGCCCGTCCGGATTAACCTGATTACATGTAGGCGGCAATGTAATACGTTCGTTAGGAGGCACTTACATGTAATCAGCTGGGGTGAAAGGCGGATGAAGCAGGTGAAGACCCGTTTTGAACTTTGTGAGATATTTGGTCTGGACAAGAATTTTTTTTTCATCCCTATTCCTCCTGTAAGTAAACATGTTATCTTTTTATACATCTAATGAGGTATTGCGAATGAAACATGAATGAAACAATTGAGCAGTAAACTATTTATTTGTGGGTAAGCGTCCTAAATTTCGGTTTTTATATTACGGACCTACTGACAATATTGAAAAGTACTGGACCGAAAGATTTTTTTACGTCATGTATGAAGAAAATTCAGAATTCTTGTAAACTGAGGACCCTACCTACTTCGCATAAAAAGGAAGCAGGGTAGTTAATTTTGTGCTTTAAAATCAGTAAAATGACACGAAATAAGTAACAAACTATGTATTAACCACAGACTTAATGGCAAAACATACAGTCCACGGAAACTTATCCATCTCTTTACAAGTTACAATTTACTTATATTAGACGTTATTCATTTAGTGAAAATCTATTCACATTTTCATCTTAGTAATAAGTGCCTGGTCTCAAAACTACAATGCTTAGGTTTACAATCGAACCTTGAAATAGAATCAACAAAAAGTTAAAATAATCCGTAGATAGATGTAGTTGATTCCATTGCGTTATAACCTCTTCATCACTCTTCATAACTTTTTCTACTCAAGAGTGATGAAGGAAAAGTTAAATTTTGTCTACAGTTCAAATCCAATATGTCTTTGATATGCTGACATGTTTCGGTTTATAAAACCATTTTCAAGGCGAAGTAAATCTTGATCAAACTGATTGATATAATGTAACTTGGATCTTGAAGTGTTTAAATTTGCAGTTCAGGGGCTAGTAACATGAATTTCCATTGAAGGAAGAATTCACTCATTCCATTAAATTAAATACACACCACATAAACACCTGTTTACGTGTTGTATCACCACAAAATCAACAACAGTTCAATAAGGAAACTCCTCCTGACAGGTTCATCGGCCATTGACTTATCAGATAAAGAACCCATTGCAATACCCGTCGATATTGTTTGATGCAGCTGTTTGTTCTCTTCTGATCATGTTGGCAGCGGCCTCTGTACATAGCGTTGTACATAGACATGTACATAGCGTTGTACATAGAGATGTGCATCCAGTAAATAAGCCCGCAACCGGAGCCCGTGTCAATAATGGCTTTGCCGCTTTGGTTGTTTAACAGAATTACCATCGGCTGCGGGCAAGCCCCACCTCTCTTTCATTGTAAACCTGCATTTAATTTACTGAACTGTGTCGGTGCAAGGTGAGGGGAAAGTTTAGTTTTATTTGATAATATTTTTATTGGAGCGATTTAAGCCAATAAATCAATGGTATGTTGTGAAATGTTAGCGCCATTTTCAAATTAGGCACTGTATTGGTTTCTGGAGGCTTATCTCAATATTTTTCGTAGGCGAGCAATGCATTGCAATTTATATGGAATAAAGCAAGTTACAGTTTATAGTATATTTGTAATAATTGAACTAATTGCTCTTTTAAAATTATCCTGGAGTAATTTTCATCCACTCACTTAATAGAGTTTAAACTTCCAACCTTTCGATATTTTTCAGACAATGTATGTCCTTGAAATCGTCCTGTGACTGTAATATAAAATTATCACAACTTGGTTGTAATATACGAATTACAGAACAGATTAATTTAAATTTCGTAGTACTTTAAAACAGCAATGAATTGGATATGAAACTTACAGTCTTATTAGGAAACCTAATGTGACGAATAGAGTAATAATGGTAGTAGATTTAAAAGAAAAACATAGTGGGTAAAAATATTTTTGGGCGTGAAAACAATGTGTTAAATTTTCCCCTGTGTGTAAGTTAAGAATGTCAGGATTTCGGTTAGTACAATTTTTTGCTTGTGAAACTGCGAGTTCCAAACTCCATTGCGCGATCTCCAACAGCAAATCCCTCATCTCCCTTCTCAAAAGACCCATACCCATAAACCCTACATTTTTATCACTCAAATTTATTCAACCACGATGAATAAAATCGCCCGATGGAATACCAAATCGCGTCACGAATAAGACAAAGGGTGGTGAAAAAGAAAACCCACGGCGAGCGTTTTCCCGGCATTATTTAGTGGTCAATATATATGATAAGGAGTGCAGATGGGAGATATTAGCATCGAATGGTAAAGCCTGTAGCCGTAGTGGAGCAGCTGAGCAGCTGACGTTGTAGTTGTCGTGCCCGCCGGCAGGGCGCGGGGCGCGTCGCTGTAGTTGCCGCGGGCGACGACAGAGAGCGCCGCAGTTGTCGGTCCCTGCGGCAGAGCGCGCGCACCTGCGATGTCGACGGTAGATAGCAGAACGTGTTTTATACTATAAGAAATAAACCACTAAAGAAATGAAAAAAAATTTGTATTCATTGTGTGCAATTTTTAGAGATGCAGTTTTAAGGTGACTCGTGCCCCGCACGCCGTGTACTGCACGTCTGCACGTCATGCAAAGCCAACATAATTGGCCTTATGAGCAAAATCACGCCTGCCGTGCGTGTGTGGGTTTCAGCGTGCGCGGTACATCGTGCTTTTGCTCATGTGGCCAATGACGTAAACTTTGTGTGACGTGTAATGCACGGTGTGCGGGGCACGAGCGTGAATGGTCCCCTTTAGGTACCAAATACATCTGTGAGGTGGGAGAGATGGAAAAACTAGTACTTTACTCCTTTTGAACTGTAGTTCGATAGGCCAGGAAAACAATGTGGGCCTATACACTTTGTACTGTAATAAAGAAAAGCCCTAGTTGAATATACTACAAGTATGGTACAGCTAGTTTGGAGTAAGACCTTTGGTTGGACATGGAAAACTAAATATAGCTCGTTCTCTCAAAATATCTCTCTCCATTCGGTCATATCGTGTCATTTAAAAGTAAGCCAGATCCCTTCATTCTGGAACGAGAGGTATGGCCTTAATATGCTCAGATCTCAAGTATAATATTGACTTGATAGGTTATTCTTCTGTGAGAGTTATATTCAAGGCTGCATCGCTTTTGCTCCACGGTTAAGGGTCATTTTGGAAACATCGCTTTTGCTCCACGGGTCAGCAGGTAGATTTCAGAACCGCCCGAAACATCGCTTTTGCTCCACGAGAGAGGGGCCTGCGCTCACTCTCCCCCAAATTCTCTCTTTAGCTCATCTCCAGGTTCTTACTTGAAAAATGTCATTTAAACGTAATACTGCAACTTTACTTTTTTGCCTAATCGAAAATATTGATTTCTGAAAAAATGTTAAACTACTTAAATTGTAAGAGTAAGCGAAATTAAACGATATTATGTAAAAGAAATAGCTTACATAATGAAATTTGTTACTATTTAATACTTATCCATATTTCATTTATTTTTCACAATAATGCACTATTAGAACGAGTGGAGCCTTTTGACACAAGATTGAGATTTTAGGCATGAGCATCGAGCAGAAAATTACGTTTGAGCCATAAGAAGAGTATATTTTCGACGGACATAAAATACTATTTAAATAACTTAATTACACTTAATTCAAGCTTAGTATAATCAATGGTATAATTGTCTTCCCTCTCGATCTTCTGTTACTCTCTTTTTTATTAATAGTCTGTTTAGGGACCAATATTGGTACCTATAAACAGTTAAGTGGAAATTAAATGAAGGTTCAAGGTCACATTATTTTAAAGTTACATAGTTTACTTAAAAAAAGAACCAATATGCAAAAACCATACGTTTTAATAAATATAGTAACCTTGAATCTCATGCTCATGCCTAAAAGCATACTTTTGTAAGCTATTACTTTTGAACAATATTTTTTACTTGTCGTTACTGTTATAATTGAAGTAGTTCATAATTTTTTTCCATTTTAAATACTTTTGTTTGGGGGAAAAAGGAAAGTTGCATATTACGCTTAGTCGGCAGTATTCAAGAAAGATCTTGGAGCTTGGAGGTGAGAGAGTTTGGGAGAGAGGAAGCGCAGGCCCCTCCCTGTGGAGCAAAGGCGATGTTTTGGGCGGCTCTGAAATCTACCTGCTGACCCGTGGAGCAAAAGCAATGTTTCCAAAATGACCCTTAACCGTGGAGTAAAAGAGACACACGCATATTCAAAGCTAGACTCGCCTGAGTATTTTGGTTTTGCGACTGTAATCCTAATCACATTTTTTACGTTGAATTCTATATAGGAAAATTGGGCTCTGAACTTCACAGCCTGACAAAATGAGGTTGTGAATAATGAATAATAAAGCCTCTCTTCGCTTTCTAAGGCAATGAAAATATACTCAGCCTCAACACCAAAAGAAATTGTGCTTGTTACAGCGATTCTACTGCATTGCAATTAATTGTTTTAGCATCTAAATCTAAAAATGGGAGTGTTTGAAGGACACTTGGTTGAATTTACCTTACGTGCATGGTGATAAGAACAGATTTATATTAACAAGTAACCCTCGCGGCTTGTATAGAGATAACCGTTGGCCAAGATTACATTCATCGCAGGCCAAGGGTGGCGCTGGCGCCTGTACAGTATCTGTCCGGTCGTAGAGATATGGAGACGTAACAACTCACCACTGCGCGGTTACCACCAAACCCCGTATACGGAGCCAGTCCTCCGTCCGGCCCCTTCATCACTACAGTGGTTTTCTTCTCCCTTTGTGCTCGTCATGCCAGCTGGGTTTCGAGTCATTTGGATCATTTAGAACGAAAAGTGAGCAATTTTTGTATCTAGCTTAATATTTTCACCGCGCTAATAAGTATGTATAATGTACGCTACGTTACGGCACTTTGTCTTTTAGGGTGACAACTGTAACGGATTCCAAATGAAGTTTGAGAATTTAATCGGTTTCATAAAATATATTTTTGTAACATTGCAATTATCACCGTCTCATTTAAAGTATCCAAATAGATTTTATTGCCATAGTGGCGATAGTGGTAAATTACTTACAATTGTAAGTATATACCATGAATTATATATGTTCACCCAACTATCATTGTGGCGACCGTACATAAGGAAAAGTGTATGCAAAGTGGCGACCGGTGCTTATGACGACCGTATATGGTCGTCATATGCACACTTGGGTTATTTTATCTCCTTTTGACCTATAGATACATATAGTGGTGACTTAAAAATTTGATGTTGGTCGTCATATTGCGCCTGAAACGAATATTAATAGTTCATGTAATGACCGTGGGTGCGCTAGTGTCGCTGAGTGTATATTTCAATATACGGCATTTGGCGTAATACTGCGACCGGGCGACTTGGCAACACTGGTTCTCCCGGACGCGTATATCCCTCGGGTCTAGGAGCTGAGGGTTTTGAGCATGCATGAGAGCATTACGCGGTATTTTTGCTGATTATTGTAAAGTGGACTGTGGTGATAATAAAGAAGGTATTTTCCGGGTGGTCGACAACGAAGGGGGAGTGTTATGCATTAAAATGCAGAACTTTTAAAAGTTGTAAATGATTTGGTTAAAGCGTAATTTTAACAACACAAATTTAAAAATATATAACACAAAGTTATAAAATAAGTTGAAAAATAAATTGGTTTCTGTAGAAGTTATTGTAATTTTGAGTTGTTTTTTGCCGGGCAGTATTCACTACGTACATGGAGGACAGTGATTGTTTTAGAAACTGCGACGTCAGTGTCATTCCTAGTGTCAATAAATTGAACTACGGTAATTGCTTTTGAACAATATTAAACTTTTTTGGTTTGGAAAATACTATTTCCACCGATAACTTAATATGTTATAGTAGTATATAAACGAGTAACTTTGATAATATGCTGGTTAATTTACAGTCATTTAATAAGGTTTTAGATATTACAGTTTTTTTTCTAAGTGTGGCTAAATGAGGTGAGAGGGGGACGGGTTTGACTTAAACGAGACTAACCCAACGGAGTTTTAGTGTTACAACGTTTCTTGCAGGCCTAAAAATGCCGAAATAATCCAAGAAAACACTACCTAAGAAATGCTAACTAGAATTTATGTCAAGGTGAATCAAATATAATTTACAATAAGTATATAAATTTAACAAAAACATAAATAATGCTTTTTACTTTGATATCTTTTCCAAACAGAATATTAGTTATTACATTACAGAGTTTACTTAATCTTTTGCAACTGAACGGAAAGTCTTAACAGATGAAATAAAAATATCTATATTATCAATTAATGGAAGTATATTATACAATTTCAACACAGTCATCTGTGTTGAAAGTTTACGTATTGAGAGATGTTTTGACACCAACGTCAGTGCGAGAAAATTGGGGGATGAACAGCTTGTGGGACCGGGACCTGAGTTTTTGAACTGTTTCACAATTTTTAATTTGTTACTTACGATGGGGATACCATCACCGAAGCAACCTCTAGCCTATATTGAATTAATGAAAATTTTCCATTTTTTACAAAATTTCCTGATCACCTAATAAAAAACCAGAACATGGTAAGCACGGTACTCTCACAGATGGAATCTATAATTACCTTGAACTTACATTTAAAATTGAATACAATGCCCAGATCACGTATAGATGATTAAATATTGAGGGAAGTACCATATTAATTATAATTGTAGCGATGAATATTTTAATCCAACAGCCATGACTGCTAGACCTTCGTTAAAAGCTGACAGTTTCTCTGGACAATGTTCCCTTCAAAGGTAAGAGAATTAGTGATTTTGATATTCGAATCTTCTTTAATTTGGCTGATATATAGAAATTCGTATAATTGCAAACTTCAACATAGGGAGCTGGTGATTTTTTTTTGAAAATACAGGAAAGTGAACTGCTATTTAATTAATTGAAGCTTGCAATGGTATGATGGCAACTAAAATAATGAAAAATTGCTACATTTCTTCTTATCTTCGGAATAATGTTCGCAATGAATTACTTCATCCATTGTCAGACACTTGGTACACTTTTAAGCCCATTGACAATGCGTGTTTAAACTTTAGTAAATTATAATTCGACTTACGTTCCTGAAGAAAACCTAAATTTACACAAGTTTCTTTGAGGGCTGTCAAGAGTGTTCCCCCAGTAATCAGACAGTTCCGACACTCTTTAAATTTTGCCAGATACACTGAAAATATGCCGTGTATCATCTATTATTATTCTCATAATTACCATCGAGAGTAAGATGGCCAGAATTTTGTAGGAGATTATGAATAAAACCTTAGATTTATACTTGAACGTACTTCTGGTACATTTTTCATCCATTCTGTGTCAATCCATACCGTTGCAAGCTTCAACGTTACTTAAAAGACTTTTCACTTTTCTAAATGGAAGTGGCCAGATGTTTAAGTAGTATCGAGGCTTGCAATGATACATTTGTGTAACCAGGGGCGGATTTGGACATTTGTCACCCGGACTTCCGGCAAGATCGAGATCGTGTGTTCCCAAAGACAAACGAAAATTCGATTAATATGTTAAAAAGTAGCTGCGTAATATGTAGAATATTATTTCTTTGTTGTATCTTGACTTAAGCCTAGCTCTTGAATATAAACTCCATTCTGTCATAGAAATATGGAATACGATGTAAAATAATACCGATCGTATAAATTCAAAAACAATTTGTAGGCTACATAATATGAAGAATTACTGTATTACGATTAAAATTGACTAAAAATAGTGTATGCTGAAATTCTAATAAAACATTTCTTATAGAGAATTTTTATTTTTATAATTGGACTTGTTTAATTCGTGCCTGCCGCCTCGGCCAGATCGAGTCGCGTCGTCCTCGGGACAGGACGGACGACGGACGGCGCGGTGCGATCAGTGATTTCCGTTGCTGCCGTTCCACTTCAGGCATAAACACCATTTTAACAGCCCCTTCCCTTTAACCTAAGAATTCCGTTTCTATAGCATTTTAAGGCAATCCTCCTGTACCACAAGTTTGTTTTCCAAGTGATTAATTTTGATTTTCTTGTAGCAATGCATTATGAAATAATCCCCGCTGTTAATTTTTTTTTATCTGCCACTTCTGAAAATTTGTTGCTCTGGGCTGCAGCCCCTCCTAAACCTACAACTATGTTTAATTATAAACCAAATTTCATAGTTAGTTTCTCATCCATCTTAACCGTGTTCACAGAAAAAAATAGATTTGTTGGAACAACAATAACATTTGTATATATACGATCTGCAAATGCTTTTTGCTCGGTTTACCAATGTTTTGTTGTTCCAACAAATCTGTTTTGTTGTTCCAACAAATCTATTTTGTTTTTTTTCAACAAAAACATTGGTAAACTGAGCAAAAATCATTTGCAAGAAGTATATCTGCAAATGTTTTTATTGTTCCAACAAATCTATTTTTTCTGTGTTAGGATCATGTGCCGAGAAACTCAGCTTTCATAAAATTACTCAAGCCTGACATTCGAGGTCTCTCTAATTAATTGCATATACCTGGGTACACTATTGTGACGGGTGAAAAATATTGCGAGGGAGCCAGGCAATGAGAAATCTTAAATGTGATTTATTGTTCAATTACAATTTATTCATACTTTTAATCAGTTTGTAATTGAAATGTAATCGTAGAATATCTCATATAGCCTAATCGTTAAAACACCATAAAGCTCTGCGTGCCTGACTTTAGCTGGACTGCGCACTTTGGGCTCCATACTGTGGGGTAGCGACCACAGAAATGGTACGAACTTACAAGAAAGTAAGGGAAATTTAATCTCTAGAACTTAATGCAGAATAAAAGTTTCAAAGATCACTTTTAAATTTTATTTTCAAATTTAATTTTTTTTAATTTTTCTCCTAGAAGAATGAGCTTATCTCGTAAAGTTTGCAGTCAACAGTTCGGAATTTTATTTGGGTTCTTACTCCTTAATAAGATTGCTTCACATAACCTCAAAACCTTTAATCGTCGCAAAGCATCAGCTATTCCGGTTTGGCTTTTTGGTCGCTATTCGTCACCAAAGTCCCATTTTGGGCCTTCAGATTTACTGTTTCCATGTTAAACCCGTCATTTTGCCCCATAATAGTTCACTTGCATGACGCGTGTAGAAATAAACAATTTAGCACTAAAAATTTTAAGGCTAACGTCTAATAGGAATTTGTGAAGACTAAGCAAAAGAATCCTATTCCCTTTTACTGGATTAAAAAAGCAAAAACAAAAGCAGAATAGATAGTGCCTTATTGATAGTGGAATGGAAGGTCGTCATTTTGACTCAGTGAACAATTTATTGATGTATAAAGGCTAGAGTGAAAACTGGCAACACTGTATGTTGCCACAATGATGGTATATATTTTGAATGGGGTTCACAACGATAGTTTGATGTAATGTATATTAGTGGATGCCATTTTGTATGTTGCATGTAAAGTCGCCACAATGATGTCTCCTCTGTGGTTTCCTTACTAGCAACAAAAAAACTTGTAATGTGAGTTGATAATGTTGTTTCTTGAGTGCAAGTTAGTGTATTACTATATAAAAATCTAAATATACCTAACTCCTTGAGGTGGTTGCCACACTGTAGGTGTTGTGTAAAGTCGCCACAATGATAGTGCGATTTATATATATATGTATATCAGGATAATATTCAACCTACTTCAAAGAAAGGTAGAAAATAATACTAGCGTCAGAAAGTTGAGGAACGTGATTTGCACTGTTTACGTTACTATTACCAGTGAATCTCTGTTATTTATCAATATATTTTTATAAAACGAGGCGAGAAGATGCTAAATAGCAAATTGTATGTAACCTTCCCTACAAACTTTCAACTTTTAGCGAATTTCCCCTATAGGGAAGAAGCTATTACCGTAGGTCTCATGGTAAGACTTAAGCTCGGGACCACTATAACTTTTCGTTTTGGGGCCCCCAGAAGCAAAAAGCACTATTCGTTTGAATTTTTATATATATATATATATATATATATATCTATATATATATATATCTATGTGTCTGTTAGCACGATAGCGGCCGCAAAAATGGTCCGATCTTTATGAAATTTGGTACGGACATGTAAAGTGGTAATCAATTGGACGAGTTCGTGAACCAGCCCGATCGGACCACCGGAAGGGGGGGTAAAGGGGGATAAACCCCCCCAAAAATGGGTTTTTTGAATTTTTTACATAGAAAAATAAAATTTATCGAATTTTTGTTGGCACCATTGAATTCAGCTCAAAAAAACAAACAATTTAGTATTTTGAAACACTGCTCTATGTCCATTGGTTACCAAGATATTGAAAGTGGTAAACACAGTACGTTGTCCCAATGTTAACCTTATGGGAAATAAGTAAAATTCTATATCTCGCTTATTTCTCAACATATCTCAATAAAACTTGGTAAATAGCTTCTTCTAGTTCAAATCTAGTAAATATTGAATTAAAACCACCCAGTTTTAATATACCTGTAGCAGCACACCTGCATACTTATTCCCCATGTTATTCTTATGGAGCTTACAAAAACAAGTCAAATCTCGCTATGTTGGATTGAAATATGATGTTTTGCATTTGAAATTAGCTGAGTATGCAGGTCTGCTGCAATGGGGGTATATATATATATCTATATATATATATATATATATATATATATATATACATATATATCTATGTGTCTGTTAGCACGATAGCGGCCGTAAAAATGGACCGATTTTTATGAAATTTGGTACAGACGTGTAAAGTGGTAATCAATTGGACGAGTTCATAAACCAGCCCAATCGGACCACTGGAAGGGGGGGTAAAGGGGGATAAACCCCCCAAAAATGGGGTTTTTGGCTTTTTCACATTGACAAATAAAAATAATCCAATTTTGGTTAGTACCATTGAATTCAGCTCAAAAAAACAAACAATCTAGTATTCTCAACCAATGCTCTATGTCCATTGGTTAATGAGATTTTGAAAGTGGTTAACACAGTACGTTGTCCCAATGTTAACCTTATGGGACATAAGTAAAATTCTATATCATGCTCATTTCTCATCATATCTGGATAAAACTTGGTTTGTGGCTTTATCAAGATGAGATATGATTTTTAATTGTCTTAAAATCACCAATATTTCCATTTGCGTGGCAGCAAACCTGCATACTCATTCCCCAGGTTATACTTATGGTAAATAAAAGAAAATGCTATATCTTCCTTATTTCTTAACTTATCTTTATAAAACCTGATATATGCCTTCTTCCAGTTCAGACCTACTTATGTTTGTATGTGTATATATATAAATATATATATAGATATATATATATATATAAGTGTGTGTGTGTGTGTCTGTTAGCTCGATAGTGGCCGTTCAAAATGGTTCGATTTTTATTAAATTTGGTACAGATGTGTAGAGTGTTAATCAATTGGATGAGTTTATAAACCAGCCCGATCGGACCACCGGATGGGAGGGTGAAGGGGGGGGGGGGGGGTAACCCCCCCGAAAAATGGGTTTTTTTGGGTTTTTCACGTAGAAAAATAGAAATTATCTGTGTGATTTTTGTTAGCACCATCAAATTAAGCTAAAAAAAACCTAATAATTTAGTATCTAGAATCATTGCTCTACGTCCATTGGTTACTTGGATATTGAAAGTAGTAAACACTGTATGTTGTTCCAATGTTAACCTTATGGAGAAAAAGTTAAATTGAATATCTTGCTTATACTTCAAAATATCTTGATAAGACATGGTTTGGGGTTTAATCTAGATGAGATATAATATATAATAGTCTAAAAATCCCTGATATGACCATTCTCGTGGAAGCTAACCTGTGTACTCACTCCCCATGTTATTCTTATGGGAAATAAAAAAAGTCCGTATTTTTTCATATCATTACATAATATCTTTATAAAACATTGTATATGGCGTCTTCTTGTCGAGATTTACACACTATTAATATCAACCAAGTTTTACATATTTTTGCTGCAGACCTGTTTACTCATTCTGTATGTTATTCTTATTATAAATATAAAACTGTCTAAATCTTCCTTATTTTTCAACAGATCTTTATAAAAAATGGTACATGGCCTCCTCTAACTGAGTTCTACTAAGTTTTAGATGATAAAATTCCAATTTTTTTTACATACCTGTAGTAGCAAACGTACATCCTCATTCCCCATATTTTTTTATGGAACATACAAAAAGTCTACCGACCTAAAAAATCACTATTAAATTGGTAAGCTGAACTTTTTGAATAGAGTTGTTTTTTTTCTTTTTTTAAATATATCGCTTTAGGAGTAGAGAATTATTTTGTTCTTAAAGATTTTTTTACTACTTTTCACGTTTTTTTTTGTATATTTGTTATAATAAAAATTGTGTCTATTTTGTCCTTTTTGTTGCTGTCTTTAACAATGTAAGAATGAAACGTTTGAAAGTTATGACTAAGTTTTGAAGCATATACAACAGTTTTTCTATAGTAGTTTAGAGAGTGATGGGATCATATCACTAAATTTATCTAGATCGTTAAGCTTTTTTATTATTATTATTTATAGCATTTGTATTTTGTCCCTATGATAACCTTATGTAAATGAATAATACTGTAAACCTCACGTTTTTCTCAATACATCTTGCTAAACCTTTGTAGCCTATGTGGCTTCATGTATTTGATATCTCCGGGAATTTTCATCATGATGTATAAGTCATAAATAAGACACACATGAAGACCTACCACCTGAGGACCACAAAGCTTTCGGCACTAGGGCCAAAAGTCAGCTGATTGTTCATTTGTTTAAAACCACGTGTAAACATCATATTCAATTGGTTCAATTGTGTCATGTTTACTTTTTGATACTAAACATTTAAATACTTTTGGATAGCATTTAAACTATTTACAAACGCCTTACAACTAAATTGACCTATAAATATACCATGATCAATAATTTAGTTAAAGCCATGATATATGAGGTAATTCCTTAAATTGGTCAATGTTTACATTTGGTTTGCTATAGTATGGTAGATGTATCCTGAAACATTTACATCCCCAAGATGGTTTATAGACAATGCTATGATCATCTAACAGGTGACTTCATGAGTGACTCATTACTCAATTCTCAATTGTTTCAAAAATAGGGCTCCTGATTTAACACATGATGGGTACAGAAAGACATTACTAGAATTTGGAAGTGCTTCTTTCAATCTCAGACTAATGAACATAAAATGTTTGCATTGCAGCGGTTTGTATTTTAAGGATGAGTAACCTGTAAAACATAAATGCATCATTCACTATTTGTTGCCACGAAGGAAAGGTCCACCTGTCTAATTTTCTGATTTTGTGATATTTTTAAGATCTTACAAAAAATCTCAATCTGAGGACAGTGCCAATGGACTTCAGTTCAATTCAATTACAATACCTTTATTTCCAGTTAATGGATACATAAATTAGACTGGTAGCTTAGAACTATGAAATTACTCCTCACATAGGAAAAGAAATCTTGTGAGTGAGAATGATTCTATTTTTAATTTTACCTGCTTATAAATAGCCCATTTTTTGTTTGCCACTTGCAAAGACAACCAGACAAAATTCCCCCTCTCCCCTTAGAATTCCATGCCTAACAAACAGTCACACACTATCACGCACACATCTATACCAACAGCACATTTGCAAAATCGGCTCCTCTGAGTAACTAATGTCCATATTGTGAAGTAATGAGTGTTTCGACGTTATCTCTTCCAATTTGTTCTAACCAATGTTTGATGCATTTTTTCTTAGTCGCAAAAGAACAAGTTTCAAATTCCTTCAATGACTCTGGTGACTTCCTGTAAAGTATGTTTACAATGTTGTGACACAGTGTGACACAAATACTTTTCACCAGTCTTGGAATCTGAATGCCCATTGCAATGGCATGTCTAGTTGAGTCAGTGTGGTTCACATTGTCAAATAAACAGTCAGCATATTTGAACATTTAAATAAGTAAAGTCCTAATAAACAATTGCCTTATGTCTAATACGTTCCAGTCGTTGAAGAGCGCCTTCAAAGGGTATCGCCGGCACCATAGCCATCTCTAGTAATAAGGCCACGGCCTTTGGCCTGGCAACGTCGCTGTTCAAGGGTTTTTTGCATAGTAAAAACCCTGACAGAGCCAGCTGGTTTCATGTAAACAAAAGATATTGCCTTAAGAGAGTATGGGTAAACAAATCAGCCGAACCCTTAAGGCGCGCTGTTGCCACTTACTAGCGCCGCGGCCTACTATTAGAGATTACTAGCAGCCTTTAATATGGCTTTTTGCATTACCGCCAGAGGTTGACATAAATCCAGGTAGTCGTGGCTGTCAAGTCAGCTTTATCTTTTTCCGGTATTATAAAAACATTCATTTCAAAAACAAGAGAACAAAGGAAAATGAAAGAACTGAACATGAGTTCATGAAAAATATTGTAAATTCTATTTCATTTTAATTTTACAGCATTATTCTACATGTATTCTAAATTTGAAAGATCTAATTCTTGTTTTGTTGTTGTTCTATGTTATCTGTTTTATTACTAGTTAGAATTGGTTAGTGTTCCTTCCTGAAACAAAACAAACCAAGTTATTTGTATTATTGTTATTGTAAAATAAGAATGAATACCTATGTCTTTTATGATTATTATATTGGCTATAGAACCTATTTCTTATGTTATACACATGTATATAAATAACTTTGAACTTAACAACAGTTAGTTGCTTTCGAAACGAAATAAATATTACCAGAAACTAAAAAATTAGTGCAAAAAACGACTACTGGGGCAAAGCCTAAGAAGATTTTGTAGACATCAATTTGCTGGGTACATGATCTACCTTACTTAAAAATTTCAACCAGTTTGATTGAGCAGTATTTATCTTGACCCCTTACAACAAACAATCAGAAACCACCTCTACTTTATAATATTGTAGATCTATGTTTTTTTTTTTTTTTTTTTAATGATAAAGCAGGCTTTTTATAGTAATAGCTGGTAAATTTTGCAATGATAAATTATATGTAGCAGGAATAAACATTACAAAATAAAGTTATGATACAAGGAGTTACTGTATTTGGTTACAAAACTAATCGGTGACTTTAATTACAATTTAAATGTCTAGCATATACTTTCAATTAATAACCATTTTACATGCATCAGCGAATAACAATTTGTATTCATGTTTGAAAACTGAAAATAATTTTATAATACATTTTTATCTCAATTACAGTTGAGTTAGTTACCAATAACAAGTGATGAAAGATAATCATGCAAAATTGTAAAATGTTATAAATTAATGAAAAAATGGTGTGTAAAGCAAAAACAATTAATTAGGAGAAAATTAATAAATTTTTCTGCTAGACTAATTTAGTTATTTCATGGCTAGATTAATTTATTTATTTATTTCTATTTAAAAATATTTTAAACATACTTATTTTTTTTATTATAAAATACTCTTGTCTTAACCTCATTGTTTAGCAATCTCTCTTCTTCCTCATTTGACATTTCTACATCACCATTGTCATCTTCATTGTTTAGCTCTCCCTTCACCTTAATTTCTTTTTCTTTCTCTTTTTCTTTTTCCTTTCCCTTTTCCTTCTCTTCTTCCTTATTCTGATCCTTTTTGTCATTCCTTTCGTTTACTTTGTCCTTCTCTTTTATTTCCACCTTTCCCTCACTCTTTTTATTTTTTTCTTTTTCCTTGTCCTCCTTAAATTTTTTGGAACGTGAGGTATCACTTTTGTCTGTTAGTTTGCGCTTGGAGAGTGTACGAGAAATGACCCTCGTGCACTCGCTTATGTCTTTCTTCCAGACTGAAATTATTAATCATTAAATAGTAATGTGTTATCAATTTCTTATAAGTATATTTTATATTGTTCATCATTATAAGTGATTAATATCATCACCTGATTCATTGTAGCTACATTAAACCAGTGAGATGTTACCTTTATTACTGGAGTTTCACATAATAGTAAACCAGCAACACTGTTGATTTTGTTAGGTTGGCAGCGCCAAGGGGAATAAATCCCACTCTTTGGGTACTTCCCCAAAAACAATAACTAGGCCAAGTGAGTTATATGGAATCAAACGCTTTACTCATACATTACATTTTCACATATCACCAATGAGAATACAATACTGCTCTTTCATGATTAACAAAATATTCTACACAAATGTTGAACTGAACAAACTACGAACAAACTAACTAACTTTTTAAGAACAAAAGAACCGACTAACTGATATAAATAATTTGTTGTTTGTGTTCCCTAAAGACTTCAAAAAACAGAATTTATTTCCCTTGGCACTGCCAACCTGACAAAATCAACAGTGTTGTGTTTTCATTCAAAATTGCATTGCTGCATGAACTCCAGTAGTAAAAGCAACACCTCACTGCATTAAACTTTAATGGATTATTTGATACTAAATATTCAGTGAGAAGTAATTATATTCTCATTGCAGACTGCATGACTGAAGATAAATTTTAAAATTTAATTTTTATTTAGAATGATAAAACCTGTTGTTATTACAGTTAACTGAAATATCTTCTAAAATAGTGACTTTTGGTCAAAGCAATAAGTGAAATAGTATATTTCATCACTAGTACCAAAAGTGGCGGTACGTGCTCAAATGTCATGTGTGAGGCAAACCCAAACACAGGAACACGGTGTTTCATGTGCAAGGCAAAGCTGAGCATGTGAAAGTGAGGCATTTCCCGCGAGGCTTTGCATTGTACAGACACAACTGGAGCAAATGCTGGAAAATTACTTTTTAATTTCAGTTTAACTTATACTATTCAACATGACACAAAAATACACACATAAAAAAAAACATCAGTAAATAATCTCCTATACTACTCAGTTAAAATTATCTTTATAAAGAATGCTAGACATATCTGGAGGACTTTGCACACATTTTGAACAACATGCTATAATTAATAAGACAGTAAAACTAATGTGTGGCCTGCATTACACGATCAAATAATTTATAAAAGATCTTTTGTAAATGATCTCATGTGACCAAGAAAATTCAAGCCAGCTAATTTACATTACAAAATCTTTAATTCTGATTGGGCAAATAAATATTTTATAAAAGAATCTTTTATGAAATACTAGCAGTTACCCATGGCTTTGCTCACGATAAAAACTGTAACTCCCGCTGCCTAAATAAAGATAGGGCCACATACACAGTTTATTATTAAACACATGAGGTACAAAAACGAATGACGACTTTAAGTTAACTAACTAAACTAAATTTAACTTTTATATAGTACATAATACATTATAAAAAAAACACTATTTATATTCACAAAACAATTTTTTTTGTTTTTAGGCTTTTTTGTTTTACACATGTAATAATTTTAAAGACTAATTTCAGTTAATAACTCAAGTTTTACTATAACAGTACTTACACAAGAGAGCTGCCAGTAACGGCAACCTCACTTCCTCAAAATTTAATTTAAGACTCCTCAGGTTCTGGACAAAACTTTCACCATTACTGCATAAATAGTTCTCTAGGAGATCATCAGCACTCATCTAAAAATCCAAATTATTTCATTAAATAATTTAATTCTAGAATTTCCATAACACAATCAGATTTCATATAGTACCTTATATCAGTTCAGTTTGATGCAGCTAGTTTTTTTTTATAAGGCTTTCCTTTTATTTGGTAGTTGTAATATACTATAGCAAATTTCCTCACCCTTAATGTGTTGACAGGAATTAATGAACTACTGATATCAAATTTATGTATTAAGTAAAGGAATAATTGGTTTTAACATCCTTGAAGCTTACTTGTACTACCCTGTTTGAAGAATAATTTAATTAATTAGGCCTAATAAAAGTGTGCCTTCATTACCTGACACATAAATTATTAATTCTTGAGAAATAAATTATGACAAAAAAATTTTCAATATAATTTGGTGTATGCCAAGCACACAGGATTGCTTCTGTAAATTTAAAGTAATTATCAAATATAACAATAATAAAATATATATTATATAGGGTGTAAATAATGTACAAGTATAAATAAACAGTCTCGAATTAGCCTCTTCAATGGATGACTAACAACGCCCTGTAATATTTTTGCTGCAGAAACAAGTCAAATTTTATCCCTTAAAACAATGAACAAAAACTAACATAATCAAACTTCACAAAAATGATAAGGAGGTATAATCAACTCACAGTTTTCATCTTTTTGTTTCCAACTCCCATTTTATGATACATTTCCATGCACTTCGTGATCAGTCTTGTTGTCTCCTCTAGTGAGTTATTGTTGGAGTCTGAAATAAATCAATTTTTTTTATTTCTTATAAAGTTTAAATAATAGACACATTTTTCATGACATTGTAACTATGAACAATAGGTTACAGTATACAATTTGGAAGGCTTTTTGAAATAGATAACTATTATTTATTCAAAATAAATCAAATCAAATACATTCAGTATGATCCGTCTATCCTTTATTGCTGTTTAGATAGTTCATTTTGGTGTGTATGGTATTCAATCAAGTCCCACCAGTAACAGGTTAAGGGGGGGGGGGGGGGGGGCGCTTGCCAGTAAGGGGCGCCAGTGGCGCCCCAACTGGCTGGCTCTGATTAAGTAAAAATTGAATAATTCAAAAAATAATTTACAGTAACATTTATTGGCTGGCGAATCTCTCGGTCATATTTTGGCCGAAAAAAATTAATCAGTGTTTCTGTGACCAGCAAATCTCTTGGTCTCTTTGCCGCTGATAAATATGTTGGGACATATTGTGGCCCCAAATATCTCTATTGCATTGTGGCCATCAAATAATATTGTATTTTACTTTCAAAGATTGGCCTCAAGTATTCGTTTAAGGAATTAACATGGCTGATTTCACTGGTCGGGAATTGTTTTTAGAAATATTTGGGAATGGTCAGAAAAAAAGTTGGGTGTTTCATATGTGAAAACTGGGAGACACCTAGAAATCTTGGTTTAGTTATACAGTGACTGGAAAATTTCTCGGTCACATTATGGCAATAATAGCTCTTGGTTACGCAATATATTGTAGCCTCTATATCAGTTGTGATATATCATATGAAGTATATGATATACAAGATGATGGCTTATTCATTACATCAAAGACACATTAAAAATATAATTATTTTATTTTATATTTCTTGTGTTTAGTGTCAAGGGGGGGGGGGGGAGGCAAACTCCGATTTTACCCCAGGCGACAGTAAGTATACATACATCACTGAATCCCACAAACCCAGCTTCTTGTGACCGTATATCTCAACAACTCTATCCTAGGAAAAATTATCAGCATTTCAGCTTAGCTTGTGATTTTTATCTAAGGCAAATATTACCCAGTTAATAATTTTTATAATTTCTTAACATTTTTGTTACCACACTAGTGATCTAATATTATAGGCCTAACAGTTACCAATATTTACGGACACAACTTGAATTAATTTACATTTATACATTCTTAGAAAATACATTTCTTACTTTTGATCTTTATGCATGATAACACAACATTTCACAAACTAAGCACTATTACAGTCTAAAACTTACATGGACTTGAGTAAATATATAGAATAAATTGTTGAGACTTTACTTTAATACATTATTTTTGGGTAACAGAATAGGGCAGCATGCTGGGCGATTAACAGCAAAAATTGCATATACCTGCCCTTTTTCCATAAAAACTGCTAATTTACTTAAACTTTTTTACCTAGCTCATGAAATAAGATACCCCATACCTTGTTTGTGTCATTAAATAACTAGTTACCTTTGGAACCATGGAAAGAACAGGGTACAGCACACAGTTACTTCTGATATATTCAATTAATTTTATATTACCAGGTCAGGAAAATATAAGATGATTGGTAACATAAACTTACTTATCAGTGCTGGATTTACCATTAGATCCATCAGGGCCAGGCTTAGGACTGCACGCTAAAAAGGGACCGAACAAAGCAAGAAGAACCCTGCCCCACAACAATGCCACATATAACCAGCTCACTCATTGGGGGGGGGGGGGGTGAGAAGGGCAGGAAAGGGGAAAGAGGGAATGAAAGGTAGTAATTAGGATCTTAGAGAATGTAATTAAAAAAAATACAGTTTCCACCTTTGTTGAGGTTGATAGGTCAGGTAACAAGGCAAGAATGCACAGAGATCTGTGCCTAAGGCCACAGCAACTATAAACCCAACAATGCACATAAATAATTAAAAAATGTAATCAATTATATTCTAAAATGGGATATATTTACTTACATAGAACCCCTGCAACTAAATAGGCATCAAGATATTTATTCATCTTTAGTAATATTCTCATGTGATGCAAAAATTCTTCCGCTTCTTTGGGCAAATAAGCCGTCAGGATTTCAAAAACAGACATCTGAAACAATATTCATATTCATAATGTAAACAAAGAAAAATATATAAAGTTAATTACAACTAACAATTTTTTTACAAAATTATTCTTTTTATAGGTTGTACATGATTGTCTCACAAAGGACCAACTTGGGCAGATTCTAATTTTTTTATCATTCAATTTTATTTTCTAGTTATAATTGTTGTAATATTGCATAGAATTTAAATGTAATAATTAGGTCCGTATTACTAACTTTACTAATGTGAAAGAAGTAAACCATTAATTTGAAATTAATCAAAAATAAATTAGCTATTAATAACTTTATCTTACCTTAGCAAAAGTGAATCCGTCTGTGATTGTTGTAATCCGGAAACAACATCAAATTAAATAAACCGGAAACAATCAACATATACCAACTGAGGAAAAGTACAGTCTAAACCAAGGAAGTAACAAACTATACTGGAGGTATTGCAACTATATTTATGTTGTTGAAACAACTGCTCTTTCATTATGTCACTTCGGCAATACGATTACGAGTAATTAACTAGTAATCAAATACCCTGAATGACAATGTTAAATCATTTGAACCTTACAACATAAAATCATTCAATACATATTATTGTAGACGAACAATCATATTTATTTTCTCCCATTGCTGAGTTAATTAGTTTTGAGTTACTAATGTAAATTTGAATTACTCCCCCTCATTAGTCAACCTGACAAAATCAGAAGGCCGCCAGAATACTATTTTTTGCGGTGACTCCAGTAATACAGCCTAACCACCTAGGTTGTGAATATAAATCATCCTCTTTGAAAAGTCAAAAGTGCACACTGATACTGATATAGTATTCAGACATGATGGTGTGGAAAGTGGTTATATGACCATCTACCCAACTAATACTGTATAATATGATTGAAAAATGGTTAGAATTTACGTAATATTAAGATAAATTGTACTTTCTTCACTTATTACATAATAACTTAAATAAGTACGTGGATATATCAATTTAAAATTTATTTTACTCTATGGAGCAAGACAGAAGAATCGACCAATGAAAAAATTACTTTCAGTACATTGTTATTTTCATAAAATTCGTGAAAATTATTTCCGTTGTCTACTGCAAGAGAAGTTAAAGCGGCTTCGTCGTTGTGTTGTTTGATGTTAATTCATCAGTATTCGGCAAGATTGAGGTAAGTTTTCTTAAGACCGAAGGATAAGCTGACCTTTTAGTAACGTAAAACTTAGGTACCTGTATCTAGGAATCAAATATATACAGTTTTAACATTAAGCACACTGCATGCCTTGCAAGTCAGGCACAGCAACTGACCTAGCTTTTTTGGTGATCTAATTTACAAAAAGAAACCTTTTATATTAAACTTACGTTTATAATATAAACGGTGGATATCATAATGTTTTATATTTTTCAATATCAACATTATTTAAAGTGGACTATGAACTTTAAAGTACTAACCTAGTTATACATTAGGTAGATGCACTACCTTTTCTCAGGTTGGGTTGGATTAAGATTAATAATTGGATTAGTGGATTGTGGTTTTCAGAATGTTAATATGAGTGGCAAAAATTGTGCTCACAGTTTCCTTTCTGTCCCAAATTTAGCCCATAGTTAAAATCAATAAGTTTGGAAGCTTCAAGGGAATCAGGATATGTCAGGAAAGAAAACAAACTATCCAATTATGATTTCAAGATTGTAGGCCTAACCAATGTATCACTTGCAATTGCATCATATCAAATGAAGGAATTTTATTAATTTTCACTTAATTTATTATCAATAAATCAATACTGACTGAACTTGTGACTTCCGCATTTACAACACTTTTAGCCAGAATAATATTCATGTTATCTAAATAGCTAGGCTTGTCGTCTGTGGCAAAAGCTACTGTGGCGCCAGCAGGCGCCACAGAACAGAAATTAATATTTTTATGCTTTTTTAATTAGTTCATTTCTAAACCCAAATTAGCCAGACTACTGATTGCCACAACTACATTTGGCCAGACTGCAATTTTCCTTATCTAAAAGAGGTTAGATTGACACCCATGGTGACAGCTTCAGCATTGCCAGCCAATACCACTTCATTGCCTTCAGGTGATAACTGACATAAGCCTTACTTCCCATTCAATGAGAATTGAAATCATTACACTTTATTAATAAATTATACTTGCTAAACTGGCCAGACATCTGATTGCCAGGTTTCAGGTTTACTTTTGGCCGGACCACAATTAACCCTTCCATGGTAACAATCTTGGAAGTGCCAGCAGATGGCACTTCATTGCCATCAGACGACAACCAACATAAACTTCTTAGCCTATTTTGTTGGAATATTGTGCTCAGTTCATCATACAACACTAGCTTCCTGGCAATAATAATTATATTGTTAGCTACTTTCCATCAATGATAGTCAGTGAACTATTATCAATAATCTAGATATCCTATGATAGATTTTTTCAGTTAAGCCTAGGTATCAATAATCAATTCCTTGGAATAGCATCATCAAAATTTGGTTCAATTTTAATGTACTGTAGTTAACAAACAACATTCCTAACATAAAACAACATAAATTAGCCTAAGTTTTCCTCACCTAAATCCCACCTCATCACACCCTTAATTAGATCCCACTACAATTGTTAAGTAACAAACCTTTCTTGTTATTAACATAATGCAAAGAAAGTTAACACCAGTATTTCAGTTACAGTAATCTTAGTCTGTTGCAATGGACAACTGCCATAGAAATACATACATTTTTGATAGTTTGATAATTTATTCAATTGTTTTGCAGGACAGCTATAAAACTGCATTCATAATAAATCCAGGCCTTGAAAAAAAACCATGGATCTAGTCCTATTCCAGCTATAGAAGATATTACAAAGTATTATTTTTGAAGTACAAAGTGACTTTGAAGATAGGCCTACCTCAAGTAATAAGCTAAATGTAAGTATGTACAAGGCCATTAATGCATTTTGGTATATTTTTTCAGGGATTTATTAGTTTTCAGGGTGAAATAATAAACTTATTGGTAATTTGTTTTGGGTTGATTAGGATTTAGTGTTCAGTAGGCTTATCAATTACATCCTATCAATTTCAGTGCTTTAATTTTTGGAAAAAAATGAATATAGATTGAAAATGATTTATTACAGTAGATGCCCTCCAGTTCGGCCACCTCGGAACCGGACCACCGGCCGAACTACAAAATGGCTGGACTATCCAGATATACTATCAAAATGTGAAAAAATAACCGTATTAAATTCATTACCTATGCTTAAAAATCAACAAAACACATTATTTTAACATGTTCACAGTGCTTAATCGCCAAAGAAAATATTTTGACGTCTCTTATGTTGAACTGTCATAATTGTGTCACTCGTAGAAAAACTCATTATGTACTGTAAAACACACTAGAAATTTATTTGATCGAATTAATTTATATGTATTACTCGAATCATAACATGTACAAATTAAAAGAAATCGGTTATTTTATTTTATTATGCAACCAAAATCTCAGATAAAATCTTACTGTTCAGTCCTTGTATTGACAACATAACAACATCGTTTGTTACTTGAGGTCAAATGTGTCCATCAATTAATTACAAGCTTGCCTGTAAACTAAACTGATATAAATAGTTTACTTCTACGGCCGTAAACTAAACATTCAGGATAAATCCCTGTCGAAGACCATTCCCCCACGGTACAAAGTGGCAATATGTCGGATATGAGTCACCCTCCTAGGACTGGCCGGACCATCCGGCGGCCAATCCAACCAAAGCCGAACTAAAGGGTGTCTACTGTATTGAAGTGAAATGATAAAAGTAGCCTAGGCCTAAATAAGAAAAATAAGCAAAACAAAAGGCTACACATTAGTACTGTAATCATACTGAAATATACGTTTCCAATTTAGGCTGGTTTTTGGGATTGATTATAAAGGAAACACTTGATAACTTGATGATGAGGTAAATGTGTTATTGATGGATTTCAGTAACACTTAATTTCAATTTGTGTTACATGATTTGCAAACATGTCTTTCCTTCCACAGTTTCTCATTTCATTAAAATTGGTAGTGAGCACATTCAGTGCAAGTATCTCTCGCCAAGAAAGGGTAGGTCTGAGATGAAATAGAATAACACATGCCAACATTGCTGATCTCACTGAACACACATTCACCCTTACAATGTGTTCGCTTAACTTACAAGATACAAGATAAGCACCATAAGCTTCTGTACTTGCACCATAAGCCATGTCATGTCAGCTGTATAATTTTACTGAATTTGCATTTATGATAGTTTCTATTAAGTGCTATGTTCAATTACATTTTTTTATGTAATTTTTATTCTTGCTTCTGTCTGCTTATCATTCATCGCTAGTCAATTTGCATAACATTATTTATGTCGACTATTCCATGTTCAATTAAGTATGTTATGTAATTCTTACTCTTGCCTCCATCAATGTTTTTAGTTTAATTTTTATTTGATATTGAAATTATAAGTCTGTGATAGCCTATTGTATTATGACCAATTGTATATGCATGGAATATTTTGACCTGTCAATGCATGTGAATGCCAAATGACCAATAAAGATTGATTGATTGATTAAAGTACAAAGCTGTGCAAAACTGTTTTAGGAAAACAAACATAGATTTCTCAAACATTAAATATTTTAGTATTGCCTACGTCCAGACTGAAATAAAGTATACAGGCCTGATTCCATAACTGGGCACAATGGGCATGTGCCCAGGGGCGCCAGGGTTTAGGGGCGGAAAGAGGGCGAAAGAAAAATAAACGAACGACGCGGCGCGTGACGTCAACTGAGTTCAACCTCAGAACTGCTGAGAGGGCGCTTGCGCCCTTGACGCCACGTGTAAATATGCCGTCTTCTTCTCCCCAACACTGCCACCCGCCCCAGTGTATATTTATTGGCATATGCACAATATTGTACTTGCATAAAAGTAATATTAAGAGAAGTAAAACCTAGACAAGTGGGGGCGTTGCCTGAGAGTTAGACCTTGGAACTGTTGCGAAGGCGCACGCGTGCTGTACGGTGCACGCTTGCTCGCTACGTTAGGCCTATTTGTTATACAATCGCCAACTGGCTAACTCGCCCTCCCCTCCTCCCACTCCAGCCCCTGCCACCACCCTGACACAATATATGAATAGCACTTCAAATGTGACGATTGTGCGTGTTCACAATATGGTGACCTGGTGACAGTGACTTAACAAGAACAACAGGGATTGGCAACGCGATGCCGTGGCCGATCGCTTATTTTCAAAATAAAGGCCTTATGGTTGGGGGGGCGCACCAGTTTAATGTGCCCATAGCGCCAAGAAGGTTAAAAACGGGCCTGAAAGTATACGTTATACTTAATGTGATTCATGCCTATGGTGTATGTACAAGAAAAAGACACCTTTTCAAATAATGAAACAATTGCAATACAAGTAGGCGTGATTGCAATAAAACCAGGCTATAGGTTATATTTCTTATGTTTATAATCCTGTTATTTTTAAGCCTTTTGAAGTGATAACCCTAAATTATCAATGTGCCTGATTATCTGGTAACCAGGTGACCAACAAGTACAAGTTTGTCAGTTGTTGGCACTTGCTGGTGGTGCCTAAAGCCTGGTTTACATAATGCTAAGTTACAAGTGTGCAAGTAGCCAGTAGCAGACGATTTTCTGACAGTAGGCTACTCGCAACCGTCAGCTGGCGCTCTACTGTTACTTGACGTAGAGCATTTACACGTACTTGTGACTGGCGGGTCGCCTTAAAACCGCTTGTTTAAATAAACATGTTGTTTCAAAAATATCTGAAGAGTGGAGTGTTCTTGTCTGCATGTTTTGTATATGGACATTTTAATTTATTCCTATTTATTAGATTCCAATTTAATATAATTCGTAAAAATATTGGCTTCATTTATGATGTTGCACACTGCTACCATAAATAAATAATATAAGTAATGACATCAAACATGAATTATTCACTATAATTGTACTTCAATAAAAATAATTGACAAATTAGTTTTCAATTTACATTATTAACACAATTGTTGCAATAATTAATCTAAACAACAAGTTGATCATTTTAGCACAAGCAATACCTCGGGACTTGTGATTAAAATAGGCCTAAATGTCCACATTATCACAAGAGGAATAAGAATGTATCATCTGGTATCGTTCAATTCATAACAAAACGCAGAAAGTCATATTAACATATTTATGATAACCTAACCTAACGTAACAGCTGCAGCAAGCTATATAAGGGTGACAATCAGGTGAATTCACCAGCAGCATTGGTGGCACATTCAACTCAATCCTCGCCAATGTCACTGCCTTCTGGGAAGCAGAAAACAAAGACCATCATGGTTATGTTCAATTTGGTCAGAAAGTCAATTTAAGTATGTTCTTTCCAATTATGAAGTCATTTTGGGCAGGCAGTAAAAAAAAAACTCTTTGAAAATAGTGGCCTCTGTATTATAGTATTGTAGTACTGAAACAAATTGCACCAGCAGAGCCAAATTAACCACTGAATTTACCACTAAGCCCACGAAGCCCAGGCTTTGGGTCATATGCTAATAGCATGCTGCACATAGACAATTGGTAAATTTGAGGAATAATTAGGCTCTAAAATCATGAGCTAAAAAAGGTTATGAGGGCACACAGAAAACAGGGCTTAAGGTACATGTAAATCCAGATGTGTATGTGTTTTTTGTAAAATATAACATTGTGGATGATGGGCTATGGTGGTTTTAAGGTTTCATAGCAACAGCTGATCTCATGCTGGCTGTGTATTTTCTTTCCAAATGATTGTACAATTTTGACTCATAATTGGTTACTTTATTATATTTTTTGTTCAAAGTTTTTTCCTATGTTTTCAGCTTTGTTGTTCCTGTGTTTGGTACCCCAGCCGACCAGAACTTCTCTCAAGACCAGACTAAGACCTCACTTCAGACCTTGTAAGTATCCATAAAATTAAATATTTCAAACAGTTATTGTATTAAATTAATTTAAGAACCATCTTTAGGAAAATAGTTTCTACTGCAGTAGACACTTCTTAACCAAGAACACTTTAACCATTAGATTTTAATTAAATCCAATAACGATGCTGTTAAACTGATGAATGAAGTAGCATACTAAATTAATTTTATATAATTAATAAACTTTATATGTTACCCATGGCTTTGTTCACATTCAAAATTTATTGCCCCTTCTCTGTTTTTTGTATCTGTCAATTGTAATTGGGTTTATTTGTTTACATTTGTCAGCTTGGATGGATACATCACCACAGCTGAGTTATAGTTTGCGCATTATATCTCCGGCTATGACCTCTATCCTACTAACTGTGTCAAATGATATTGATAAACACAACATTTGACAAGCATCAGTGTTTTAGAAAATATTTTCAGAAAACTACCCCCTCTCTCCCCCACACCATACAACCAGCTGACTCAGTCGTAGCCAGAGACGTAATGCACAAACTGCACATGATATGACAATAATTTTTTTTAAGTTACATAAAATTATGGTTTCAAAATTGTGATCAACATAATTAATTGCAATCATGTCATGTCAAATGAGGTAATTGTATTAAACCTTACTTATCATCAATAAACTGATACCAACTGGACTTATGATTTACGAATTTAGAATATTATTAGCCAGAATACTATTTACGTTATCTAAATCACTAGGCTGTCGCCTATGGCGACAGCTACTGTGGCGCCAATGGGCGCCACTTTGTTGGTCATCAGGCACCAACTAACTGACATAACTTCCAATTAACCAAGAATAAAAATTATAAGGCATCATAATTTGTATAGGCCTATAATTCTACCCATATTGGCTGAACTTATGATTGCTGCAAGCATAGGTCTATTTTTCGTTGGACTGCAATTTTCCATATATAAAGAACTAAGGTGACGCCCTTTGCTTCAGTACAGCCAGTTTAACACGTTCAATGTGTGGCACGGGCATACCCGTGGTTGCGGTTGTTCTCGCGACGCATACTACGGGTCTACCCTTTGGCACAACACACAAACTTTACCGCTTAAATGTGCACCAGCATGGCGCTCGGGAACAATGATTTGTTGCCAGCTTGTACCTACAAATGTGGGCTCTATTGTGGTGTAGGTTGGTACTAAATTTCCCCGAAAAATTTCCCTCTGGCAATGTTGAAAAATCCACCATTTTGTAAGGTTTTCTGGGATTTTTCCCCTCATTTTGGCAATACAAGCAGACATGTGCAAACCAAGCAGTGCTGCTATCTGTGAATATTCCAAGGAACTACATCGACTGTCGTGGTTACATAGTACCATTACCGTGCAGTGTTCTTCGTTTAGTTGAATGGAAATAAATTGGGTTCGCTAATCCACTGCCCCCGCGATGCCCGCACTTTGCAAAACCCCGCCATTGGGTGGAACGCAGCAAACGTGTTAATTTTATTTTATTTTCGACTTGAGATCTTACGCATGTAACCTTTGTGAAAGAAAGTAAACATTTTTGACCATTAGAAATTTTATTAACTTTGACTAGTGTACTTCATGATTGAAATGTCTTTGAATGAGACTGAAAAAAATAAATTTTTATGATGAGAGGTTATGGTGGCCATGAACATTTAATTTGAAGAAGTTGTTCATTTATTTTTTAAATATACATTTCTAGACAGACCACCTATACCTAAGTCTACTGTTAGTCAAACAGTACAATGTTTTCAAGATACTGGAAATGTTAATGGCCGTGTAAACAATGGTACACCTTCGTGAAAAGATCGCAAAAAAATCTCAAGAAAAAACTGACAAATAGCCATTATCAGTAGAAATTGTTGCTGTGTAAAAGACAATGTCAATTGTATTGTGATTCAGAGAACTTGAAATTGTCAATATTGGCATAACTTTGATCATGGCCTTTACCTGGGTCAGCCTAGGTTATAAGTGAAAAAAAAATTAAGTATAAGAACTATCAAAATATTGATAACCTCAAACTAAAAATTTAATAAATTATTAGGCTAAGACATATGCATTAAAAATCTATACTGCAGTAAAAAATTTAAATTAGGATTTATATTTAAAAAATGTCACAATGACATTTTTAATGATTGATTTAAGAGGCTTAATTAGCCAGTTACATGTGAAAAGCAAGTCCTATGTTATTCCAAATTTATCTTAATATAATTGTCCCATTAAAAGGAAGCAGAAAAAACCCAACCAATGCAACTCCAGGGTGTTTGAGGAAACAAACTGCATAAGCAGAGCTGAATTTACCATTAGGCCCACAAAGCCCAGGCTTAGGGCCATGTGCCAGTACCAGGCCGCACATAGTCTAAATGTGAATTTGAGGAATAATTAGGCCCCAAAAACATGAGCCACAAAAGGTTACAAGGCCACACAAAAAACTGGGCTTAGTGCACGCGTAAATCCAGCTGAATATGTGTTTTTTTTTCTAAAATATGAGATTTGTGGATGGGGTCTATGGTGATTTTAAGGTTACACAGCAACAGCTGATCTCATGCTGGCTGTGTATTTTCTCATCAAATGTATAGACAATTCTACTCATAATTGGTTAGTTTATTATATTTTTAGTTCAAAGTTTTTTGCTATGTTTTCAGCTTGTTGTTCCTGTGTCATAGTTGCCTCAAAATACCAGAACTGATCTTAAGCCCGGACTTTGACCACACTTCAAACCCTGTAAGTTTTGTTAAAATTCAGTGTAGCTATTAGTAATCACATGAATTGGGTTTTAATTTATCACAACATAAACAATTAATAAATTTAAGAATCATCTTTAGAAAAACTTTCCATTGCAGTAAACTCTTCTTAACCAACATCACTTTGACCATTCGATTTAATTAAATCCTTTAAAAATGCTGTTAAACTAATAAATGAAGTTTCGTACTAAATTAAAATGAATCATATAATATTTATAATAGACTATCTTGATGTTGCCTGTGCCTTTGTCCACATTCAAAATTTGAAACAGTTGGTATTGTCCCTTCTATGTTTTTGTATCGGTAACTTGTAATTGGGTTTATTTGATTACATTTACTTGTCAGCTTGGATGGATACATTGCCACAGCTGAGTTACATAATGTGACAAAAATGTTTTATTTATATCAATGATGAACTGACAAACTCACAAACTTCACACTTATAATAGTAGTTCAATAGTAGGATTTTAGGCACTTTGTCTTACTTTTCAAACTATTTCATTTTACTCATGAAGAAAATCACTTTTAAATTGGTCAGTTCAACCCAGTTTTTTTTTATTATACATTAAAAAAGAACTTTGATTTTTTCATTAAGTAAGCTTCCGTATCAGCACCTCAGCTTGTTACATATTTCAGTACATACATGTGCCTCCTTACATTTTTTTAAAATTTTAAGATTTGTATGGACTTACTCAAGCTTCCATGATAAAATAATTTATGGTTCATATTCTTAAATCTTAAAAAAATTGAATTGAAACTAAAATTTTGGGTAGTTTATCTAAGGCCTAGTTTCACAAACTAACTGCAATTGGGGTTAAGAAGGGTCTACACTTGATGTGTTGTATCTTTAGATATGGCATGCTCTACAGCTGTAGTATGAAAAACAGATTTCCTGATAGGCCCAATAGGCCCATCAGGAAACCATGTCCAGGCAACTATCTTCTGTCTTATTTTTCTATGCCTAAAAATATCACATGTCACCCTGCACACAGGATACTTTGTTAAAAAAAAAGCAGGCCATTGAATACCCTACCCTCCCTTACCCTACTTTCCTGGTTATTGTATTGCCAGTTGCAACTTTAGCCGAGAAGTTTGCATAGCTGACTGTCATTACAAGCAAAATTATATAACTATTCATTATGGCTCACCAGATAAAGATAAAAGTCTGACTTTGTGACTTTGTGCTTTGTGACTTTCTAATAAACTACATTTTTGTCATATTTAACCAATATTACAATTATTATAATAAAAATATCACATGTCACCCTGCACACAGGCTATTCTTTGTTTAAAAAAAAGCAGGCCATTGAATACCCTACCCTCCCTTACCCTACTTTCCTGGTTATTGTATTGCCAGTTGCAACTTTAGCCGAGAAGTTTGCACAGCTCACTGTCATTACAAGCAAAATTATATAACTATTCATTATGGCTCACCAGATAAAGATAAAAGTCTGACTTTGTGACTTTGTGCTTTGTGACTTTCTAATAAACTACATTTTTGTCATATTTAACCAATATTACAATTATTATAATTCCTTTCGAGTGAAATTTTGTTTAGCCTAATGATAACTATACTTGTAATCTTGGCAATTTCACCTTTACTTTTTGTTTGATGAGGTTACCAATGAAAATAACTATTGCGAGGTTAATAGCATGCATTTAATTGATTTAATATAGCTAACCAATAAAAGATAAATATTTAGAAATATAGATTATTTAATGGTAATACAGCAGTATGCCTAGTTTATTTCAGTTTGATTCTAGCTTGTAAGTTTTTACAGCACACTTTGGAGGGTTGTGCCACACAGGGACTATGCATTACATGCAGTGAGCTTTGACGGCACCTGGTAACCAACTAGGACCAACTTCAGAGGGTATCTCTGGAGAGGTGCCAGAGCCGCCTGTTGGCATAAGTGCAGTGTGCAGTTTAAAAATACAAAATTTTAGGAGCTTAAATATATTAAATAGACATTTGTAGATTACTATTTTAGGTTTTGCTCTTTTGTTAAAAAAATTTTGAAGAAAATGCACTTAATGTAATGTATTGTTAATTTACTTTTTAAGTATTACCCGTTATTATTGAAACTGTACAACAGTTGACTCTCGATAGCTTGCCACTCGATACTTCAAAACTTTGTATTGTTTGAAACAGTTTGACACTCAACATTCAAAGAATAGCAAAATTTTTGTCCATTGAATGTTATTGGATCCTATATTACATTTAAAGTTTAATTTGTTGTAAATTGATTGATGAGGAGAGTATGTTTTACTTTTATGTTGCTTTTTACTTTTGGTGTACATGAACAACCTTTAGTTTTTATGCTTCTAATTGAAAAATTCCATATACTCCCTTGTTAGACATTTTGATACTTAGAAACCACTGAAGTCCATTAGGTGTCGAACTATCAAGAGTCTACTCATAGCATAGACAATAATACTTTTATTCATTCTATAAGCAAACCTAGCCTAATCACTGTCTTTATCTTTTGTAGGTTAAAAAAAGTATAACGCTTACTTTTTGTGTTCACTGACATATTCTACATAGTTTTCCATTGTTAAAATTGAGTGCAGGCCTAAAGTAATTATTTTGAATACAGTTGTAATTAGGATTACATAGTTAACTATTGTAAATACAGTTGCAAGTAGGATTACATATTGTTAAACTATAAGTATGCCCAAGTTAAAGAAGAAGAGTAGTTATCAACGGCAAACACAATCTAAATGTTTCATGGAGAAACTGCGAGAGGATGAGACTAAAAGAAAAACTTTGAGAGAAACAGATAAAAAAGCTAAAGCCATCAAAAGGAAGGATCCAAAAGTTCGTCTTCATCACAATAACTTAAACAAGATTGCACAGAGCAAAAGGCTTGCACTTGACAAAAACCGAGAAATACATCGACTGAAAGATAATGAGGCACACAAAAAAAGACATTCAAATTCACAAAGTATAGCTATTCATCGAAAAAGATTAATTAAGTGTCAGCAAAAACGACTTTCCCTTGACAAAAACAGAGAAATCCACAAAAAGAGACTCTCAGAATGTCAAAATAAAAGGCTTGCACTTGGAAAAAACCGAGAAATTCATCAAAGACGATTAATTAAATGTCAGAAAAAAAGACTTTCCCTCGAAAAAAACCGAGAAATTCATCGACTAAAAGATAATGAGGCACACAAAAAAAGACTTTCAAATTCACAAAGTATAGCTATTCATCGAAAAAGATTAATTAAGTGTCAAAAAAAACGACTTTCCCTTGACAAAAACAGAGAAATCCACAAAAAGAGACTCTCAGAATGTCAAAATAAAAGGCTTGCGCTTGGAAAAAACCGAGAAATTCATCAAAGACGATTAATTAAATGTCAGAAAAAAAGACTTTCCCATGAAAAAAACCGAGAAATTCATCAAAGACGATTAATTAAATGTCAGAAAAAAAGACTTTCCCTTGAAAAAAACCGAGAAATTCACAAAAAGAAACTATCAGAATGTCAAAAGGAAAGATTAAAAAATTTAGCTAAACGAAAAAAGCATTTGAAACGATTAAAAGAATCACAATACAAGAGAATGCGAATTCTAACATATCATACCAAGCAAAACGAAAAAGCCAGACTTAACTACCACAATAGAATTGCTAGACAAAAGGATAACTCCAGATTAAAAATATTTGGAAAGTACAATGAATTAATAAAAGATGGGCCTTATTGGGAATGTGTATCATGTTGTCGTTTGCTGTTTAAAAGCTCAGTAAGCCTTTGTTCTATTGAAATGTTTGAAAATGTTCCACTGACTTTCATTAAGCAGTGTTGCACTAAAATGATAAACAACACAATGATTGGATACCTATGTTCTGCATGCAAAAAAAGTATAAGCAAAAATGACAAACCACGGTTTTCTTTGTGCCACAAAGGACTACAATTTCCGAATGTTCCTGAAGAAGTAAAAAAATTGACTCCATTAGAAGAAAGGTTCTTATGCCCTAGAATTCCTTTTATGCAGATAAGAACATTTGGAGGAAACCAACAATACTCTGTCAAGGGTAGAGTAGTAAATGTGCCTACTGATGTAGCAGAGAACATTGAGGTACTACCTCGGCTTCCTCACCAGACCGATGTAATACCAGTTGTATTAAAAAAGAAAAAAGGGTACACTAGTAATGTAATGTTTCAAACTGTAAGACCCAATGTTATAATAAATGCTCTAAAGGTTTTACAAGACTGTCCTGTTTACAAGAAGGCTAATGTTTCAATTGATTATGGGAAAATTGAAAAGCTAACAGAACTACAGCAAATTGAGGGAGACACAGTTGAAAATGGACACAACGAAGAAACAATAGATGATGACTCTGATTCTGATAGTGAATATGAACCAATAAATGTTCCAGCCGATCATACAATGTTAAGCTCTGAAGCTATTGTATTTGCTCCTGGAGAAAATTTTCAACCAGTGCCATTATTTTTGGACACTGACGCAGAAGCAATGAGTTTCATAAAAATATATGGAGGAGAAACTAAAGAGTACCCAACACACATGAGTTACCAAGACATAACAAAATCCGAAGTAATGCGTTCAGACAGACGAGTAGCCTCATCCATTGATAAGCTATTTTACTCCTGTACATTTTTGCGGGCACAAAAGGTGTCAAACAGTATATCAATATGTATGAGAAAAAGTAGTGGAAGACAAAGTACTACAGCAGCAACTGTACTTGCAGATGATTTCATTAAAACCATTACAGTTCATGACAGTGGTTTCAAAGTTTTCGCTCCTGATAGAGGATCTCCTGCTTTTTGGGAGCAGAAGAAAAAAGAACTATTTGCTATGATAAGACAGCTTGGTCCTCCAACATTCTTCATTACTCTATCACCAGCTGAAACGAAATGGGCAGAACTTTTAGTTATCTTAAAGAAAGTCATTGATGGATTGGATATTTCAGAAGAAGAAGCTTTAACTATGTCCTATGACGAAAAGGCTAGACTCATCAAACATGACCCAGTTACTTGTAGTGTATATTTTGACTACAGACTACGAAAGTTGTTCAATGTACTAAAAGCAAAAAATAGTGTTTTCCGAGAGTATGATCTAATTGATAGTTACATAAGAGTTGAATTTCAACAAAGAGGATCTCCTCATGCTCATTGCTTAGTTTGGTTAAATGGTGCTCCCAAACTAAATCCAGATGATTCAGAAAGTTTAAGACAATGTGAAATGTTTATTGACCGATTTATTACTTGCAACCACAATAATACTGAATTAGGGGATGATGAACTCATTCAGTTTCAAGTGCACAAACACACTTTTACATGCTGGAAAAAAAAGAAAAATGAGAAGAAAAAATGTCGATTTGGAATACCTTCTTTTCCTATGAAAGAAACAAAAATCCTAACACCATTAGATGATTCAGTTAATGAAGTAGATCTGAAAAAACACAAGAATGAGTTCGTCAGAATACGAACATTACTTGATGAAATGTACCAAAAAGAACAAGACATCACTTTTGAGGAATTTCTATCAAAGTTGAATCTCACTGAAGAGGCATACATCATGGCCATTAGATCTTCATTGAAAAGACCAAAATGCCTTCTTAAAAGATGTCTTAAAGACATAAGGATAAATGCATACAACACAGAGATCCTTACTCTCCACAGATCTAATATGGACATACAGTTCATAACTGATGTATATTCATGTGCTATGTATGTTTTGAACTACATCAACAAAAGTAAAGGGGGTATCTCCAAAATACTTCGAGACGCAATGAAAGAAGTGAAAAAAGGAGATTTTTCCCTTAAAGAAAAGCTGCGTTTCCTGGCAAACAAGTTTTTGAATGCAAGTGAGTTTTCAGCACAAGAAGCTGTATACTATGTGCTAAGCCTACCACTATCGATATGCTCTCGATCGGCTGTGTTTATTAATACCTCAGTTCCTGAAAAAAGAGTTTCCATTTTAAAGTCAAAACGAGAAATCAAACTTCTTCCAAGCAATTCAACTAATATCTACAAGAAAGGATTGATTGATCACTATGTAGAAAGGCCAGAGGAGCTAAATAATGTTTGCCTTGCAGAATTTGCTGCTTATTACACTCTTTCAAAATCAAAGAATGTGAAAACTACAGTAGAAGATGATGAATTTGATCATGATGAACTAAGTGAACCTGAATCAATTGAAAATGAATCAGTGGCTTCCACTGGAGCATACATTAAACGAAAGAAAGCCAAAATCTTGAGGTATGTGAGGTTCAATGTTGAAAATGATGAATCCAACTACTACAGGGAGCAACTAATGCTGTTTTTGCCCTGGAAAAATGAACAAGAAGACATTATTAATGTCAATCATAAAGTGGAATTTGTAAAAATGAAAGACACAATTCTAAGTAATAGATCAAAGTTCATTTATGGTGATTCAGGTGATGACATCCCATTAGATGTTATTGAGACAGCGGTGCACGATCATAATACAGGAAACGATAGTAGCGAAGAGGATGATGATGATGATGATGATAAAGATGGTGGGAATGAATTTGAAGTCCTAAACAACAGGGGTAACGAAGCTGATATATTCAATGATACAGGTATTGATGTGAATAAAAAAACTGGTGATGATGTTGCTTTTCCTGTCCCACATTTGATTAATGATGATGCTTTTGAAGATATGGTTTGTACTTTAAACAAACAACAACGAAAATACATGCTACATGTCCTGAACTGTCACAAATTGAAAAAGCTTCCTACTTATGAATGTGTGTTAGGAGGTGCAGGCGTTGGAAAGTCAAGACTTATAGAGATAATACATCAATCATTATTGAGATATTACAACAGTCAAGAGGGTACTGATCTTGAGTCATTAAAGGTCTTAATTTGTGCTCCCACTGGAAAAGCAGCTTTCAATATAAAAGGAATAACATTGCACTCTGCATTTGTACTACCCGTGAACCAGTTTGGCAGTGATATGCCCCCACTCAGCAGTAGTGTCAGCAGTTCATTATTATCAAAGCTGCATGATTTGAAGCTCATAATAATTGATGAAATAAGTATGGTTGGAAGTAAAGTATTTGGACAGATCAACTTGAGATTACAACAGATATTTCGCTCAAGTGAGCCATTTGCTGGAAAATCAATTATAATGTTTGGAGATTTCAACCAACTAGCACCTGTTGGTGATAAATATATTTTCAAACCCGATCCAAGTAATCCATACAGTGAGTTAGTAGGAAATCCATTATGGGAAAAATTCTCATTCTTTGTGCTGACAGAAATAATGAGACAGAAAGATGATGCAAAATTTGCATTTGCTTTAAACAATTTGGCTGAAGGAACTCTGACACAAGAAGAAGTTGACATGTTTAACTCTAGAGTCAATCACAAAGAACCTTCTGAAACTATAAGACTATACAGAAGTAATGCAGAAGTAGACTTTTTCAATGAATCAATTTTTAAGAAAAAAAGTGATGTTTTGATTGTAGATGCTTGCGATAAGGTTATCGGTAAAGTTCATGAAACAGTAAAAAAATCACTACTCAAAGTGGTAAAAGACCTTAAGGTGTCATCAACTTATGGATTGCCAAAAACCTTAAAATTGAGTATCGGAATACATTACATGCTCACTTGTAACATAAAAGTAGAAGATGGACTGGTAAATGGTGCTGTTGGAATATTAAAATCAATTGAAAAGAATGATGTGGGTGACGTAAAGAGACTTTGGATATTTTTCACAGACCCAACAGTTGGGAAAATGACTCGAATGAAAATGAAACAAATTTCCTTATCCAAGGGCATTGATGGTTCATTAACACCGATTGAAATGATATCCAAGAATATTAAGCCAAGGCAGAATACTTTGGCAATGATAATGAGGAGGCAGTTTCCAGTTGTACCTGCAGAAGCAATAACAATTCACAAAAGTCAAGGTGGAACTTACAGCTCTGCAGTGGTAAATGTAAAGCCTGGAATGAAACGTAATGAACTTTATGTAGCACTGAGCAGGGTTACATCCCTCAATGGTCTGTATATTCGAGGTAATTTTGTAAAGCCTCAGAAAAGTAATGACGAACTCAGCAGAGTCATTAAAAGCGCTATAAAAGAAAAACCAGTGAAATTTGAACTGAACTTTTTGGAAAAAGAGTCAGAAAACCTTTCAATTGTATTTCACAATATTCAGTCCTTAAATAAACATCACAAAGATATTGAATCAGACCACTTTTTGACTAGTTCCAGTGTACTTGCTCTTGTTGAGACATGGACATTAACCACAGACTGTGTAGAAATTAATAGTTACCAAGAAGTGTATCGAGTAGATATCAATAAAGGCTATCGCCACGCTTATGGAATCATGGTGTTCTGTAAGGTTTACCTAGCTGACAATATTGAGATACTGTTTGAGTATAACTGTGAGGAAAAATCTTCAGCTTGCAATATGGTAGTTTTAAAAATCAAAGAAATAAGCTTATGTCTAACATATAAACCTCCTTCTACTCCTTTTTCGAAAGTTAAGAATCAAGTCAACAGAATGATTGACGTGGCTCTAAAGAACAGTAATAAAGTGGTGGTTTTGGGAGATTTTAACATAGATTTGATGAATAAGTCTGGAGCAGGTTTTGATTCATTCTTAACATCAAAAGGAATTTCAAATAAAATTGTAAGGCAACCATCTACTAATGGAATGACTCAAATAGATATATGCTATTCAAACATTGTCGAACTATCAGCTTCTTATTTTGAATCATATTTTAGCTACCATAAACCAATTATTTGTGAAATAAATGAAAAACATCATAAAGCATTAGAAAATAATGATGTGACAATGGATGTTGATACTCCACTTGTGGAAGTCAATGATCCAAAAACACAAATAAACATTGAAAATTCTGTTAATAATCAACTTAAATCTGGAAAATCCACAGAGTCAGAAGAAGTAAACTATGCAGGCTTTCAAAATTTGGATGGTGTGTCCTGCTATGCTAATGTCGTATGTCAGTGTATTTTGCTTATTGCTCCTCTACAGGAGGCAGTAAAGGCAGAAAACAATAACGCCATAACAAATTTATTTATGTCATCTATAGATCCTGTTAAAAAACCTTTAAACTCTTGGGAAATCCGACACTTGGTTGACAAGGAAAATAATATTGAAATGTTTACACTACCTGAACAACAAGATGTTCCTGAGTTTATAAATTATTTCAAAAATAGCTTTCCTTTGCTTGAGGAAATATCTCATTATTTACAATTCTATGAGTTCAAATGCATGAATTGCCAAAATGTTAAACGCAATAATGGAGGAAGAAATGTAATTCTTCCAATTTATGTAACCAATGAAACAACATCATTAAAAAAGATGTTTGAAAAAAGTTATGGTGATTGGGAAACTGTAGATAAAAAATGTGGCCAATGTGGCTGTAATTCAATGTTGACAAAAAATAGTATTTGTATATCTGAAAATTGCTCGATTCTATTTTTACAACTATATATTTTTGAGCGAAATGCGACTGACACAGTCAAAAAATCAATAACACTAGATAATTTAAATACAGAGTTAATTGAAGTAAATGATGTCAAGTTTAAAGTATCTGGTATAATTAGTCATCATGGAACAACCATATCAACTGGTCACTATACATGTAAACTTAAAAGTGGGGACTCATGGTTACATGCTAATGACAATATAGTCATTAGATGTGATGAGCCACAAGTTGAAACTGATGCATATGTCATAATTTTGGAAAAATGTCAATAATGTTATTTATTGTATTGAACAGTAATTATAAATTTGATTATTAAAAAGAATATTAAAATCAATGAAAATTTGGGTAAAACTCACAATGGATGAGTTTAAAATGCTGAAAATTGGAGTCAAACACACAATGGTTGAGTTTGAAATGCTCATGCAAATTGGGCAAACCTCACGATTGATGAGGGTCAAAATTTAATTGGGGATAGCCTCACAATTTGTCGAGGTTTTGATAATTCAATTTGGGCCGGGTGAACCTCACGATTGGTAGAGGTCAAAATTTAATTGGGCTTCACTTCACATCGAGGTGAAGATGGTTGATTAATTCATTGGGGATTAATTCGTTGGGGTCAAACTCACGATGGACGAGTTTAAAATGCTCCAGCGAATTGGGTAAACCTCACGATTGGTGAGGGTCAAAATTTAATTGGGAGAGCCTAATTGGTCAAGGTTTTGATAATTCAATTTGGGGTGGGTGAACATCACGATGGGTCAAAGTCAAAATTTAGTTGGGCTTCACCTCAATCGAGGTGAAGATGTTTGCACAATTAATTAAATAGGAACCTCTTGATAAGTTGAGATCAAATTTTAATTGGGGTGCACGTCTCGTTGATTGAGGTGAAGATTGTTAACCAATTTTGATAAATAAGTTGAGGTTATCATGATCATAGTTGGGGTGTGTAATTGAATCAGGTTTTTTGAAGGACATAATTTAAAACAAAGTGTTTTAATAGGTTAATTTTAATCTTAAACTTTTATTGAAATTAAAGTTTTACAAATGCTTTTTCAGTATATTTTATGATCTATGTTTACAAAAAACAATCAATACAAACAAATTTAAAACTGATATTTGTCATATCATTTTGTACTTATACTTTTATATTTTTTCTTGAGATGACAACCTACCTGTAGTTACTTAAAACCATTCACAATAACATTTTAAAATTACTTACTAACCACAATAAACTTAATTTTTTCATGGTTCGCCAATTAATGTGGAACATTTCTTTTTTTAATTATTTATTATAATAGTAACCTGGTACCCCAGGAATAATAATATGTATTTAATCAGTCATTAATAAGTGGAAGTAACCATTTTCAAAAAAAAATCTGATTCAATTGATGAAGCTAATGGTTTTCTCCATAGCACAGTTCTTTTTGTGACGAAGGCTGTGTGAACCTCTTTTTCCAAAAAAAAAGAGTGACCTCCAAGATGGTGGTGAGGTTGACGTCCTTTGGAGGCTTTTGACCAACAACCACTAGTCACAAGCCTAAGAATGAAGTTTTTCTTGTTATTTGCGGGAAACCTAATTTCATATTCTTTTTTCCTGTTCATGACTAACAAAAGCATTAATTTGATATCAAATTTCATATCAAACAGCAATTTTAAATTTTGTATAACAATTATTAAATACATAAATTCTCCTTATCAAATAATACACCTTTCTATTTTAATCTAAGGTTAAAGTAATTAATCAAAATACATTTTTTTAAATGTTTACTTAAAAAATCAGATCCAAATTGTCAATATAAACTTCATTCTTAGTATAATCCTCTTAAACTCAAATAACTAATTTACTCTGTTTGTTTCAGGTTGACAGCTTGCAGCAGTTGAAATAAAGAATAACGGAAAAAACTTTTTCCCTCAAATATTTCAACAGTATTGCAAATTTTTTAATAAAGCATTTCTGTTTAACCTGTTTATGATTTTTAATGTATCAGGTTATTGAATAAATGTTCAACTACTCCCTGTGCTGTAATTATTTCCCTTCTAATATAATAAATTATTTTAAGTATAGCTATATGTGACGATAATAAACAATCATTACAATTAATTATAATGCTATAGTATAAAAATTGATTGTTAAACAACTCAAGCAAATAAACCATGATCACTCATAATCTATTTGTTCTAATAATATAACAACTGGAAATTCGCTGAGTACGCAGGTTTGCTGCGACGGGGGTATTTTAATATGGCGCTTATTAGGCCTAGTTTAAAACTTGGTATAAAAAGTTTACAGTACCTGTGGTCACCTAATAATATGACACAATAACTTACATGGTACTGGTTCGAAATTATAGATTTTTTCATGGTAGAAAGGGAGAACGTGTGTATGATCTTCATATTTTTGTTGTATTATCTCTGAATCACTATTGACCATAAAAGGTATAAATTTACCTCAGTGTGCCAAAGTGATCTTATGGTATTCCTAAATTATTACTAGTTTTAAGAAATCAATTAGTCCTCATCTTCAGAACGTAGCCCAGAAAAAAATATCACCCGCGAAAGGTCGTCAGATTGGTTAAAAACGTTGAAACACCGGAGACGTTTACTTTTTGACAAAAAAAAGTCTCCGTGATTCAATGTTTTTAATCCATCTGACGACCTTTCGCGAGTGATATTTTTGTTCTTGTGCTACGTTCTGAGGATGAGGACTGATTTATTCCGTGAAAAGCGTAATCCTTCAAGAATACTATAGGATCACTTCGGTAGACTCGTGTAAATTTATACCTTTATGGTATGTATAATTTCTGATAATAGTATATTTCATTATAAGGACCTAAAGTGACGCTTTTCGTACAAGGTCAAGTTTTACAACCGAGGCTGTAAGCCGAGGTTGAAAAATGACCGAGTAACGAAAAGCAGCTTTAGGTCCGTGTGATGAACTATATTTTTCGTTATATTGCTCAATACAATACGTAAACTACTTAAGAAAACCAAAATTTTACAGCTTGTTTACCTTTAAAGATGCCTTCAAAAGATGCCACCGTCTTGTTCTTGCTATTTGAAGCAATCAGCTGATTGTCTGTTTCATTTGTATTAGGGTAGACTGACAACAAAGAACAACTATCGACGTATCGAACGCATGTAATAATCGATTGGTGAAATGAGCGAGTTTCACAAATTGATTAAACTGACAACAATGAATGTTTCGATAATAACGATGAATGTTTCGATTATTTGTAATCGAATGAATATTGTTAGATTATTACGACGTACTCGGCACTTTTTGACTTTTATAGTCCTAGGACTATAAAGAGTCAGCTGGTATCGAGTACATCAGCTTTTAATTCCTAGGAATAAAAAGAGTGTATTTAGGTCCGGAAAACATGCATTAAAACTTCTGTTTTTGAAGCAGTATAACGAAAAGTTAATTACGATTGTCTGTTCTAAATCGATAATTTTAATTTCGATGACGACCTTGTCAAGGAGACACTCGCTTCTCTCTACTCCTCCGCAGCACCGTCCGGTCTGCCGGCTCCGGCTTTCCCGGTTGCGAAACGGCCAATATAAATAGACGGGTCGCGGCAGATGAGGCGGGCAGGCGGTCAGGTGGGGGTGGAATTGAAGATGTGTCGTGAAGAGCGCGGCCCCACTAATCTGGGGAAAGCTCTGTCGGCGGCTCGGCCTGAGTCACCTCAGCGCCGATGCGTTATATTCGGTATTATTGATTTTGTGATAATGTAATACCCCCGTTGCAGCGGACCTGCATACTCAGCGAATTTCAAATGCTATAATAAATCATCAAGACGGAACCTCAAATCAAATCAACTTAAATCCTTAAATGAGCATACAACAATTTTCTCCTTAAGAATAACGTGGGAAATGAGTAGGCCCTATGCACCCCCCTCGCCCTTCCAATGGTCTGATCAGGCTGGGTTTCGAACTCGACCGAATAATTACTACTTTACGGTACATGTATGTACCAAATATGTCTCGGGCTTAGGTCTTACCATGAGAACTACGGTAGCAGCTTCTTCCCTATAGGGTAAATTCGCTAAAACATCTCCTTTGAATTTTGCTGATCAGTAAAACAATGATTAGGACGTGTTAGCTATTCCCAACCGGTGTTTCGCGAGGCTTTCGCAGGTGCGCCGGGAAACTTGCATCACTTGGAAATAATTATTATTCCTTGGATTAATGGATACATAGATTTTACTCGAGGACTAGACAGCTTAACGATTCCGGCAATCTTTTTACTCGATACATTCTTAATGCACAAACATTAAAGATAGGAGACGCTCATTATTAAACCATGAAAGGAGCTGTAATGAAAAAATAAACTTTCGTCCTAATACTTGGAGAATCGATTAAAGTGTTATAAATATTAATTTTCCTCTCTTAGAAAACCGCCGTTACATATTTTGCTAATGTACGCACCAATGTATAAATATATCAAAAACTTACCTACCTCATTACTTATTCACGTCATCGAAATGTACACACCCTTTCAAAAATTTACAGTCGAAAATTAATAAAAACGGACTCCTCCTCGGTGTGCACCCGAGTGGGGGCGGCGCGGCGGCGCTCCGGCGGCGGGACACGCGCTGATAACACGGTCACGTCGTGATAACAACTTCAGCTGTTAATTTGATGTCGCTCCAAGTTGGGCTCTTAGCGGCACTTACGGCTCCACGGCGGCCCTCCGTGTCGCGCAGCTCTACTTGTAAAACTTTGAAGCTTAAAGTTACTCATTACTCTGTAAAAATCGAATGAGTCGACTGAAATCTGCCGAAGACGTGTTTCTTAACTGGAGGTTAATATATTCCTTTTAAGGGATTTTAAGCGTACAGTGTTTGAAGTTAAATCTGAATTGTCAAGATTGTAGAGGCAAATGTGAATATCTTACATTATGTAAGTGACAACTAAAGACTGAATTTTATGAGTATTTGATATTGTCCAGAATCAGGGTGTGTTAAAGACTTTCACACATATACATCAGTATAATGGATTTATTACACACTAGCAGTTGCCCGTGGCTTCGCTCACGATAAAAATTTCAGCTGATCTTAAAATGTCAAATTATAGAATTCACAGCTGTTTACATTTCGGTATTTGAATGTTTACATCCTTATAAAATGTAAACATTGAAGCTAAGGACGTTCACGGGGCGTAGCCCGAGGGGATTTTAAGGAAGTGAATAGGCCTATATGTTTCCCAGGTTCAAGATCTACCTCTGTGTGAAATTTCAACCCAGTCGGTTCAGTATTTTTCGAGTTTACTTATCCCATTCATACACACATACAGAAACCACATCTTTTTTATAATAGTATAGATAGGTAGATAGATATATAGATAGATAGATAATACATTTATGGTAATGGATTTACATAAAACATTTGCAGTGAATTTATAAAAACGTATAAAAATATTGTTTACTAAGTATATTTAAAATCACCAAAGTAAGTGCCTATTTGTAACTTATACATGTCGAAATAAAACACAATCCAACATTTGCATTGACCGTAACTATTAATGTGGCTTAGGGTTTTTGTGGTCGAGAGAAAAAACCCGTTCTTAGCATAGCAAAGACGGTCTTTGCTTCGATTTGATTGATGCAGACCTGCTCTCTCCTGATTGATATTTGTGATTTCTGAGCTATATAATGTTCTTGTTTTGTTTTCAGAATTGGTGTTTTTGTGAATGTTCTTACGATTCTCTGTTTAAGCAACGTTTTTGTCCAGGTTATTCTGGCTGTGTCACTAATCTTGTCATGTTCTGGGTTCTTTTCCACCTGAAGACGGGCTCATATTCCATATCCCGAAACGTCGAGAAAATTGTTTCTATAGTGATGTTAAATGTTCAGCAAAAATTTAAATTCAAAACGTGCAATCACCATCACCAACAATGAATTCCAAACAAAGAAGCACATATGTTCGCAACACACAAGTTAAAACACCGACCGGGCGGCGCTGTGGTGTTGTAGTGTTCCCGCCGGCCGCCAGGGGCGCGCGGCCCGGGGCGCTCTCTAAGTGGCACCGCGCGCTCGACACTTTCTAGCCCCGGGCGCAATTTTTCAAAACGAACAAAGGACCTCAATCAGCCAGACTTATTTTGGAGCGGCCCGCGGCTTCGCCCGCGGCCCTACAATATTTCTCGGCTTAGAATTCTTCCAACGCTGTTCTCTTGGGCATTAAATAACGCTGCGCCGCGGGCCATACAGGGTACGTGGTTTGTACAGCTGACAATTTACATGTTTAGGATTTTACCCGTTATTTTCCGTTATCGTTCACTGATGTAGATGTGGTTGTGTTTGAATAAAAAATATGTTGTTTTGGACACTGTGAACTAATTTGGTAAAAATGAAATGTGATAAATCTTTTACACAATGTTCATTTGCAAGGGCTACTATAATCATACGAGCAAATTATTAAACCTTTGTGAAGATGATTTTTTCTGACTACACATCCTGATTTGGATTTTAAGCCTATCTCGTGTATTTTAAACTCTTTGAGTTTTATTACTTATATATTTATCTAATCTTACTAATAAAGTGTGGTAAATACCATGTAGTATAATGCGTATATTAAAAAGACTGAAACCGTCCAAAGATTTTTGAGGCTTTTGAATACTAAGAAGAATGTTAATTGTCAACAAATGCATTTTAAGGCATTTGATATTCAAGGACAATGTTAACCACTAACAAATGCATCTCTCATAATATTTTATATGAAATTATAAATATTAATACAGTAACTATCACTCATTAAGATACACGAAATTTAACAAATATTGTTTAGTCATTTTCCTATTGCAATTTGAATCGTTATCATTAAAGAAGCGATCGCAATCTGGAAGTAATATAAGCGTCTAATCTATAAATTTATTGTCAAATAATTTAAAATGCATTACAATTTGAATTAAATAACTACTAGAGGAGACACATACGTATTCAGTGCACAATAAAATTATATTCAGAAAATTAAATATTTTTTTAACGACAGAGCAAAGGAAAACATAATTTTAAACCTTTCCATCGTTCAAGTATTTAGCGAGGCAAGATAGAGTATTATAAACAAATGTATTTTCAACTCACTACGACGAATCACCTGTTTTACATACCTCACTTGGAGGTCTAAAAGAGCTACTTTCCGTCGGGGGTCGAAAGTCAGCTGATCGTTTATTTGCTTGAAACAACGTACGAACGTCACATTGCTACGACATTCAATAGGTTTCAACTTCAAGCTAGTGGCGATCATATGATTTTCATTGCTGTCGTTGCTTAAAAAACACGAAAAATAAGTTGTGTTCTCTGTGGTCATCGCTCATAATCTCAAAGGTTTAGTTTTCAAGAGTTTCAAATACATTTTCAGATTTAAAATGTTGTTCATAGTGAGCGACAAATTAATTGTAGTAATTCATAGTGTCGCAAATCGTGTTGGCACCTCTGCCGAAAGGGTTTTGCAGCTCTGATTGTTTCAAATTCTCGACCTCGGGCTCGTCTCGAATTCGAAACGCGATCTCGAGCCCGCAATACCACATTTTTGGCCCTAGGTGCGAAATATACGATTACATGTTATGGATCATATAGTGTTTTATGCAATTTTCTGTTTTTAGCAATATATTTCGCTGATTATTTCAGATAATTAATTTAATATTTCGTCTTTTTATGAGGAAGTAAAATATTTTTGTATAAGTAAAAATTAAAATTGGCAATCATAAAAGTAATGGTGGGACATAAATATTTTAACTCTAATGTATTTTACGTTTATTCATTTTAGAGTATATTTTTATGTAGGCTCTGCATATTAAAATAAGCTCTGTTCTGTTTTTACATACTTCCGGACTCTTAGGCTATTAATAAGCACTTGCGCTTTCGAATCTTCTGAACAGTCAATTTAAAAATGATTACCAACCAGATACTGATCCTCAGCTCATAACGGTCAACTTTAATCACAAAAGCGAGAACCACCAGCCGGAGAGCAACGTTCGGCACAAAGTGATACTGTATGCAAATGCCGCTCGGACCCGGGGAGTCGGGCGAAGGTGATCCGCGTTATCAGCGATCTGGCGCGTGATAGGCTGATAACGGAGATAAGGGACTTTCGACCGCCGCGAGCGACCCGCGCCGCGCCGCATCACGCCGAGCGACACCGCGCGGTGGAATCGTCGACTACTTTTAACTAAAGACCTGAGATTAGTCGATTAGTTTATAGTTTAAATTAGTCTACAGCTAGTTAGTCATGAATTAATTAGTTTGGCTCCTAATGAAGACATTTTTAGAAAACCTCTATCTCTAAACGGGTACATTGCCGACTAGATTAGTCGGTTCCAACTATATAAAATGTTGGTTGACAAGTCACAACAATGGACTAGTCCACAGAGAAGAAAAATATATTATTTTAAAAGAATAATAAAAATAAAATAATATATTATTAAATAATAAATTAAATAAATAATAAATAATAAAAATTAATAAAATTAACACAACCATACCATTACAACCAAACTACTAAAGGATCATATAAAATATTTTTAGGTGTCTAGTTAGTGGCGATTAATTCACTCTTGAAAGCTTACTACTCACTGTGTACAATTCGCGCAAATAAATCAAATACATCCCAGTACAACAAATTATTTTAGCGTGCCAAAATAATAAATCAATTAAATACAAATATTATTCACATACGCTAGATACAGAAAGAAATTTTTTTCCAAGTTAATAAAGTAGGGGTCTTAAGGTAAACACACCCGTGCCTGAGAGTTTAAGAAACCATGTGCACTTAATAGCCTGTAGTTTAGTAAAAATATACAAATTTAACGTATATTATTAATTGTATGCGATTCTGAATTTAGTTCTGATTTAAAAATTATCGCTACAAAAGGTTTTAAAACATGTTTTAGTAAAATTTTTAAAATTATTTAAATCCAAGTCCATGTTCCAGTGCCTAACATTAATATGGTTTTAAACCAACCAAAATTAAAATCACCATTTTAAGTGTATACAAATGGGTATTTTTATGAAATTAGAATTCAATCACTTATGAATATAATTTAAATAACAAAAAAAACAGCAGCGTTTATCTCTATAACGGATACAATAAGGAAAACTCTATAAACGATGCTATAGGTAGAGAAGGCTTCAAAAAAACTACAATTTGTGTTTAAATATGAGCTGAATAATATCGATTTTGTTTTATGAAGACATTAAAAATAAACATAGTTTCTCTAAAAAACTCAATCTTCCGTGAAATATTACAGGGACCGCATAATAAGCAAACAAATCAAGATTTTCAGGCACTGGAGCAGTAACGGCTACTGGTATACGTTTACCTTTATCCATGGAGCCAACAACAATACCCAGCGAGCGGCCGGAAGACAAGTTGCGATTGTCACATAAGTGGTTGTTACTCTATGTTAGAAAGTCGCCCGCCGCGCCGTGATATACTCTGTGGCCACTACTCTTGCTCTATGTGGCGGCGGTGGCGAGATTCTTATCGCCGAAGACAGTTGCGTTCGAACGTGTCGTCAACCTTATCGGTATGTGTCGGGCTCCGCCCTCCTTTCTATTTAGTTATGTTGAAAAAAAATCCGGCCGGAATTTAATGTAGCAATGTTTCACATGTTTGCAGTCCGGTTCGCGTCCAGATATGGGATTGGGAGACTTTAATGTCCGAGAAAAGTGGTATTTATTGTAAAGTGTGTTTGCTGAAATGGCATCAAGGAAGTCTCGTGAAATAATTTTATTAAATCGTTATCCTCAATTTATACTGCGTCGAAGGTAAACAAACTGAATTCCCTATAGCAATAACAAAAAATATTCTTTATGTGTTTTTAATTATTACAGATTCTTTCATTTTTTTAAACTTTAATTAATTGATTGCCTTTATAATGCCTGAATTTATTTCATTGGTGTTAAAAGTTTTTTCCAGTTTGGTATGTCGCCATTTCGTTACTTATTATAGTAAAATAAAATATTTATTTGAACCATTGGGAGTTATGAGGATTTATATGAATTAGCACCAAGGAATTGGACTACGTTTCTGGATTATAAAAAGTGGCCGATAAAGGTAACTATATTAAGGAGAACAATTATTAGCGTTTGATAATAGTCTTATTGGTTTTTAATATGTATTTTTTAATCTACCTTACAAGTCGTTTATTTTGCTTTAGAATAATACTGTACGTAATCACTAAAAATACATAACATCCTTAAATACTCCAGTGTAAAGCATTGCCGGTTATCACGTTACCGCGGCGGCTTATCATAATTGAAAATAGAAGATTTACTCAATTATAATATATAATACAACATTGCAAATCATAAAGTACAATATTGAATAATGTGGGGCCATCAAACTCTAAGGATAAATGTGCCGGTATGTAAGTTTTCCTTCTTTATAAGGGTCGCTATCCTATTCGGGGTGTGCCATTGTCATAACTTTGTGTTAATGTTTTTTTTTGTGTATATTATATTTATTAATGTTTTTAAACTTTTATTGCTTCAAATATGTTTGGTCAGTCAGCATTTCCTAAAATATTACAGAATTCAAAGAATATAACTTTATTGCATTTGAATTTGGTCAATATATGTAATTAGGGCCTAACCATTTACGGTCTAAAATAAAATTGCTGTAGTATTTATTGTGATTATGGATTGTAATATTTTATTATTTAACCTATCCAATCTTTTTTTAAATAAAAAAGCCAAAAATAATTGAATGATATAATAAGTTTACTAAATATGTGTAAGTTTACTAATATGCATATTTTCTGATACTCATAATATTAGCAATCTTTCTCTGCTAAAAGATTTAAAAAGATGCAAAGGTTCAAAAATCCTAGCCTTATTTATAAAATCGCTGTTATGTAATATAAGTAAATGTTATACGGCCTCACCTTCAATATTCATCGTTATTTGTTTGAAAACAAAAACATAAACGTACTTTGTTTGAAATTCATTGTTGGTGATGGTGATCTTATATTTTGATTAGGGTTTTTGCGGACATTTGCCATCACTGATTAGTAAAAAACAAGTTTCACAACTAGTGAAACAATAGTGAAATTTGTTTTTTACTAATCAGTGATGGCAAATGTCCGCAAAACCACTAATCAAAACATGAACGTAGTTTAAAATCTTTATCGTTAATACAAATAAGCCAAAATCATTTTTAATGCATAATATACTAAAGGAATTGTTGGTCTAGAGAAAGATTAAGAGGTATACAAAAATGTAAGCGGATCATTTAATGCAGCGCGTGCAATGCTGTGTTCAGTGTCTCATGAAAAGAGATGCTAGGAATTATTAACAAAAATAATATGTAGGTTCCAATACTGATTAGAGGTAATATTTTAAATGTTATTTGCCCTAGTAATTAAGAAAGAGATAGTAAATGAATTATAACTCTTTTCAGCCGTATTGGCGTTTGAAAAGGTACGTAACTTCCCCTTTAATTTAGCTCTGCTAAAATTCAGCTCCGCTAAAATTCAGCTCTGCTAAAATTCAGCTTGTTTGTATTGAACTGTCTCAATTTTAAGGCTCTTGGGCATTTCAAATTTTGCAACAATTCCTTGACAAAGGTTCTATGATTAAATCTTTCTTTACTCTTCGTTATGAAATATCACCGAAGCACTTTAATAGTTTAAAGGCAAGTCTCCAATTTTCCCTTATTATTCAATAGGCTATATAGGGTGGAAAAAATAACCTACGCTTTAATGCTTCGCTGAAGTTGAAAGTGCCAGTTTTTGCTTCGTACATGACTTTAAGCTTAGAGTAAGAGGAATAATTAACTGCTTCAAAAAAGGAAAAATTAAAAGATGATGCTCAATATTTTAAATGAAGACCAATAAAAGGCAAAAGGTCTATAAATTGTATCGTTGACTACGTTACCGGATATCACGAATTTATAAAACTATTTGATAATTTTTGTGATGAAAACATTAATGGTTTACTACCGGTGACAGATCTGACTCCCCACACATAAACTAATGTGAATGGTATTTATAATCTAAGATTTATCAAATAATTATTAAATTTTAATATTTAGTTCTGTTTTGATCCTAGATCTTCTTTATGTTGTAAACTGAACATATAAAGAGTACAGGCCTACCACTCAAAAAGGACTATTTACTTAATTAAGTCTAACACTTAGGCTGCTTTGAAATGCTTTAATATAGTTCAATTAATTGTGAATACTAGTTTGATAGTCGCCAACAACAATCGTTCTTTCACAACGTGTGTTCGCGCCTACCATCTACCCAATTTCCCATATTTTAACCTTCATTGTTTAATCGCTTATAAATAAGGCGCTGGATTCCATACCGTTCCTCTTCCACAAAAATCGAAAATTCATTAAACTTATTGTTTACGATACATTAGAGATACACATCCCATAAATCTAAGAGCGGTTACACGAGCGTCAGTACGTTTTGACACGTGACTGCCTATTTGTACAATATGTATACCTGTTACTCTACAATTACTCTACATTCAATTGGTTATGAGTTCACGGTTTCAACGGAGGATCTTCCCAAAAGATCTATCAAAACGTGCAACATTTATAAAGTTACTGCAACCTGACTTTTAACCTCATGTTCAAAAACTTTTATGAACTAATTTCATTTGAACTGTTTACATTCCTTCTATTGATTCCTGAAAAAAGCATTACAAATCAAATAATTCCTACGCAAACTGTAAGCACGGCTTTTTAACCTAACATCTATGACAGTGTGACCAATTGATTCCTGGAAAATGTATTAATAGCACAATAAAGTATTGCTACATAAATTCTAAGCACGTTGGAAAACTATTTGTTTATCCAAACAAAAATGACAGTGTGACAAATTGTTTCCTGAAAACGAATTAACTCATTAAATTAATCCTAAGTTTATCCAAGCACGTTATTGAAACACTATTTGTTAACCCTCAACAATGGAAGTGTGGCCAATTAATTGTTCCCTTAATCACTTAATCACTTAATCACTTTAATAAGACAGGTACCTCATTGAGGACGTTACCCTGAATATGAGTGAAGGATGAGTGTGATGATAGTGATGACAGTGGCGCGATCTTGTAGCCTTGTTACTGACTAAGGTTGGCATATTCCTGCAAAGGTATTAACTTTAAGGAAGCAATGAACTCTTTCAACTCTTTTTTTAAACCATTCCTAAGTTTCACGTAATCTCGTTAGAACACTATTGGCCTCTTTTTTGGTTAACTCTTTTGTTAACCATTCCTGCGTTTCACGTAAACACGTTGGAACACTATTTGTTTAACCTCAACATTGACAATGTGACAAATTGTTTCTGAAAAAGTATTAACTAGTTAAATCATTCCAACGTTTCAAGTAAGCACTTTGGAACACTATTTGTTACCCTCAACAACCACATTGTGACTAATTGAGTCCTCAAAAAGTATTAACTTATTCCTACGTTTCATGTAAGCACGCTGGGACACTATCTGTTTACCTTCAACAACGAAAGTGTGACCAATTGTTTTCTGAAAAAGACTAAACTCGTTTAATCATTCCTTCGTTTCACGTTAACACTTTAGAACACTGTTTGTTTGCCCTCAGCAACGTCAGTATGACAAATTGTTTCTTGAAAAAATATTAACTTAACTTATTCCTACGTTTCATGTAAGCACGTTGGGACACTATTTTGTTTACCCTCAACAATGACAGAGTTACCAACCGTTTCCTGAAAAAAAAATATTAACGTTATTCCTACATTTCATGTAAGCACGTTGGGACACTATTTGTCTACACTGAACAATGACAGAGCTACCAACTGTTTCCTGAAAAAATATTAACTTATTCCCACGTTTCATGTAAGCTCGTTGGAACACTATTTGTTTACCCTCAACAACGACAGTGTGACCAATTGATTCTCAAAAAGTATTGACTGATTCCTACGTTTCATGTAAGCACGTTTGGACACTATTTTGTTTACCCTCAACAATGACAGAGCTACCAACTGTTTCCTGAAAAAATATTAACTTATTCACACGTTTCATGTAAGCACGTTGGAACACAATTTGTTTACAACAATGATAGTGTGACCAACCTCTTTATGTTGGAGGGGTCCAGGGTGGCGGCGCGGCTCTCCAGTGTGGGGATGCGGATCAAATCGTGGGGGAAAATGTTGACGGTTGGCACTGACTTGCTCTGTGGCGGCGCGGCACTCGCGGCTGATACTCTGTGGCGAACGACGGCGACGCGGGCGCGGCGACGGCAGCTGTGAGACTGTGCGGTGCAGTATGGCGCGAACCGACTCCCCCACCACCGCCCCTCCGCCCCCTCCGCCGCCGCCGCCGCCGCCGCCGCGCCGCCCCCGGGCGCTGAGAGATACGGTAAATAGAGTCCACTGGGCCCCAGGGGTTTTGTTTGAATTTTGAAATGGTTAAAAATTTATAGGGAATGATGTATGTGGCTGAGAAGTTTTGACTGTAATTTTGTGTCATTGATTTGACTTAAGAGGGTTCCCTACCAAACTAGACCAAAATATTCCTAAAACGTGCTCCAAGCGGTGTCATTTATCGCATACAATTTTCATAATAAAATTAAATTCCACATAATTAAGTTAACATAGGTAGGGAACCCTCTTAAGAAGAAACATTGCCTGAAACTTAAATAAAATAGTGGTTTACATAAGAATTGTAATAGAATTTAATGGGTCTTAATCAATGTGGAGGTTGAAGGGGGAATATTATTATTATTTAATTTTTTGGACTTTTCCATGCCCTTCTAGTGTTTAAACTAGACAAGTGGTAAAAAAATTAAACAAGTGAGAAGTGTGTTGTTAAGTGTTGAAAATTTAACAATAATTACAAATCCTACGCTATTATGAATTTTAAAAATACTAAGAATATTATAAAATAAAATCATCAGCTCCTGCGTTAGTTAATTTATTTTATTTTTAATAAAACTTGAACGCATGACAGTTGAGGATTGCTTAAAAACGCTTATTCTGACTCGCAGCAGTATAAAAATGGAAGATTTGAGGGAGGAAAAACCATATAAAGAGAGGAAATGTGAACGCGTTTGAGGAATCTTGACTCAGTCATGCCGTAATCCCATCATATTTTTTAAATTTGTTAATCTGTTACTCAAGTCGCATAACGCTCCTCCATGTGGTTTACCTTTAGTATATACATCCATCTTAATTGTGCAAATAAGTTAGGTTACAATGATATCTCTTTCACAGTAATCAAAACATTAATAAAGTATCATAAAAATGCAATAATAAAATTCTTACCTTTTCATTCATTATTTTTCGCTTTAACCTTTAAATACACCATCGCACACTACTGCAGGTGTTCCATATTCCCCGTCTACATTATCCGCTCCAGTTCCCGCGTTCCCGTCCCGACACTGGACCGTCCGACCGTCCGACATGTTATATTAATGAGCCGGGGTCCGATGTCGGACCGATTCCCGCTCACTCCAATAAGTCCGATCCAGAAACAAAATTTCAATATTTACTCTGTCGCCACGTCGACATCTTCTCATCCGGGGATCATTTACATAAATTATCCGCCTTGTGTTGGAGTTTATTTTAGTCCTGAGGGATTACGGATTAACTGGGTTAAAATAGGGCGTGGGTTTATAAACTAACAGACTCGTATGTGGCCAGCGACCACATGGTACATAAAGGAGCACAAAAGGTGCGACGTGAAGCCATACATTTGCCTAAAATCCGTATGCAGGGAAAGATAAACTATGTAAATAATTGCAAATATGGTATAAAATTAAAGGTCTGACCCTCAGTATTACTATAGTACCAAGTGTGACAAACAAAACTTTACATCACTACTCAGATAAAATATTATTTTTTAATCATAACGTCCTCCATGCATAGGCTATTACGTTTCTCCATTCTTCAAACCTAACCTGTAATAAACGAACAATCATTTGCTACTGCAACCACTGCTGTCATTGCACTCCTATGAAGTAACCAATAAACACGCATTAAACATCGGTTTACTGCAATCAGCTGATTGTTTTGATAATTTACCTCCGTTATTTCCGTTTCCTATTGCACTGCACGCTATATTTACCGAGCAGTTATCGGCAACGAGTAACTTTTCAGCCAAGAGGAAGGCACAGAAAAGAGATGTTTCTATGAAGTATCAGTATCACACAGAAGATGAATCAGAGGTCACTTTTAAATCAAATAAATTTATTTATTTCCACATAGAAATTATAATTACAATATTGAAAATATTTATGTTAATTGCTTACATAACTGGAAGCAAAGAAACGACTTAATGATAAATGTACATAAAAAGGCCTTCATTAAAAAAATCAAAACTTAGACAAAATAAATAGACAAAATTGATGTTCCTTGCTTCTGAAGAAATACATAAATGGGTCTTGTATTGCGCCCAAGTACTATTTACGGTTAAATTCAGTTACGGTTACAGTTAAGTTACTAGTCACTAGTTACATCCAGTTACTAGTTACAATTAAGTTAAATTAGGAGAGGGCAGCGGCGGTGCTGCTCTCTTGCGGAGTTAATGGTAAAGTAAGTCCTCGACACACGCTGGGCAGCGCTCGACACAGTCTGAGAGCACACTGCAGTTAAACCTACTGAAGGAATAGAATTTAAATAACCAATTCGTTTCCAGTTAGTTGATGAAATTGTATACAATCTACAGTATTTCAGTATGATATATTGTTACAGTGTCAATTTACCTTCATCAAATTAATACATCTTAGCTAAAGAGTAAGCCAAACTATGCAATTTTGGTAGGTTAGCACACATTAACGTGAACGTGGTTAACTAAAACCAATAATAAAATTGACTGTAAACAACACACTGATAAAATCAACAGAAGTTATTCAAGGAGATTAAGAAATATTTACAGATCGGTTTTATTAAGAAAACTGAGCATTTAAAGTAAACAATTTTAGATTAAATACATAAAATGGAAAATCGAATGGGTCAAGTCAAAATTGACGGTTGAAAATACATTGTCGAAATAATAACGCCTTCCTTACATAAACCATTACGTTTCTCATTTCTTCAAACCTAACCTGTAACAAATGAACAATCTTTGCTACTGCAACCACTGCTGTCATTACACTCCTATGAAGTAACCAATAAACACGCATTAAACGTCGGTTTGCTGCAATCAGCTGACTGTTTTGATAATTTACCTCCGTTATTTCCGTTTCCTAGTGCATGGTAAATTTACTGTGCACTGCACCTAAATTGACCGAGTAGTTATCGGCAACGAGTAACTTTTCAGCCAAGAGGAAGGCACAGAAAAGAGATGTTTCTGTGAAGTATCAGTACCACACAGAAGAATCAGTGGTCACTTAAATCAAATAAATTTATTTATTTCCACATTGAAATTATAATTACAATATTCAAAATATTTATGTTGATTGCTTACATAACTGGAAGCAAAGAAACGACTTAATGATAAATGTACATAAAAAGGCCTTCATTAAAAAAAATCAAAACTTAGACAAAATAAATAGACAAAATTGATGTTCCTTTATTCTGAAGAAATACATAAATGGGTCTTCTATTGCGCCCAAGTACTATTTACAGTTAAATTCAGCTACGGTTACAGTTAAGTTACTAGTTACTAGTCACTCTTGCGGAGTTAATGGTAAACTAAGTCCTCGACACACGCTGGGCAGCGCTCGACACAGTCTGAGAGCAACATGGGCGGATTTCTGGGGGTGCCAGGGTGTGCCTGGCACCCTCTGATATTTGGTGTATATATTGTTGGCAGTGAAGGGAGAAAATGTTTTCAACATAACTTTGATGGACGTATTTACATAAATTACAAATCGTTGCTGTTAAATAAAATAAGTAGCCTACCTACTTGGAAAAGACCTGAAAACGGAGCGTTTAAATAGGAGTTTTATGTTTGAATTTGAGCATACAGTACTTCAAACGTTAAGTGAGCTGGCACCAACCTTGAGCTGGCACCCCCAAATATTATGACCTAAATCCGCCCATGGAGAGCAACATTAGAAGATATACCACAAGATATACCACTGTTCGATTCTCCTCTGAGGCAGTATGATGTAAAAAAATAGAAGACGCTCTCCTAGTCCTGTAGTAGATCTCTCCGGCAGATGCGCGCGTCCTCGGTCGTAATCACATTTCGACGGCCGACTTTCCCTCCGCCGCCGCCGCGGGCGCTAGCGTCGCCGCAGGCCGGTGAATTACAACCGCGGCCGATGGTTACGTTGCCCTCTTCTCTAAATTTATCGCTCCGTGGCGGCGAAATCCAAACCCACGCCGCTGAGGGATGGGACAGCGCGCTCATGAGCGCTGAGTATAATGCTGGTAATGTGCGTGGGCGGTTGAGAATAAGTCGATTTGTTGGCCGTTACAAAATCGACCGATATAAAGTTGTTGATTGAGATATTTCTTGTTTTTGTCGACTGTTTCTCACTGAATAGGCATAGGCTTCTTTTCAACTCAATAACAATTCAGTTAATACAGTTTCGACTGGTTCGTACTAAAATATAAATACACATCATGTGGCATTTTATATTTTAAAAATCTTACATCTAATAAATATTACTTAATCTGAGACCACTATTGTTTAAGGTTCCACCTTTCGCCGTCCGGGGTGCAGAGAGACGATCCCTGACATATCCCTTGCCTCTGAAGGGATTGTCCAGCGGATCTCCGACTGGCGTGTCTGCGAGGAGTATTCCTCTAGCGACCATCAGGGGATCCTCTTCAAGGTCCTTCCCGAGGGTGCGCGCTTGCGCGCTGAACCTGCTCCTCTGGCTCGACACTGGAACACCAGTCGTTTGAGCAAAGACACTATTAAAGAAGTAATCAAAGACCAGAGCATTGTGAATTTCACAGGTGCCGGAGATCTGGCAGCATCGACGATGCGTCTCATCGCGACCGCGTGTGAGCAGTCGATGCCCGGAGTTTCCCGCCGCCACAGGAAGAAGCCGGTTTACTGGTGGACGCCTGAAATCGTGGAACTCCGGAGGAGATGCCTTGGTCTCCGACGAGTTGCGCAGCGAGCCAGGAACCGCCCTGATGCAAATGCCAGATCGGCTGAGCACAGAGCGGCCCGCCGAGAGCTCCGCGGTGCCATCAACCGGAGTAAAGTCAGGTGCTGGAAGCAGCTGTGTCAGGATATCGACAACGACCCCTGGGGGATGGGCTACAAACTTGTAACCCAGAAGCTAGGGGCTCGCTCACCACCTGCGGTCATGGAACCACAAGCCATGGCCGTCGTCGTCGATACACTGTTTCCCAGCCACCCAGTTCGCCCAGTCAGGGAATTCGGAGAGGTAGGCGCCTTCCCAGTTTTCCGGGAAGAGGAACTCACCGCCGCCGTCCGATCCCTGCGACCCAAAAGAGCGCCCGGTCCCGATGGCATTCCGGCGGAGGTGCTCAAGCTCGCTGCGGAGGTGAATCCAAGGCTTCTGCTCGATATGTTCAACGCGTGTCTGGCGGAAGGCGTTTTCTTTTCTTCGTGGAAGGTTGCCCGCCTTGTTCTTATTCCGAGGGCGAAGAGCACACCGGGGACCCCTTCTTCTTTCCGACCCCTGTGTATGCTCGACACGGCCGGGAAAGTGCTTGAGAAGCTCCTGCGTGTCAGGCTGACCGAGGCCATCGTCTCTGCGGGGGACTTGTCCCCGCAGCAGTACGGCTTCAGATCCGGTCGCTCTTCCATCGACGCTATCCAGGAGGTAGTTGAGGCAGTGCGGAGGGCGGAGGACCACAACCACTGGTCGCGCCGCGTGGTCCTTCTCGTCACGCTCGACGTGAAGAACGCTTTTAACTCCGCCAGGTGGAGCGATATGCTGTGGGCGCTTGAGCATACGTTCCAAGTTCCCTCCTACCTCCTGCGTATGTTGGAAGCGTATTTGTCAGACCGCGTTCTGTTGTACGACACGACCGAAGGTCAGCGGCGCATTCCCATCACTTCCGGGGCTGCGCAGGGGTCCATTCTCGGACCAGATCTCTGGAACGTGTCTTACGACAGCTTGCTGAGGCTAGACATGCCCGATGAGACCCGCCTCGTTGGCTATGCTGACGATGTCGCTGCCTTGATCGCTGCGAGGAACGTCGAGCAGGCAAAACTGAGGCTCAGCGTAGTGATGGCCAAGGTCAACGGGTGGATGCGAGATCACGGCTTGTCCCTGGCTATCAGTAAGACGGAGATCGTCGTCCTCACCAAAAAGAGGATTAACACCGTGTTCCCGGTGCAGATAGGTGACGTCACACTCGAGACTAAGCCTGCTGCAAAGTACCTGGGAGTCATGGTCGATAGCAGACTGTCTTTCGGCGAGCAGATCCAGCGCGCCGCCGACAAAGCCGCTAAGGGTGTCGCTGCCCTTGGTAGGCTTATGCCCAATGACGGCGGTCCTCGCTCCTGCAAGCGCCGCTTGCTCATGACTGCCGTCCAGTCAGTCTTGCTGTACGGGGCGGAGGTATGGGCTCACGCACTCGAGAAGCGAGTCTACCGAGACCGGCTTGCCCGAGTCCAGCGCCGAGGAGCTCTGCGGGTCGCTTCGGCCTACCGCACAGTCTCCGAGCCTGCTGTGATGGTGATCGCCGGAGTCATTCCCGTCCTCTTCCTCGCGAGGGAGAGGCAGGCGATTTACCGGAGGAGGCCTGAAGTCGGCCGGGAAACAGCTGCCAGGGAAGAGCGCGATCGCAGCTTCGACTCTTGGCAGCGCGACTGGGAAGCCGAGCTGAGGGGACGTTGGACCTTCCAGCTCATACCTTCCGTCCGACCATGGGTGGAACGGCAGCACGGCGAGGTCGATTACTACGTGACCCAGTTTCTTTCTGGACACGGGTACTTCCGAGCCTATCTGCACCGGATGGGCAAAGTCGCCAGCCCGGACTGTCTGTATTGCCCCGGCATCCCAGACACGTCCGAGCACACTTTCTTTCAGTGCGACCGTTGGCACGTCCGCCGAGCCTCGCTTTCATCTGAGATCGGCGTGGTCGTCAGCCCAAACAACATCGTCGGAGCTATGCTCCAGGGAGAGGGCAACTGGAACTGTGTCCAGCACTACGTCCAGGCCATTCTTCGGGCGAAAAAGGTCGACCTCGATCGGCCTTAATCCTCAGCTTTTCCCCAAGGAGGTTGCCCTAGTGGCGTAATATCAAAGGCCTAGCCCGAAGTAATGTGTGAAACAGTTCCAGGCTAGTGTCCTCGGTGCCGAGGGAGGTGGTTTAGTCGGTAGTTCACGGGACATCGAGCTCGTGGGAGTCCGACACTACTGAGGGGAAAATGAGCCCCTCAGTGTGCGTAAATGCATTCCACCTCCTACCCAAAAAAAAAAAAAACAAAAAAAAACTATTGTTTAAGGTGATAATGTTATGAACAAGTTAGCTTTCTAGCTGGTCGACTGAATGGGAGTTTACTGTAATAAGTTCAACAGAAGTGAGATTATATTACATAACATATGAAGTATGATCGAATTTTTCGATTTTTGTATATCGAACCAACGACGGTCTAATCTGCCATTAAGCATGAGCCAGTCAAATTTATAGTTACCGTGATCGTCGCGTCGTTGCTGTGGCATATAAAAAATTAAAGCGTAAAGCATCCCCAAAACATTTTATAGATCAGACAGTTTCTTAAGAGAATTGTTCATAAAACAATCGTCAATTACTCAGATTAAGGCCACATGTGTCATGTGCTTAGCCACTCTGGCCGATTTACTGTTTGGTTGATTGGCCAATCGTGCTACGACCCGGGTTCGCTAGTGGCGTCGACGCCTGACTAGGTATATAGGATCACGTCAAAGCCACCACACTGATGGCAAATAATCCCATTCAATTAAATTTAATGGTGAAACAGTTTTAAAACGAAATAAACAAAGTCTAGCTTGAACTCTATCCATTTTGGAAACGTTTTAATACACTTTTCTAGTGTTACCAAAATGAATGGCGTCCTTTTCCTCACCACATCTTCCCTTATAATTATAATATATTATAATATGACAATATATCATAATAGTTATAAAATTATTTTTTATATAATATTTATATTTGCTTGAAATTATATAACCATTGTTGACCAACAACATAAACATTTAAATTTTTTGATGATAGTTACTACTTTTTATACTAATACATAGTCAATGTTAAGACATTATTACACATTGTAAGTCAGTAGATAAATATACATATAACTTTTCATTTTAACCACGAAATCAACTGGAAACGAATTGCCATTTCGTTTACAAAAAAATTAAAATGATTGCCCCCAAATCACCAACGGCAATCAAAAGTGATTACCGTTTATAATTGCTTATTCCATGGGCCGGAAGTAATGGTAATGAGATATTATCGCAAAGCACAGACGAAAGTCCACAACATAAATTGTGCCAAGTGCGAAGCATTAGTCTGGTGTAATCGTCTGTTTATCCCGCCTTGGACATGCCAATGTGCCTACCGAGTCTGTGGACATAAAACTGCCGAGTCTTCTACTGGTGAGCAGTTTGTCCGCTGCTAACTCCTGGCAAGTAACTCCTTTTGGTAGGTAATGTGACATGATAAAATATAAACTCCCTGTAAGCATTAAACAACAAGCTGAGTAATTTTATTGTAACAACGCGTATTTAAGTTTAGTGGGTTTCCTTCAAATCTAGACTATTTGATAATGAAATAAAAGCTCTTTATAAGAATCAAATAGCAAGCTGAGTAATTTTCTTAGAACAACGTGTAGGCTCTCAAAAGTTTAGTGAGTTTTCCCTTAAATGTAAACTATGATATCCATTTAAATTATCTATCGCCTACCGTTTTAAAGATTTGCTGACTATGAGCCACCGGTTTACAAGATTAACAATCCAAAGCTAAAAATAAGAAAACATCTTAGTTTGTAAATTGTTATAGCCTACAATATATATTAAATTTTAGTACTTTTAGTGCGACAAACAGAACCTGCACAATTATTGATGATTATAACGATTAAACATTTCAATAAAACGTCCAAGAAAAAAATTACTAGGATATCGAAAACTCTTAAATATCCAGCGATGATGTAAGCCAGGTGTAACTGAAGCAGAAGATCGATAGTCTTCCAGAAGAGAACTATGTCCTATGTCTATGTTCTTCGATAGTCATCGGAAGAGAACAAAAATGTTAAAAAATATATAGTAACAAAATATAGGTAACTGTACGATAGAAGTATGGGGCAGTTACAAACAAATAAGACGTCATGTAAGACTATAATTTTTATTTCAAAAAGGTTATTTGAACAAGTCTAAAATTTATTTCTAAACAAATTGCAAGTCTATATCCCCAAATCCTCCACGCAGGCCTCCAAAATGTGCATCGTCCATTTCTGACTCACAGAACTCATTTCTGTCGCATCGAAAGATTAAGGCCCAATGAACAACCCCCGCGTCAGTTAAAACGCCACATTAACTTACACCGACATGTGTATTCGAACCTTCGAATCTGGTTTCTAGGGCGGGACACAATGCAAACTCAGACAATATTAATAAAATAAACTCCGGCCCCGGCCCCGTGGGCGGATGTGTACAAAGCCGCGGCCGTCCGACCGTCCGTCCGTCAGGCGCTGCCCACTTTTTTACTTTTTTCGCAACCCGCTGAAGAAGTGCCCCGCTTTCTCTGTCGCGTGAACTTTGACTTTTGAATTCCGGTTGCAGGAATTGACGAGCGCCGCATTTACATTCGCAGAAACATGGCGTGATATTATTTACATGCGGAATACTAAGAGCGAGTCGACTGGGTTATTCTATATGGTCTATATATTAGATATTCTGTACACTGTATATATTTTATATATTCTATACAAGGGAATACGGAGTAGTTTGATCTCTCAGTACTGGTTAAGAGTACATTTTCAACATTTTTCATGTATTCAAAATTTATTACCGTATATTTTTGTTTGTGATATAACCATTGAATTTATAACTAAAAGGAGACTGCTCTTGCTTACAGATATTTTGAAGCCCTAAATTGAGCACTCGCGAAATTAGTTCAGCACTCGTCACTAGAGGTGCCAGGAATGTGATTTCACGCTACAAATTTGTATCCCTGAAATGGATCATTTTTGCTTCTCCCGGGCTAAAATGTGATGCACGGTTATGAAAGGGATTTTATTTTTGAAACGTCAAATCTAGAAGTGGAAAAAAGAGGATAAGAAAGGTATTTTTAATTTCTTAGGAACAATAGTCTCTACAAGAATGTGCTGATTTTTGTAACATAATATGTATGATTTTCTAACATAATAAAATATAATGATCAAATGTTTTGGCTTAAACATTTTACATTGCTTGGGCTATCACTTTTACTTTATAATCAATCATACAACTAACTAACCAACTTTTCAAAAAAATAAATTTAGATGAGTGTGTTTTTTTAGCTACTGAAATCGCAGTCATCACAGAGCTACGTCGTCAAACTTTCTGCATTAATTTTTAGCGCTTATTATAAAATTTAAATATTATACGTGGTAATTTGCGAGATTCGAAATAACCTCAACAGGTGGTTAATAGATGAAAGGCATCAGCAGTTTATGTATGTCATTTCAAAGCTAGCAACTGTAAGACCGAGTACAGTTGAAGTTAAGGAATAATTTAGAAAAGTAATATTTAAAAGATAGGAATGAGTATAATAATAATATAATTATGATATTTTACTATGAATTTCGAAGCTCGATTGTACAGCCAGAGAACTCCTTCAATCTCGGGTTGGCAGTCTGCTGGAGTACTCAAATTGCCTACTCGCCCCTTCAAACGGTAGTCATTTTGCCTACCCGCCCCTTCATGTAGCAGTCATATTGCCTGTACGCCCCATTATATCATCTGACCATCGCTACACCAGCTTTTTGTTTGTTACGCAATATTAATTCATTATTTTCTTCAACAAAGATTTACACTTTTTTTCGGAAGAACCCCCAATGCTGAAATATATTTCTTTTATACAAAAAGTAGTTTGCAGACTCCATCTATAAAGTCAGCGCATAATTTGGTTGTGAGGAGAGTGATTATACTTGGAAATACTATGAAACTACACTCTTATTTAATTTATGATGATGATTTTCTCAAAACCAGGAGGACTAAAAATTATACAAACTCATTGAGAAAAGCAAATTTTACCAATCGGATGAGTGGACAAAACTTGTCTAAATCCAATGGCGTGTGAAGGAACTGTGAGCTACTACAACTATAAAACTACGAAGGCCACAATCGCCAAATCTATATAAATAAAATAAATTCGCTCTTCATTTGAATGCTATGTAGTGTTTATAAATAAGGACCTGGTGGACCGAGCCTTGATCGGTATTGTTTTATGTTACCAGTTCATCCAATTAATATAAAACAATACAAAAATATTGATGTATAAGTACACTTTTTATTCCTCCATTTAATCTCTATCTCACGCGCTGTATTTTCCTAGACATGGCTGTAGTTTGCAATCAGCTGTTACTTGATTTGTTTACAGTTTCCTCGTTTATTTGTTGCTATCATGACAACTCATAAGGCCAATGTTAAAATTTTACAACCTTAAAATGAATTTTATCACATTGTTAGATTTTCTCTGGCCAAATAATCTGTGTAGAACATGTTTTTTAGTCATAGATTACTTAATTCCAAAATCTGAAGAAAATTTTCGGTGCCGTTTATGAGATAGTTGTGCAAACAAACAAGCAAGTACGCACGAACGATAACATTACTCATATATAGGAAGGATTTTAAAATACAGCGGGTCAACAATTTTTTTTGCTTCAACGACTGGAGTTACCTTTATTTAATTATCATAAAGGATTAAAATTCCACGATCTGCTCGATATTTGAAAGAGTAGAAAATAAGACTATTTAACTGGTTTTTCTTTCCTCCGAGCAAAGCTCGGTCCCCCGCCTAGGTGTGGGTGGCGCGTAGTTTTATCGACAGGTTGATGGAGGGCGCCGTCGGCACGTGGGAACTGGACATAATGGCGGGAGAATCACGCCCAATCAGCTGGCCCGGTTATTAAGTGATTATCACATGCTAGTGTCCCCCCTCCCCTCCCCCCTACTCCGTCCGCACCCTCTCTCTCTTTCCTCACCTACTTCCTCGTCCTCCTGTTAATTGCTGGTCAATTTCTAGGCGCTGTTACTATACGCTGGCCATGGTCTATTTTGTGTTACTTTTCGTATATAGTACTCGAAAAGTAACTAAAAGTAAAAGTAACTAAAACTAAAAGTAACTTTTTTAAATATGTTACATAGGAGGAAGATGGAGAAAAAATGAGTATTGATTTTGTTGGAGTGAGTGAGATTTTGCCTTTAATTGATTAACAATGAAGATACTTTTCACAAACCTACCAGGCGATCGAAACAATTTTATTTTTTATCGCTCGATTTAATTGTTCTCAACATCACGTTGTACTGTTTTCGTTATCACTCACGACCATTAATATATTGATAACACACAACTGTAATTATCTTCATACTGTCTTAGTCATATATATGTGTTTTATTATTAACTCATAACAGTAATACTTCTTTTATGATGAACGAACAGGAATGTACTTCTTTCGCCTTAAAGTGGTATAGTTACTCCTGAACCTGACAAAACGCTTTTCACGCCATTCTAATACATAATCTTTAGTTGAACATACAAACTAAAGGTTTAAAATTATTACTAACGCGCCGATAAGTCACCTCGCCATAATGATTGAATTTCACTCCTGCAGACTGATACGACGCAATGGCCGAAAGACATGAGGTAACATTGAGTTACCGTTAGAATTATCATGGACGTAAGTAGAGGTAACTTGGATGTATCATCAGCGAGAGGCTACTAGGTAGCTTAGGGGTTAAGTGAAGGTAACCTGGATCTATTAATAGCGAGAGTTAACTAGGTAACTTGGGGGTAAAATGGAGGGAGGGGTAACTAGACAGCTTAGGGGTAAAACGGAGGTAAATAGAAGTAACTTGGATGTACTAACAACGAGAGGTAACTAGATAGCTTAGGGGTAAAATGGAGGTAACATAGAGGGTGACATGGATATATTAACTGCGTGGGGTAACTAGGTAACTCATGGGTAACATGGAGGTAAATGGAGGTAACTTGTATTTATTAACAGCGAGAGGTAACTGGGTAACTTTGTGTTAATATGGAGATAAATTGAGGTATCTTGAATTAACAGTGAGAGGTAAATTAGGGATAACATAGAGATAGAGATACCATATCCATGTTACCTCTGTGTATATCCATATAGCGAGCTGTATAACAAGGAAACTTAGGGGTAAATGGAGGTAAATTGAGGTAACTTAGATACATTAACAGCGAGAGGTAACATATTACCACGCGATCGCGCCTGTTGAAGACACGGTAATTTTATTGCCACAGACAGACACTAAACACATTGTCGTGTTCACGGAGCGCATAAAATATGGCGATGATTCCATGGACTAATGGTGCATTGTACTGTGACGCTGGTGTTAGCGGGTAGTTTTAATCGACAAATCTGTTTACTGCATTAATTAGGGTGGAATCACAATAATATTGTCTTTGACATTGTTGTGTTTTATTCTGTGGAAAGTCCTAGTATATATTAGTAGAATATTTGCATTAAATCACAATTTTAGTTTGCCTTTGTTTGAACAATTAAGAGGTCATGCTACTTTTATTTAATGTTTTTACTGGTACCTATTTGAGCGCTAACGACCCTTTATGCTTTATTAAAGAATTTGCTAAAACGCTGTCATTTAATTCGATCCGTCTTTTGTTACCAGTATCCCTTCACAGGTTTGCAAATTGTAAATTTTAATTTATCACAAATTAGAAATGTTGTGACATGTTTTTCAACTACAGTATAAAGCAAAAAAAACGTACTGAAATATTAACTTTGACAGTAGATCAACATTCAACTACAGAATATTTTTGGATAGTTTAATGAGGGGTAGACATCAATTAGACCAGAAAATAGTTTTATTTTTACTACTTGCTGCAGTAAAAAATAATATTTGACTGTGTTAAAATTTCGTTGTTAATTGACATGTCCACCTATAGGACATTGGTTGATTAAAACACTTCAAATTAATTTTTCGGTGATTATAAAAAATAGGTAAATTATGATGGGATCGCGTACACAGAATCCTTCAGAAATTCAGAAAAACACATTTTTAACGGTACAATTTTGTCGATTGGCTGAGAAAAAAACAAAATCATAATAATTGCTCTTCAACAGGTATTTGGATCGATATTAGTCCCTTTACTCTAATTATGTAACTTAAGTTCAAAACTTCGCTTCTTCGCTGATAACGCATTATAGGATTCGCATTCTTAATCCATGACAGGATTGTTCAATCAGTGTATGTCATAAAGGAACAAACAACCTTAACCAACTCTACAATCAACGAAACTGTTGTCTATGAGCTTACATACGGTCACCGTCTTACTAAGTCACTGGCTAAACTGTTTTTTTATGACGATCTGGATAAGATCTCCTGGTACAGCTAGTAATCCTTGGATTTTTCCCATTACGAAGACTTTAAGACACTATAAATGACTTTACAAACTTTACAAAGTAGTCTATACAACTAACACAGCCAACAAACATCATAATATTTTGTAAGTACTAGTCTGGTTTAAGTTAGAAATTGTACTAATCTTTTGTGGACACCCTAAATTATGTTAACTAGTGTTTTTCACCAAGCTACTCCCATCTATAGATGACCTATGTGCGCACTCTAAAACAAAATTTTGACGGCACCCAAGATGACTGTCAACAAATAAAACCAATCAAAATTCAAAGGATTACAGTCCAACCCGAAGCGAACGTTGTGTTATATCCGTAATGGGTTACAACTCATTAAGGATACAACACATCGTTCTCTCCGGGTAGGACTCGGGACGTTTTATCAGACCGCGGTGTAAAAGTCCCAACCTTGAGTCCTCGGACGTATCTCAGTCGCAGCCCAAGGCCAACTCTTTACCGGCCCGCTCGGATACAGGCTCGCAGCGCCGCGGGGGTAAAAATAAAAAGTTGTCGTCCGCCGCCCGCCGCCCCGCCGCCCCGCCGCCCGCCGCCCGGGGCGCTGCAGGCGTGTCCTTGTCGCCCGCCCGGGGCGGCCAGCGGCGCGGCGGCCTGTTCACAGGCGGCCCCGCCACGGACCTGGTCACATGAGGGGCCCCAGCGAGAGAACTAAAATGTCGACCGGAGAAAAACATGTTGATCGAGTACTTTAAAAAGTCTAATTTCCACCAAATTTGGTATGGATGTTCTAATCAGGGTTCTGCACAACCTGTATAAATTTCATTGAAATATCTTATCATTAAGAGTGTTTGTATACAAAAAACCTTGTTGACCAGCATAAAAACACGTTGACCGGGATCTTAAAAAGTCGAATTTCTGGATTTCTACAAAATTTAGTCTTGCGTGTTTGTTTGTTTGTTTGTTTGCTTGCTTGCACAATTATCTCAAAAATGGATCCGAGTATTTCCTTTAAAGTCTGGAAATAAGTAATTTATGACTCAAAAACGTTTTCTATGCAGACTACTTGGCCAAAGAAAGTCTAATAAAGTAATGAAATCAGTTTGGAAGTTGTAAACATTTAATATTAGCCTTATGAGTTGCCATGATAGCAACGAAATAAACAAGGAAAGTGTAAACAAATGAAGTAATGATAACAGCTGTTTGGAGACAACAGCCATCTAGGACAAATACAGCGTGTGGGATAAAGATTGCATGGAGTACCTGTCTTATTAAGAATGATTAAAAAGGTTTTTATTTATAAATTTATGACACTGAACTATTTCATTGTAGTTGGATAAACTGGTAATCATAAAAAAATACCGAGCAATGTTCGGTCCGTAAGGTACTAAATATAATACTATTAAGGGAGTTTCTATACAGAAAAGCTTGATGATCAGCATAAAAACGTGTTGACCGCATCACATGTTTACCGGGACAAAAATATAGTCCTGAAGGGTATGATATTTTTATGAACATAGTTGTGTAGGAGACATATTAGAACGTTCATAACGATTTTGGTGGAAATCCGATTTTTAAAATACCCGGTCATTGGGCCAATATGTTTTTACGTTGGTCAACAAGTATTTTTTACTGTATATAGTTTTTTGTATACAAACCTCCTTAATGATATGATATTTTTAAAAAATTTATACTGGTTGTGTAGAACATTTAGTAGAGTGTTCATACCAAATTTTGCAGAAATCCGACCTTTTAAAGTACACTGTCATCGTGTTTTATGCTGGTCAATATTTTAGGTAGACCCCTCTAGCGCCCCCTGCAGCTCCGGCTGAAGTCTATGGATTGGCAGACCTCTCATTTTGTACTGTCCCAGTCAAATAACGTGGCTCGCGTCTTCAATAAGGCCAATGCTAAACTTAACATTAGTCTTATGGACGGACCGGGCCTTGTTATTTGAAGAGGCCTATAGATGGAAGTTTGAGCCCGAGACAGCTGTTCTGTCCACACGGTGATTATCGAGAATTGAATTTCTTAAACAGTGGGAAATATACATAATATGCTCAAATATATTTCTACAATACAAATTGTTCACAAAACAAACAAACTTGAGGTGCAGGATAAAAAATCCATGACAACATAAACCAAAATAATAAGGTAGATCAGTGGGTAGATAATGGGTAAAAGATGAATGGTAGGTCAGGTGTTTTTTTAGGTTTTTAGGTGTAAAACTGTTTGGATCGTTCGGTTTCCTCCCACCAGTCTCAGCTCAGCTCTGATTGGGTGTGGACGTCCTCTCTCCTGCCTGGTGATTCTTGATACTTGTGATTCCTGTGTTATTTTGTGTATTGTTTTTCTTTTCAGCTTATTGTTTTCGTGACTGCTTTTACAGTTCTCTGTTTTAGCTGTGTTTTTCTCCAGGTTTTCTTGGCTATGTGTTACTAATCTTGTTATGTTCTAGGTTTTCTTCCACCTGAAGACGGGATCAGATTCCAGATCCCGAAACGTCGTGAAACTTGTTTTTTACTAATCAGTGATGGCAAATGTCCGCAAAAATCCTAATCAAAATATAAAATCACCATCACCAACAATGAATTTCAAACAAAGGACGTTCGGTTTGATTGCGTTCAAATCGTTTTCACAAGCAATTCAGTGTTTTCAATGTAAAATGAGCAAGCCTTGCCTTAGCGAGCAAGCCTTATCAATCGTTTTTGTGGAGATCCTACAGAGATCGATATCGGATCCGTTGATCCATCCTCAGGATCCAGATCGATCTAGTTTAATGATGAATCTGATGAATACTACATTCACCAGAAAAGTTTAGTCGTTTATAAAAATTCACCTCACAGATGACTCCAATATTTTCAATAGTGGACTATTTCGTCCTCTTGTCCTAGCACCCAGGTGCTTAATCAACACAGACTTGAGGTTAAAGAGTTTAAATCTCGGGCGAACCTGAAGTAAAGCAGGTATTAGAGTTAAGCAATATGCTATTGATAGAAGAAAACTACAATAGCTACAATAGCAATATGCTATTGTTGGTAAGTAGAAACTACGAACCAACTGTTTTCTTTCTTGTTACAAAACCGATTCACTTTTCTCATTGTTATATCAGAAAAAATGGATACGATGAAAAAATTTATATGAATGAAAAAAGTCTGTAAAAATTACGAACGTCAAAAGGATTTGCTGGGTTATTTATTTATTATCCCAACTACCCGTAACTCATGAGAAAACCGTAAGTCTAACACCCATCAAACCTATGGAAAGTCTTGGTAAGAAAATCCCAGGAAAATATTAGTTGCTTGATAAAATTATCCCCAAGGGCACAAATGGAAAGAAAAGGGCAGATCAGATGAAATATTTGTTTTTATTTATATATTTGTTTACTTTTTCCAAGTGTAGTGGGACACCATCAGCTGGTTTATAAATTAACAAAAAATGAATTATTTAAACCGGAGATGGAGACATAAAGATTAAATTTATGGAGGAAGCGCACACATAAAAAAGCGTTAATGTTGAAACGGGCACTTAAGATCTGGTTTTTGGACACCCAAGTTGTCCGGTAAACGTTATATGACTCACAATTTAATAAAAGAATAATTTCCTGGGTGGTTTTACAGGCTGTTGAAAACTAAAAGCCCCTCCTGTCATAAAGTGTAAAGAATTGAATTCCTTTTTAATCACCAGTTTAATGTCTAATTCAATTTAATGAAAGGCGCACGCGCAAGATATAAAATTCCTGTAATGTAATTCCTGTTAGACGAGTTTGTGTTTACGTTGTTAAATAAGGCAATAGATAATTTTGTGAGGATCCCTTAATCGCAATAAGGCTTCAGAAAATACGCAGAATTAAAGAATTTAGTCGGCCAGCCACCAGAGAACCTGTCGGTTTACTAAGGCCCACTGATTATATCAATTACAGTTATTTTAACAAAATATGACAAAATATGAACACTCTTCACAAAGCTAGATAAGATTCAGCGCCAATCTGCCCTTGATCCCAGTATCATTCGTGGTTTACAGATTGACCTTCTATTCAGGGTTTCAACATCCAGTCAACACTTTGTGTGGTAGCTTTGTTTTGGGCTTCAGTTCACCTCTTCAGTTCTTCAGATAGAGTAGTTTAGTAGTTTCTAGTTTGCAAACACAGTAGATTCCTTTCGCAGCTTGCGACTCTAGAGCAGGGAGTAGATACAATTAGTTTGGAAAACTTTCTAAGTATGCTGACTTCTTTGACTTTGTCTGAGAGATTGGTAACTCAGAAGGGATATACGCCTCTTAAAAGGTCACACATTGCATTTTGCAATGTGCATTTGCATTTTTAACATAGTACAAAAAAGTCATAAAAATGCGATCCATCGTTCCAGATTCTACTCTGCGAACAGGATTAAATTAGCTTACAATATAGTCTTGAGTAAGTAAGAGTACGTGGTGGACCGAGCCTTGCTCGGTGTAATTTCAAGTTTTCTAGATCATCCAGTTACTATAACATGTCATAAAATTTATAAATATAAACCCTTTTTATTGCTCCATGAACTCTTCATTCCACTCGCTGTATTTTTCCTCGATGGGTGTAGATTCCAAACAGCTGTTATGATTACTTCATTTGTTTGCACTTTCCTTGTTTATTTCGTTGCTATCTTGGCAACTCATTAGGCCGATGTTAAAATTCTACACATTAAAGTTCGTTTTATTACGTTATTAGATTTTCTCTGGCCATGTAATCCTTGGTGTAAGGAAAAAAGGAAGGTGTGTGCAGGGTCAGCTGGTGTAACGTAGTTGAGCTCACACAACTAGTGCTTACGACGACTACAATACAAACCAGTTAATACAACTCAATCAAAATATTTTGTGTATGGTCTTAGTTCTGCAGTCAAACCGCTGAGTCCGCTATTTTCTCGAGCCCAAATACGTCATACCAGCTGACTGTGCACACACCTTTCTTTTTTTCTTTACACCATGATGTAATCTGCATAAAACACGTTTTCGAGTCATAAATTAATTATTTCCAGACTTTGAAGGTAATCCTCGGAGCGGTTTTTGAGATAATTATGCAAACAACCGACCAAGCAAGCAAGCATGCAAGATAACATTGCTCATATGGGAGAGAAAAATATGTTTTCAGTACCTCAAAAATTCAAGGTAATAGGTTTTTTAACGCGAAAAAGAACATTAATTTTACAGTTTCCACGGAACTTTTCTGCTGGAGTTTCACTCCAGATGGATTTAGACCGCGAAGTGTAAGACCGTGCCCGTCGCCGCACCTGAAGCCCGGGTCGTAACCGCAGAACAATGCCGGCTTACGGCGCGCCTGACTTGTAGCGGCCCCGGGGTACAATAATTTCAAAATATCGCTAGATGGTATCTGGGGCCCGGGGCCCCGAGCGGGCCCTTCCTCCCACGCGCCCCGGGGCCCCAGACACAACACGTGAGAACGCCAAATCGCCCCCCCCCCACCCCCCCACCGGCGGCCATCACCCGGCCTTATATGTGCTGCAGGGTCATCTACCGGCCGTGCCTTATTGGGTGATGGGTATTGTCATCCGGCTATCTTCGGGTGGGTCATTTGTTGTTGAAGAGGATAAGCAGTTTCGAACCGTTCGAGTGGGGTTGTCGGTCTTAAATATATGTTCGCTATAATTAGAGATAGTCATTTGAGGTTGATTTAGAGAAATATGCTTTATTTTACAGTGTTTTACACTGAGATGAAGTATATTCGGTTAGGTAGAAAGAAGTGGAAAATGTTTGATAGTTTACTCGAACTTGGAATTAGACGCAATTCGCTAACAAATTTAAAGTAGTTTGTTTATACTAGGTCTTTTCATGATCCTTAATATTATATTGATCAAAAAAGATCAATAACAACCGTAAATCTATTTTTTTATGATTAATATAGTAATGAAACCAATCACATCACTTACATAAACTATATCACTTAATAAAGTAAGGAAAAGTGTTTGTTGCTAGTAAATATTTCATCGTTTCTCAACTGCTTGCATAGTCTCAATTAATTTTAATAGATTTTTGTGTATGATGACTACATTGAGTAAAATCTGTGTCTTTCGGTGTTTTCCTGATTTATCTTTATTTAACTATTTCATAATAATGTCAAATATAAAATTACCCTCTATGACATATACCAGATCTTGAAGACCTGGGGCTACTTTCGGGAAATACAAGTTATAATAATAATAATAAAAATATTTTGTATAGCAAATTTGGGTCTCTATATTCACTTAACATTTGTTTCCGTTAGATCAGTTCCCTAAAATCTAAAGTAATAACGACTAAATATGTAATTAATGATATATTATTATTAGTATGACGGTTCAACATTGTAACCGTAGATGCTTAGAAGATATTTGTATTGAGGCCTATAACCGAAGATGCTTCTTAAATATTTGTATTGAAGACTATAACGTCGATGCTTCGTAGATATGTGTATATAAGATTATAACAGTAGCTCCGTAGGTATTTGTATTGAAGATTAAGACTGTAGATGCTCCGAAGATATTCGTATTGAAGATTATAACGTCGATGCTTCGTAGATATTTGTATTGAAGATTAAGACCGTAGATGCTCCGAAGATATTCGTATTAAAGGTTATAACGTCGATGCTTCGTAGATATTTGTATTGAAGATTAAGAACGTAGATGCTCCGAAGATATTCGTATTGAAGATTACAACGTCGATGCTTCGTAGATATTTGTATTGAAGATTATAACAGTAGCTCCGTAGTTATTTGTATTGAAGATTAAAACCGTTAGGTGCTTCGTAGATATTTGTATTGAAGATTGTAATCGTGGATGCTTCGCAGATATTTTTATTGAAGAGTATAACATTAGATACTCCGTAGATATTCGCATTGAAGCGTATAACCGTAGATTTCCTATGGTCCCATATGTATTCCTTCGAAAGGACGGGGTCGCAGATGCTCTGAAGACGTTCCCAGCGCGAAGAGTCGGTCTAAACACCGTGGGAACCCCAGTGGGAACCCCAGTGGGTCTCCAGCCTTCAGCCGCTAATGGAGCGTCGACGCCGCGAACTCTCGTGAGCCCGATCTTTTGTTTTAACATGTGATATTTTCGAGTATTTATTATGTCATAGTTGTTGTCATATGTGAGATAATAGCAAAAAATAATGATAGTATATGTAGTCATAATAATAGTATATAGTCATTTACTCTCTGAAAATAATCAAAAAGTTTTACATTTGTATATCTCAGTCGTCAAATTAAAAATACAAATTGAAACAATCAATAAAATAAAAGAAATAAAATTACTTGGCAAAAGAGTGTCAGTCAGCCAGAGAGAAATTCTCCTATAGTAGGCCTTGTTATCTAAAAGGAGAAGCTTTAGAGATTTTTTAAACGAATTAAAATTTTTGATTTCCTTAACATTGTTTGGCTGTTTGTTATAAAATTTAATGCCGGCATGCAGCGCCTCTCTTTCGCATAAGGATAGACGGATTTGAGGGAGCAGGAGCTTCGCGCCATGTTTTGTGGGAAGTGGGATACACGGTCGGAAGTGAACCAGTTTTGAGTTTGACCATCGGAACTACTTTGGAAATATGTAATGATGAAAGAGTCTGAACCCCAAGGTGTTCAAAAGCTCCTCTACAAGACTGAGAAGAAGCAAAGTCAGACAATATGAGAATTGCTCTTTTCTGTTCTAAAAATGCTTAATTGGCATGACCAGACCCCCTCCCTCCACCAACTACTATGCCATGAGATAGAACAGACTGAAAACAACCATGATAAACATTTAACAGGTTCTCTACATTTAATAAATGAAATAACGTTCTCGCCCTACTCAAACTTTTACAAAGATCTATGAAGTATGATGATACTACGTTAGTTGAGAGTCTAGTATAACGCTTAAAAACTTAACAGAAGAAATTTCATTTAAGTCTTAATTAATTCTTTTCTTAATGTAAATGAGTACTTGCAATTTGAATTGTTGCTACTTATTTAGTACGTTTTAGGCCTATATAGCAAATTGCCTTTGTCTATTAGAAGCTTGCCGATGTGTAATTTTAAGCCATATGTGACTTCTTTCCTGAAATTTAATGATTTTTTAATGTAAAAAAGTATTTTGAATTTGAATTTTGGCTACCTATTAGTATGTTTTATGTAACAAATTGCCTTTGTCTGTTGGAATCTTGCTTATGTGTAATTTGTAGCCATACAGTATGTAACTTCTTTCCTTAAATGTAATGCTTTACCCAATGTAAATGAGTACTTGCAATTTGAATTTTAGCTACTTATTTGGCTAAATTGTTTCATAATCTATCATCTTGTTTGTTCTGCCCTTAAGGTTCTTTAAGAGTAAACCTGTCTTTTAGGCTTAGTTTTTTGACGTTGTCTATTGTACCCAGTATTTAATGACAATAAATGTTCTTGATTCTTGATTCTAAGGCTTTTAATTTGTGTTAAGTCATAATGCTAATTTATTAGATCACTACCTGATTGGGATATTTTAAAACGAATATTGGTAGACACAACTGCTTAGGAGAAATAGATTCGACAAAGAATGCATATTTTGATTTTGATTTTTGCGGACATTTGCCAGCACAGATTAGTAAAAAACAGGTTTCACGACGTTTTGGGATCTGGAATCTGATCCCGTCTTCTGGGGAAAGAATGAATATCTCGAGGTTGACAAGACGCAATTGTTACTGTCAACTTAAAAAATGTTATAAGCGTAGTCATACGTCTGAGACGTGTTATAACAACTGTTACAACAAATATTCGATAGAAACTAAGGCTTAATCATTATAAATTCACTACTAAAGAAAAAGCGTGCCTGAATTTGAAGTATTGGTCTGAAATAGGATCCTAAAACAAGAACCTTGATAAGTGTCGGAGAAATTAAAATAAATTGTAATTATATCACCATATAGCAGCAATAAAGGTGCTCCATATAAGACCTCCAGCCGATGTGGAGAGTGTACACCATAAACCGCACAGTACAATCTCCATCGGAGATTAATTGTACCATAATTCATACCATAATTCATTACCATAATTCATACAGTACATTACTCGGGTCTGAAAGTACCGCAATGGTCAGTGTGCACGGGCTGTCATTGCGCCCGTTATGAAAGTTATCTTTTCTCCGTACTACAATACGTTCTCTTCTGAACTGGAACTCCTATTAATATTTATAACAACAATTGATTTTTTAACTACTAGACATTGGTAAGGTATTATTTGATCTTATACTGGATCATTTATGTGCTTCTGAAGGTCTTCAAAACGAAAATGGGTTTCAAAGGGAATACTAAAATTTGAATTTGGTTAAACTGGTAGGGAGGTTTGAAAACTGTGTTTTAAATTATGGAGGAAGATTTAAAATGTAATGTAAACGTAAAACCTTATCAGTTAGAACTATGTGTTTGGAAAAATATTCAATCATACAAAAGAAAACCATAACTTCCATAAGAGTTCCATGAGTACCTGTTAAAACTATTAAACGCTTAAATTTAAAGTAATACAGGATTTAAAATAAACTGACCCTTCTTCTACAGTTTATTTTCCCCAAATGAGATTCAATTGTAAGGTATTTACCTGAAATTATGACACATATGTGCTTTAATGAGTGATTTTTAGACAAGCCTTTTATTACTTGAAATCATTCTAGGCCTTCATTGGATAGTTAAACTGATAGTCGCCACCATTTTGAATTTCACAGTGTACACCACTTTAGCCTTTCGAGAGAGAACATTTAAAAATCCTTTCTAATTACAGATTTACAGCCTATAAAGAACAGGTGTGCCAAGTGTCATGCCTCAATGTCCACACATGCACATGCATGCATGTGTGGTTTCTCTGTGTGTTCTGAGAAACTACGTCCAGTGAGTGAGTGAGTGATTGAGTGAGTGAGTCAGTTAGTCAGTCAACCGTTTTTTTTATATTTTATTTATTAAGATAAGTGTAGTTATGTGCTAAGTTTTATGCCCAAACAAGCTTAGAAATCTGAATAATGGCCGCCATTTTTAATGTTATAATACTCCCTATCAAGCCTTTAGAGGAAGAATATTTTTAAATTTTTTCTCAATACAAATTTAGAGCCTATAAAGAATATCTGACCAAGTTTCATGCCTCAAAGTCTTATATAGGGTGTTTTTTTAACGCAACCCATTTTCAAGAATAATGAAGATATAAAAATGCAAGATTGAATAATGCACATATAAAATATGAAATGACTATTGTTTTATGGGTATTTACATTTTATACAACCTATTATTTAAGTTTGATTACATTTAGCTAACATTATGTGCTCAAACAATCCGCCACTGGCATTTGTATACAGTTACGATCTCACCATCGAATTACCGAACACGTGTTGATAGGTACCTCTTTGAATTTCTTGCATTAAATTTGTTATGTTTGTTTTAAGGTGCTGAATATCCTGTGAATAGTTTTCGTAGGCCTTACTTTTTATGCATCCCAAAAGAAAATAGTTTAGTGGGGTCTAATCCGGGGATCTTGGGGAGAAATAATACTTCACTGATAAAATAAAGTTTTGGGTTGCTTAAAAAAAAAATCCTGTAGTTTCTCAGAACTTGCTCTCAGTGAGTGAGTTAGTGAGTCAGTCAGTCAACCCTTTTTCGATTTTATACATAAAGATAGTGTATTCCTGGCAAGCTCCAGAGCGCAGCGTTCTCCAAGGCCATCTCGCATCAGCCGGGGCCCCGGGCGCGGGCCCGCAGTGTCCCGGCTAATAACAAGGCGAGCGGGCCCCGGGCCCCGGGCCCCGGGCCCCAGCCGGCCTCCCACGGGGCGCCTGGGGCCCTCATTACAGCCGCGTGCTGCCCCCGGGCCCCCCGCCCCCCCGCCCGCTCGCTTATATATTTATTATAATCTAGTGATAAAGATATGCCCGGCGCGGACTTGGGGCCCGCGGCTGCCGCGCCGCCTGTGCTAAATCCTCCGCCAAATAAACAAGCCACAAGCCCACAAGCTCACAAGCCTCTGCGGTGGCGTCACGGCCGCGCGGACAGGCGAGGCGAGTTTGGAAATTTAGGCGTTTGTCTGAAGTGTGTTGATTCGAAAACACCACTGTGGATTTGCTTAGTTTCAAGGCAATACTGTATGTATAGAATGCGTTGTTTCGAAATATTTCGCACCTACGGCCGAAATGAGGTTTTGTGGGGTCGAGATCGTGTTTCAAATTCGAGACTAAGTCGAGAATTCGAACAGATAGAGAGCAACAAAACCCTTTTGGTCAAGTAAGTACGCTATTTTTCACAATACTACTTACACGATGAAATACGACAAGGTAGATCGCCAGGACACAAGATAAAACGTCGATGATTTATCTTTAAGGTTATGATTTGCTACGGGAAAATAATACTGTAAATGGAAGTTAAGCAACGAATAAAATAAAATAAAATTTACCATCATTTTATCATTAATACATATTGAATTTAAGGTTTTTTGGTGTTAACACGTTGTATGTCGGCCTTAGTCAGTAACAAGACTACAAGATCGCGCCACAATCATCCTTCACTCACCTGTCATTCATACTTGGCTTAAAATACCTACCTGGGTAGGTCGCCATTTCAACTAATGTATCTAATATCCCTAATGTATCGAGCAAATAAATGAACAACTGGGTTTCGGCCCTGTGGAGGAAAAGATCTGTTTTTGGCCTCCAAATGACGTTTGAAAAAACAGGTGATTTTTTCGAAGTGTGGTGAAAACGTTCCTAAAAGTACTAGGTGGAAAAACCTCATTTACTCTTTTGTGTTATTAATTGGAAGCTGTAATAACCAAGAGTAATCTTTTCGGAAAAATGCATCATCAAAGGAAAATAAATGTTTCTCTGCGCAATCCTCGCTTACGGAGCGGTGAGGTTATGTTTCCTTCCCAAATTTTGTTCATGTAATTTTAGACATAACTACCTAATTCCAGCTTTATATATCTGTCTATTTTTCCTTAACGATTAAGTAAAAAAGTGCAACTAGTTTACAAAAGTTTTCATACAACCTTTGTGAAAAATCATAAAGTATATCGTAAAAAAGGGTGTGTCGATTTAAAATTTAAAACACGCGGTGTCCACATCTAGATAACGGTTCCATGTTAGAATCACTAATACAGCCACTACAAACTATCGCCCGTCGTCACTAATACCGCCACTACAAACTATCGCCCGTCGTCACTAATACCGCCACTACAAACTATCGCCCGTCGTCACTAATACCCGCCACTACAAACCATCGCCCGTCGTCACTAATACCCGCCACTACAAACCATCGCCCGTCGTCACTAATACCCCCACTACAAACCATCGCCCGTCGTCACTAATACCCGCCACTACAAACCATCGCCCGTCGTCACTAATACCGCCACTACAAACTATCGCCCGTCGTCACTAATACCCCCACTACAAACTATCGCCCGTCGTCACTAATACCCCCACTACAAACTATCGCCTGTCGTCACTAATACCCGCCACTACAAACCATCGCCCGTCGTCACTAATACCGCCACTACAAACTATCGCCCGTCGTCACTAATACCGCCACTACAAACTATCGCCCGTCGTCACTAATACCGCCACTACAAACTATCGCCCGTCGTCACTAATACCGCCACTACAAACTATCGCCCGTCGTCACTAATACCGCCACTACAAACCATCGCCCGTCGTCACTAATACCGCCACTACAAACCATCGCCCGTCGTCACTAATACCGCCACTACAAACCATCGCCCGTCGTCACTAATACCGCCACTACAAACCATCGCCCGTCGTCACTAATACCGCCACTACAAACCATCGCCCGTCGTCACTAATACCGCCACTACAAACTATCGCCCGTCGTCACTAATACCGCCACTACAAACTATCGCCCGTCGTCACTAATACCGCCACTACAAACTATCGCCCGTCGTCACTAATACCGCCACTACAAACCATCGCCCGTCGTCACTAATACCGCCACTACAAACTATCGCCCGTCGTCACTAATACCGCCACTACAAACTATCGCCCGTCGTCACTAATACCGCCACTACAAACTATCGCCCGTCGTCACTAATACCGCCACTACAAACTATCGCCCGTCGTCACTAATACCGCCACTACAAACTATCGCCCGTCGTCACTAATACCGCCACTACAAACCATCGCCCGTCGTCACTAATACCGCCACTACAAACTATCGCCCGTCGTCACTAATACCGCCACTACAAACTATCGCCCGTCGTCACTAATACCGCCACTACAAACTATCGCCCGTCGTCACTAATACCGCCACTACAAACTATCGCCCGTCGTCACTAATACCGCCACTACAAACTATCGCCCGTCGTCACTAATACCGCCACTACAAACTATCGCCCGTCGTCACTAATACCGCCACTACAAACTATCGCCCGTCGTCACTAATACCGCCACTACAAACTATCGCCCGTCGTCACTAATACCGCCACTACAAACCATCGCCCGTCGTCACTAATACCGCCACTACAAACCAACGCCCGTCGTCACCAATACCGCCACTACAAACCATCGCCCGTCGGAACCAACCACTCTCTCCCCGATTGAGGCTTCAAATCGATCGTCTTAATTCATCAAGCTCCCATTGAGCCGGATATTAAAAGGAATTACAAAGAGAATGGACCGCTGCGAACTGGTTCGTCATTAATCATTGTTAAGGGTTTGAAAGACCGCGAGTTCATTAGTTATTTTTTATCCACTTGTTGATTTTAGCCTGCCGGTTGATCTGGTTTGCAAAATAAGTGTTGCATTTTACTTTTATACCTGAAATATTTTTGATTCTGATGAAGGCTAGCCGGTTTTGTAATGAATTGAATTTAGAAACGATGCGTGGAATGTTTAGTAATACAGGGTCTATATTTGTAATTGTGACGTGGTTATGGTTTTCATAAGAGGTTCTCTTTGAAATAAGAGTTTACCTTTGAGTTTACAGTTGTAAACTTAAGGTATAAATCACTAATTTATCAGCTGTAATCATTTTATCATTTGCAAACAGCAAGTTAATTACATTTGAAATTTAATATATGTGTAAAATAATCGTTTTAATTTATACTATTCCACTATACCATATCCACGTTTTTTTGTTGCTCGTCACTTGTAGTTTTAGTTATTCGAGACTTCTTATTCCAAGAATAAACAATACGTTCCATCTGCGAAAAGTAATATTTTTGCTAATGACCGTTCTTTGATATAGACGATTCAGTATATGTATGTCCCAACTCCATTGTAATTTGTTAAAATAAGTGTTCAAGGTGTCTAGTGACTTTTGCGTAGTTCAAATGTTATGTTTTTATGCTCTGTTTTTAGTTTATCAAGAGAGTTGTCCGTCAGTTGCTTTTGAGCTATTTATAGTCCGAAATCTTTAAAACTTGAACTGTAAATGCTTTAAAACTTTAAAAACTCAGACTCATAGGGCCTACTCACACTGAGTCTTGAAAAAACGTTCAATGAAAAGCTAAAAAAATCTTAAACTTTAGGTACCTGAACGATTACATAAAATGAGACATCATCTGTGAACTGAGGAACATATTGTATAATAATGTGCGTCAAAGATCATGTGATATCGCATTTGAAAGGTATTATAAAACTGTAACATAAACACATATAATACCTTTCAGATGTGATATCACGTGGTTTCCACGCACATTATTATACAGTCTTTTCCTCAGTTCACAGTTTTTATCCAATCTCACATAATCGTTCAGATACCCAAAATCGCATACGGCATACGACTACTTAGTACTCATCTGTGACAGTTCGATGCGATATATCGCATATGGCACTCGACTACTCGGTGCAGAGGTCGTTCCCTCTTGTCGATAGTTCTCGGAAGCCGTTCGCTCAGCAGCTGTTCAATTAACGCCAAAAAGGCGCTCAAGTCACCATTATCCCCGACCTCAGCCGATGAATACTTCCAGTGGCGTAGGTACGGGGGGGGAGATAAGGGGGATATATCCCCCCTTTGACCTATGGTTTGAAAAAGTATAACCTCTCGATTTGGGTTTTTGCTACCCGTCTTTAGGTTTTTGGTTAAAAAGGAAAAATAAATATTAAACAAACATTAGTTCAAAAACCTGTTTGCAAACGGCCTTACGAGTGAAAATAACCATCAAACTTACCGATCTCAGTAAACGACGACGGCGCGACGGGAGTATTATGTTGTGAATAGCGCGAACGACTAACAACTTCGCTAATGTCTCGAAAAACCGCGAAAGTAAAAATGTTTGATACGTATGTAATGTTACCATCTGCAGGCAAGCGATGGGAGCGGGCTTAGTGCGAAAGACGAGAGTGGCCATAGAAACAAGGCGCGAATGTGCCGATAGTGGGTTAAGTAACGGGAGTAAATTTCGAAACATTAATTCTGTATCCTTCTTATTTTCTGCGTAAAGGACAGTTTACCTAAATCCCTAGAGAATCCGAATCCGACCACGTCAGTTAGCCTAATAGATAGAATTGGAGTTCCATGACAAGTTTTGTGCCTCTATATTGCCTAAAAATGCGGCTTCAGATTCAAAAAGTTTCCGGGCGTGTTCCCCAACACCCCTTATCTAGCAGGCAATCCATGTGTACTTTTCTGAAAACATTGTTATTCAGCCCTGCTTCTTGTCAAACGTTGTGTTTACCAATACCATGTATTGCATTTATCATATGATACGGTTAGTAGCGTAGTGGTTGTATAGCCAGCAGTAGATCCAATTTCATGTACAAATACGGGAGTGCCGCCCCAGGTCTGCAGTGCTTCTCAAAAAATCCAGAACACCCTTACACTTCACTCCCTGTCCCTGTAAGACAAAGATTCTTTTACAAAAGATTTATCTGTCCAATCAGAATCAAAGATAAAACTAATTTTTCAAAGAGTATTTTTATTGAGTCCAGTAAATCGTTTGTGATGAGTGTGTTGACGACATGAATGCGGATACATGTTATCAGTGATGAAAATTTCCTCATTTATCTCATTAAAGATTTTTACATCGTTGCAGGACCGGAATAACAGATATTAAGCCCCTATCGGATTTTGCGACATGCGTTTAGTACAACGGTAACATTAGCTACATTTTCAGTGGAATTAATTACCATTTCTTTATCTAGATATTTGTCATATCACGTCATTAAAGTGTCACATATTCATGAAGTATTCTTTACGATGGGTATGTAAATGTGCGAGCGCACTGGGTAATTATGTGCGGCGAACAGAGTGCAGAGGTGTGAAAACATGTATTCTCTGTTCGGCTCATGTTGTAAAGTGTGATTACATCCGATTTAATTTGTAATGTAAATAAGTGTATGGACAATAGGTAACAGAGTAATTCTTTGAGGAGGTTTTAATCGAAAATAAACACGGAGAAAATATTAAATTTAATAGCTAGTTTTAGATTGATTAATTAGGTACCGGTACCTCTGTCTTTGGTTAGGTAAATGACATTGTCGTCTACGGGACAGGCTTAAGCCCTTATACGACTATTGTAATAGGATAATGTAATATCCCTCTTAAATATTAACTCAAATGTTTAAGAAAAAAACTCAGGTGTTTAAAAAAAATCCTCAGAGCCTGCATAACTTCGTCAACCGCGTTGTTGTGAAAATAAATTTATATAATTTTACATTTTGCTACGAATAATTTATGAGCTATATGCTTCATGTAGGGTAATGAAGTCACGAAACACATACAGGTGAAGCATACACAGGAGGAAGTGTAGTGATAGTATAGGTTAAACGCCTTGAAAGATCACCGCCTATTGCCTAGTCAGGAAGGTTCGCTGATGTTTATTTTGAGTTTTCGATCTCTTCATTCGCTCCTGAAATGATGATTTGAAAGGAAACAATAACTTTTATGTGACTACACAACGCATTGTTGTCGCGTTTTTTAGGATTTGGCCATAATTTAATGAATTTGCATTAATAAAATATCGGTTTTTTTAGTATATCATAATTTCACTGACTTCCCAGAAAAAACATTAAGAAGTCCTACTGTAATAGTTTCAGAACTATTCTAATAGCATATTCATGTGGCCAATTTGTACTCAACAAAAACTAGAAATAGAACAGAAATTGCAGTCGCCTGTGTAATGCCATAAGAGATTGCCCTCAAATAATGGATTTATTTTTCCCTTAAAAACAAAACCTTTTATGGATTGACAACTTACACTTGCCTCATCAATATCTCTTAGATATGTCTGCATGGAATTGTGTCCAACATATTCAAATTGCATTGTAGGGTATGTCTAAACACTAATAGACATATCAGCCACTAATAGAAGGGGTGATTTTCGATACTTGTCAACAAAACCTGTCGATTCAAACGTGCCCAACCTCTGGGCTGCTCTTTGAAATATTAGGCTTGAAAAGGGCCAGGGGCACCCGCCAATCAACAGTATAGCATGTCACAGAACACTTTACCTCACTGTAGCCCTTTTATCTGCGTTTATTGTGTTACCATATAGCACTCGTTTTTCAATTTGAAATTTGTTACAAGGTTCAAAATGTTCAGAGCTTATTTATCTTTTAAATGTTAACAGTTAGTGTTAATACCGTTATAATAAGTCCAAATGTATTTTCTATTCATAATGTTGGCATGCTCTTTAAAGAGTTAACTTTGCGAGTGTAAACGATAAACTTTTTATAAAAATTGTTAAGTAGAATCATTGTTGGCTCAATCAGAAATTGGTGAACACGATTTATATTGAAGTTTTTTAAAAACACGTTTAGTTTATACCGGGCTGGCAAAATAGAAAACTGTTCTTCCTTATACAAATACTAGCTGAACAACACGGTTTCACCCGTGGAAAAACATAAAAACAAATCCATCAATAGCTATAATTACCAACAAATTAAATTTTTTAATAAACTACCAGACTCTGTGAGAACATTAAATTTCAATAAATTTCAAAGGATTGTGAAAGCTTTTTTCCAAGAAAATGTATTTTACAACAATAATGAATTTATCAATTTTGATTTCTCTAGTTTTGAGCTTGCATAACTGTTAATATAGGAGCTATAATTTATTTTGAATTTGTATTTATAAGGCACAATTTTTGTAATTGGAATGAATATTCTGCATTTTGTTTTGCATGTACCTATACAATATGACATGGCCTATTGTACTTTATGTATTTAATGGCTTAATGAATGTCTATTATTGACCATTATTGTCCTATCTCGTTTAATTTAGCGTCTGTCTGTCTGTCTGAATGTGTTTTTTACATAATAATTCATGACTCCTTAACGGTTTGAGTTATAGCGTTGAGATTTTGTGCAAATGTTTATCTTATTTGTCGATATCTTTGTGCAAAATAATAATAATAAATCCTTAACCGGTTCAAAATGGCAGTTATTTTAAATATTTGGTTTTTCTTGAAATTTGCAGTCAAATATTTAAAATAGCCGCTATTTTTAAACGGTTGAAGATTTTTTATTAATATTTTGTAAAAATAAGATAAACATTTGAGCACAATCTCAACGCTGTAACTCAAACCGTTAAGGAGTCATGAATTATTTTGTAAAAAACACATAGAGGCAGAGAGACGGTAAATTAAATGAGATATAGGACAAAAGTCTATATAACCTTTTTTGCATATTTTGACTCAAGGAATCACTTCGTAATTTATTGCCCCACAATTTTTGAACACCCTGTATATCAAAACACCCTGTAACAGTACAACAACCCCCTTCTTCGGCTCTAGATCACTGTACAACTCCGCCAATCTCCAGCTGGCTCGGGACTGCCGCAGTAGCAGTGCTGAGTGATGGCCGCATCTCCGCGCGGCCTGACAGCCCCTTATTACGTACAAATTGAATGTGGGTCTAGACCCCTATTACCCAAACCCGGTAGCGGCTACCGCACTCCTCCGTCCTCGCACCTCGCACCTACCTGCGCCTGCGCCTGCTAGCCACTGGGCCCCGGGTCGGACGGGGCGGAGGAGTAGAAGGAGGAGGAGGAGGAGAAGGAGGAGGAGGAGAAGAAGAAGAAGAAGAAGAAGAAGAAGAAGAAGAAGAAGAAGAAGAAGAAGAAGAAGAAGAAGAGGAGGAGGAGGAGGGAGAGAATAAAAATAAGAAGAAGGAGAGGAGGAGGAGGAGAAGAAGAGGAGGAGGAGTAGGAGGAGGGGGAGGAGGAGAGGAAGAAAAGAAGAAGAATCTGTCATTACTTAAAAAAAGTATCAAGAAGTACGGAGTATCAAACAGAGGAATGCGTGTACTTAGAGGGTGTAAATAAATTATATGTAGCCTTCTATGTGGGTGTAAATAAATGAAATAAGTTTAATCAGCATTGTACTGACGAATCGTTACAGTAAAAATAATAATTACTTTCAGTTTAGGATGACGTTTACATTAGGGAACTGCAACCGTTCCTCCGTTTCCGTTTCTCATTGAGTCAGAAATTTGAAAGATTAGATTTGTGTAGTAATTGTTTAGTTATACTGTATCCAAGGTTGAAGAAGTCTTGACAACAAACTTCAGGAATAGTTTAAGTTAATGCATTGTCTTTGATGCAAAGTCAATGCATTACTACATAGTCAAAAGTATTAATAATATTTTATGTACATATAACTAATGAAAATATCTTACTATTATTTTGAATGTGGGCGAAGCCACGGGTAACATCTAGTAGAGAATATACATAAAGTAACCCCAACGTTACAATCAAACTAAATGAGGAGAAACTATGTCGATTCCGGCTTTTTTTAGGTCTGAAAAATAGAAAAACAACATTTCAGTATTAAAATATTAAAAGACTTTAAGAAAAAGAACTTTTCATTATACTGTCTGGAAAACAGCCTCTTTTAGTTCTCTAAATCTTGCGCAAAATGATCGTTTCTGGATCTCTTTGAATAGGAGTACTGAAAAAACATATGGTAACTTTGGCCGTACTATAATGTAAAAATTTGTTTATGTTACGTTTGAAAGGTTGAACGATTTCTTAACTTTGTTTGTAAACAACTAACACAGATGTGTAATTTTTTTTGTAACACTTTATTTAATTTACAATCTGTTTACTATTTGCTTATTGTTCTATTTGTTACAAATAGAACAATAAGCAAATATGATAGAGGTCTACATTTTTACAATCAGTAGTCAGTCTTCATCCTGCGATAAAACCAACAAACAAACCTTGCATTTTTTACAACAAAGTGATAATTCCATGTAAAACTAAAAACGATGACTCAAGTCCAAAACATGGCACCTTTTCAATCTATAAACACAGTTACTATTGTCCAATGACGATGACTATTTTGGATAACCTCAAAATTATGTAGTCTAATTTTTAATGATTAAATGGTTATTTACATAATGATGAAAATAGTTGTTCATCACATGGAGCAAAAGTGTCTCCTTGGTACTCGATCGCACTTCCGTAAATTACGATCTCATACCGAAAAGAGCCACTTTCGCTCCCAGTGATGAAACCTACTATTACAATAACACTGATGTATTAACACTGGCTGTAAAAATATGTTTTAGTAGAATACTCTGTACTATGTTTCTTAACGACAGCAAAGTACACAACGTTAATAATCTTTCAAATCACGTAAAAAATATTAACTTCGGAAAGAAACTTAAATAAGTAAGAAAAGGTCATACTAGATCACGTAAAATATTAAAATTTAACCAAACAATTGTATTATTATTTGTACAATGATGAATTAGTTCAAGCAGGGGGTATAGCGCAGCAGGGTCGCTTGCCGCATTCCTCTATCCCCATGATGAAGATTTTTCCGGGACACTCCTTCAGGCAGGTCCCTCCCAGCTGCGTGCACTCCTTGGCGCTGCTATCCTCTGGCGCCAACACGGAGTCTGAATGTTAACGCCAACGTGAGTAATCCAGATATTTATTAATAATTACCCCTAATTATGAAGAATACCTAGTAAGTTTGGTTAAAGTAATAAATTAGGCTTAACTTATCATTTCATTCACCCATTATTATACATAATATCTACCTGAGTTTGGTCAATGTGATTAATACTTAACCTAATCCTACCCAACCTAACCTAACTTGTCTTAACCTAACCTAACGACCCGACCAGGACACTGAGAATCATCACGTTGACTAACTCTGGGAGTTATTATTCATAATGTCTGGTCAAAGTGATTAATATTCTAATATATTGATTAATTAGGCCAAAACGTGCCAGTTATTAAAAATAATGACTGGCTAAAGAGATTAATTTATTGCTTTAGCCAGAAAATCGATATATATCATATATTTAATTTCGTAAGGCGATTCTTTGCGTCAAAATTGTGGGCGTTTGGCAAGTCGTAGAAAGATGGGAGAGGGCTCAAATTAAAGGTCTCTATTCCGTGATGGCGGGAAAAATACTGAAATTGCTTCAAATTCACCAGGAAAGGAGAAATAACGTAAAATATCTGCCGTTTAAATAGCATTGGGGTCTAAAAACGTCTGCTTTGTTACATAAAACATGTGATTCTTATATTTGGTTTAAAACCACATGATAGATGTTGATATGTAATATGGTGTAATTAAAAATTTAGCTTTGAATGTAGGTTGAACCTACTATATAAGAAATAACTGTTTAACTGTTTTTTTTTTTACTTTCGAATTTTCTCATTTTATAATTTAGGGGCTTTAACATACTCACTATTTTAAAAACATTAAGAATTACATACGTCTATTTTGTTTACATTAGTAGAGGTAGATGCTGATTTAAAACCAAGTGATTTGTAATATTAACACAATCGATAAGCGCAGACTACAGGTATAGAGAAACTTAGCATTTTTAAGGCCTATAGCTCTGCCAGCTTTATGTGTAGTCGGAAATGGTCATACTTTTGGCCAAGCAACAAGAGTGTGCTGTAGTAACAGCGATTGAGTGCAACATAAACTTTAAATTTGACCAATAAAGTACATTGAATCTTGAATATACAAACACAAAGCAGCATTACTCCCGGGCAACCATAAAAGCGAGTGTGACGTAAGGTAAAATCCTCAATATTAACTATTCACTAAGCTGGTGGTCTCCAAACCTAACTCCCGTATGGGGTGGAGCCAGAGGCTCTAACGAGGAGCGTGGAATCGTCAATGAGAGACCATTTTCTGATTTCGTCCTTACCTATATTCCTAGTGGGTAAAAAATATAGCTTTTTAATTGGAAGTTTCCATAATAAGTAACCTTTAACCGTCCAATATATACTTTTGAACAGCTAGAGGCTATGACGATCTTTTGATGACGTCACAATTTGTTTGCTTTTTTGTGTTCAATCTCATGACTTTCCTGGGGATATAAATTAAGTGCTGCAATCTGTGGTTAACCTTTAGATGTTCTTAATACCATTTTCATATGTTTCATTAAAAACAAAGTGAACTTGGTTTGTTTTGAGATCGATGGATAGTGCCAATTAATTTTCCAGGGATCCAGCCCTTTACTATACTGAAGTTGTGTCCTTTCTTAATTAAATATCTTGCATTAAATATTCAGCATTGATATTTTATTTTTAGTGGCTTTTGCCCCTACACTTGCCAAACGCCCACAATTTTGACGCAAAGAATCGCCTTACGAAATTAAATATATGATTCGCTAAGGAATTTCTTGTGTACAGCAAAACTCCTTTATTTGTGAACCGATTTTGATGATTGAGGTGTCAAGTTAAAGGGAATTTCCTGTAGAAGTCAGGAAATAATTTTCCTGTAGAAGTCAAGAATAATTTTCATCACCCTCAATTCAATGTGCTTTGCCCTACTGGAAATTAAAGTTCCCGTATATTTTAAATGGAAGAAGATTTTTACCCAGCACATGGTTGATCCAAATTATGTTTTTGTCAATAATCAGCTGTCTTTAGAAAAATCGTCTTCCTTCTGTCGCTTAGTTATTTATTTACATTTATGTTTATTGTTTTTTACTGTATAACTAATGAAATAAACGGTATCAGGAAACTGACACATACTTTCTCCCTTCAAGTAATTTAAAACCAGAAAACATATTTAGTGAAATAAAACAAATTAACAATTAATTATCACACAAATATATGCCAAATGTTATCAAAAACGGTTAGTAAATAACGGAGATATCGATTTTTAAATATTTGCCATGAGAATAACATTGGACAACGTACTGCGTTTACCGCCGAACTAAAATATCAATTATCTCCGCAACCAGTTGACATAAACTCATGATTCAAAATACTAGATTATTTAGTTTTTCAAGTCAAATTTAATGGTTGCAAGTATATTTTCTTTAGAGGTCACAGATTTTGTGAAATTTTAAAAATATGAATTTTTTAACACTTAAACCCCCATAGCTTCTGAACCTGAATTTTTACAGACATGCGGGTGGTGTCATTTTGTTTGTCATCTTAAGCACTAAAAACCATGGAATTTTTTTCAAAATCGTTAGAGCCGTTTTTGAGAAATTTGGATTTTTGTCATTTTTTATGGGTTTTTATGGTGTAAATACCCTTAAAAATCAAAAATTCAAAAAAATGAAAAATACGCCTGGAGATACCACCGCTTTATACCTACATGCCAAATTTCATGAAAATCGGTCCACTGGTGTCGTCTCTAGCTTTGTTTACATCCACACACACACACACACACATACATCCACACACACAGACAGACAGACACCACGCCAAAAACCATTTTTTTGGATTCAGGGAGCACTAAAATGAATATATCCACTACCAACTCAAATTCGAAAATTTTGACGAAAACAATACTTTCTCCATATACATTGTATAGGGGGGAGAAAGTAAAAAATCAATCGATATAGAAATCAAATTAGTTAAGGCAAATTATTCATTAATGTAAGAGATTCAGTTGAAGAAATGTTACAGCTTCCAAGTTTTTTTCCAAAAAGAGTTTTATACTCCAACAAAAAGTATATAAAAGATTCGTACGAAGAAGAAAAGGGCCTTATCAAGAAAGAAGTAAATATTATTTATGAAGAATTTGTTGACAAATAATAAAATCAATTAACAAAGTATGAGTAAGTCAAAATCCAAACGAGTGGTTGCCAATAAATATGGACATCACGAGGGGAATAGAGGTTGAAGGTATGGTAGGAGAAGACCATACCTGACAGATTCCCTTACACAAACAACAGAGGCCCAATCAAACTGTCGCATCATATTAGCTGTCAAAAATTGGGTGACGAATATTAAAAGTTTCGAAGTGTATACCTATAGAGTTTTAATGGGGATTATGAACCACCCATCCACAAAAAGGGAAGGTATTAAAGTCCCAAATACAAATGGTGTAAAAGAAATATGGGATTTACAAGAATTGCTCATTTAAAGTAATAGGATATGTGGATAATAAATACACCATTTCTGATGGGTGAAACATGTGTTAGAGGTGTGTAATTAAAGTTTAAAATATGAATTTTTCCTTTACAAATAAATTATTATAATATTTCCAAAGTACGAGAATATATGTTCATTTTTTAACAAATTAGAAGTATTAGACTAACACAATTAAAGAAACCATTTTTTCTGATGTGGAAAGTGAGATTTCGCTCTCAAACTCAACTACCGTTGTAGGGCTTAAATGAAAGTTAACTATTTTACGTAATGGATCATAAATAATTAAAAATAGATTCTGTTCTTTAGCTTTGATTAAGATTACATTGATAAGTCGACCTTGGCTTTGGTATAAGACAATTATTAGTTGTACAATGTTACGTTTACTGAATATTATTTCTAAAAGTTTAAGCGAATTTTCTCTAAAAGAAGGTTTAATTATTCCTTTGACTTTGCTCCTTTATGAAAAAAAAAATCTACTTTTATTTCTTTCTCCAAAGTCGGACATTAAATTCATGTTAAAAGATTATAAAAAATAAACACATAGTTTACTAAACAAGTATGCTAAGCTTGCACTCGATACATTTTCGTTTGAGCAAAGCTGTTACAGGGATGTAGAGAGCAAAAACGTTACAAAACGTGATTTATAAGTAAACTCAAAACTCCAACAACTATTTTGCTTACAATAAAAAATAAATATACAAAACTTCACAAAACAAAATTTTTCCCAAAAAATCTACTATATATTTGTCAAATACCACTCACCCATCATCGCACAGCCCAAATGATATGACCTAGAACCTTGAAATTTTGTGTGGACGTTCCTTTTAGGGCATAGGCATCCGCTAAGAAAGGATTTTACAAAATTCGAAGTTTCAAGGGGTTTTTGGCGAGGTTGAATTTTTCAAATTTTCTTATATAAAAGTGTTATGGACGATCTTTTGTTTACATTTTCAATGTTCATTCAATAAGCCAGCTGAGTTAGCTTCACAAATGTACATACGTTGTTACAGCTGATTATAAATTTATTTCTTTCATCACGGTTTTATTATTCTTTTGTTGATTTATTTTATGGACATAATTATGTACTTTCTTCTCGGTAGGTATTTGTCATGAAGGTATCTATTATTAAATTTAATTGGCTACACATCAATAGAATTAAACATTTTTTTTATAAAAATGGTATATTACGGACCATGTTCTAGGTCCATCGTCAGCCTATCTTTTGTTAGCATTTCCAATTTCATCAGTCAAGCAGAGGGTAATTAGCTTCTCAAACGTATACGTTGTTTCAGCTCATCTATAATTTGATTCCTTTCATAATGGTTTTATGGTTGTTTTGTCAGTTTATTTAGGTCATTTAGTTACATTTAGTTACAGTTCGCGCATTATATGTTTAAAATATCATATGATACGGTTAGTAGCGTAGTGGTCATAGCCGGAGATATAATGCGCGAACTGTACAAAAGTTACATTTAGTTAAGGTTTAATCCCTCATCAATTTATGTACCTTATCTGTTTAATCATGAAATGTGGCTCAATATTTATTTAGGCAACGGGAGTTACAGTTTTCCCCTAAGGGCGTCCTTAATGTATTCATCCCCCATGATAGTTTGGTGAATTCCTTTTTCACCTAATCCGAGGGTTTCCTGGCTTTGCACGGAAAAAATAAGTGCTACAGTCTGTAGATAACCTTTCAAAATATATTGAAAATCGCCCATATGTTAAGTTGTAAACCAAGTGACTCAAGTTCGTAACACCGTCGACAGACAGCGCCAGTGTTCCGAACATTCAGCTTTAAAATCGGTCCTGCCGTTTTTGAGTCATGGCTAAGAAAAGAAAACCTACACTATCTATTGTAATACGAGTAAATTTTTTTTAAATCTATACAACGCCATAACACGTAAACAAACCTCTACATTAAATATTCCCTTGTAACCTTTTTTTCGTTCAGCCCCTTCAGATTCGTCAAATCAAGGCTAGACCATAATTTGTATCGTGAGCGAAGCCACGGGAACTGGTAGTAACAGTAATAGAGAAGAAATACCTTCATCTACTAGAGTAGTGATACCTTCATCTGCTAGAGTACAGGAGACGCACAGTCCAGCAAATAGTAAAATATATGGACTCATGTCTGACTGACTGACTGAGGGACTGACTGACTGACTGTCGGGCTGTCTAGTGTTGACTGCCTGGCTGCGGGCGCGGTTCAAATGTCTCTATTCTGCATCTAAAACAAAACTTTATGGTCTTTAGTTTTATACAAAAGCGATCTCAGATTCAAAAATGTCACTGATGAATGGCAGTACATTTACTGTGCGACTGTTTTATGTTTTAAGTTAATACACGATAAGGCCTGAAAAACTCTTGCTTTACTGCATTTAAAACAAATAGTCCATGAAGATGAGAATGCAAATTGAAAGAAAACGTTTGAATTTAATGAAACGTAAAATGATTGCACTTTATTCGGTCCATAAACATGGATAAATTATTTATATTTATACTAACTTTATTTCACACTAGCAGTTCCCGTGGCTTCGCTCTCGATAAAAATTATAGTCTAACCTTGATTTGACGAATCTGAAGGGGCTGAACGAAAAAAGGTTACCATGTAGCGCTAGTTTTTCAATTTGAAATTTGTTACAAGGCTAAAAATGCTCAGAGCTTATTTATCTTCTACATGTTAACAATTAGTGTTAGTACCGTTAGAATATGTCCAAATGTATTTTTTCATTCATAATGTTGGTATGGTTTCATTCATAATGCTCTTTAAAGAGTTAACTTAGCGAGTGTAAATGATAAATTCTCTAATAAACATTGTTAAGTAGAAACATTGTTGACTACCAATCAGAAATTTGTGAACACGATTTATATTGAAGTTTTTTAAAAACACGTTTAGTTTATACCAGCAAGCTGGCAAAATATAGAAAACTTCTTCCTTATACAAATATTATTTAAGTGTATACTACACGGGTGATTTTTGAATTCAAAATTAAATATAAGAAAAATTTTTAAGAATGTTATGCTATTACTCTAATGACCGCGCAATTTTCCACGTGCATATGAATAGAATAGCATCAGGGTGTATTTCAATATAAACATTATAAAACTCGAGTACAGGAGTTGTTTTCACGGCCACTTCATTTGTAGTTTATTAGGCTGCTTAACATAATATAATGGGGTTCAATTTGGTAACTTGAAGTCTTCTGGGATGGACCGTGTGGAGTAGTTGAAGTTCACTGCCGACGTTTCGGAGACGTTACAGTCCTCCATCAACAGGGCAAACACTCGTCGCGCTCACTCAATAATCGTACAGTAGGCCTACGATTATTGGGTGTTGTGCGCGACGAGTGTTTGCCCTGATGATGGAGGACTGTAACGTCTCCGAAACGTCGGCAGTGAAATTCAACTAGGTACTCCACACGGTCCATCCCAGAAGACTTCAAGTTACCATCTTGTGAAGACGACCGTGGAAGCCTTCACTCTTCATTGGGGTTCAATTAGTTGTTCTATAACTTTCCCACAGATCAGACCTTACAATTAAAAAATGCAGTAAAATTTAGACCCATCTGTTGTTTTACAACAATGAGGATAGGCTATTATTATTGAAATTATCAATGTAATGCAATCATTGTGAAAAAAACAGCCCGTTAATTTTGCCCGGTGGACAAAATGAATAGTAATTTAGAAATGAACAACAGTTCTTCCCTTATATGCCTAACTTTAAAAATCTTATGAATTTTAGCAAATTTCTCCTATAGGGAAGAAGCTGTTACCGTAGTACACATGGTAAGACCTAAGACCATGATAACTTTTCGTTTTGAGGTCCCCAGAAGCAAAAAACACCGTTCGTTCGAATTTATATATATGTCTGTTAACACGATAGCGGCCGTAAATATGGTCCGATCTTAATGAAATTTGGTACAGTCGTGTAAAGTAGCAATCACTCGGACGAGTTCGTGAACCAGCCCGATCGGACCACCGGAAGGGGGGGTAAAGGGGGATAAAATCCTCCAAGAAATGGGTTTTTTGAGTTTTTTTTACATAGAATAGAAAATAAATTCAGCTCAAAAAAATAAACAATTTAGTATGTTGAATCACTGTTCTATGTCCATTGGTTACCGAGATATTGAAAGTGGTAAACACAGTACGTTGTCCAAATGTTAACCTTATGGGAAATAAGTAAAATTCTATATTATACTTATTCTCAACATATCTGGATAAAACTTGGTTTGTGGCTTCATCTAGATGAGATATAATGTTTAATAGTCTAAAATCACCAATATTTCCATTTTCGTGGCAGCAAACCTGCATACTCATTCCCCATGTTATTCTTATGGAGCTTACAAAAACATGTCAAATCTCGTTATGTTGGCATGAACTATACGTTCTTTTGCATTGAAATTCGCTAAGTATGCAGGCCTGCTGCAACGGGGATATTTCCTTGTTTCAACGCTGAATGGCCAAATCCACCAACTTAAACTGCAGTTTAACATTTTAATTATACTTTTACTGTATATCAAACACCCTGTAACAGTAACAACCCCCCTCCTTCCTCGACTCTATAGATCACTGTGCGACCTTAACTCAACCAGCTTATATAGATCCTAAACTCTGTAATGTATAAATCCTGTAATTATTTACTTTCTACATATGACGAGATCAATTGCATGTAATTATGTTAAAAGATCAATAAACTCTTATCTTATTACTCTACAGAACCTGGTAGACCGAGCCTTGCTCGGTGTTATTTCATGTTTGCCACTTCATCCAGTTACTATAAAATATTTCAATGTCATAAAATTGATGAATAGAAACCTTTTTTATTTCTCTATGAACTCTTCATCCTACTCACTGTATTTTTCCTTGATGGCTGTAGATTGCAAGCAGCTGTTATGATTACTTTATTTGTTTACACTTTTCTTGTTTATTTTCGTTTCTGTCATGGCAACTCGTAAGGCCAATGTCAAAATTTTACAAATTTAAAATTCGTTTTTTAACGTTATTAGATATTCTCTGAACAAGTAATCTGTACAAAAGGCGTTTTTGAGTCATAAATTATTACTTATTTGAAGACTTTGAAGGAAATCCTCGGAGCCGTTTTTGAGATAGTTGTGAAAACATTCAAGCAAGCAAATAAGTAAGCAAGCACGCAAGCAAGCAAACAAGCACGCAAAATAACATTGCTCATATAACACAATACAGGATTACTATTAAAATCGCGCGTTCGTGACTGTGTTTTCGTCTTTGGTAAAGCTACTCCTGTCGTCTACCCGCGATCATCTGCGGTAGTTCGCATATATTCGCCAACTGATTTCAAGTTACTGAAAAAATTACCGTTTCGTCCGTCCGTTTGCATCTAATGCAATGACACATTCAAAGCAACGGCATGAACGGCTGTTCACAATACTGCACACTTATTCCAAAATAGCATCATTGATTGTTATCCCTTAAAAATGTGAAACACATTTTTTTAAATTTTACCAACATGTGAGTTTGTAGGCCAACATGCGAAAATCCGACCCTTGCTATCAATAATAGGTAAAATCAAAGCCAAAAGGGTATAGAAACCTTTTTTGTTTTGTTTTACAAAAAAAATCTATCCTTTAAGGAAGGTTATCTACTATATATTTCTCAAATAACACTTACCTAATCATCGCACAGCCCAAACTACTTGACTACTAAAATATTAAAAAAGATTTTAAGAAAATAATATTATAATTACATTAATGTATTAATTTAATAATGGCTGTGAAAATATTTTTTATAGAATACTTTGTACTATGTTTCTTAACGACAGCAAAGTACACAACGTTAATAATCTTTCAAATCAGGTAAACACATATTAACTTTTGGAAGGAAAGAAACTTCAATAATTACGAAAAAGCCATAATATATTATGTAAAATAATATAATTCAATAAAAAAAATTGTATAATTATTGTACAATGATGAACTAGTTGACGAGAGCGCAGCAGACTTGGTCGCCGCAGTCCGCCGCCTCCTTGATGGAGATTTTGGCGGGACAATCCTTCCGGCAGACCCCGCCCAGCCCCTGGCAGTCCGTGACGCTGCGACCCACTGCTGCCAACACAGAGATGTTAACGCCAACGTGAGTAATCATATATTATGAATAATAATGAACAATATTAAAAATGTCTAGAAAATTTGATTAAAGTAATAAATAAGGCTTAATTTATTACTTTATGCAGCTATTATGCGTACAAAGCCTATATCTGAGTTTGGTCAGTGTGATTAATTAACCTAACCTTACCCAACCTAACCTAACTTGACTTAACCTAACCTAACGACCCGACCGGAACACCGAAAATTATCACGTTGACTAAACCCTGGATGTCATTATTCATAATGTCTGGTCAAAGTGATTAATATTCTAGTATATTTATTAACTTGGCCAAAACTTGCTAGTCATTAAGAAAAATGACTGGCTAAAGAGGTTAATTTATTACTTTAGCCAGCAAATTTATTCATTATGTATAATAGTCGATCATTATGCATAACGGCAGGTTTGTTACTTTGGCTGTGACAGAGACAGAGGCAGTTCTTATTAAAACAAACTTGTAGCTGAGATGATCCCAGATTTGCCCGTGAAACAAAAAGTGTTTCAATATGTGCATAATCATTTGGAGCCAGCTGCCATTGGTTGTTGGGCTATTAATTAACAATCCTGTCTAAGGAACGTGCCAACCTTAGTCAGTAACAAGGCTACAAGATCGCGCCACTATCATCACGATCATCACACTCATCCTTCACTCATATTCAGTGTAACGTCCTCCATGAGGTACCTGTCTTATTAAAGTGATTAAGTGATTAAGAACCGTCAAAACAAGTGTTTGTGTTTAGTTGAAAATAATAAGAAAAACATGCAATGTTTTTTCTAGTAACCACCCAGTTTTTGGTACTTGCGGGAGTTATTGCCAAAAAACCGGGTAAAAGCGGGATTTTTAATAGAGTTTGTGGGTAAAATGCCAAATCCTCTCTGGCAACACTGCCTGGTGAGCTACTCCCCGGCCATCGCCGGGGGAAGTGGGCCATTGCCGTGTTGTAACCGACATGTCATGTGGGCAAGTCGATATGGGCGGTGTGGGCAGACTACCACTCAACCAGTCGTTGCCAATACGCTGCGCATACGTTTATGTTTTTATTCCAATATACCAAATTGACAGCTTGTTAGAGGACAAAAGTTGGGGAATTTACGAAGATTTCTCTTATATTTTCAGTACCAGTAAATGGTTTGAGAATTGCAGAATACAATAAAATTTGTTATCCACGATGGTCCCCCGAGATTGATTTGTTCAGCAGTATGGTGTGTAATTAATTTAACAACCAATAAACATTGTTATCTTAAAAATGTTTGTCCGTAACTATGACTTAGATTCATGGAAAAGTGAGCATCATTTACCTCTTTACAAGAAAATGCATACATTAAATAAAACTATAATAAATGGTTTTAGTTTTTAGTTATTTACTCATTTCTCCAATAAAACATGTGACTGGCATTTGGTTACATTTTGTTGTTATTCCGTAATCAACATGGCAACTCATAAAGCCCTTGTAAATTTCTCATTCAGTCTCAAATAAATGTTTGTACAATTCTCAAAACTATGGTAGGTCATAATGGGATTGTGCAAATCCCATTTTTTTTAAAGATGAGAGTAATTTTCAAACAGTATGCTAAGATTTCTCCTACGTTGCACTCATGATGAGGAAAAGCGATCACAAAAACCATACTTGCCTATAATTACGTAGATATTAAATGTGTAAAATCTATGTTTTTCGTTATAAATGAGATATTTTATGTTACATTTTTTGGCTGATTTGGTTTTTGCTTCCCTTCAATTAATCTTTGTGTCACAACTGAAACTTTGTCAATATTCGGCCCCTACCTGCCAGGCAGCACTCCACCCCCCGCCTACCTGCCAGGCAGCACTCCACCCCCCGCCTACCTGCCAGGCAGCACTCCACCCCCCGCCTACCTGCCAGGCAGCACTCCACCCCCCGCCTACCTGCCAGGCAGCACTCCACCCCCCGCCTACCTGCCAGGCAGCACTCCACCCCCCGCCTACCTGCCAGACAGCACTCCACCCCCCGCCTACCTGCCAGGCAGCACTCCACCCCCCGCCTACCTGCCAGGCAGCACTCCACCCCCCGCCTACCTGCCAGACAGCACTCCACCCCCCGCCTACCTGCCAGGCAGCACTCCACCCCCCGCCTACCTGCCAGGCAGCACTCCACCCCCCGCCTACCTGCCAGACAGCACTCCACCCCCCGCCTACCTGCCAGGCAGCACTCCACCCCCCGCCTACCTGCCAGGCAGCACTCCACCCCCCGCCTACCTGCCAGGCAGCACTCCACCCCCCGCCTACCTGCCAGGCAGCACTCCACCCCCCGCCTACCTGCCAGGCAGCACTCCACCCCCCGCCTACCTGCCAGGCAGCACTCCACCCCCCGCCTACCTGCCAGGCAGCACTCCACCCCCCGCCTACCTGCCAGGCAGCACTCCACCCCCCGCCTACCTGCCAGACAGCACTCCACCCCCCGCCTACCTGCCAGGCAGCACTCCACCCCCCGCCTACCTGCCAGGCAGCACTCCACCCCCCGCCTACCTGCCAGACAGCACTCCACCCCCCGCCTACCTGCCAGGCAGCACTCCACCCCCCGCCTACCTGCCAGGCAGCACTCCACCCCCCGCCTACCTGCCAGACAGCACTCCACCCCCCGCCTACCTGCCAGGCAGCACTCCACCCCCCGCCTACCTGCCAGGCAGCACTCCACCCCCCGCCTACCTGCCAGGCAGCACTCCACCCCCCGCCTACCTGCCAGGCAGCACTCCACCCCCCGCCTACCTGCCAGGCAGCACTCCACCCCCCGCCTACCTGCCAGGCAGCACTCCACCCCCCGCCTACCTGCCAGGCAGCACTCCACCCCCCGCCTACCTGCCAGGCAGCACTCCACCCCCCGCTTGTGTTGCTCGGGGCAGAGTCCCCGGGTCGGCGTCAGCTTGCCCTCGGGACACTCGGATTCCTCCAGGCACACGCCCCCCTCGGCCGAGCACGGCTCCTCGGGGAACACCGCCATCTTGGAGAACGCCAGGTTCAGTGGTCCTGTCGAGACATTAAATCATTTTTTAATATTTACATATTTTTGCTATTAAGTTAGTGTCAACTCATTTGACTTCATTTAACTACAGCTGATAACACCGGCTTTGCCCTGGAGATTACTTTCTGCTTGTTTCTCAGTGCTGAATTCTGTTAGTAACCATAGTAGCTATTTCAAGTGGTAACTATAGTAACTATTAAAACACTTTCAAACCCCTTGACATGGTTCCCTTTCGGACGATCCTGAGCCTAAGCCCTCAAAGATATCACAACCAAACCGCCATAGAGCACATCATGAGACTTCAAGCTTTAATTTGACACCAAGATCAAGTGTCTACGACATGTAGTTTTGGCTGTAGCCTGAAATATACCAACAGACAACTCTTCTTTTATATATATATGAATTGAATTGAATATATTGATATATATATATATATATATATATATATATATAGAGATTTATTCATTTTTAAATTTATTGCCCCTGAACTGGTGGGGTTATACTGGATTATACCCACCAGTAATCATGGCAGCTCCTCTACTCTCCACTGACTACTACGTGATCATGACACAAATACGTGTTGAAACCTAGGTAACATTGGACTGAGACGGCTAAACATTGGACTGAGACGGAAACAGGTAATTTAAAACCATGTATATTGATTGATGATTAGTAATTAGGACTTATTTTATTTGTTTATTAATTCAAACACGGTATTGATATTTAGAAGATAAGCTCAAACAATTTGAAATTGTAAAGGAAGAAAGTTGTAAATGGTGTTTGACATTTTGAAAGAAAGGACTTCGGAACTCCAACGCAGCAAGGGGAACATAACTGTACAAGTTATAGCCAAGGAAAATTGAAGGCGCTGTTATTCCAATATGGATCACGCCTTTATAAATTAACTAAACTAATTATTATTGATTTTCAAATGAATCACTGAATAAAAACTATTTAAGGGTTTTCATAAAATTGCTGAAAATATAATGTAAAAGAGCAATATCATATAGGTCTAAATTTTAGAAACCATTTAATGCATTTACAGTTCGAAAGTTACCGATTACACAATCCATAATTTCAAACATTGATTTAGTTTCTTTAAACTACATTTAAAGGGAGGGGCATTTATTTCTAACTCATTTTTACGACTATAAATTTCTTCATTTAAACTTTTCCGGCGTAACGTGATTGGTCAGATCCTTTGTTTACTTCACTTTATTACAGCCCAAGGCCTGTAATAATGACCTTAACCAGTTATTCGTTGGGATCCTATACCATAATCTATTATAATAATTTTAATTACAGCATAATGAAAATGTGTTGATAGTAATTAAAATAGCAACTATCTTAGACAGCAAATACGTCCCACGTTAAAATATCATCTGCATAAGCAAATAGGAAATTGAGGAAATGTTTTTTGATCAAAGTAATAGTCAATCAGAGTAAAAAAAATACAGCTGTTAAGCACTCGCGCTTCGCGCCACAAGTTGCGTGTACCAGTACCGTATAGTGTAGTGCAACTGTCACACCCTGCACAAGTGTAAACACACTGTGGAAACCGCGGAGAAAGTTCAACTGTTATCTAAGTGTGATAAGTTCTGACTCACCAAATTCTGACCAGCCTTTCCTTTTTGTGTGGATTGTTTTGTAAAACAGCTTAGAAGTCTCGTAAAATAATTAATCTCATAATTTTCCCCAGACGTAAAAGCCCTCTTTTTTTATAAATCTTCTCTCTTTCTTTATTTGTTCATAATAATTACACAATTTCTGATGAGTGAATTGTCTATCAATGTATTAGAGGTGTGTAATTAAAGTTTGAAATATGAATTAATTAAATGAAATTAATGAAAAAGTGATTAAAGTGATAAAAGTGATAAAGTGATTTTTCCTCTTCAAATGTAATATAATATTTCCAAAGTACGAGGATGTACTTTTTTTATTAATAATTATTAGACTGAACAAAATTAAGAAACCAAGTTTTTCTGTGTGGAAAGTGAGATTTCGCTCTTAAACTCAACTACCGTTGTAGGGCTTTAATGAAAGTTAACTATTTTACGTAATGGATCATAAATAATTAAAAATAGATTCTGTTCTTTAGCTTTTATTAAGATTACATTGATAAGTCGACCTTGGCGTAAGACAATTATTGTAGAAAGTTACGTTTACTGAATATTATTTCAAAAAGTTTAAGCGAATTTTCTCTAAAAGAAGGTTTAATTATTTATTCCTTTGACTTTGATTCTTTATGAAAAAATTCTACCTTTATTTCTTTCTCCAAAGTCGGACATGAAATTCATGTTCAAAGATTCACTAAATTATAAAAAATAAACACACAGTTTACCAAACAAGTATGCTAAGCTTCCACTCGATACATTTTCGTTTGAGCAAAGCTGTTACAGGGATGTAGAGAGCAAAAACGTTACAAAACGTGATTTCTAAATAAACTCAAAACTCCAACAACTATTCTGATTACAATAAAAAAATAAATATACAAAACTTCACTAAACAAAATTTTTCCAAAAAAATAACAGTAATATAGAAGAGATAGATACCTTCATCTACTAGAGTAGAGATACCTTCATCTGCTAGAGTACAGGTGGCGCACAGTCCAGCAAATAGTAAAATATATGGACTCATGACTGACTGACTGACTGAGGGACTGACTGACTGACTGTCGGGCTGACTAGTGATGACTGACTGGCTGCGGGCGCGGTTCCAGTGAGTGTCAACATAACCTCAGCGGCGACCTCACTCATGTCGGTGACACAGTGACTCAGTGACTATATAGCGAGGGACACAGGCGGCACGGCTGGGGCAGGGAAATCCGCTGTCTGTTTTGAGTTTAACTCATTCATTCGTCGTGTTACTAAATTTTTAATTTTTGTTTTGAGATAATTTTTCTCAAAAAATTGGTCAATGGCAAAAAATTCAACCATTTTTGAGGTGTAAAATTGCTAGTGGAGACGCGCTGCTCAGCAGCTGTCAAGTAAACAAATATGTAAACAAAAGCATCAGCTGTTCAGCCTTTCTCATTTTGTGCCCTTAGGGAAAACTTTTTAAACAAATATTTTTACTGGAATTTTCTCACCGAGACTTTTTTTTCAATTATGGTATAGTGGGTAAAAATTGGACTTATAGTTTTCTCCAAAGTACGGGTTGTTTAGGCTTTACATATAGATGACGAAGAGGAGAATTTAAATTTTTATTTCACAGAACAGACTTTTGAAATGTACTGCAGACATTAAAGATGAAACAAGTACAATAAAATGAAGGAACTTCATTGGAATTGATTGGTATATAGCACGGTTTTATTTTGTAACAGTTTACGTTCTTCTCTTTTTATTAGGATATTCGTTTACATGGTTTACATGACAAAACTGTCTCATTTTTTACTTTTTTATTTATTTATTTGAATTTGAATTTTTACAATGTATGGCCTTATAAAGTAAACTTAAGCTCTTGTCAGTAAGGTCCAATAAATACATGATGAAAATTACCTCAGTGCCTATGTGTGTGGCTGTTGAGGTGACCATTTTTTACTTCTGTACTATCAGTGGTAAATGATATATTTTAAAAATTGACCTTTCACATTATTAATTCATGGTGTTGACAGAGACTGAATAAGTAAAAATTAAATATTTTCGACATACCTCTTCTATCCGTGATTTTACCGGAAAGCAGGACGGGAACGACTGCGAACACAAGGCACACACTGACCACTGAGGGGCACATGACTACGGAAGGGCTCGCCCTCCTCGCGCCGCAATATTTGTAGGGTTGAGGCGGGCCGGCCATTACCAAGTATAATACACTTATCACAGGAAGAACACATGTCCTTATCGTCGGCGGCTGTCGTACAAGAGTTAGAATTAGCAATCCGCCACTCACACTTACAAGTGATTAAGTTCGCGGAACCTCTAACGAGCGAGGAAGCACTTGATAAGTGAATAATTACCATTATCTTGGCTCTTTGAAGGTAATTTACATCGGTGTCCGTTATAAGGAGACGTTTATTGAAAACGTTATCGCTGCGTTAATTTATCACCGATCGCATTCGCATTCGTTTAGGGGCCGTCCATAAATTACGTCATCTGAAAATAGGGGAGGGGTCCAGATTGGAAATGGTGATAGTTTGATGATTTGGGGGGGGGGTAGACGCTGATATGACGTAATTTTTCAAATTATGTTTTATAATAATTTAGGTAGGGAAATTGTAAACATTCTATGTGAATTCATTAAATTAAAGCATAGAAAAATAAACAGGCACCATCCATATGTCTGTAAAAACGCAAGTTGAGAAGTTAAAGGGATTTAAGTATTTACAAATTCAAAATTTTCAAATTTCCTTAGATCATAATAATTACTGTAATCACATTCTTGCAACCATCAAATTTGGAATGAAAAATAAATCATCGTTAGTCTAAGACAACTGGTTGCAGAGATAATTGACTTTTCGTTTGGTGGAAAACATGCAGGGTGTTTTTTTTACAGAACCCATTTTTAATATTGAATAATGCACACATAAATATGAAAAGAGTAGTGTCTTATGAATCTTTACATTTTATACAACCTATTATTTAAGTTTGATCACATTTAGTTCACATTACGTGCTCAAACAATCCGCCAATGACATTAGTATAAAGTTATGTTCTCTCCATCAAATTCCCGAACACGTCTTGCTAGATACCTCTTTGAATTTCTTGCATCAAATTGTTTTGTTTGTTTTGAGGTGCTAGAATATCCTGTGAATAGTTTTCGTAAGCCTTACTTTTTATGTATCCCCAAAGAAAATAACATACTGGGGTCAAATCCGGGGATCTTGGGGGGAAATAACCCTTCACTGATAAAATAAAGTTTTGGGTTTAGTTTTTTTTTCTTAAACACCCTGTAGTACACTGTTTCTAAGTTATCCTTAGGGAAATAAGGAAAATTGTAGATCTCACTTATTTTTCAATAGTGATATGTTCATTGTGATAAATTGAACTTAGCATACAGTTTCATCTAGTTAAGATCTATTGTATGTTAGTTTAAAACCCCGATTTATACGGCAGAAACCTGCATTCATTCCGCATGTTATCCTTATCGGAAAAAATATTGTTAAATTTTTGTTATTATCAAATAATACCACCTACATGATTGTAAAAATTCAGGTTCAACTTTTAAGTCATACAATTTTAAATCTGAATCATCCATATAGGGAGGAAGTATGTGTCAGGTCCTCCGGTTTATTTGATTGGCTGCGGCCGGTTATAGTCCGAGCCTTACTACGTGGCCTTGGTCGCCCGTAAGCCAATGCTGAAATAGCCATTTCATTTTACTTAAATGGGGAGTCGCTACTGAAGTAGCTAAAATTTTTATTATGACTAATTTTTACTTTGTAACAGGCTTTTATATTTAAGAAAGACCTAAAACCAAAATAAAAATTTCATATAAAAAAGAAAAAATTAATATGCCCTAAAAGTAGGTTTTATTGGTTTTTTGAAACATTTTTAAAATTGATATTCACAGAAAGCTATAAACCTTACAAAAATGGAAATGATATAGTTTCGTTCAGCATGAAATTCACTTTAATATTACGTATTTTTATTGTATTACAGAAATATTTACTATTTTTAAATAACAGATAACAGCAAATAAAAAAAACTACATTTTTACATTTCTTTGTTAGTTTATATATAAACATTTATTTTACCAAATGGATTCAAAATACGTGTTTTTTAGGTGTTTATATGCAAAAGCCATTTACAAAATTTCAGAACTGTAGCTCAAGTAGTTTTTTTTTGGAATATCAAATTTTGTAGGCTGAAACATGGAAAAGAAAAAGACAACTTTCGGGAAACAGTATTTTTCGGCGATGTGTTTTACTTTACAAAATAACTAGCATCAATGAATAAAAAAACAATTTTTGGTCATGATTTTTATTTTTATTTATTTTTTTGTATTCTTGAACTATGGCAAAGTAGTATTGCAAATAAATATATATATATATAAATATCATAATTGTATTTTTAAAATTCATAATAGCGAAGGATTTATAATTATTATTTAATTTGTTGGATTTTTCCTATCACTTCTAGTGTTTAAACTACACTACGTTTCGAGAGGTATTGAAACTCCTCTCGTTTTAAAGTGACCCTACTTAAAGTTACATTAACCTACTTATGTTTATTTAACCTACTTTTTTGGGTTTTTTGTTTTCTGACATACAATTTACATTCATCCAACATTCAACAGAAATCTCACTCACACAAAATTTCATACAAAACACATTAAACATACTTAATACAGAAAGAAAATTAAAACTAAAACATATTAAACATGATAAAGAACACAGACAATTAAAAAAAAACATATAACTTACTGCCGGCAATGCCTCCAAGCTGGCAGTCGCACGACACGCACACACGTCCACCCACACTCATATACACAACGCAACCCCTTGAACGTCCTTAGCTTCAATGTTTACATTTTATAAGGATGTAAACATTCAAATACTGAATTGTTAACAGCTGTGAATACTAAAATTTGACAGTTCAAAGAGCAGAAGTAAGATCAGCTGTAAAATATTCTGCAATAAATATGAAAGAAATTGTAATAGGGCTAGGCACGGGCCCCCCAGGGCCCCGGGCCCTGTGACCAGAGTTGCACCAGCCCCACCCTTGTGGGGGCCATGATCACTGCAGTAGATGTAGTACTTCAAAGTTCAACAAGTTCTGGTTTGAATAATTTTGTTGATTAACATAAAAATTGTCCAAAATAAGTTTAAAACGGCGGTTTTACAAAACACAATAGAAGAATCCTTTGATAGTGTTCTCCCTAAGGTAGGCATTATTTTATGACTTTGTGCCATATGACGCCATTTTTCAATGGTGGGGAGGGGGTTCAGGCGGCTTATGAAGATAGAAAGAATGAAAGGAGGGGGGTCCAAAAATGGCAAAGTGATGACGTAATCTATGGACGGCCCCTTATGATTCTACAATTTTTGTCTGACGTAAAATTACACTTGGGATAAAATGAGCGCATGTCAAATTTGTCAATCATCACACAATCGAATTGACAAACGTCATATTACGTCACGCGTTGCAGTCGTGTCATGGTGGTGATGGGATCTCCCTTCAAGCCTAATATTTCAAAGTGCAGCCCAGAGCCCACCGCGCCGCGCCGCTTGATTCGTCAACTGTTATTGACACTTACCAAATCCAGTCGCCTCTTTTATATTTATTGAAACATTGTCCAAAGTTTAAACGTTTTCAAAGCTCTTTTTGTATTTGTAGTAAACTGTTTTGATGTGTAAACGTTGCTGGTGTTTGTTATAATACTGGATTCTCGTTGTCCCGATATGGAATACGAGATATCCAATTTTTTTAAATATAATGGTTTGGAAGTAAACATTTTGTAATGTTACAACTATGTAATGTTTTGCTATGTTTTCGGAAAACAAGCCTATTTTGATGCATTTTTAAATAAGGATATGATTTTAATCATGGTTTTATAATATGATTTTAATCATTTAATATTTCCAGTATTTTCAGGAAACAATTCGATTAAGAGGGTTCCCTACCTACCCCCAAAACATGCCTAAAACACACGCTCCGCGGTGTCATTTAGCGCCAGTTTTCAAAATAAAATTTAATTTAACACAGCATTTCAAAGATAAAGAGTTGTAGAATGTTAATTGCTAACCCAAAATCGCTCTTGTTTACGTATTCTGAAGATACATTCTGTTGAAGTTAACCAACTTTAACGCCATGTATCTTTTCAATGAATGAGCATAAACGATTTTGGAGAAGCAATAAACACTCTGCAACTCGTTATCTTTACAATCCTATATCCGAATAACTTTTATTTTAAGAACTGGAGGTACTAAATGACACCGCGTACCCCTGCACCGGCTTGCGCGGCGAAAAGTACTCAAATTTAACAAGGACTCTTATGGAGCCGCATTTCCAAAAGTCGCCGCTAGTGTCGTAGAAAAACGAAAACTGCCGTTGGTAGGGAACCCTCTTAAGTAGTGGTAAATCCGGCACTGTTTACAGCCGAATCCGAACTTCTAAAGTTTTTCCAAGCCTCTTTTATTTTCAGGAGGGGTTTGTTCCGTTGTTATAACCCTTTCCCCATCACTATATTATTGTAGTTGAGCCCTACCTTTGAGTAAGTAGATGGATGCCCATGAGATGACTACGGTATACAAGGCTATTGATACATACACAACTACTCTAACTAAATCTAAATAATATTATTTTTTCACTTATTTTTTTTAGTGGCCAAAGCCTTAGACTAGGGAGAATTCTAAGCTGTAGCCAAGCCGCTGTTGGGTTTTGGCGTGTACAAACCCCATCATAAATCAGGTAAGTCCAGAGCCCTCGTCAGTTTTATTGCTCAATCCTGTTGTCGCTTTACCCCAAAGTCCCGACGCCCTCGCTTTACCGGCCCTTGGATTATAACCACTCTCTTCCTGGGAGATCAATACCCAAGTTAATAAACCACACTATGGTCAAAAGATTATTGACGATCATAAGTTAAATTTAATAATCACATAACTTTGGGGAAAATATATTAAATTTGACTCCACAATTACGTTCAACATTGATGGTTCGTTTCTGTATACATTGGTTTCAACGCTGATAATTTTGAAAAATAGACATACAGAGAAGTAAATACCTCAAATTTGGGGCCGTCCATAAATTACGTCATCTGAAAATGGGGGGGGAGGAATCTAGAATGTAAATAACGGAAGGATGATGTGCATGGGGGTAGACGCTGAGATGAAGAATGTTTTTCATTATTTTGTTTTCAAACTAATTTAGATTGGAAATTGTAAACATTCTTTATTATGTAGATTCATTAAATTAAAGTTAAACAGCTTAGGAAATTCATTAGAAACTGTTGTATAAGGTACTCGATGTTTACAATAGCCCCCGTTAAAATGGTCATTTTAGGTTAAGGTTCAATGATCAATATTTTATTGCAGATTACAGATTTTAATGATCAATATTTTTAGATTTGCCGGCGGGGTCAGCTTCCATCACTACAGTAAATGTTGTACTGCAAGTTCAAAAATTTCTGGTTTGAATAACAGACATCAATTAGTAGAGAAAAATAATTGGTTTTAATACTTAATTTGATGGTTTTAAACCCCAACAGAAGAAATCTTAAAAGGGCTTTCCTGAAGACTGGTACTATTTTAGCAGTTTGTACCCCATGACGTCATTTTTCAGAGAAGGGGGACAGGCGGAATATGACTGTAGGATGATTGTAGGGAGGGGGGATCCAAAAATGGCCAAAAAGTGATTATGCAGTTTATGGACGGCCCCTTTAAGCCATAAACATTTTAGTTTTTCCTTATAAAACGATACTGGAATTTTAAGATGAAATCGAATACTGATTCATAATCTTGGTAAAACAAGTCTGTATTGAAATAAAATTATAGTATTGCGATCACTTATCTTCAACCTTCAGCAGAGTCATTTGGTTTACTTGACCAGAAAAAGGACAACAATGTTGGTTATGTTTGGAAAAGCTTGGGAATTATTGAAATACAATTATAGTATTGCGATCACTTATCTTCAACCTTCAGCAGAGTCATTTGGTTTACTTGACCAGAAAAAGGACAACAATGTTGGTTATGTTTGGAAAAGCTTGGGAATTATTACGCTTCCTGACTGAAGTGGACCAATTGGCCACACTGGTTGATAAACAGGTGTTTTAAAATTCCTTCTTTTATTTTGTAAACAGAAGCAGACTACATATTTCTTCTTGTTCCGATGTCCAAATCAAATCTACCACGGTTTTCAAGAATTGCAACTGCACCAACACTACGAACTTCTGTGTAACTATATTTTTGTAATAAACTTAAAAGATGTATTACAGCTTTTAAGATTGAAAAGTTTTTTCAAGCGAGGTTCTACGTTCTATTATGACTACTGCTGCTGACAAAGCCGGCGTTGTTGTGGTTATTGGTTCTAACCAAAATGACCTTGTTTATCATGTTTTCCAAACTTTGTGATGCCTTCTAAAAGTTTTTCTGTTTGAAATCGCCCAATTTATCAGAGACAAATATTGTAGGCACTGTCAGTGTTAAAAATGCTCAAGAACTGTGTTAACCTTACCTCTGCAGCCAACAGGACTAGGCCTATTGGTGGTTGCAAATCAGGTTTCTTTAACAGTGTGACTGCCAGGTCAAGAAAATTACATCCATCCTCCTTTAACAAAAACTGGGAAACAAAATTCATCCATGAACAGTCCTCTGAAAAGCTGCCTGATTCTGCAAAAGTTGTTATTTGTGGTGGGGGCGTATTGGGTGCTTCTGTTGCATACCATTTAGCTGAGTTAGGTTGGGGAAGAGATACAATTGTTCTGGAGCAAGGGAGGTAAGAAATAATGACTTTTGTTTATTTTTATATAGTAAATTAAATTGTTTTTGTTTTGCCTAATTAAATGGGTTTTAACAAAACCCATTTTAAACACAATACCAGTAGCCTACCCAAGAAGCATCTAGTCCAGTGGCTTTGGAAGCCATTAAATCTATAGTATCATGACATTTTTAGAGCCTCGGCGGCCAGTATGGACTGGTCCTTACATTTAAGAAGTGCTTTAGGCCTAAATTGTATACAGGCCCTCTGAAAGATTGAAATCACTATATGTGAACCATCAACCAATCCTACTGATAGAGGGCCTAAGCTTTCAATCTGCAGCCTTAACACTTTCGTGCACATACAGCATAAACTTGGACGATCCGTACGAGGTTTATAAATGTAGCTAGAGTTTAGGTTTGAAAATTCGGGTTTTATCTTGAGTGTATCCTATAATGTTTTCAACACCTCAGTTTCAACAGTAATTCTACAACAAAGATGCAAACGTAAACCTATTACCCTATCATATGTTAGTAGTGTTGTGTCAAACCCAAACTTTTGAAAAAGGTCCGATCTCCAATATTCAACAGCCAACTGTAATATCTGCCAACCTTAGACACAACATGTGACAGGGAGACTCGTTTTCTTGATGAGATTCATTTGTTGTGACAGCGTTACAAGATCGGCCAGCAGACATTTTGTGTTTTTTACATTTCTAGGTACAATGAGAACACAGATATATATATATATATATATATAATGTACACCTAGGCCTAAGCTTATGACAAAATTTAACATTGAGATCTTTCTACAACATCGAGGGAGATATCACTCGCGGTATTAATTACAACGAGAGTTGTCTGCGGCGATCAGACGACAATGTGGGCAATATTGAGCTCCGCAATTTTTAAACTTAATATGCACTGTTGATATTATACTTGGATCATCCGGATTTTTCGATAGAATTGGGATCCCTTAGGACTCTGCCATGTTAATCCGGATAATCCAAGGTGTAAGGCCAAGGCCTGCTGTAGTGGGTCCTAAAAAATGGCTTATGTCCCTTAGGACTCTGCCATGTTAATCCGGATAATCTAAGGTGTAAGGCCAAAGCCTGCTGTAGTGGGTCCTAAAAAATGGCTTAGCCTATGTCCCTTAGGACTCTGCCATGTTAATCCGGATAATCCAAGGTGTAAGGCCAAAGCCTGCTGTAGTGGGTCCTAAAAAATGGCTTAGCCTATGTCCCTTAGGACTCTGCCATGTTAATCCGGATAATCCAAGGTGTAAGGCCAAGGCCTGATGTAGTGGGTCCTAAAAAATGACTTATGTTATGCTACTTGATGCAAGAAGCTAGCACCACTCATAATTTTTAATGTTGCCAAAATTAATGAACTAGTCAGGAGTGTTTGCATCAATAAAAATACCTACCCAGTAGAAAGTCAATCATTGACTGATTCAGTACCAAATCTTGGCCAAGAAGGACAGAGAGCGGTATTAAAAGAACTAGAGTAGGGCCTATATGTGCTGGTGTGGTTTGTGTCTTTAATTATGTTTTCAACACGTTCGCTGCTGCGGACGTTCCGGAACGTCACCGGGAACGTGGCGCCAGGAGCTGAGAACGTTCCGGAACGGTACCGTTCATTGTTGTTTAACGTTGTCATGGATTAGCCAGCTCCTCATGAGCGTTCTATATTTCCTTGCAGCTCTTGGGGACATACTTTTCCCACAATAAAAAACATTATTTCCAAAAATTACCACCAAGGTCATTTAAGCCGTAGCGACACACACACTAGTTCAGCTCCTGGCGCAGTCACGCCATCTAGCGGCCAGCAGCGAACGTGTTAAATTGATTCAAATTCATGTTCAGGTTGGGAGGAGGAATGACCTACCATTCGTCAGGCCTTGTCGGAGTGTTCAAGCCAAGCAGAGCCCAGGTTAGATTGTGTAAAGAGAGTGTGCAACTGTACAGTAACCTCTCTGCTCAAGGAGTCAAACTCGGATGGAAGCAATGTGGCAGCCTCAACGTTGCGAGAACAAGGGACCGAATGACTCATTTCCGAAGGATGAAAGCTGCCTCAGTGTAAGTAGGCCCTAGGGCTAGTTGTTTTGTTCCACTTTTTTTATGAAAATGGATTTGTTAGTTCTGTTGTAAGTTTATTGTCTTAGTTTGAAAATGGATTTCTTACTTTTTTTACTCACTTCAAGCCCCTTTAAAACCAAAGAAAGGTATAAAATCTGGTATACTGCCGAGTGATTGTCAATTGTTTTTAACAACCAATGGACCTCATGTGTCCATTTTCAAGTTGACATCAAGTTAAAACATATTCCTCTTCAAGGTAGTCATATGGTAATTGAAGATATGCCACTACTACACTTAAACACAAAAACATTTAACCCTTTGCGATCGTAAGGCCAGCATGACTGGCCACAACGTACTCAGCATCTAGTCGGAATTAATTTCCATATAGCCTGGTTCCGCCGGTCGGATGGCCAGCTGTACAGGCCACTTCCCACTACGCGTCAGCTCGGCATTCATCATGGCGGCTCACTCCTGTCAGCTCGGAATTGTTTTCATGCCTGGCAACTCGGGATTGTTTTTATTGCAAGCCAGCAATGTTATCACTTCACCAATGGAACTTTCACTATTCAATATTGCAAGCCTGCCAATCATTTAGTTGAATAACTCCTCACTAGGTTGCAGCACTCTACAGGTATCAGGCAAAATTTAGAAAAACAAACAAAAACACATGTTATCGGCACTTATCGGCCAGTCCTGCTGGACACCCGAGCGGTCCTTGGATTTTATGTTGGATCATCCTACAGGGATGTTAGGGATGCCCTGCTGGACATCCGATCGCAAATGACAACTGCTGTGGAAAAAAATCCGACTTCTGTACGCTAATGGTGGCAGCCAGTAGAGTACTCGGTAACCTCACGATCGCTACGGAATAGCAGCAAATATTCAATCCGATCGCAAAGGGTTAAAAAACGGTCGAAAAATTACATAAACACAAAAAACTGGCCATTGTTTACGAACCGCACATGTGCCGTCAACGGAAGGTGAGTCATGACTCACTTCAAAGTAAACCTACCTTTTATGAGGGTCTTTTTTCTATTTGTGGACACACACTGCTCCAGCATCTTAAGGTTTTCGTTTCAAGTCAGCTGCTAAAACAATGTTTATCATGATGTTAGTATTCATTGTGACACTGGATTGGAATATATTCAAATACCTTAGGTAAATAAAATACCTTAAGCTTATCCTATCACTAGTATTTGAAAGTTGATACATTGGTTCACCTTAGAACATCATCAGGTCGTATGATTTTGAGTATGCAGCCACATTAATCAATGTATTGTTACATTGTTAAGTAATTGATTCCATAAAATATTATCAGTCATGATAATAAATAGCTATCATTATACTAAAATGGTGAAAAACATTTTAATACTGGAACATGGATATAGATAAGTATAGATATTCACTTATTGGGCATATTATTTTTAACTATATGTTACATCTATCTCGTGTGGTGTAGAGCGCTGGGTATCGAGTGTGAGCTGGTGACCCCAGAGCAGGCTCAGACGCTGTGTCCGATCATCCAGGTCGATGACCTCAAGGGAGGACTGTGGATCCCGGGAGATGGAGTGTGCAACCCTTACGAGATGTGCGTCTCTCTCATCGAACTGGCTAAACAGAAAGGCAAGGATATTTTATTTGTAATGCATGTTATTGAAACAAGACTGGCCAAAATTGTGATGACATTTTTATGCCATTAACAAAATTTTTCAATAGGTACAGGTATTAAATACAATTTAGTAAGCTGTGATAGTAAACTCCTAGAGAATTTAATTGATTTAAGAAGTATCACATGACTGGCTCTGCATGTGCCCTTTTATAACTTAAAATAATTGTTTGAATTGAAGGTTGTACATTTTGTATCTAAATCCATCTATTTTGGTTGTTTGTTGGTTGTTTTTGTATATGTATTATCTTTTGTAATCTTCAAAATTGTCAAGGTCTGTAACATGATTAATAACAAAAAAAATGTCTTGATTCTTGGAGTCATGTAATCCAGTTTTCAAGCAATTTGGACTGCTCACCCTACCTTGCCTCTACATTCTCGAAATTACAAAATTCTGTTCAACAAAATGCCAATCGATTCAAGGTCAAGACATTCATAACTATCAAACAAGAGGCAGGGTCAGCTACTGAACGGGACACACCGAACGGTAGTTTTTGAGCAATTGCCTTCTCAGGTAAAGGCTCAGTTTCTAAACAAACTCTTGACAAGGAAGCCAGATCATCTCTCTTCAAAAAAAGGCTTAAATAATTGCTTGTCTCTAAGGCCTTTTACTTGGTGAGCGAGTTCTTAAGCCATACTGGGATGAAAAATAAAAGCCATCCCGATCTCTTTGTTGCAACATGGAACTGTCTTTTTTTGCTGTTTTTTTTTCTTGTTTTGATGGTTTTATTTTAAGGAAAGATTGTATATTTAAAGTTGTTTTACATAAAAATACTTCACTGACGCTTTTCAGTGTAATAAACGACAAACAATGTATAGATATTGTCTGACAAAATAAAGTGTTATTATTTTTTTATTATCAGTGCTTGATTTGCAGCTGAACGGCACTCTGGGACCTCTCTCTACCGCAAGAGTTGATCGTGTGTTATTGGCTGGAGTATTTTTTGTAAGAGACGATCGTGTGTAATTGGTCAGAGAATATGTTTCAAAAGATGATTGCGTCTGATCGGCCGTAGAATTCGCCATAAGAGAGGATCATGTGTAGCCGGCTGGAGTTTTTGTTGGAAGGGATGATCACATATAATCGACTGGATTAATTTTTCTGAAAATAACGATCGCTTAATACGTACGGAAATTAGGCATGGACTTTCGGCCAGAAATTAGCGCTCTTTTGTCTAGTCTCGTGAGCTAAGTCAAATGTTGAAAACACTTAAAAGACCCGAATACTCGCACAAGGCATCATAAAAAATTCTAAAATTGCTTTAAACAACTTAATTTTTTGTAAAATAATGCTTTGTTAGTTTTTAATTTACTTATTATAAAATTTGAGTTATATAAAACGTGACTTTTTAAATCAACAAATTGTTCACAAAGACACATTATAACTTTGCTAAAGGGAAGAATGATGGAGTTGGGAGGGGGTTATGTACAATCTGATAAGTTACAGTTCCGGTACCTCAATTTTTACTAATCAAGCACTGATTATTATTACAGTAGAACCTCGATTAACTGTCACTCTTTTATCTGTCACTCTGTTATCTGTCACTGCTTCCGGGCTCGCAATTTGTTGTAAATCGGCGACGCGCAAAGCATGGAAGAAATTGCCCACGCAAGGAGTGATATGGGGATGAGGGAGTTATTCATTACTCATTGGCATGTTGATTTTTTTGGTTAAACGGCGCGCCTTGCAGTTCAGTGTTACATAGTGTTTGCTATTACACAGTGTGTAGCTAGATATGTACTGTTGATAGATAACGATGGCTGAAAAACTGAAACGAGTCGTACTAGGGCTTGACCAAAAGATCGAAATTATTAAACGTTTGGGGAAGTGTGAAACAGCTACTATTATTGTTCTGATTTGTGGTGTTGGCAGACTCTTTTAAAAGATAACGTACTATCTTTTATTTTGAGGTTATGTAATTCACTTACGAACACTGAATGAGGACAACATACAGTTTAGAAAGTCTGTAATTACCATGGTATGAATGTAATTTAAATATAAATATGTATTATCCACTTTTACAGGGTTTAATTTCTTCCAAATTTCAGATTTTAAATCTATGTATTGAACAGGTTTATAGCTAAATTTCCATTTACGTCTAGTCTCTTAACCATCACACTCCCGGTCCCTAGATTGACGGTTATTTGAGGTTCTACTGCATTATTACTCCTGATTGGTAATATTGCCACTTACACACCGAGGGTCCGCAGGCGTGCAGGTGTACGAGTTCTGTGGTGTGGAGCGGGTGGTGACGGAAGGCGACCGCGTGGCCGGCGTGGTGACCAACCTGGGGCCGCTACGCTGCGACACGTTTGTCACTTACACACCGAGGGTCCGCAGGCGTGCAGGTGTACGAGTTCTGTGGTGTGGAGCGGGTGGTGACGGAAGGCGACCGCGTGGCCGGCGTGGTGACCAACCTGGGGCCGCTACGCTGCGACACGTTTGTCACTTACACACCGAGGGTCCGCAGGCGTGCAGGTGTACGAGTTCTGTGGTGTGGAGCGGGTGGTGACGGAAGGCGACCGCGTGGCCGGCGTGGTGACCAACCTGGGGCCGCTGCGCTGTGACACGTTTGTCACTTACACACCGAGGGTCCGCAGGCGTGCAGGTGTACGAGTTCTGTGGTGTGGAGCAGGTCGTGATGGAAGGCGACCGCGTGGCCGGCGTGGTGACCAACCTGGAGCCGCTGCGCTGCGACACGTTTGTCACTTACACACCGAGGGTCCGCAGGCGTGCAGGTGTACGAGTTCTGTGGTGTGGAGCGGGTGGTGACGGAAGGCGACCGCGTGGCCGGTGTGGTGACCAACCTGGGGCCGCTGCGCTGCGACACGTTCGTCAACTGCGGAGGGTTCTGGGCGCGACACATCGGCCAGATGAGCGACCCTGTGGTCAAAGTGCCGCTGCATCCCGTCGAACACTACTACCTCCACACCAAGCCGATAGAGGGGCTGGATCCCATGACTCCCGGTGAGTGAACCTCAACCTACAGCTGTTTTCTTTTGTTCACGATCGTATAGCCTCCGGATTACTGTATAATTTCCAAAAATGGTGTAAATTACCTTGAAAAACTTCTAAAGTGGTCCTCTATTTTGTGAGTTACCAAAGGTTTCAAAACGTCTTTAGGGTACATTTTTCAGTTCCAAATCTATCTAAAACATTCTTCTTTAATGATGATTTGAAGAAAGAAACGTCAGACATAAAAGTAACAAAAATATTCAGCGCTGAGTAGAATACATGGATACAGTAAAAATTTTTAAAAACTGGCCAATTATTGCATATAGGATGCCGGTGTGAGTTAAAAATGTATCCATGGCAGTATGAAATCATTGGTAGTTTGCACTAGTAGATGAATTTGCCTGTATTTCCAGGTAGCTTAATTTACACATTTTTTGTAGTGTTCTTTTATTTGGGATACCAGGGCAAATTTTGATCTGGAATCTTTCAAGACCTTGTGATAAATATTCGTTTTAATTTCAGCACTTTTTACCTCTTTGTGTATGCTTTTATTATAGTTTTACTTGAAGTGGCAATCTACCCAGGTGGGTATTTTAAGCCAACTGTTAATGAGAGGTGTGTAGGATGATTGTGGCGCTATCTTGTAGTCTTATTTTAGACTAAGGCCGAAATGTTCCTTAGACACAACTGTTAATTAATAGCGCAACAGCCAAAGGCATCTAGGGGACTTACAGGTCGACTATTAAGTTAATTACAAGTCAACATTTCATCACCTTAGCCTGTATGAAAAAAAACCTTCATACAAAGGTGCAACTTTGTTTAACATGCTTCCGAACCACCTGAAGAGCCTACCAGCAAGAAGATTGAAGACAGCAACGACTAACTGGCTTCTGCAACACTCATTCTATTCCATGAGGGAATTTCTGGATTGGAAGAACAGCACCTGACCATTACAGCAACTCCATAAACCATTATCTGCTAGCATGCTCTGTATTCTGACCTGCATTGTAAAAATATGACTCTATTGCTTTTCTCTAAGAAAATGTTAATAAAGAATATTATTGATTGATTGATTGATTGAGTTTGGAAGGTGTGGCCAACTAAATGGTGTTTGAAGAATGCTTGAAGAAAAATTCTTCTATTTGTTATGCCAGAATTTTATCACAAAGTTTGTTAACTTTAAGGCAATGTATCTTTTGCATATGTTGATGTAGACTTTGTAAAAAATAAAAGAAACATCGATCAGATCTTTATATCCACAATTATATATGCAGAATAAAATTGTATTAAAAAATAAATCTTTATAAAAGAAACATGGAGCAGATATGTTTATCTACAATTATATACGCAGAATAAAATTTTGTTTTAGAACCAGAGTAATAATTTTGTTCTGCCTCACACTGAATGACATTGTGTGAAGTGATTTTCGCTGGGTACAAGTGTGTTTGGTAATTGATGAAAACAAATGTTGAGGACAATTGAGCTTTTTATACTGTTAGATTCTTAGGAAACTAACACGGTTCAATGACAGCTTCCTCCTTCCTAAAAAAAAAAACAAAAAAAATAAAACACTTCAAATGCTTTGTTTGAAATTCATTGTTGGTGATGGTGATTTTATATTTTGATTAGGATTTTTGCGGACATTTGCCATCACTGATTAGTAAAAAACAAGTTTCACGACGTTTCGGGATCTGGAATCTGATCCCGTCTTCAGGTGGAAGAAAACCTAGAACATAACAAGATTAGTAAAACATAGCCAGGAAACCCTGGAGAAAAACACAGCTAAAACAGAGAACTGTAAAAGCAGTCACGAAAACAATAAGCTGAAAAGAAAAACAATACACAAAATAACACAGGAATCACAAGTGTCAAGAATCACCAGGCAGGAGAGAGCACGTCCACACCCAATCAGAGCTGAGCTGAGACTCTAGGTTTTCTTAGCTCATTCTAGGTTTTCTTCCACCTGAAGACGGGATCAGATTCCAGATCCCGAAACGTCGTGAAACTTGTTTTTTACTAATCAGTGATGGCAAATGTCCGCAAAAATCCTAATCAAAATATAAAAACTTCAAATGCATTATTGATGAAAATACCAGCCCAACCAGGAAGGTGCCTCATGTAGTGTTTCCTCAGATTTGTCATTTTCAGTTATTAGTTATATTTACAAATAAATGTAAATATAAATATAAATATTATATATTATTGTTTTGTGTAAATAAAGTAAATTAAATTGTTTAATAATTATATCACTAAAATACTATATATAATACTGGTTGTTTCAGTAATGAGGGATCTGGATGGGCAAGTGTACCTGAGAGAGCACGATGGGAGTTTGCTCGCCGGGGGGTTCGAACCTGTCGCCAAACCTGCCTATGAAGATGGCAGCATGCCTTGTAAGTATCACATTCTTGGCAACTTATCTAGTTTAATTTGTGTTTTTGTAGTTTTCATAATTGTTTTTACAACATTTGGTCATGAGTTTAGTCAGTTTTTGAATTGAACCCAAGTAATCTCCACCCAAGGACCACAATACTGTTAATTCACCTTAGTACTATTCCTATTTATTTACTTTGATAAATTGGGCTGGTTGTTGCTAAATGAAAAATTATTAAAACAATATAATTTTAATGTCCTTCCTAATTTTTCTTGATTTTTGGAAAAAATTCTTTATTATTACTACCCCAAGACTAAAAGAGTCTATTTAAGAGAGGTTAGTTATTTAGATCATTATTTGAGTTAGTGTTTTGCACATAATCCATGTTATCTAGCTGGTGAGTTGTTAACTATGAGCTTACAATTTTTAAATACAGTCTCTGAGGATAAGAGACTATCTGTTTACTGTTTACAGATAGGATATCTGTCTATCTGTTTTACTTCTTTATTTAATAAGCTAAACATTAAAAAAAAGTCACTACTACTTTTTATACATAGTACTATGTTTTTCTAAAGTAAGAATTTTTGCCACATATCACTTTGGCATTTTGGGCCTTTAACAAGGCATTGAATGCTTTAAGTACCTAGATTTTTTATGTTTTGAAGTATTTTTTTACTAAATTTGGAATAGATTCTCCTCTACAATCAACAGGTGGTTATTTCTTTATTATTATAGCCATACACATACATTAAATATAAGAAATTTTATTTTTTCAGTAGAAAGTTTGGATGTGGAATTTGCACTACCAATGAAATTCAATCATCCTGATTTTCCAGAACCAACCAAAAATGGTATAAAAAATTATTTTTTGTTTATTGAATGATCGTGTATGTCCTTCAAAGGGGGAATCTGTATTTTCAAACTCAGTATGTGGTCTTCAATCGGTTTGGAATAATATTTAAAAAAAGGTGTTTATATGTTTGGGAGTAGGTTTCAAGTATTTATCAATTTGATCTGGTTACTTTTTGGAATGTTTACTTGACTTGTTCAATAAATAACTCTGGTAATATGGATAATATCTGCATGTGTCAGTTAACAATACAGTTACAATAGTTTTAAAACTAATATTAAATAAAAAGTCATAAATGATCTTAAAATCTTAATATAGATTACATGTATATTATGCTCATGCAAAGTAAACTATGAATGAAGTAAACTAACTGGGAAGTTTTCTTGTATTTTGCAACTTAAATATTTGCCTGTGTTAGTTTGGTTTATACTTATTATATTCTTACATTCCAAGTAAGAATATGTAAGTAAGAATCCTTATAAGTAAGAATTATGTGCTAAGAATAATTGTGCCAAACTTTGTCTAAGACTACCCGATATCAGAAAGATTATTTTTGTCTACCTAACAATGTAACCAACCTAACTCTAACCCAATAGAGTAATTTTACAACTCCAAAGGTAACATAAAAATGCTAAACAGGTTTAAATACTTGAATGGCTGTGTGTAAAAACTATATTATTAAAGTCTGTGTTTGTAAATGGAAGGACCCCTTACTTTATTAATACTTATGTATTATTTCTGCGTCATGGTCGGAGTGGTGGTAAGTGAATTAAATGAGCTTCACTTACAACTTTTATGTTTCAGCATTATCTGTTTAGTAGTTGCCTTTTCTGTTCATATAATTGAGATGTTTGTTGTCTACTTATTATTATTTTAAACGGTAAGTCTAAATACAGTAATGAAAATTTAAAATTTTTGTTCCTATGTTTTTTGCACCAACAGCTTTGACTTAATAAATGTGATTATTTTTACTCCTTGGTTTTATTATTAGAGTTTTAAATTAATATGTTTTTCTTTCGTGCTTTAATAAAAACTAACTGGTGTCCTGGCTTTGCACAGTAACTAATGAGAGATGTAATCTGAGGTTAACCTTTGGAACTATTTCAAATCTTGTCCTGTAATGAGATGCAAGCAAAGTAAATTGAGTTTCATCCACAGTCGATGGGTAGCTCGATTGTTTTAAAAATTCCTTTACTGTACTGAGTAATGCCTTTTGTTAAAATTTTGAGAGGCAAATCGTAAAATTACCTTTAATTTGACACCTCTGATAATGAAATCTGTCCAGCTGTTATCAGTGTACGACTCTAAAGAATAAAAACCCTCACGTATTAATTTATAAATGTCTGATGTGTTATCAATACATTAGCGAGAAAATCCCACCTGCACCTGATGGGAATCAGCTGCTGATGCTCTCTGGTGGGATTCTGTGTAGACTGGGACTGCGGTGTGTCCTGCAATCCAGCTACTTGGAGGTCACAAATTTTGGATAGTTATGAGCGATGGCTTGTGGACGCGGTGCTCCATAGTAGGCATTAATGTCCGCTTTATTGAGTACTCGTTCATGGGACCATCCTTACAATTAGACCAGTTCGTAAATTGTAAACCAGGCAAAATTATGGTTCGGATCTCAATCATCCTACACTCATCCTTCACTCATATTCCGGTTAAAGTACGTAGCCAGTGCTGCGTCTCGGTCTTAAAGAGGTATTAAAGATACTAGTAAAAGACATTGTGAGAACGTTTCCTGTAGATTTTTTGCATGTAAATTTTTGGTTTTCTACTCATAATAATTATTAATCCTTTTTCAAAGTAATTGAAGAATCACTAACCAAACAGCATCTGATATACCTATTCAGAAAAAAAACATTTGTTGTATATTTAATCGCTAGTTTCTTTCGTATTTTAAATTATATTCATTTGCAACCTACAGTTTAATAAACACATTTTTTTAATTTTTAAAATAAAAATGCTGAAAAACGGTTCAGAGGATTTGCTTCAAATTTAATGCCATCTTCTTGATGAGCCATTGAATGTTATTAAAAAAATTGAAAATGATCACTGCTGCAGTATTTTGTTGAGGCCCAAGGCTGACACTGTATGTTGACAGTCATGACTCTTAATGGTGACGGTCTTGACCCTTGATGATGATGGACGTGACAATGTATAATGACAGTCGTGACACTGTGTTGGCGGTCGTGACACTGTATGTTGGCGGTCATGACACTGTATGTTGAGGGTTGTGACACTGTACGGTGACGGTCGTGACACTGTACGGTGAAAGTCGAGACACTGTCCGTTGACAGTCGTGACACTGTATGGTGATGGACGTGACACTGTCCGATGACAATCGTGACACTGTACGATGACGGTCGTGACACATGTTGGTGGCGGTCGTGACACTGTCCGATGACAGTCGTGACACTGTCCGATGACAGTCGTGACACTGTCCGATGACGGGCGTTACATTGTACAATGACGGTCGTGACACTGCGCGGTGCTGGTTGCAGACTCGATGGTGGAGCGGGTGCTGCCGGAGGACTGGGATCACTTCCATGTGCTGCTGGAGCAGCTGCTGCACCGGGTGCCGAGACTCGGCGCCGCCGTGCTGCACAAGCTGACCAACGGCCCCGAGGCCTTCTCCCCCGACTGCAAGTGGATCGTCGGCGAAGCCCCTGAGGTAAGACGGCTTGATGGTCCTTGATAGTCCTTTGAAGTGTTGAACGAAAACAAGGTAAGACATGGCTTGATGGCCCTTGATAGCTCTTCACCGCGTTCATTAGAGTACAAAAGCGGCATTACACAAGCTGACCAACGGACTCGAGGCCTTCCCCCCTGACTGCAAGTGGATCATCGGCGAGGCCCCTTAGGTACCTGAGTGTCTACTGGTCTTGCAAATCATCCGAGTCTTCCTTTTGAAAAAAAGGTCCTGTGAGTCTACTAAATGTCTTCCTTTTGTCTTGAAGGACCCTCAGATTTTCCAGTTAATTTGGAAATTGTGATTTTATAAATGTGAAATTGGGAAGATCCTTTAATGTGTAGTGCTGTAAAACATATTAAACTATACCTAGTGAGGAACATGCTGAAGCCTGAGCAATTACAAACCACAGGACAAGAATGAAAAACAATAATTCATCAAAATAGTGTAATTTTATTGAATTTAGTTATTAGTGCTCCTTCCAGGCAAAAAATCCCATTTAAGCTCCTTTTTTTTGAAAAATTCAAGGTTCAACGTGTTCCTAAAAAAATGTTTTGAAAACAACTATAATAATTACAAAATTTATTCTGTTACAATAATATTTTATTCATCATATCAATTATAAACAATCAATCAAAATTCCAATTGAAATTAAAAAATTATAAAACTCTATTTACGGAAGAACATAACAAATTTTACAGTAGTAAAATTTTACGCCCCCTGTTTTTATTGTACCAATATCAACTCTTCAAACAAATGACACGTGTGCAGCTGCGCAACTACCACGTGGTGGCGGGCATGAAGACGGTGGGGATCTCGGCGGCAGGCGGCGTGGGGCGCGCGACGGCGGAGCGCATCGTCCGCGGACTCTTCCCCTACGACATGTACGAGCTGGACATCTGCCGCTTCCTCGGCCTGCACAACAACCGCAAGTTCCTGCGCGACCGGAGCCGCGAGGCCCCAGGTTGGTCAACCTGCGAATGTATTTTTTTGTTTTTTTATTCTCATATAATGTCACATGACGCCATACATAGGTGTAAACCTATACTGAGGCAGGTAACTAGTCAACTAGTTATTTTTATCGCAACACTTTAAATGCTTTTGGAGGTTAGCAACTTTTTTTAGTTATATTTTTTTCATTTTTTCTTTTCATCACCACTAAACCTCATCATAGGAATGAAACTTTCAGATTTTAAAGAATTTCCCTGTAAGGAAGCAGCTGTCTTGGTCTCTTGGTAAACTGAAGCCCAATTCGATGGTAACTTTTGAGGCCACCAGAAGCCAAAATCTCCATTCGGTCAAATTTTTATACAGTACATACAAATTTTCATATTCATCTAGATCTGCTGCAACAGGATATTTTACTGTAAGAAAGGTAATTTGGTAATTGTCAGAGCAGAGGTCTCATGTTAGTCTGCACTGCATGTTGCCCTACCCCTTCAAGTGTATCATCAGTGAGCACAAAATACTCCCTTAAAAATGGTCCGATCTTAACAAAATTTGGTACAGACTTGTAAAGTGGTAATTATTTGGACGAGTTCTACAACCAGCCTGATCGGTCCACACCGATAGGTTTATGAACTTTTTACAAAGAAAAAGAATCTAATTTTGGATTGGGCCATTTAATTCAGCTAAAATAAACAAACAATTTAGTATCTCAAATCATTTCTCTAGGTCCGTCGGTTACGGAGGGAGGTACTGAGGGTTGTAAACACCATACATCGTCCCAATGTTAATCTTATAGGAAAAAAATCAAATTTTATATCTGCTTATTCCTCAACAATTCTAGTAGTAGTTAAACAAGGTATGTGGCTTCATACTTTTGATTTCTACTAGATTATGGCCTAAAATCCTCTATTTCACATTTTTCTAGCAGCAAACATGTATACTCACTTCCGTGTCATTCTTATGTAAATATTTTTTCATGCTCATTTACGGATTTACGTTGATTTTACCTGTCATGAGACTTCATCTAGGCTATTTAATTGAAGTGAATGGAACTCACTTAGTATGCAGGTCTGCTGCAACAGGGATATTTTACAGTGAAACATGTAATGTGGTAGTTGTCAGAGCAGCGGTCTGTTGTTAGTACAGGTCTGCACTACGCGCTGCCGTACCCCTTCAAAGAGTTCCGCACGGGCCGCAACCTCCGCATGTCTCCGATCTACCCCCGGCTGCGGGAGGCCGGCGCAGTGTTTGGCCAGGTCATGGGCTACGAGAGACCCACGTACTTTGATCCTGACTACGGTGAGTCTAGTTTATCTTTCAAACCAAAATATTCAATAATAATCGGAAAATATGCAGACTTAATCGTTTACTGAAGAGATCTCTCCGTGTCAGCTGACTGGAGGTCAGTCGAGAGATGTTCAGTTGAGTCAAAGACGTAGCCAGGAAATTTTTTTTTGGGGGGGGGGGCTTTGGACAGGACCGGCGACTGAATTCCCGCCAAAAGTGGTGACATTTTTTTTTACTCACGTGTCTCCTTTTCGGTCCCTTTATTCTCATTTCGGGCCCTTTTTGTCTGTTTCCGGTCCCCCCCCCTATACATTTCCCCGGGGGGTTTTGGTTCTTTCGGGAGGGTTTTCTGCTATTTCGGGGGGAGTTGTGACCCCCTAAACCCCCCCCATTGGCTACGGCTTTGAGTTGAGTAAACAAAATAAATATCAATACAATTTTACTGGCCCACCATACATAGTAACTTGAAAACACAGGTCTCATTGACTGAGCACTCCTAAACTCAGCAACCTAGATGATCAAAATATCTTTCATAAAAATAAAGATGTGAATAAAAATTAGGATAAATCTAAAGCACAATTTTGGCTTGTAGTTCTTTTTGGCTCAAGATTTATTTATGTTTTAACCTAATTGATTATGTAGACAGATTTAGAATTATTGTACATGTTTAAGACCTAGACTAAGTCGTCTTTATTTTATGTCCCTAATCCTGATGACTTGGCATTTACAAATTCAGCACTTCGCTGGTCCTTACTAAGCTGGACTTTACTGAATTACATTTTTTCCTTAAAATTGGCAAACAACGTGTCATTTGATAATTTGTAAAGTGATTTTTTAAATGACCATGGGTTATAAAAGCTTTTCTTCTGATTGGAAATAAAATAAGAGAGTGGATGTATTGCCTCTGCTGTAGTGGAAGGGGACAATAGTGTGTTTATCACAGCCAAAGTAATATACCAGTCATGTATAAAGACCGGTCGTTATACATAATTACTAAATTTGCTGGCTAAAAGATAAATTAAACAATTTAGCCAGTTATTATTCATAATGGCTAGCACGTTTTGGCCAGAGTAATGAATATATTAGGAAATTAATCACTTTGACCAGACATTATGAATAATAGCTATCCAGGGTTAGTCAATGTGATAATTCTCAGTGCTATGGTCAGCTAATTAGGTTAGGTTAAGGTTGGGTTAGGTAAAAATCAGTTTGTTTAGGTAAGACAAAGTTAAGTTTACTAATCACATTGACCAAACTGAGGGAGATATATGCATAATGGCTGGTTATCATTCATAACTGGATTATTCACTTTTGCTGCAACATATTGACACTGTTGCAGTTGAAGAAGGCGGGCCCAGGGAGGGTCAACGACCTTATCGTATCGCTGAGACCAACACGTTCGCCAAACCCGACTGGTTCGACTTTGTAGCGCGAGAGTACGAGGCTTGCCGAGAGACGGTGGGACTCTGCGACTACTCCAGCTTCACCAAGATAGACCTCACGGTGAGTATGAGCAAAGAATCTATCTGTAAATTATAGGAAATGAAAATATTTATGCATTTGATGAGATGATACATGATGTTTCATAAAAGCTTACATATCAGGTCATATTTTGTAAATAATTGGATAAAGTTTTGTCGGTCAGTGGCTGTTGAAAAAGTAACTTATCTGCTATAGTGTTGTCATTCAGCAACCCCTAAAATGAACCAGGGAGCTAAATATACTCAAAATTCAGTTTTCACAACAAGGGGTGTTTAATTATCGCAAAAGACGTTGATGACCGTGATGAAGACATCAGCCACGACAGTTAACTACAAAATTCACTTTTTTAGCACCGCTGCCTCTTTTCGATAGCTGATGTTGCAGATAATTGGGCTTTGGATAATCAATGTTTTAATACTGTTCTCTGTGTTGTTCTAAGTCACTGATGTGTTGCAGTACAAGGGTCGAGAGGTGGTGGACCTGCTGCAGTACCTGTGCTCCAACAACGTCGACGTCCCGGTGGGCAGCATCATCCACACGGGACTGCAGCTCCCCCCACCTCTAGTCCTACTGTACTGTGTGTCTGTGTTGCAGTCCAAGGGTCGAGAGGTGGTGGATCTGCTGCAGTACCTGTGCTCCAACAACGTCGACGTCCCGGTGGGCAGCATCATCTACACGGGACCGCAGCTCCCCCCACCTCTAGTCCTACTGTACTGTGTGTCTGTGTTGCAGTCCAAGGGTCGAGAGGTGGTGGATCTGCTGCAGTACCTGTGCTCCAACAACGTCGACGTCCCGGTGGGCAGCATCATCTACACGGGACCGCAGCTCCCCCCACCTCTAGTCCTACTGTACTGTGTGTCTGTGTTGCAGTCCAAGGGTCGAGAGGTGGTGGATCTGCTGCAGTACCTGTGCTCCAACAACGTCGACGTCCCGGTGGGCAGCATCATCTACACGGGACCGCAGCTCCCCCCACCTCTAGTCCTACTGTACTGTGTGTCTGTGTTGCAGTCCAAGGGTCGAGAGGTGGTGGATCTGCTGCAGTACCTGTGCTCCAACGACGTCGACGTCCCGGTGGGCAGCATCATCTACACGGGACTGCAGCTCCCCCCACCTCTAGTCCTACTCTACTGTGTGTCTGTGTTGCAGTCCAAGGGTCGAGAGGTGGTGGACCTGCTGCAGTACCTGTGCTCCAACGACGTCGACGTCCCGGTGGGCAGAATCATCCACACGGGACTGCAGCCCCCCCCACCTCTAGTCCTACTGTACTGTGTGTCTGTGTTGCAGTCCAAGGGTCGAGAGGTGGTGGACCTGCTGCAGTACCTGTGCTCCAACGACGTCGACGTCCCGGTGGGCAGCATCATCCACACGGGACTGCAGCCCCCCCCACCTCTAGTCCTACTGTACTGTGTGTCTGTGTTGCAGTCCAAGGGTCGAGAGGTGGTGGACCTGCTGCAGTACCTGTGCTCCAACGACGTCGACGTCCCGGTGGGCAGCATCATCCACACGGGACCGCAGCTCCCCCCACCTCTAGTCCTACTGTACTGTGTGTCTGTGTTGCAGTCCAAGGGTCGAGAGGTGGTGGACCTGCTGCAGTACCTGTGCTCCAACGACGTCGACGTCCCGGTGGGCAGCATCATCCACACGGGACCGCAGCTCCCCCCACCTCTAGTCCTACTGTACTGTGTGTCTGTGTTGCAGTCCAAGGGTCGAGAGGTGGTGGACCTGCTGCAGTACCTGTGCTCCAACGACGTCGACGTCCCGGTGGGCAGCATCATCCACACGGGACTGCAGCTCCCCCCACCTCTAGTCCTACTGTACTGTGTGTCTGTGTTGCAGTCCAAGGGTCGAGAGGTGGTGGACCTGCTGCAGTACCTGTGCTCCAACGACGTCGACGTCCCGGTGGGCAGCATCATCCACACGGGACCGCAGCTCCCCCCACCTCTAGTCCTACTGTACTGTGTGTCTGTGTTGCAGTCCAAGGGTCGAGAGGTGGTGGACCTGCTGCAGTACCTGTGCTCCAACGACGTCGACGTCCCGGTGGGCAGCATCATCCACACGGGACCGCAGCTCCCCCCACCTCTAGTCCTACTGTACTGTGTGTCTGTGTTGCAGTCCAAGGGTCGAGAGGTGGTGGACCTGCTGCAGTACCTGTGCTCCAACAACGTCGACGTCCCGGTGGGCAGCATCATCCACACGGGACCGCAGCTCCCCCCACCTCTAGTCCTACTGTACTGTGTGTCTGTGTTGCAGTCCAAGGGTCGAGAGGTGGTGGACCTGCTGCAGTACCTGTGCTCCAACAACGTCGACGTCCCGGTGGGCAGCATCATCCACACGGGACTGCAGCTCCCCCCACCTCTAGTCCTACTGTACTGTGTGTCTGTGTTGCAGTCCAAGGGTCGAGAGGTGGTGGACCTGCTGCAGTACCTGTGCTCCAACGACGTCGACGTCCCGGTGGGCAGCATCATCCACACGGGACTGCAGCCCCCCCCACCTCTAGTCCTACTGTACTGTGTGTCTGTGTTGCAGTCCAAGGGTCGAGAGGTGGTGGACCTGCTGCAGTACCTGTGCTCCAACAACGTCGACGTCCCGGTGGGCAGCATCATCCACACGGGACCGCAGCTCCCCCCACCTCTAGTCCTACTGTACTGTGTGTCTGTGTTGCAGTCCAAGGGTCGAGAGGTGGTGGACCTGCTGCAGTACCTGTGCTCCAACGACGTCGACGTCCCGGTGGGCAGCATCATCCACACGGGACTGCAGCCCCCCCCACCTCTAGTCCTACTGTACTGTGTGTCTGTGTTGCAGTCCAAGGGTCGAGAGGTGGTGGACCTGCTGCAGTACCTGTGCTCCAACAACGTCGACGTCCCGGTGGGCAGCATCATCCACACGGGACCGCAGCTCCCCCCACCTCTAGTCCTACTGTACTGTGTGTCTGTGTTGCAGTCCAAGGGTCGAGAGGTGGTGGACCTGCTGCAGTACCTGTGCTCCAACAACGTCGACGTCCCGGTGGGCAGCATCATCCACACGGGACTGCAGCTCCCCCCACCTCTAGTCCTACTGTACTGTGTGTCTGTGTTGCAGTCCAAGGGTCGAGAGGTGGTGGACCTGCTGCAGTACCTGTGCTCCAACAACGTCGACGTCCCGGTGGGCAGCATCATCTACACGGGACTGCAGCTCCCCCCACCTCTAGTCCTACTGTACTGTGTGTCTGTGTTGCAGTCCAAGGGTCGAGAGGTGGTGGACCTGCTGCAGTACCTGTGCTCCAACGACGTCGACGTCCCGGTGGGCAGCATCATCCACACGGGACTGCAGCCCCCCCCACCTCTAGTCCTACTGTACTGTGTGTCTGTGTTGCAGTCCAAGGGTCGAGAGGTGGTGGACCTGCTGCAGTACCTGTGCTCCAACGACGTCGACATCCCGGTGGGCAGCATCATCCACACGGGACCGCAGCTCCCCCCACCTCTAGTCCTACTGTACTGTGTGTCTGTGTTGCAGTCCAAGGGTCGAGAGGTGGTGGACCTGCTGCAGTACCTGTGCTCCAACGACGTCGACGTCCCGGTGGGCAGCATCATCCACACGGGACTGCAGCTCCCCCCACCTCTAGTCCTACTGTACTGTGTGTCTGTGTTGCAGTCCAAGGGTCGAGAGGTGGTGGACCTGCTGCAGTACCTGTGCTCCAACGACGTCGACGTCCCGGTGGGCAGCATCATCCACACGGGACCGCAGCTCCCCCCACCTCTAGTCCTACTGTACTGTGTGTCTGTGTTGCAGTCCAAGGGTCGAGAGGTGGTGGACCTGCTGCAGTACCTGTGCTCCAACGACGTCGACGTCCCGGTGGGCAGCATCATCCACACGGGACCGCAGCTCCCCCCACCTCTAGTCCTACTATACTGTGTGTCTGTGTTGCAGTCCAAGGGTCGAGAGGTGGTGGACCTGCTGCAGTACCTGTGCTCCAACAACGTCGACGTCCCGGTGGGCAGCATCATCCACACGGGACCGCAGCTCCCCCCACCTCTAGTCCTACTGTACTGTGTGTCTGTGTTGCAGTCCAAGGGTCGAGAGGTGGTGGACCTGCTGCAGTACCTGTGCTCCAACAACGTCGACGTCCCGGTGGGCAGCATCATCCACACGGGACTGCAGCTCCCCCCACCTCTAGTCCTACTGTACTGTGTGTCTGTGTTGCAGTCCAAGGGTCGAGAGGTGGTGGACCTGCTGCAGTACCTGTGCTCCAACGACGTCGACGTCCCGGTGGGCAGCATCATCCACACGGGACTGCAGCCCCCCCCACCTCTAGTCCTACTGTACTGTGTGTCTGTGTTGCAGTCCAAGGGTCGAGAGGTGGTGGACCTGCTGCAGTACCTGTGCTCCAACGACGTCGACGTCCCGGTGGGCAGCATCATCCACACGGGACCGCAGCTCCCCCCACCTCTAGTCCTACTGTACTGTGTGTCTGTGTTGCAGTCCAAGGGTCGAGAGGTGGTGGACCTGCTGCAGTACCTGTGCTCCAACGACGTCGACGTCCCGGTGGGCAGCATCATCCACACGGGACCGCAGCTCCCCCCACCTCTAGTCCTACTGTACTGTGTGTCTGTGTTGCAGTCCAAGGGTCGAGAGGTGGTGGACCTGCTGCAGTACCTGTGCTCCAACGACGTCGACGTCCCGGTGGGCAGCATCATCCACACGGGACTGCAGCTCCCCCCACCTCTAGTCCTACTGTACTGTGTGTCTGTGTTGCAGTCCAAGGGTCGAGAGGTGGTGGACCTGCTGCAGTACCTGTGCTCCAACGACGTCGACGTCCCGGTGGGCAGCATCATCCACACGGGACCGCAGCTCCCCCCACCTCTAGTCCTACTGTACTGTGTGTCTGTGTTGCAGTCCAAGGGTCGAGAAGTGGTGGACCTGCTGCAGTACCTGTGCTCCAACGACGTCGACGTCCCGGTGGGCAGCATCATCCACACGGGACCGCAGCTCCCCCCACCTCTAGTCCTACTGTACTGTGTGTCTGTGTTGCAGTCCAAGGGTCGAGAGGTGGTGGACCTGCTGCAGTACCTGTGCTCCAACAACGTCGACGTCCCGGTGGGCAGCATCATCCACACGGGACCGCAGCTCCCCCCACCTCTAGTCCTACTGTACTGTGTGTCTGTGTTGCAGTCCAAGGGTCGAGAGGTGGTGGACCTGCTGCAGTACCTGTGCTCCAACAACGTCGACGTCCCGGTGGGCAGCATCATCCACACGGGACTGCAGCTCCCCCCACCTCTAGTCCTACTGTACTGTGTGTCTGTGTTGCAGTCCAAGGGTCGAGAGGTGGTGGACCTGCTGCAGTACCTGTGCTCCAACAACGTCGACGTCCCGGTGGGCAGCATCATCTACACGGGACTGCAGCTCCCCCCACCTCTAGTCCTACTGTACTGTGTGTCTGTGTTGCAGTCCAAGGGTCGAGAGGTGGTGGACCTGCTGCAGTACCTGTGCTCCAACGACGTCGACGTCCCGGTGGGCAGCATCATCCACACGGGACTGCAGCCCCCCCCACCTCTAGTCCTACTGTACTGTGTGTCTGTGTTGCAGTCCAAGGGTCGAGAGGTGGTGGACCTGCTGCAGTACCTGTGCTCCAACAACGTCGACGTCCCGGTGGGCAGCATCATCCACACGGGACCGCAGCTCCCCCCACCTCTAGTCCTACTGTACTGTGTGTCTGTGTTGCAGTCCAAGGGTCGAGAGGTGGTGGACCTGCTGCAGTACCTGTGCTCCAACGACGTCGACGTCCCGGTGGGCAGCATCATCCACACGGGACTGCAGCTCCCCCCACCTCTAGTCCTACTGTACTGTGTGTCTGTGTTGCAGTCCAAGGGTCGAGAGGTGGTGGACCTGCTGCAGTACCTGTGCTCCAACAACGTCGACGTCCCGGTGGGCAGCATCATCTACACGGGACTGCAGCTCCCCCCACCTCTAGTCCTACTGTACTGTGTGTCTGTGTTGCAGTCCAAGGGTCGAGAGGTGGTGGACCTGCTGCAGTACCTGTGCTCCAACGACGTCGACGTCCCGGTGGGCAGCATCATCCACACGGGACTGCAGCCCCCCCCACCTCTAGTCCTACTGTACTGTGTGTCTGTGTTGCAGTCCAAGGGTCGAGAGGTGGTGGACCTGCTGCAGTACCTGTGCTCCAACGACGTCGACATCCCGGTGGGCAGCATCATCCACACGGGACCGCAGCTCCCCCCACCTCTAGTCCTACTGTACTGTGTGTCTGTGTTGCAGTCCAAGGGTCGAGAGGTGGTGGACCTGCTGCAGTACCTGTGCTCCAACGACGTCGACGTCCCGGTGGGCAGCATCATCCACACGGGACTGCAGCTCCCCCCACCTCTAGTCCTACTGTACTGTGTGTCTGTGTTGCAGTCCAAGGGTCGAGAGGTGGTGGACCTGCTGCAGTACCTGTGCTCCAACGACGTCGACGTCCCGGTGGGCAGCATCATCCACACGGGACCGCAGCTCCCCCCACCTCTAGTCCTACTGTACTGTGTGTCTGTGTTGCAGTCCAAGGGTCGAGAGGTGGTGGACCTGCTGCAGTACCTGTGCTCCAACGACGTCGACGTCCCGGTGGGCAGCATCATCCACACGGGACCGCAGCTCCCCCCACCTCTAGTCCTACTGTACTGTGTGTCTGTGTTGCAGTCCAAGGGTCGAGAGGTGGTGGACCTGCTGCAGTACCTGTGCTCCAACAACGTCGACGTCCCGGTGGGCAGCATCATCCACACGGGACCGCAGCTCCCCCCACCTCTAGTCCTACTGTACTGTGTGTCTGTGTTGCAGTCCAAGGGTCGAGAGGTGGTGGACCTGCTGCAGTACCTGTGCTCCAACAACGTCGACGTCCCGGTGGGCAGCATCATCCACACGGGACTGCAGCTCCCCCCACCTCTAGTCCTACTGTACTGTGTGTCTGTGTTGCAGTCCAAGGGTCGAGAGGTGGTGGACCTGCTGCAGTACCTGTGCTCCAACAACGTCGACGTCCCGGTGGGCAGCATCATCTACACGGGACTGCAGCTCCCCCCACCTCTAGTCCTACTGTACTGTGTGTCTGTGTTGCAGTCCAAGGGTCGAGAGGTGGTGGACCTGCTGCAGTACCTGTGCTCCAACGACGTCGACGTCCCGGTGGGCAGCATCATCCACACGGGACTGCAGCCCCCCCCACCTCTAGTCCTACTGTACTGTGTGTCTGTGTTGCAGTCCAAGGGTCGAGAGGTGGTGGACCTGCTGCAGTACCTGTGCTCCAACGACGTCGACGTCCCGGTGGGCAGCATCATCCACACGGGACTGCAGCCCCCCCCCACCTCTAGTCCTACTGTACTGTGTGTCTGTGTTGCAGTCCAAGGGTCGAGAGGTGGTGGACCTGCTGCAGTACCTGTGCTCCAACGACGTCGACGTCCCGGTGGGCAGCATCATCCACACGGGACTCTCCCCCCACCTCTAGTCCTACTGTACTGTGTGTCTGTGTTGCAGTCCAAGGGTCGAGAGGTGGTGGACCTGCTGCAGTACCTGTGCTCCAACAACGTCGACGTCCCGGTGGGCAGCATCATCTACACGGGACTGCAGCTCCCCCCACCTCTAGTCCTACTGTACTGTGTGTCTGTGTTGCAGTCCAAGGGTCGAGAGGTGGTGGACCTGCTGCAGTACCTGTGCTCCAACGACGTCGACGTCCCGGTGGGCAGCATCATCCACACGGGACCGCAGCTCCCCCCACCTCTAGTCCTACTGTACTGTGTGTCTGTGTTGCAGTCCAAGGGTCGAGAGGTGGTGGACCTGCTGCAGTACCTGTGCTCCAACGACGTCGACGTCCCGGTGGGCAGCATCATCCACACGGGACTGCAGCCCCCCCCACCTCTAGTCCTACTGTACTGTGTGTCTGTGTTGCAGTCCAAGGGTCGAGAGGTGGTGGACCTGCTGCAGTACCTGTGCTCCAACGACGTCGACGTCCCGGTGGGCAGCATCATCCACACGGGACTGCAGCTCCCCCCACCTCTAGTCCTACTGTACTGTGTGTCTGTGTTGCAGTCCAAGGGTCGAGAGGTGGTGGACCTGCTGCAGTACCTGTGCTCCAACAACGTCGACGTCCCGGTGGGCAGCATCATCCACACGGGACTCTCCCCCCACCTCTAGTCCTACTGTACTGTGTGTCTGTGTTGCAGTCCAAGGGTCGAGAGGTGGTGGACCTGCTGCAGTACCTGTGCTCCAACAACGTCGACGTCCCGGTGGGCAGCATCATCCACACGGGACTGCAGCTCCCCCCACCTCTAGTCCTACTCTACTGTGTGTCTGTGTTGCAGTCCAAGGGTCGAGAGGTGGTGGACCTGCTGCAGTACCTGTGCTCCAACGACGTCGACGTCCCGGTGGGCAGCATCATCCATACGGGACTGCAGCTCCCCCCACCTCTAGTCCTACTGTACTGTGTGTCTGTGTTGCAGTCCAAGGGTCGAGAGGTGGTGGACCTGCTGCAGTACCTGTGCTCCAACGACGTCGACGTCCCGGTGGGCAGCATCATCCACACGGGACTCAGCTCCCCCCACCTCTAGTCCTACTCTACTGTGTGTCTGTGTTGCAGTCCAAGGGTCGAGAGGTGGTGGACCTGCTGCAGTACCTGTGCTCCAACAACGTCGACGTCCCGGTGGGCAGCATCATCCACACGGGACCGCAGCTCCCCCCACCTCTAGTCCTACTGTACTGTGTGTCTGTGTTGCAGTCCAAGGGTCGAGAGGTGGTGGACCTGCTGCAGTACCTGTGCTCCAACAACGTCGACGTCCCGGTGGGCAGCATCATCCACACGGGACTGCAGCTCCCCCCACCTCTAGTCCTACTCTACTGTGTGTCTGTGTTGCAGTCCAAGGGTCGAGAGGTGGTGGACCTGCTGCAGTACCTGTGCTCCAACAACGTCGACGTCCCGGTGGGCAGCATCATCCACACGGGACTGCAGCTCCCCCCACCTCTAGTCCTACTGTACTGTGTGTCTGTGTTGCAGTCCAAGGGTCGAGAGGTGGTGGACCTGCTGCAGTACCTGTGCTCCAACGATGTCGACGTCCCGGTGGGCAGCATCATCTACACGGGACTGCAGCATCTGGTCCTACTGTACTGTGTGTCTGTGTTGCAGTCCAAGGGTCGAGAGGTGGTGGACCTGCTGCAGTACCTGTGCTCCAACGACGTCGACGTCCCGGTGGGCAGCATCATCCACACGGGACCGCAGCTCCCCCCACCTCTAGTCCTACTGTACTGTGTGTCTGTGTTGCAGTCCAAGGGTCGAGAGGTGGTGGACCTGCTGCAGTACCTGTGCTCCAACGATGTCGACGTCCCGGTGGGCAGCACCATCCACACGGGGCTGCAGCATCTGGTCCTACTGTACTGTGTGTCTGTGTTGCAGTCCAAGGGTCGAGAGGTGGTGGACCTGCTGCAGTACCTGTGCTCCAACAACGTCGACGTCCCGGTGGGCAGCATCATCCACACGGGACTGCAGCCCCCCCCACCTCTAGTCCTACTCTACTGTGTGTCTGTGTTGCAGTCCAAGGGTCGAGAGGTGGTGGACCTGCTGCATTACCTGTGCTCCAACAACGTCGACGTCCCGGTGGGCAGCATCATCCACACGGGACCGCAGCTCCCCCCACCTCTAGTCCTACTGTACTGTGTGTCTGTGTTGCAGTCCAAGGGTCGAGAGGTGGTGGACCTGCTGCAGTACCTGTGCTCCAACAACGTCGACGTCCCGGTGGGCAGCATCATCCACACGGGACTCTCCCCCCACCTCTAGTCCTACTGTACTGTGTGTCTGTGTTGCAGTCCAAGGGTCGAGAGGTGGTGGACCCGCTGCAGTACCTGTGCTCCAACAACGTCGACGTCCCGGTGGGCAGCATCATCTACACGGGACTGCAGCTCCCCCCACCTCTAGTCCTACTGTACTGTGTGTCTGTGTTGCAGTCCAAGGGTCGAGAGGTGGTGGATCTGCTGCAGTACCTGTGCTCCAACAACGTCGACGTCCCGGTGGGCAGCATCATCCACACGGGACCGCAGCTCCCCCCACCTCTAGTCCTACTGTACTGTGTGTCTGTGTTGCAGTCCAAGGGTCGAGAGGTGGTGGATCTGCTGCAGTACCTGTGCTCCAACGACGTCGACGTCCCGGTGGGCAGCATCATCCACACGGGACCGCAGCTCCCCCCACCTCTAGTCCTACTGTACTGTGTGTCTGTGTTGCAGTCCAAGGGTCGAGAGGTGGTGGACCTGCTGCAGTACCTGTGCTCCAACGACGTCGACGTCCCGGTGGGCAGCATCATCTACACGGGACTGCAGCTCCCCCCACCTCTAGTCCTACTGTACTGTGTGTCTGTGTTGCAGTCCAAGGGTCGAGAGGTGGTGGACCTGCTGCAGTACCTGTGCTCCAACGACGTCGACGTCCCGGTGGGCAGCATCATCTACACGGGACCGCAGCTCCCCCCACCTCTAGTCCTACTGTACTGTGTGTCTGTGTTGCAGTCCAAGGGTCGAGAGGTGGTGGATCTGCTGCAGTACCTGTGCTCCAACAACGTCGACGTCCCGGTGGGCAGCATCATCTACACGGGACCGCAGCTCCCCCCACCTCTAGTCCTACTGTACTGTGTGTCTGTGTTGCAGTCCAAGGGTCGAGAGGTGGTGGACCTGCTGCAGTACCTGTGCTCCAACGACGTCGACGTCCCGGTGGGCAGCATCATCCACACGGGACTGCAGCCCCCCCCCACCTCTAGTCCTACTGTACTGTGTGTCTGTGTTGCAGTCCAAGGGTCGAGAGGTGGTGGATCTGCTGCAGTACCTGTGCTCCAACAACGTCGACGTCCCGGTGGGCAGCATCATCTACACGGGACTGCAGCTCCCCCCACCTCTAGTCCTACTGTACTGTGTGTCTGTGTTGCAGTCCAAGGGTCAAGAGGTGGTGGATCTGCTGCAGTACCTGTGCTCCAACAACGTCGACGTCCCGGTGGGCAGCATCATCCACACGGGACTGCAGCTCCCCCCACCTCTAGTCCTACTGTACTGTGTGTCTGTGTTGCAGTCCAAGGGTCGAGAGGTGGTGGACCTGCTGCAGTACCTGTGCTCCAACAACGTCGACGTCCCGGTGGGCAGCATCATCCACACGGGACTGCAGCTCCCCCCACCTCTAGTCCTACTGTACTGTGTGTCTGTGTTGCAGTCCAAGGGTCGAGAGGTGGTGGATCTGCTGCAGTACCTGTGCTCCAACGACGTCGACGTCCCGGTGGGCAGCATCATCCACACGGGACCGCAGCTCCCCCCACCTCTAGTCCTACTGTACTGTGTGTCTGTGTTGCAGTCCAAGGGTCGAGAGGTGGTGGACCTGCTGCAGTACCTGTGCTCCAACAACGTCGACGTCCCGGTGGGCAGCATCATCCACACGGGACCGCAGCTCCCCCCACCTCTAGTCCTACTGTACTGTGTGTCTGTGTTGCAGTCCAAGGGTCGAGAGGTGGTGGACCTGCTGCAGTACCTGTGCTCCAACAACGTCGACGTCCCGGTGGGCAGCATCATCTACACGGGACTGCAGCTCCCCCCACCTCTAGTCCTACTCTACTGTGTGTCTGTGTTGCAGTCCAAGGGTCAAGAGGTGGTGGACCTGCTGCAGTACCTGTGCTCCAACAACGTCGACGTCCCGGTGGGCAGCATCATCCACACGGGACTCTCCCCCCACCTCTAGTCCTACTGTACTGTGTGTCTGTGTTGCAGTCCAAGGGTCGAGAGGTGGTGGATCTGCTGCAGTACCTGTGCTCCAACAACGTCGACGTCCCGGTGGGCAGCATCATCTACACGGGACTGCAGCTCCCCCCACCTCTAGTCCTACTGTACTGTGTGTCTGTGTTGCAGTCCAAGGGTCAAGAGGTGGTGGACCTGCTGCAGTACCTGTGCTCCAACAACGTCGACGTCCCGGTGGGCAGCATCATCCACACGGGTCTGCAGCTCCCCCCACCTCTAGTCCTACTGTACTGTGTGTCTGTGTTGCAGTCCAAGGGTCGAGAGGTGGTGGACCTGCTGCAGTACCTGTGCTCCAACGACGTCGACATCCCGGTGGGCAGCATCATCTACACGGGACCGCAGCTCCCCCCACCTCTAGTCCTACTGTACTGTGTGTCTGTGTTGCAGTCCAAGGGTCGAGAGGTGGTGGACCTGCTGCAGTACCTGTGCTCCAACGACGTCGACATCCCGGTGGGCAGCATCATCTACACGGGACCGCAGCTCCCCCCACCTCTAGTCCTACTGTACTGTGTGTCTGTGTTGCAGTCCAAGGGTCGAGAGGTGGTGGACCTGCTGCAGTACCTGTGCTCCAACAACGTCGACGTCCCGGTGGGCAGCATCATCCACACGGGACTGCAGCTCCCCCCACCTCTAGTCCTACTGTACTGTGTGTCTGTGTTGCAGTCCAAGGGTCGAGAGGTGGTGGATCTGCTGCAGTACCTGTGCTCCAACAACGTCGACGTCCCGGTGGGCAGCATCATCCACACGGGACCGCAGCTCCCCCCACCTCTAGTCCTACTGTACTGTGTGTCTGTGTTGCAGTCCAAGGGTCGAGAGGTGGTGGACCTGCTGCAGTACCTGTGCTCCAACAACGTCGACGTCCCGGTGGGCAGCATCATCTACACGGGACTGCAGCTCCCCCCACCTCTAGTCCTACTCTACTGTGTGTCTGTGTTGCAGTCCAAGGGTCAAGAGGTGGTGGATCTGCTGCAGTACCTGTGCTCCAACAACGTCGACGTCCCGGTGGGCAGCATCATCCACACGGGACTGCAGCTCCCCCCACCTCTAGTCCTACTGTACTGTGTGTCTGTGTTGCAGTCCAAGGGTCGAGAGGTGGTGGACCTGCTGCAGTACCTGTGCTCCAACGACGTCGACGTCCCGGTGGGCAGCATCATCCACACGGGACTGCAGCTCCCCCCACCTCTAGTCCTACTGTACTGTGTGTCTGTGTTGCAGTCCAAGGGTCGAGAGGTGGTGGACCTGCTGCAGTACCTGTGCTCCAACAACGTCGACGTCCCGGTGGGCAGCATCATCCACACGGGACTGCAGCTCCCCCCACCTCTAGTCCTACTGTACTGTGTGTCTGTGTTGCAGTCCAAGGGTCAAGAGGTGGTGGATCTGCTGCAGTACCTGTGCTCCAACAACGTCGACGTCCCGGTGGGCAGCATCATCCACACGGGACTGCAGCTCCCCCCACCTCTAGTCCTACTGTACTGTGTGTCTGTGTTGCAGTCCAAGGGTCAAGAGGTGGTGGATCTGCTGCAGTACCTGTGCTCCAACAACGTCGACGTCCCGGTGGGCAGCATCATCTACACGGGACTGCAGCTCCCCCCACCTCTAGTCCTACTGTACTGTGTGTCTGTGTTGCAGTCCAAGGGTCGAGAGGTGGTGGACCTGCTGCAGTACCTGTGCTCCAACAACGTCGACGTCCCGGTGGGCAGCATCATCCACACGGGACCGCAGCTCCCCCCACCTCTAGTCCTACTGTACTGTGTGTCTGTGTTGCAGTCCAAGGGTCAAGAGGTGGTGGACCTGCTGCAGTACCTGTGCTCCAACAACGTCGACGTCCCGGTGGGCAGCATCATCTACACGGGACTGCAGCTCCCCCCACCTCTAGTCCTACTCTACTGTGTGTCTGTGTTGCAGTCCAAGGGTCAAGAGGTGGTGGATCTGCTGCAGTACCTGTGCTCCAACGATGTCGACGTCCCGGTGGGCAGCATCATCCACACGGGACTGCAGCTCCCCCCACCTCTAGTCCTACTGTACTGTGTGTCTGTGTTGCAGTCCAAGGGTCGAGAGGTGGTGGACCTGCTGCAGTACCTGTGCTCCAACAACGTCGACGTCCCGGTGGGCAGCATCATCTACACGGGACTGCAGCTCCCCCCACCTCTAGTCCTACTGTACTGTGTGTCTGTGTTGCAGTCCAAGGGTCGAGAGGTGGTGGACCTGCTGCAGTACCTGTGCTCCAACGATGTCGACGTCCCGGTGGGCAGCATCATCCACACGGGACTGCAGCTCCCCCCACCTCTAGTCCTACTGTACTGTGTGTCTGTGTTGCAGTCCAAGGGTCGAGAGGTGGTGGACCTGCTGCAGTACCTGTGCTCCAACAACGTCGACGTCCCGGTGGGCAGCATCATCTACACGGGACTGCAGCTCCCCCCACCTCTAGTCCTACTGTACTGTGTGTCTGTGTTGCAGTCCAAGGGTCAAGAGGTGGTGGATCTGCTGCAGTACCTGTGCTCCAACAACGTCGACGTCCCGGTGGGCAGCATCATCTACACGGGACTGCAGCTCCCCCCACCTCTAGTCCTACTGTACTGTGTGTCTGTGTTGCAGTCCAAGGGTCGAGAGGTGGTGGACCTGCTGCAGTACCTGTGCTCCAACAACGTCGACGTCCCGGTGGGCAGCATCATCTACACGGGACTGCAGCTCCCCCCACCTCTAGTCCTACTGTACTGTGTGTCTGTGTTGCAGTCCAAGGGTCAAGAGGTGGTGGATCTGCTGCAGTACCTGTGCTCCAACAACGTCGACGTCCCGGTGGGCAGCATCATCCACACGGGACTGCAGCTCCCCCCACCTCTAGTCCTACTGTACTGTGTGTCTGTGTTGCAGTCCAAGGGTCAAGAGGTGGTGGATCTGCTGCAGTACCTGTGCTCCAACAACGTCGACGTCCCGGTGGGCAGCATCATCCACACGGGACTGCAGCTCCCCCCACCTCTAGTCCTACTGTACTGTGTGTCTGTGTTGCAGTCCAAGGGTCGAGAGGTGGTGGATCTGCTGCAGTACCTGTGCTCCAACGATGTCGACGTCCCGGTGGGCAGCATCATCCACACGGGACTGCAGCTCCCCCCACCTCTAGTCCTACTGTACTGTGTGTCTGTGTTGCAGTCCAAGGGTCGAGAGGTGGTGGACCTGCTGCAGTACCTGTGCTCCAACAACGTCGACGTCCCGGTGGGCAGCATCATCTACACGGGACTGCAGCTCCCCCCACCTCTAGTCCTACTGTACTGTGTGTCTGTGTTGCAGTCCAAGGGTCGAGAGGTGGTGGACCTGCTGCAGTACCTGTGCTCCAACAACGTCGACGTCCCGGTGGGCAGCATCATCTACACGGGACCGCAGCTCCCCCCACCTCTAGTCCTACTGTACTGTGTGTCTGTGTTGCAGTCCAAGGGTCGAGAGGTGGTGGACCTGCTGCAGTACCTGTGCTCCAACAACGTCGACGTCCCGGTGGGCAGCATCATCCACACGGGACCGCAGCTCCCCCCACCTCTAGTCCTACTGTACTGTGTGTCTGTGTTGCAGTCCAAGGGTCGAGAGGTGGTGGATCTGCTGCAGTACCTGTGCTCCAACGATGTCGACGTCCCGGTGGGCAGCATCATCCACACGGGACTGCAGCTCCCCCCACCTCTAGTCCTACTGTACTTTGTGTCTGTGTTGCAGTCCAAGGGTCGAGAGGTGGTGGATCTGCTGCAGTACCTGTGCTCCAACAACGTCGACGTCCCGGTGGGCAGCATCATCCACACGGGACTGCAGCTCCCCCCACCTCTAGTCCTACTGTACTGTGTGTCTGTGTTGCAGTCCAAGGGTCGAGAGGTGGTGGACCTGCTGCAGTACCTGTGCTCCAACAACGTCGACGTCCCGGTGGGCAGCATCATCCACACGGGACCGCAGCTCCCCCCACCTCTAGTCCTACTGTACTGTGTGTCTGTGTTGCAGTCCAAGGGTCAAGAGGTGGTGGATCTGCTGCAGTACCTGTGCTCCAACGATGTCGACGTCCCGGTGGGCAGCATCATCCACACGGGTCTACAGAACGAGCGGGGCGGCTACGAGAACGACTGCAGCCTCACCCGGCTCTCCGAGAACCAGTGAGTCGAGCCACGAGGTCATGGTTGCATGGGGTTTAGTTTGAGAAGTTATAGAATACTCAATTTTCTGCTTGGCAATCCAAAACAGAGAGTAACTGTATGGTTACATATCTCAAATTTATGAAATTTTTTAACTTTCTTAAATGTAAGGTAAGCTGGTTTTTTATTTGAGCTACAAAGAATTAAAAAAATGTATTTAATGTAAGAAAATTTAGTTAAAAAAAGATTAACAAAAGATTTGAACTAATTTGCTTTTGAAATTATTCTATTACTATATTATTTCAAAATATGAATCATATAATATGCCGATCTACATTTCATATCCCAGTACAGTAAGCGTACAAGCTTTGTGTTGATAAAACTTTGGCCAAAATTATTTTCAAATTAAAGTGAACTAAATATACAGGTAGGCTACTACTGTGGAAAATCCTCGTTATTACAGGGAAACAATACCGATCAGCCCCTATTAAAATTACTCAGAAATCTGGCTGGGGACTTGAATTACTAAGCAGTTGGAAAATCCATTCACATGATAAGCAATGTACACTGATCAACCCTTGTTGTTTCATAACACTCCAATACCAAAAATATTCAAAGACGGTTATCAGTAAAAGTTTACTAAATATCCACTTGCTTCGCTCTTAATACTCTATTATATTTTCTTTTTTCATCTCTGGTGAAGTAGCCTCTCATTAGTTATGGCAAATCAGATAAACTGTTGAGGTGGGAGTTTGAAACCTGAATTAAGCAGGCGCGAATAGATTTTTAGAAAAAGAACCACTGTTACGCACGGTTTTAGACCTCTGGCAATTGTCTGATGGCAGCTACATGATGATCGCACCCACCATACAGCAGACACGGTGCAAGGCGTGGATACAACGACACCTGCCTTCGGACTGTTCAGTGTCGCTGTCCGATGTCACGTCCATGTTCACCGCTATCGCCATCATCGGACCATTCACACGCACCATGCTGTCCGAACTCACCGATACCGATCTGTCGCCCAAGTCCTTCCCGTTTTTCACTTACAAGGTTCGTAAGGGAAGAAAAAAAAATTTGATAATAAGCTATGTATAAAATTGTTCACTATTTAAAGCTGAATTTAGGAATGCTTAAAATAAAGCATTCCAAAAACAGAAAAGAGAAAATTCAAAAAAGAGGTTTTTTCCACTTTGTACATTAATTCGGAAAAGTTCCTTATAAATTCGAAATAATTTCTCCATGGTATAAGATTTTATGGAAAAACTATTGTTACCCATGTAGATTAATCGTATGTTACCCTAATAGTTATGCTAATTTATTCACTGTTTTTGCACGAAAATGTTATGACAGCATACAAGAAACTGCAAGAACTCAGTAATTTTCAGTAATTATTTGTATATATGATTTGTATGTATGATTTGTATAAATTGGGAAACCGTTGGAATAAATAAATAAATAAATAAATAAATCCTATAATTAATTTTTTAATCGTAGCCATTTGACTATTCTTGATACATAATCCGAGAAAATGTTACCTATTTATCTAGCAGTTTTATTTATACTATGGAATTTAAGAGTGATGGGCCAAATACCCTAATATAATCACTTTGGTGTTGATTAATTTTAAATGTAATTTGAAGTTGTAAAGCGAGTCATTTTACAGAGTGCTTTAAGTCTTTAACACTTAACACTAGTGAATTAGTGGTTTTTATTACTATTCAAGTTAGGTTTTTTTATATTTACTCTCAATTGAATGAAGATTAGATATCTTGATTTATCAGGTCTGGCTGGAATAACTGCGTATAATTTGTCAACAGGAGCTGGACGTGGGATTGGCCAATGGGATACGCACCATGAACATAACTCACACCGGTGAGCTGGGCTACGTCTTGTACATTCCTAACGAGGTAAGTTACAATACATTTCTCTTAAAGAAAATATTTAATTGGTAATAGCAAGAATAACCAATTCAAGATATTCCATTTTAAAAGCTGAAAACTGTAATACCATTGTGGTTGGAGTATAAACAATGCCTTCTAACCTATGTGTAAAATGTATTATAATTGAGATATAAAGTCAAAATATTTATTCAAAATGAGCAACTCCTGAAGAGAAATTTCAGGAAAGGTTCACTGATGTCGTAAGTTTTGAAATCAAATTCTCAATTCAACTTGTTGAAGTTTTAAGTTTAATAGACTCAACGGAGCCTAGTGGGATCAGACCAGGGTTAGACTGCCTAAGGGTTGGGTTTGAAAAACCCTAAAACACAATTGGGAAATTGTTCCTGCTTTATTATAAATTATCTATTTGCTGTTCTCCCCCCCACCTGCATGCATTAGACGTTTTTCTAATATTTGAGATTTTTCAGTCCTTTCAAACATTTTTCAAACCTTTCTGATCAAGGTTTCCACAACTGTTAGAGAGTTCAGTATTTAATTATTTCCAATATTTAATCTATTAATTAAATCCTCCGAGAATGAAAACTAAACATAGAGCTATGAATTTTTTTAATGTAAAAAATTATAAAGCTGAATAAACAGTGCCTGATTAATATTTTTATGTTTTGAAAGCAAGTAGGCGTGAATAATCTTGAAAAGCTTTGTGGGGAAGAATCCTACTACCCGAAAATCATTTGGATAAAGCGTCCACTGTAAATCAGATTTTATTTGAAGGTAACATTTATAAGTTTAGAAAACAATAAAAAATTCTTTTGTAGCCCTCCCCATACTCTTGATGATTTCTGTATCAGCAAGAACTATAATTTTGATTTTAAACAATATTTTATTTTGTTTGAATTTAGAGTTATCTATATTAAGAGCCTTTATAAAACGTAAATTTATTCTGACACTGTGCTATGATGAATAAAGTATAATTTACATACTGATGCTGATACTTTGTTGAAAACCATGTGGTAGACTAAATAACAATGTAAGGTAGATTCAGTTTGCTAAGAAGGTGTTTTTACAATAATAAATAAGGATTGTTTGAACTTTCCCTCATTAGGTGCTTTTAGCCCCCTCAAGCCACTAGTTCAAAGCAGACGTTTTTAGGTCCCAAAGCTTTTTAAATGGCAGATATTTTACGTTATTTCTCATTTTCTGATAAATTTCAAGCAATTTCATTATTTTTCCCGCCATCAAAGAATAGAGTCCTTTAATTGGAGCCCTCTCCCATTTTTCTGCAGTTTGCCTAACACCTACAATTTTGAGGTAAAGAATCGCCTTATGAAATTAAATATATTTGACTTTGACTACTCTTTTTTATGCAGTTTGCCCTCCACGTGTACAACAAGCTACTGGAGGTGGGGTCGAGGTACAACATCCGCCACGCCGGCCACTACGCCACGCGGGCGCTGCGGATAGAGAAGTTCTACGCGTACTGGGGCCAGGACCTGGACACCACGACCACGCCGCTAGAGTGTGGCCGCTCCTGGCGCGTCAAGTTCGACGTGAGTCTCGAGTTTTGATTTGATTTATTTTGTGGTGAACACTCCAAAATAGCTGATAAGTGAAAGCTAAGAGTGAAATGAAAACAAAAAATAACTTGAGTTTCCGTGGTTATGAGTTTTATTTTTTCATTGATTTGGAACACAGTACTAAAGAATAATATTATCCAGAAAGATCTACTTAATACAATAAAAAAAAAGAAATAATTTGAGTGTTAACTGATAAGTAATGAAGAAAACTCAATCGATTCTTATCAGTTAACCATGTAAATAGTCCCTCTTGTTTTAAAATCGTCAGTATCCTGAACATGGACATGTGGATCGGGTCATCACGAGGCCTATGCAGGTTTTATGGTAAGTTGTTCTTATATATAATAAGCATCAATGAAAACGGCAGGCCAAAGACAAGCTTTGAAACAGGTCAGCTGATTTTAAAGCATTACATCGAATGAGCCAAAGATCAGTTGACCTGCCGCTTGACGTATATTATTTTACGTATTTGAGACCAGTTTTTTAGGAATGGCTCTAGGCCAGGATTTTAATTTTAGGAATAGGATGGACAGCTTCTTGCAGGAATTAGTTTACCTTACCTTTGAAAGAGTTTAGGCAGGCAGTAGAACACATGAAGTTAATCACAACAATTCACAATATTTTGTCCCAATTAGGGACTTCTTCAGGTAAAGGAGAAGGAAAGAAAGTTAGTTCTATAATGGTTTTACAGCCGAAGGCAATCTTTGGAGCCGTTTTTGAGATAATTGTGCAAGCAGGCACGCATGCACGCAACATAAAATTGCTCATATAAAAGTATAGGATGAATAAGACAATTTGACAGGGGAGTGCCAAGGGGGGGATGAGCGGCAACAGACATCCATTAGAGCTAATTTTTATTTAAAAAATAAAAATCTATAAATATTTTGTACAATATTTTTTATTTAATGTGTCATTTATAGATATTTTATGGAATTTCTGCACAATTCCTGAGTCATTCCTTCCGACTTTGGTCAGGAATTAGTTTACTTCCAAGTTCATAAATGGACTCATCCGTACTTTCCAGCTCGGGTCTTGTGGCCTCCCGCATTCTCATATAGCCTAAACCAGCAGTATTGAACACTTTAAGGTACCTTACACACTGATGTCGCGGACACGATGTCCCTGACTTTTATTCTTTTCAGGCAACTGGCTGTTGTCTTTACGAACAAAAATTATGGTATGATTCTGGTGTTTCTCATAATATCTGTGGATTGCAATCTCAGGGGATGCAGGGAACTGTTCTTTGTCTTTACGGCAAGAAGTATCGTGTTATTTCTATAACAGCAAATCTTGGCTTTGACACTGTTTCCGCGACATCAGTGTGTAACATACCATTTGATAACATTTTGTCGGTTTTCGAGTTGCATGTCACTGTGACACTGGTGTGTAAGGTGCCTTATTTTTCACAGTTTTTGGGGGGAGGACCTCCAGACCCTCTGCATGGCTGGAAATTCCAGCTGTCCCAAAAATACCCTAGGCTTCTGGTCTGACCCCCCCAGGCAAAATCCTGGGCACGCCACTGCAAGTTGATAAATTGTCCGTAATGGGAAACCCATAGTGGAAGGCCGTGCAAACGAACACATACTTACATACATGGGCAAACGAAGTACCATGGGTGCTGGTGTCGAGCCCCATCGGCTCTGGCTGGGGTCGACTCTCGGTCAGGGCTGGTGGATCCAGCGTTTGAGGTTGACCTCGTGGGAGTATGTGGTTTGAAATGGGCAGGGCTATCCCCCCGGGCTCATGGTGTCACCACTATGAGTTCGGTATGTCCTGTTCCGGCTCAAAAAGGCGGCGCAGCTGCCAGGGGTGATGGTCTCAAGCCATCCCGCCAGCAAGGGTAACCTGGCTGGGGTTGGGTAAGGCTCAAGCTCAGGTATCGGCTATGGAAAGCGGTTCGCCGCGATCACGAATTGAATTGAATCGATAAATTGTCCACAGAAAGGAGAGTTTATTGGGCGAGACGCGTTGCTGCGTCAGAGAGAGGAAGGAGTCAAGCGGATGTACGTGCAGCTGCTGCTTCAAGACCACGACGCCGACCTGGAGCTGTGGGCCTGGGGCGGGGAGCCCATCTTCCGAGACAACAAGTACGTTGGTGCCACCACCACCACCGGCTATGGCTTCACCCTCCGCCGCATGGTAAATGATTAAATAATAGTATATTTCATTACTAGGACCTAAAGTGGCGCTTATCGTACAAGGTCAAGTTTTACGACCGAGGCTGTAAACCGAGGTTGAAAAATGACCGAGTAACGAAAAGCACCTTTAGGTATGTTTGATGAACTATATTTTTTGTTATATAGCTCAATACGACACGCAAACTACTTAAGAAAATCAAAATGTTACAGCTTGTTTACCTTTAAAGATACCTCTTAAAGATGCTTCCATCTTGTCCTTGCTATTTGAAGCAGTCAGCTGATTGTTTCATTTGTGTTAGGTTAGACTGACAGCAATGAACAACAATCGACTTATCAAACACACATGCAATAATCGATTGGTGAATTAAGCGAGTTTCACAAATTGATTAAACCGACGACAATGCAACAATGAATTGTAATTGAATATAATAACCGATAACCAATCCCGATGCAATCGATAGCTCACCATCGACGCTGACATGTAATAATTATGAATGTTTCGATTATTTGTAATCAGATGAAGATTTTTGATTATTTACCTCGAATCAAAAGTATCATCAACAATGATCTTTTTTTGAAAATAATAATCTTCAAATCATATGTTATTATCAAAGGACTAAAAAGAACAACTTTTGAATCCCAACGCATATGTCAAAAGCAGGTGTTTTGAAGCAGTTTAACGAACAATTTTTTATGTCATTAGGCTTACAAAAAAGCAATAGACAAAGTCAATGGGTAAAATTATGTACAATAAATATTTACATAAGTATTATCACTATTCAGTAATTTATCTATACAGTAGAGTCCCGCAAACCCGGACTTCGATAGCCCGGAATTCTGGATAACTCGGAAAGCCTGCCAGAGCAATAAAGTGCATTGAGATTCATGGCCAGAGCACGGTGTGACACATTTAAAACAGTTTTAGTTTTTCTTTAAGTTTTTTTGTAACTAATATAGTTTTTATATTTGTTTAGTATGCAATAAATAAATGAAAACTTATAGAAATAACAGAAACTATTCTTATTTTTTCTTATTTTTACTCATTTCCCGATAACTCGGAATTTTCACAAACCCGGACACCGTTCGGTCCACATTAGTCCAGGTTTGTGGGACTCACTGTATTGTATTTTACACAAAACATCTATTAAGAAAAATAATAATCCATATAGATCACAAAACATATATTAAGAATACAATTGTGTAATTATAAGGTATTGCAACATAAACTAAACTTAAAATAAAACTAGATTATTACTCAATTCAAAGAATTCTTCTAGAGAGTAAAAAGGATGATCAATCAACCAATCATGCAACTTTTTCTTGTACTCTTCCAAAGAACAATTTGATATGCTAGATGAAAATTTATTATAGCATTTGGCATTTATGATAAAAAAAATCAATGAAAATTATTTATGCATTGTATGATAGCATTTAGATCCAAATAAATAATCGCTTATTAATGTTTTGGTAAATCTTTGAAAAGGTACATTGATGTTTTTTGGGTCCTTGTGATATATGAATGTATATCTTCTCTTATTTGCTGACTTCGTAGATTAATCACGGTATGCAGTACAACAGTGTATATGTAGAGATTAACAGCAGTTGTAAATATGCCGTTATTAACTAGGGTACTAGGTTTAGTAATAACAATCAGTGTGTGGTAAACCGGCCACACACTACGGTGTTTTTTGTCTTCCTGTTGGTAGTGAATGTTCTCTGATGAACTTTGCTTATTGGAAGACTTTCACCATCAAGCGACGCACGTTCGCGTCAATCCGGTCACTCCCACAGACCAAAAGGAATCATCAGAACATTGGTCAAGTGATATAGGAATTATACTTCCGACAGACCAAAAGAGAAATTTTGTAAATGGACTAATTCACTGCATACTAACCTAAAATGAATTAGCAAGCAATATATATTTTTTATTTATTGGGTTGAGTAATTTTTTAAATGCCAGATATATGTGTCGGTCAGTCTATTTAATGAAAACCAGTAGAAAAGATAAAATATTTGCTTCAATAGACCCAGCGATGCACATATGCTTTAATAATCTAATAATCTAATTTAATATTAGATTGAATAATAATTTAATAATCTAAATTTGCTGATTTGTAAGCGTAGTAGGCCTATTACATTAATGGTTAACAATTATAAACAATAAACAAACAAACCTCATTAAAAACTGCAAAGGTTAGCATGTATACAGCATGTAGCAACGCCGTGTAAAAATCACGTAAACAACAGTTTTGCAAACTGTTGATTGACGTAACCAATCATCATACCCACCGACCAAGCAACACACAAGTGCAACAGATATTCCTGTGGACCGATACAAAAAGATCAGGGCTTAAAAATAGACCGTTGCTAAGAAATAAATTGTTTAATAACAATGGAACACTGACGCAAATATGCAATGTCAATCTATTTCAAAGTGACCAGCTGACGCAAATAAATATGCATTGGTGGTCTACCACCAGAAATGATTTGCAACACGTACGCATCGCTGCTCTATGCGAATGAAAATTTCACATAATTGTGGTAGTGAATGTGTTAAATGACCTAGCTTTGACGAATAAAAACTGAAAATAACATTGAGAATAACATTTTATATTTTCTGAAAATTGAGAATAATATTGTTTGCAACCTCATGCACCCTATTGGTTTTATAAGCGCCTTTTTCAACTACAGACATGTACGTAACTATATCGAGTGGTCATTGTTGACCAAGGCAGTTACTTTTCATGATGTTAAATTGTCTTTCCGTGATAAGGAAATGCTTGATAGTTAATGTGCTCCTGTCTGGATACATGGTTGCATATTTTTGAGTTATAATATAAATTTAATCAATAGATTAGTTGATGGAATACAAAATATTCAAAAATTAGAAAACTGATGTATGTTTGATACCAGCATTACTATTCATTTTTTAACAGCCTGATACTAGGTTTTGGTTTATACTTAATGTAAAATAACCATAACAGGTGAGAAAATAGTGTTTTCACAAACATATTAATAAGCTTTAATTTAGTATTCTTCATTTATTTTTGAAAAATATTCTGTGTATTTTTGTATTTTTGTATTGGTGGGAAGACGATCGACCAGTATGCATTTTCAAAGCCTCTTTTGGCAGTAAATTTCAGTACCAACCTACACAGGTTACAAGTAGAACAGGTATCCAAAACGAGGACAAAATATTTCCCAATCACTCAGGTATGGTGTTTCCCAGTAAATGAATGAAATTGGCACAAACGCAGTGCCGTATGGTGTTCTTCCGATTCTGGTAAAGTCCCACCACAAATGCTAATTGTTAACTTTGTGGTTTTCAGGTATGCTTGGGTTTTGTCCAAAACTTTGATGAGCGAGGCAACACACAGGTTGTCACCAATGATTATGTTATGTCCGGCTCGTATGAAGTTGACATAGCAGGCATCAGATATCCAGGTATGTTACTATATTTATTACACAATTTAGTTTTTCTTTTATGATAATAATCCCAAATCTGTGACAGACTTAGATAACATGTTTTGTGTTTGCTTAAAAATTAATTTTTTAATTTTTATGTCCATAATGAACATACTATTAGTCATTTAAATTTAAATCTTTTTTGTGACTGCTATTTTTTAGCAAACAATTAATTGAGCAATAATCAATTCTTGACTTATTACCATGCCGATATATGATTGAAACAGCAATAAATTCGATGTCAGGGTTTATACTATTCTGCACAGAGGAGAATCAACAGAGGTATCTTTGCGCTTAGCTGTGACAGAAATCAGACCTAATTCAAATTAAAATTAAATCAAATTAAAATATATTTAAAATTAAATATATTTTATAAAACTACTTGACCTAGAACCTTGAAACTTATTATGGACTTACCTCTTAGGGCGTAGGCATCTGCCAAGAACGGAATTTTCAAAATGTCCTCAGTGTTACACCTGATGGTACTTCAAAGTTTCGATGTTAAACCATAGAGAAGCTTATGAAGTTGTTATGGCAACCTGTTGATGTATGACAAATTAAATTAAATATTATCCTGGACTCAAGGAATTTTCTCTGTTTTTCCTTGGGTGGAACCGGGGAGATCCGCTAGTTATACATAAAGTGAATCCTACAGAGTTTGTTTAAGCATAAAGTGAATCCTACAAATTTTGTACTGGTGACCTCTTGAGAAAATTAATCTTGATGTTACAGTTTTGAAGGACAATAACCCCAAAAACGGGGACTATTGTACTGGTAACATAATCAGCAGTAATTAATAGGGAATCATTAGTATCCTAATTTGGTATGCAAATACTACGGGGGTAGCACAGGGCCAATATCCATCGTAAAGTAGGTTTGACTACAGTAGAACCTCGATCAACCGTCATTCTTTCACCCTTTTAATCGTCACTTTCTATTATCCATCACCGCTACTGTACTTTTTACGTGTCGTAATAATAGTTGCACTGAAAACACTGAAGATGTACAACTTACAGTATAGAAAATGATCGGAAATATGTATTATCCACTTATATAAGGTATAATTTCTTCCAAAATTTCATGAATCTACACTTACTGTACAGGTTTATAATGAAATTTTTGTTATCTTTCTACTCTCTTAACCACCACACTCTCGGTCCTTTAATCCTACCTTTGATCGATTAGCATTGAGGCGTACTCATGTTGTCCGCCTGTCCGCAGCCAAGGTGAACCTGCACTCGCCCAACCTGCCGACCAAGTACCCGGACCAGGAGCGGGAGGGCTACCTCGCCACCAGGGACAAGATGGTGACGGAGCCGCTGCTGAGGGCCAACGTCACCAAGTGACAGCGACCGCCGCCGCCGTCTCGCCCCTCACCGAGGTGTACTCATGTTGTCCGCCTGTCCGCAGCCAAGGTGAACCTGCACTCGCCCAACCTGCCGACCAAGTACCCGGACCAGGAGCGGGAGGGCTATTTCGCCACGCGGGACAAGATGGTGACGGAGCCGCTGCTGAGGGCCAACGTCACCAAGTGACAGCGACCGCCGCCGCCGTCTCGCCCCTCACCGAGGTGTACTCATGTTGTCCGCCTGTCCGCAGCCAAGGTGAACCTGCACTCGCCCAACCTGCCGACCAAGTACCCGGACCAGGAGCGGGAGGGCTACCTCGCCACCAGGGACAAGATGGTGACGGAGCCGCTGCTGAGGGCCAACGTCACCAAGTGACAGCAACCGCCGCCGCCGTCTCGCCCCTCACCGAGGTGTACTCATGTTGTCCGCCTGTCCGCAGCCAAGGTGAACCTGCACTCGCCCAACCTGCCGACCAAGTACCCGGACCAGGAGCGGGAGGGCTACCTCGCCACCAGGGACAAGATGGTGACGGAGCCGCTGCTGAGGGCCAACGTCACCAAGTGACAGCGACCGCCGCCGCCGTCTCGCCCCTCACGGAGGTGTACTCATGTTGTCCGCCTGTCCGCAGCCAAGGTGAACCTGCACTCGCCCAACCTGCCGACCAAGTACCCGGACCAGGAGCGGGAGGGCTACCTCGCCACCAGGGACAAGATGGTGACGGAGCCGCTGCTGAGGGCCAACGTCACCAAGTGACAGCGACCACCGCCACCGTCTCGCCCCTCACCGAGGTGATAACACTACGACATAATGTTATGAAGTTCTTTTTCTTAAGGTGCGTTTTCCTAGCAACGATTAGGATTAGGATTATTGTCTGCGTAAAACATCGCAGACAATAGAAAGCGCTCGGTAGAGTCTGCCGGATACAGTAGACCCCCTGTTAACCGACCCATACGGGACCGGACCTTAGGTTGGATAACTTAAAAGGTCGGTTAAAACAGGTAATCCTCTAAACACCCAAAAATGATAGCTCTATTGATTTAGGGTTCTATTAACATCATTCCGTTCGTTGATTATTTAGAAAATAAACTATAATTATCAACCTTTTACTAAATAATTTCTGTAGAAATGTCACAAATAACCCCAAAACATGGTCAAAACAAAACCTCTCCATAAAATCAATAGTAGACGTTTAAAAAAAGTTCTTATGTTACCTCCTGTAATAATGTGTTCATATTGTTTAACAAATCTTTTGTAATGCGGTATTGATTGTTAATGCCATCTACTGTACGTTTTCATAAATTAATATGCTGTATTCAAAATATTTTAACCTGCAACAACCTGTAGAGTCGAGCGTAGCATTCCCATCGCTGAGTATGGAAACGAAAATGCCAGAATTCACAGAAAAGGGCAGTTAAACTGAACTGTTCTAAAAACATGGTCGGTTAAAACAATCTTTAATATTTGATCGGCAAGGGCGGATAATCCGATTGTCAATTAAAACAAGGTCAGTTAAGAGGTTTACCAGTACACATGCAGTGTCATTGTAGTGTTCTTTAAAGAGCTGGATTTGACTTCCGCCGATGTCGTTCCCACAACGGAATTGACCCACCCGATTTGGATGAGTCTATTGCATCGTCTGTTGGCGTTTTAGTGACAGCGCTGTTGTGAAAAGTTGGTCATTTGTTGTTATTTTGTGGAATACATTTTATCCTTTAAAAATTATAACGCTCTCAGTTGTTTATTTTCACTTATTAAGATTTATTTTAAAACTACATTCTTTATAAACTGGAACACATGTTAATGCTTGTTTTACTGCAACTGTTTCAATACACTTTACTTATATTGGGAAGTCTACAACACCTATTCTCATCGTTTATGCTTGATCAGTTTCACTTAATTGGCACAACAGTAATGCCATACACAGGTTCCTATTTTTGGAAATAAAATTTTTTTATTTGATAAAGATTTTGTGATTTTCAAATAACTGTGATAGAGGCAAAGGCAACTGCATATTGAGTCAATTCTGACATGGAGGAAAACACCACGCAACGGAATCTGTCGGACTTCGACGTCAGCTTTTTCAGTTGTCCGCAACAGCTCTAAATTGTTGCTAGGAAAATGCACCTTTAGGACAAGGGAGAGCTTTAGTCTCGGAAAAAATAGTGTTTCAAATGTCTTCCAGTCGCATAAAAATAACCCAAAATCTTGTTATAACTCATATTAGTGAACTATTTCTATTAAAGTCAGCAAGCAAAATTACGTCGTAAAACTTTCAAACTGAAAATTTCAGATATTTAGAATTTATGTTTGGTTGTAACATAGATAGTATTGATTGTTAGCCCTCTGAAAATGCCAAATATTTTGGTGCTGTTGGGACTGAGCTGTAAGTGGTTTTAGATTGTCAATTTAGGCTTGATAGAAGTGGAAAGTTAACGTTGGTCTTAGCTAGTAAGAACATTTAAATTTTAAATGACTGGAAGACCCCCTCAGTCAAAGCAAATAGAGTTACTTTGGCATAGATCTTTGTCTTTGCAGTGAAGAGAATAAGTTTCATTGTTGTTAACATTTTTTGTTTTGGGAAATTCTATAGTCAATTATTTAATGGAGTTAAAATTTTTATTTAGTTACCGTTCTGATTGTAAGTAAGGGAATTACAAAATTCAATCAACCGTTACCAGAGTTAATGTCAATAATCTTGAGCTTTCATTTTATGTATGTTGAATAATAAGTGATTGTATGATTAATACTTGCAGTACTTTGAAGCTGAAATATCTTAAATAGTTACTGTGTATATTTTTTGTATTTACAGTATACTCGTAGCTTTTGGTAAAGACAAGATTGATTCGTAGTTTATCAGAATCTTTCTTATTATAATTATAATACTTTTTATCCTTCCAAAAAGGATTGTAAATTTTGAGTTGTCAAATATGAGTTTTCTAACAATTATGTTCAGAGACATGAAGATGTTATCCTAAGACATTACAACATTACGCACATATGTTGATCGACTTATGATTGACAAAATTTTGCTTATAGAATTTCAAATCCAACATTAAAATATATCCAGCTAAGTTTATCAAGACTGTTAACTTAAATTTCCTTTTGTATACTTATACTTAATGGTTTGATCTGTTGAAAAGTCATTAGAGTTTTTACAGTTGTAAGTTCCATTTTTGAAATGTAAACCTTTTCTTCCCTTTAGATATAGTTAATAACTTTTTTCTAATAAAGAATCTATAGCGTTATTAAGTGCCAATGCCAATTTGTACAGTAGGATTTAAATTGTTGGTGTATAAAGTTAAATATTTTGGGTGAGATACTCATTTTAAGAGTACAGGCACTTAGGTCCCTTTCACACTATGCGGTTTTCGCAGCTGTTGTGCGACAAGGAGTCGTGTGACCGGCTGCCGTCCGGCCGTTTTAAGCCGCTTTTAAGAGTTATCTGCGTTGTTTTGATGCAGCTATTTGCCGCATGGCTCCTCACTGCTTGTTCAGAACATACACTTTTTTTTTGTAGCGAGGATTTGGTAGTGTGGGTTTTCCCACCCCACGGGAAAATCCTGTGAGGGTACTTCAGCCATTATTTTGTCTTTTTGTACTGCTACCAGAAAGGAAAGGAAGCTTCCCTTGTATTATCCCTTAGGCTCTAAGTCTTTAGTAGATTAATACAAGGGAAGCAAAAGGAAAAAGGAATATGTAGATGAAATAGTTCGGCCATGTTTAGACCGAACTAAAGGGTTGTTTATTGGTGGGCAAAGGTATTTTTTGTTTATCCAATATATGGAGGAATAGGGCCTCAAGGAATAAGGTTTCCCTCATATTGGCCCTCATCTTGGTCGCCTGTACACCCCCGCCCACCCTGCTGTCAAGTCTAAGCCTCCCCTGGTGGGGAACTGAAGTTGTTCACTAAAATTCAGCTACAACACTGCTTCCAATCGTGACAACTTTTGTTACTGTTCTCAATATTGGTACCTAAACTAGCAAAAGCCAGTTAGGATCCAATTGGGAGTATACACCGTTAGATTCAGCATTAAAAAAATGTGTCATGCGATCTGTCCTGAAGTGGTCAGACGGCAAAAATTAACTTGCGGCACGCTGTTGCATCATGTGAAAGCATCCATGAGGTAACTTACAACTACGAATCGCACGACTCCTTGTGGGCTGCATCAAAACCATCTTTTGCGAAAGGGGCCTTAGCATTTGTCAAAATGTTAATGTTAGAAGAGTAAATACTTAACTTTTCTCTAAAAATGCTGGAGATGAATCACGCTTGATGGCAAGGAGATACAATAGTCATTTATAACTATCCCTACCCTTGGACATTAGGAGTTGTATTTTAAGTATATTATGTAGTATTATGTTATTGCTGCTATAGTATTTCTTTGTTATGTTTTATGTTTCTTTTAAATATCCTAGTTTAAGTTCAATATCTGAGAGGATAGAAGTTCATAGAGTCAAGTTTAAAGGTTCAACCTGGAAACAATACAGGAGCACACTTATTTAAAAGTACCTTGGGTTGAATATAACAAAGTTCCTGATAACCAAAAGGTGAGTTCTAGTGGAAATTAGCCATAATAGGGTACTTCTTTGAGTTTTTCATAAAATCTCAAGAATTGTTGGTCGTTGGTAAAAAGTGCCACTGTAAAAATTAAAGCCTAATAAAGTGGCTACATAAATGATAAACTTTATTCGTAATGGTTACTGCGTTTTAGAGTGCTAAAGATAGTGGTTTTGTATTGGGTTTTGTGGTTTTATATTGGGTTTTTTTATGAATATAGAAAAATCTCAAAAATGACCACTGCTTTAAAAGAAATAGAGATAGTTGATAGACGAGAAAATTTTTAGATTCACACTCAAGATCTCCATATTACTCCTTGCTTGGAAACCCCAGCCTTGAAGATGTTTAGTATGACATTCATATGGGTCCAACAATCATCCGTGCCAATTTTCAGCCGTCCTCCATTTTTTCCCCTTTGAATAGTTTAATGTGACTGGGCTTGTTAAAATACCAGGGTATGCCTGGGCGGTTTAAAAAAACCCCTATCTCACCCTATAACTCGGTAACTGATAGGACTACCAGAAATATGTATACTCTTTATCATTTATGTAGCAAATTTAATAAGCTTTAGTTTTATATTATATATAAAGAAATACCTTTCATCGCTAATTACCATTAAAGCTCGCCTCATATTTATCAGGACTTTGGTATATTCATCTCTAGGTTAAGTAATTGTGAATTTTTTTAAATCTCAGATTTTTTCCAGGTAGGATAATTTTTTAAGTTTATTGTCTGAAATTAAACAACAGACAATATATGATAATATATTTTTGTCTGTTATTATGTTATTCTATGGCCTATTATCAATTTTTGTGCTACTGCTAGTTTCTCAAATAAGTGAATGCTTAAAATAATTATTAAGATGAAATAACAATCACCCTACATCTTGCAGACAATAGATGGAATGCAAAGTAAAGTACTAAAACTTACTTCAGTGAGATATATAGTGTCTGTATCATCAATAAGCTTAATTAATTATAAATTGAAATTACTAATTGCATAACAAGATATTAGTTCTTAAACTAAAATAAGTTATGAAACTAATTTTATATTACTTTATTGCTATCAAGTCAGGAGTCTATTGTTTTCCTTATCCTCATTAAAATGTTGTGGTTACCAAAGTACAGTGGTATTAATTTTGCTTTCATCACTTTTCTAATTCACAACTTTTTGGTTTACCTTTTTGAGCCATATGATCAGTGATTCGTCATTTATATCAGTTGTAAACTATCTCCAGGACAGGTTATTATAGAAGATTTTAGTTTCAAATAAAACTTTGTTCAATAAACTGTCGTCAATTTACAATCTGCAATAATAGTCTAATCTTTTTGTACTGCTACCAGAAAAGAAAGGAAGCTTCCCTTGTATTATCCCTTAGGCTCTAAGTCTTTAGTAGATTAATGCAAGGGAAGCAATTTTGTAAGCTCTGTTCATCTGTTTGGGATGATGGGAAATATTCTTCTCAAAAACTGCTGCTACTTATTTTAAAAAATACTCAAAATTTGGTTTCTTTGTAATGTTTAAGTTTTTCCAAAAAAAACCCTTGATATTATTTGAACCTAATACAGATTTCTAGCAATGCTCTTATATCTGCACAGTCTCCTAAAGAGCAAATTTACCAGCTCTCTTAAAAAATGTATTGACAAATAAATTATTAAAAATGTATTTGAAAATGTATTAAAAACATCATTGCCTGTTAAATATTATGACTATTTAATAACTTACTTTTAAATATTTAAAATACATAATTATTTGTATCATAAATTATTTATACTGTCTGTAAAACTGCAGAAAACCAAATCTGTATTAGATGTTTATTTAGTAAATTATAGAAAATACAGAGCAAGTATTGGTTAAAATATTTTTGAAGATGCTCTTTAGGAGAGCTTTGTGGCAGCACTGAAAGGATTCAATTTACTTTCCATTAATGATCTGCTAATTTCATGGTGTTACTTGATGTATGTGATATATGTTAAGTGTTGCTTTAGTTACAATGTTATGTATTATTTCTGTGATTTGTTTTATCTAAGTCAACAACAAAGAATAAACCATGTTCATCTGAGTATTTTTTATTCCTTTAATTTTGCATAAGAATTTATTTAAAGCAACTTCCATAAAAGAGAGACCTCCCACCGCTGTAAAATCTCCAAGTATTGCTGTAAACCTTCAGCAAAATGTCTCTTGATGTACCAACCAAGTGGCTGCAAAGCCGTCAACAATTACTTACGATATCTGTCTTGTTCTGAGTTCATTGTAGAGAACATTGTAGTGCATTTGCGACTTTATTTAAGTTGTTCTAGTTATATGCCCAGGATTAGTATTCAGCTTTATACACAATCGTTTTTTACTGATTCCCAAAAGTAAAGACAACTCATGCCCAACAGACAGCATTTTGATTCGCTGAAATATTTCCCGAAATGTTTAGGAACCAGTTTATTTCTGATTTATAATTTTCTTTACCCAATTTTTTTTAAATAAAAATGCTTAAATTACTATAAAAAGGGGTTTGGATTACCAAGATTTATCTGGAATTTGATTCCTAGGGTTCACCTAGGGGATTTGGATAAGGAGCACCAAATAAGGCGGGTGCAGCAAAAACTGTAAACTCATAAAATAGTCTGCTAAACTTCAACTGAAATTACTGCATGAAATATTTTTTGTACTTTCAAAACTTTTTTTCAGGACCTTTTATGCATCGAAATTTGTGTTAAATAAAAAAAATACTCAATACTCAAAATAACTCAAAATACTCATATATTTGTGTTTTTTTATTAACATATTCATTTCATTTCATTTAATTTAATTTATTTATTTAACAAGAAATCATAAAAAAATTGGCCTTACTAAACATTAATGTTTAACAGTAAGGACCAATTATATTCTAGATAAATACACTTAAAATTATTCGTAACAATCTGACTATTTAATATTGAAACAGTGTATTTAAAAAATATCTCAGACTAATTTATTATTTACAAACATAAAAGGTAGCATTTTGGGCTTATAAAAGACTACGCTTAATTTACTTAAGTTTTAGTGACTCAGTTATTGTTTGCCATGATAGGACACAAGAATGTTTGATGGGGGAAAGGAGGGTCTTAGCCCCAACATATGATCATATAGTTAATTAACTACCCAAAAAAATTAACAATAAAATCCCCAGCAGCGCACTCACTTACTTGCCCTATTTGGTGCTCTCATTATAGACAAGTGTGGAACTTTAAAAAAAATCTCCTTAATAATTTTAATTCATTCATGATTAAATCACAATGAAACAACAGGATCAAATATTCTGCACCAAAAAAATTGTGGAGTAAAGACTAACTGAAGTGACACTGATCGCACTTCCCAAAGCAGGATTGCCAACCACAAAATAACAGTTGTATTCCTGCTTGGGTCGAGGAGGTAAGTGATGAAGTCTGGAGCCAGTAGTGGCAACCGCGACATTCGCTACTTCGCGGCAACCTATCCAATAATGCCTCCTAAAACGAATAAATGAACACAATCTGTGTGAGATACAATTTTGTTTTACGGCTTTAATGTGACCGAGAGATTTAACAATCACAGAATCACACAGAGCGATTATTCGATCGAAATAACATATAACCAAGAGATTTGCAGTGGTGTACATAGGGTCAGTGTTTGGGGGGGCGCTCACTGCCCAGGGGGTGGGGACTTTTCATTGGTATAAAGTGGGCTTAAATCCAGTTTGGGTGGGCAGGATTCTCTATCATTTTCTTGATGTGCTGTGCAGTGCAACGCCACGATTCCCTACAAATTATATAGTCATGTCCAATAATTCCTTTGCTTGACGATATTGACCAAAGGCCACAACCGTAAGGTTTCAAGTTTGACCGTTGCAATACTTAAAAGTTTTCCGTGAGCCTTTTTCTCGATCTTGTCTTGCCCCGGACGCCGTCCAGGTTGCACCCAGTACACTTGGTCCACCAGAAAATATCATCCATGTTCATCCAGCAGCGGCGATTAATTATGGCTAGATAAGTCCTAGTAGTAACCCAGATAGCACAGTCACATCAACTAGATGTCTAATAGATGTACCTCATGTTAAACCAAACACGTCTATTAAACATGACCGTTATAGACGTCTAACGTCTAATAGACATTCCTACAACGTTCAAATGTCACCATTATCGACCTTATATCAACATTCTACGTGGATGTAGAATAGATGTTCAATAGATGTTAATTACACATCCATATATTGACATCTACAGAACATCCAATTAACATACAAAAAGTAACGAATAACAAAATTGTAATTATAAATATATAAAAAATCCAAAAAGTGTAATAAAAAAAATCTATGTAGGGATATGCATTTGTACATAGTTTCTACACACGTTACCACAATCCAAATTCTGTTGACCTATGTTGGGACTTGAACCCGGGACCTCTACCTTCGTAAGCTGAGCCTGTATCCACTACACCACCAGACCTGATAATAAACATAGGGCAAAATCTCATCTTAACTACGTACTGCTTTGGTGGTAAACATTATAGGATCCAAATGTAGTGCAGAGATAACCTTTAAGGACTGAGAACGTGTTATAAAGTGCCTCCTTGTCACTTTTTTCCCCATTCACACTATAATAATATTTTTTCAGTAAACAACTATTTTAAAAAGTGTAATGACAAAAACTTTTTACCTAAAATTTACCTCGTCTAATTGTTTAAATACTATTCTATTCTACTCAAATCGATGTAAAGTAATTATAAGCTCAATGCGAGTAGTTATTTAATAAAAGAGTAATGTGGTAAGTGTATATGAAATTTTAAAATAACATGAAAGTGAAATACTCCCGTTGCAGCAGATATGCATACTCAGCTAATTTCTAAAGCAAAAGAACATAGTTCAATCAAGGCCACACTACACTATAGTGTGGCCTTGGTTCAATCGAACATAGCGAGATTTGACTTGATTTTGACATTAAATATCATCTAGATGAAGCCGCAAACCAAGTTTTATTATATTGAGAAATAAGCGAGATATAGGCCTAGAATGTTACGTAATTCCTATAAGGTTGACATTGGGGCAACGTACTGTGTTTACCACTTTCAGTATCCAGTAACCAATGGACATAGAGCAATGATTCAAGGTACTAAATTATTTGTTTTTTTTTTTAGCTGAATCCAATGGTGCTAACCAAAATAATAATTATTATTTTTCTATGTGAACACCACCTACGGTGAATATGTGAAATGGCAAACTCATGTTAAGTTGCCGCCAAGTTGTCATAACTATCAGGATACAGCTTTGCCTAGACAAAGAATTGCAAATGTGTGACAAAGCTAGTAAAAAGTTGCTTTATCAGACCAACAGCAAATGAAGGCAACTTTGCCGAAAAACAACGTGTTATGTGGGCATAGTGAGGTAAACAATAACAGATTAATTTGGGATTCAAACCAATAAAAATGTTAAGTTTTTTTATTACTGTAGTCATCAGGGAAATAAAATATAATTAAGGAAATAACGTCGTTACATTTTTATTTCAAAAAAGTTTAATCGATATTCTGTTCTCAGCGATATTGTTTTTATTGACGAAAAATATACTCATTTGTACTATACACTTGGTTTATTATTTTCGGCGATGTCGGCGATGTCTATACATCGTCTGTTAAATGTTATTACGTTGACGTCATATACATGTACGACAACGTCTAATGGACGCCATTTTGACATCCGCGTTAGATGTCTTTTTGACATGATATCGCAGATGTCTAATAGATGTACGAATATTAACCTAGACGTCAATGTAACTTGCAAGCCCTTATATAGACGTTGTATAGACGATATGTGCTGTATGGGAAGGGGTAGCTAGGGGCGAAGCAAGGATGGGAATTTGAATAGTTAATAAATATGTAGATTCCGACTAATAATTGGGGCGTTGGCCTTCTGCCCTTTACAGGAATTTCCAATAGTTATTACCAGCTACTAGTTACAATAGTTCAGTTTGTTTGAGTTTGGCATGCCTAAAAAAATATTAGGAATGTACCCTTATTGAATCAGTTTGAATCTTATTGGGTTATGTAGATTATGAAATTCACCAAGTCAGGTGGTTAGGATATCTGAGGTTATTTCTCTTTAGTAAAATTAATGTAGGTAGAGTTCAAAGCTGGCAATGGCTAAGTATGTCTGGCAGACGATCCTTTTCCTTTGGGTAAATCCGTTAGCTCCTAATTTTAGTTTTCCTGGTCCATTCAGTAACAGCCTCCCAGTTGTTTCAGTCCAACCTGTTGATTCCAACACTCAGAAGTGAAATATCCAGTAATACCTTGCATCCCCTCGACCGAATTACCCTGAATGAATAATAAACGCTTTGTTGAACTATTCCTATTCCTCACCATAGCCACAACCTTAATTCTGACCTGTCCAACATCACCAATCATCCCAAGAAGCCACCTTACCACCACCAATCACATCAATTTTCATATTCATATCCCAAGACATCATTTCAGTTCTGCGGCTCAACTAATTTGAACACCTATTTATATAATACAAGTGCATACTCAAAATTTTTGCAAAGGAATTGCGGGCATTTGGCTCTTTTTAGGACGATTGAATGGGGCTCAAATTGAAGGTTTTGATGCCAGAAACTCAGGAAAATAGAGAAGTTTCTTTAAATTCACCAGAAAACAAAAAAAAAAACTTAAAATATCTACCATTTAAAAAGCACTGGGACTGAAAACGTCTGCTTTGTTATGTACAAAAATTTGGTGCTGATTCATGATTCAAAGACATATGCGAGATGTTGACATATTGAATGGTGGATCTAAACGCCGCAGTTTAGCTACAAAGAGAGGTATTTTGTACTATAATCAAAAATTATTGATTTGATTTAAATTTTCCCTATTATAATTAGGGGCCTTTAGCCCCTTCAAGTCACTCTGTCACTTTAAAATGTTTTATCAGAGATGAAATAATCTGTGTAAGATAAAATATTTGACATTTTACGGCCGCGAAATGACCGCAAAACATTCAACCATGAGAGTACTGAGAAATGTTATTGCCAACATTTGACCGATAATCTAATTTTTTTTAAGCAACATCGGTAGAAGGAAATACAACCAACGACCGCGAAACGACATAACCCACTAAAACTAATTAAGTAAGCAACAGGGGGGGGGGGATAAGTTCCCTGTGGTTGTATAGTCGGGATTTTTCGTAATGACAAAAAATTATCGTGGAATTTCCTGACAGCGAAAGGTCAGAAAATATAGTCATACATAACGCAATGTAATCCAATGCGATCCAAAGAACGCTACGCGGGTTTTATACTTAGCACGGTTTAAGGAAAACCAATTATCCCAAGAAACCACCTCACCACCACACCACCACCATTGATTATTTGAGAATCTTTATTTATTAAATTTGATTTTACTTTTCTGTTTTCTTTGGGCAGAGTTTGGGCCTATGGTCCTTGTGATACAAAGGACATTTTTCTATCCGCAGTAGAATTGAGATACAATTATTGTGGGACGACCGAGAGATTCGGTTCCGTAATAAGATCGAAAGTTTCGGCGGCCGTAACATGACCTGCATATTTGCCAGCCAATATACGACCCAGAGATTCGCGGAGATTTTACTGCCACAAAATGTCAAGAGGTAATTAGCCACGCCTCGAAGTATCGAGAGATTTTTCCAGCCGCGATCGAATGAGATATTTGTCTTAAGACGCGACCGGGTTTTTTCATATGCTGTACGGCCGAGGGACTAACGGCCGAACACAAAGAAAAGTGTGATTCTTTTCAAACCGAACGATTTGACTGCCGCGACGGAGAGATTACGAAACTGCCGAGAATGACGATGCTGAGATTAATCGATAGCGATAAAAGAATTTGCCAGCCGCATGACTGTATCAGTAGGAAATAATGGTGAAATACACTAGGAAACGATCGAGATTTGTCGATGGGTACACGACCGTGAGATTTTGCGTGAGGTTTGCCGGTCACGATGCAATCGAGATTTTTTGTATTGTAAAAAATTACCGTGAAATTTCGTGATAGAGAAAGATCAGCAAAATTATGTTTAATTTAATGTAGTTCTATGGTTATGTAGTTTTTGGTTGTGTTCTATGGTTCTATGTGATACGACGAACGTTTTTCTAGCCGTGGTAGAATCAAGATGTAATTTTGTGAAACGATCAAAAGATATGCCACCATAATTTGATCAAAAGGTTTGACGGCCAAAATAATACCAGCATATTTTCCAGCTGACAACCGGGGGATTTGCAGAGATTTTACGGCCACGAATTGTGAGGAGCAGTTGACCACGCCCAAAAAAACTTAAAGATTTTTTCCGAAGATAATCAAACCAATAAAGTATTTTTCATGCGATGCGACTATGATTTTTCATGCTGCACGACCGTGGGACTTGCTGCTGCAACGCAACCGAAAGATTTGCTAGCCATGAAACGACGGAGAGACTACAAAATGTCCGAGATAGACAATACCGAGATTGACCGACGGCGATAAAAGAGATTTGACGGCTGCTTAGTGACCGAATCACTAAGAAATGATCGTGAGGTTTACCGACGACTAGACTACGATGAGATATTTCGACCTGAACTAAAAAACGTTCATGTTTTAATAATGTTTTTTTGCAAATTTTTACATTTTTAGGGGACTTGACCCCCCTTGGGCCCCCCTGGGTACGACTGACAAGCAGACAGAGACGGGAAAATAGAGAGGCACTAGGAACCAACGAAAGGCCAAAGAATCAAAAAGCCTGAAGTTTTCCAAAGGGTGCTTAGATTTTTACTTTGTTGTTCACAGCCTGAGGAAAAGTTATCACAACATTCCCCTGCCTGTTAATTATGTACGATGATTTTTAGCTAAAAGGTTTTTGTAACATGGTCCGGAAAGCAGGCAGGTGCTGCATGCAGACTCAAAGTCGATGACAATAATTGTTGCATTATTGCGCGGGATAGTTAATTTTGTTGAGCGTCAGGCACGGCGCGGCGCGGGATAGGCAATATTGCTGCGCACCCAAATTGCATTTGTGGAATGAAGGCGCACTGGACTGACACCCTGGCATTGTACTGCCTTGTGTAGCGTGTGTGTCCCTGTTAAAATCACAGTATACAGTTGAATTAATCGCAAAAATTGGATTGATATACATTTTTATGTATAAAAAATGTTGAAAAATTAAGAAAACTGGTCAAAAAAGTTTTACTTTGAGTTGAAACAAATTTATTTGGCCATTTATGTAGTTAGTTTTGAATATTTTATCATACTCGTAGCCATGGAGTTTAAAAATTATTCATATAGTTAATAAACTCATGGTTGTGCCATTCGTTGTTACAATATGAAAATATATCTTTTTATTCGTAATTTTACTTTTAACATATTTATTTAACATATTTTTTAACATATTTTTTAACATATAGGAACAAGGAACATTGACCCGCGGTCCCGTTGGCGTCCACCCCCTAGACAGAATTCCAAACTCTAAAAAAAAACTACCTCTGACCGGAGCAGAACGCCATTGCGGCCGACCAGCTCAAAATTGAATCGTTTAGTTCAAAAACCCGTTAAAAGCAAGTTTAGCGAAATTGAGTTAAGACCATATTATTTTTCTATAAAGGGAAACGAATCGTTTTGTGAACCGGTCATGTCCAATGCTCAGAACGCTACTAAAATCCATTTTGAAGTCTGTTTTAGAGCGAAAACTCGTCATATTCAGGTTCTTAGAGGGTTTTTGCACTAAATAGTGGGGAATTTCATTTTTGCTCTCACGAAGATTGACAGCAATGATGGTTGTTTGCAACTTTTTATAGTTTGATTTAGCACTTGTTTTAACAGAATTTACGTTTTATTTCATAAATTATTTATTTTATTGATTTATTGTCTTAATATAAGTGATTGATTTTTGGTTTAGGCCTAGTGCAAAAAACCGGCATGTGAAATATTTTCAAATTGTTTTTGTAAATAAGGGTACCATATTATAAAAACAAGGTTTCGCCACCACCAAAATTCGTTTAATGATTCGTTTACAGGCAAAAAAATGTTTAAAACATTGAAATAAATTTACAGTTCCTACAAAGTTTTTTGTTATTTTCTCAAAAGTACATTTTTGGCTTTTGACGGGTTTTTGAACCAAACGATTCAATAGTAACCTCCACCCTCAGACCAGACATTACCCGTTGCCACGCTCGTGGCGACGCCACCTGTGACTGGCCCAGGTCAGGTCGCGGCGCGTGTGCGTGTGCGCGTGTGTGCGTGCGCGCGCCCCTGGGCGGCGTGGGCGGCCCGGGCTGCCGCCCAGTCCCGTGCGCGCTCCCTCCATGGTATGGAGTCCCGCGGCGAAGACATCCCCCTCACCGCTTCAACCCACGGTCAGTTGAGTCAGGGTATGGTAGGCCCAGGGATGCTCGTACATTGTCCATTAATTTCTTTTAATATAATTATGTTTTTATAGCTGAAATTTGTCCATCAAGTCCTATCAAACACGGCTTTCAGAAAAACTGTTGAGGACATGTTTTGTAAAAGTATCCGTACTGCAGACGATAGTTGTACTAGTATTTTTTTTATTAGTATTTTTGTGCCAAAAATAACACAAGACCTAATGGCTGTTAAAATATATGTATTGAATTAAACATATCGCTAATAATAATATCAAACTAACATTAATATATTCTGCTGAATTTTAAGAATTTGTATCCACATGTTAATAATTTTCAAAATATTTAATATCATTGATTGAATTATTTTTTTATTTTAAATATCTTGGAGATAAAATTTTCTCAGGTTTATTAACTCGGGTCTTTTTAGACCAAATCTGTCTCTCCTGTCGGTTAAGTAAAAATTCTAACATATTATTAGCATTTAGATCATGTTTGCCTATTCAGTATTAAAATTATCATTGACTTTATACCTAAAATACTTTTATACTTTTTTCCTTACAATCAATGGTAATATCATTGATAAAGTCAATATTTTTACTATTACACTTGTACTCTCCAAATTTCAAGTGAGCAATAGCTATTGTAGGAGCACGTTTGCACATTTTATATCTGCTCTATAACAACATAATAGGAAATCTAAACTGTTACTTGCACACACAAATAGATTTTACCCAAAACGTTTTAAGTAAAATTTGTTTTAGTCCCTCGTTATCATAAAAACCAGTTTAAGTAACTCATAATAATTTTAAATATCTTTCAACAAATTGTCTCCCAAGTGGCTATTTATGAATACACGTTTCTTGATATTCAAAACATGTCATATTGTTTCAAGATTATTTCGCATGTTTCTTGGTTTAATTTTAGTAAATAAAAATATCACCGTGCTCAAGCCACCATTTTAGGACATGACGGTCGAAATGGGGTTTTATAAAAAATATAATAAAACAGCAATAACCAAACATTGGGGTTTTTTCATTTAATTCTACTAAAAAATGAATAATTTAATTATAATCGTTGATTTATGTCCATACGGAGATATCTAAAATGGTACACGCAATATGTTGTGCCAATGTCATACTCGGAGCTGTGTCATTAAGCAAATAAGCAAGCATACCATCAACGTAAAAGGATTAAAAAAATTATGGAAATAGAAAATTGGTGCACTTGATATTTGACTTGGTATAATGGAGAAAATAAGTTGGTAAAATAGTTTTCACCACACTACGACGGAATTACCTGTTTTACATACGTCATATGGAGGCCGAAAACAGCTCTTTCCATCAGGGGCCGAAAGTCAGCTGATTTAATATTAATACCCAATGAAAATGAACTATTTCCCATCCAGCAACTATTGGCGGTGGTTTCAAATCAATATGTTGGAAAATATTCGTTTAGATACCATAAATACAATTTTTTCAGTATCTATTTTTGTCCCGCAAAATCTCATTTTCGGCCCTAAGTGTGAAACATACTACTTAACCACACTACTACGGAATCAACTGAGTTACATATGTCATATGGAAGTCGGCCGGATATAGCTATTTCCCATTAGAAGGCTTAACATTTCGGCCATAGGGCCGAAAGTCAGCTGATCATTTCTTTTCTTCAAACATGTGATCATATAACCGTAAGGTGTTCAGTAGGTTCTAATGACAGACTGGTGGCGATCATATGATTTTTATTGCTGTCGTTGCTTGACAACCATGAAAAATCTTTAAGTTTCATTTTCAAGTATGACTAATAAATATTTCGATTTTAAATGTTTTAGGGTTTATTTCATCGTGTAATGTGGTGAAAAATAGTATTCGCACCTCGGTCGAAAGGGGTTTGCAGTTCTTGATAAATTCGAATCCTCGAATTCGTTTCGAATTTGAGACACAATCTCGAGCCCGCAAAATCTCATTTTCGGCCCTAGGTGCTGAAAATATATTATTTAATTTTTTTAAGCTACGGAAACTAACAACTCAATTGAACTATGTTATTCTCAACGAGGATGTTAAATGGATATTGCTTATAGATTGTTAATGTTTCAAAATGAAGAGAATTTTGGTGGTATTTCACTAGTCCTGTGACAAATAAAACCTAAATTTTTGAGGGATTATATAAACTTACTGAAAAGAGACAAAGAAAGAACTGAATCTCCCATTGGGTGGGCGGGAGAATTACGGCAAGTCTATTAATCTGGCTGATCCCAGATCGAAAATCGGGTTTCCAAAGCACTTTCATCAATTGTTTAAGGCAACATAACATGAAACCTTCTATAATTGTTTATGCTATTTGTTGATTTGTGTCTTGCAGGGCTATGTAAGCAAAAATTTGGAAACGTTTTCACAACCTTATATTTACAAAAGCAAACCAATCAGGGTTTACATAGATACAACGTTTGTTTTCGAGAACTGGTCGATAATCCTACTAATTTTATTAGTGTGAATGTTTGTGAGTTTATTTGTTTGTCATCATTGAGGTAAATAAACGATGTTTGTCATGTTATGTATGTCAACTGTAACAACGTATCCATCCAAGCAGAAGAATGTAAACAAATAACACCCAATTCCAATCCAGAAACAAAAAAACAGTCCAGTAGCAATTCCAGCTGTTTCAAATTTTGAACGTGGGCGAGGGCCTTGGGCGAAGCCATAGGTAACACGTTATTTAATAACGTTTAAAACAAAACTTTGTGATGGATATAAACGACTAGGTCCTGACTATAATTTAATCATTAATAATTGTAAAAGTTCAGCGATCGATCAAAATAAGCAGATTAGAATGAGGAATGGATTATATGTAAAGGTCTCAGAAGTATGATGATTTTTTAAACGTTGAGTAAAAAGTGTCAGTAACATCAGAGGTGTGGAGGAAACTATTAAAACTAGTCTAGAGTAGAATTTTCGCTAATGAATTCTCCGAAGAGTTTGTTAAAGTTTTGACCGTCTAATGATACCGCTACTCAGCGAAAATCCAAGAATAAACATTGCAGATGTTCGAGTATTTATCTTTCATTTAATACGAACCACATGCAAATCTGTGAGGAGGAAATATTGGCCGGGCTCTCCCTTTAACAAAAACTAACGTAAAATATCCCCCTTTAAACCATAATGTTTTAAGTTTTTATGTAATGCAAAATACAGTCGCAAAATCATTTGAAATACTGTAAAATGTGCATTTAACCTCTTTATTACAACTTCACAGTAAATTCTATACGAATTGTGGAGTTCAACTTACTAAATTAATTGAAACTTTAAAGGATACCTTAAACAAAATGTACCTTACTCTTTTCTCCTGAACCTCTTTAAAACTATGTAGACTGGGACGGTAGCGTGTCCTGTAATCCAGTTACTTGATGGAGGTCATGAATTGTGGATAGTTATGAGCGATGGCTTGTGGACGTGGTGTTCCTTAATGGGGATCAACGTCTGCAATATTGAGTACTACGTTTAAAGGACTGTCCTCATAATTAGACCAGTTCGTAAATTGTAAATCGGCGAAACTGAGGTTCGGACCCACGTTAAAATATAGATCACGTTGTTGTCATTGGCTGTCGGGCTACTAATTAGCAGTTGTCGGCCTTAGTCAGTAACAAGACTACAAGATCACGCCTCAATCATCCTTCACTCATAATCGCCTTAAAACACCCCTTAATGGTGGTCGACGTCTAACAACGTCTAATAACTAAACCGCATAAAAAAACTAAAATTAATTAACAATCCTGTCTAAGGAACATGCCAACCTTAGTCAGTAACAAGGCTATAAGATCGCGCCACTATCATCACGATCATCACACTCATCCTTCACTCATATTTAGGGTAACGTCCTCCATGATGTACCTGTCTTATTAAAGTGATTAAGTGATTAAAAACCAACAATATTCCTAAATTATTTTACTACACCCGGTAAGATTCCATCCTAATAAAAAAAAACTGTTATTACAAGTCAATATATTAATCCCAAAACAATGATGCAACTAAAACTTTGGAAAACCTTAACCTTGTAAGCAACATAAATCTTGACAAGCATATTAAAGTGTTTGTTCCATTCATATTTTCCATCTCGTCGCACACTCGCAAATCGGATCAAAATGAACTCGTAGATTATTTTATATTCGATTCACTGCGAGCGCGCTCAGAGCGAGCGATGAACAAACACAAAACGTAGAGATTGAAAGCGTTCAGTCAGTCGGCATGCAGCGGGGAGATGGCTTCCGGCTTAGCAGCAGTGGGATTTGTGTTTACGGTTCTACAGCAGTAGTGGCATTATGTTCCTAGTTCCGGAGCAGCAGCAAGATGTATCATTTCGACTCAGAGGCACAAGGTTTGAGTCGGTTTCGCTGCAACAGAAGATACGGGTGTTTCTGGCTCAGCAATAGCCGAACCTAAAATGTACTAGGTGTTTGTGTTTTCGATAATGTAGCAGCAGCGAGGATAGAGGTTTGCCGACCAGCAACAACGGTATTACCATATTACCATATTAGACGCCGATCACCAGTAAGGGGTATTTTAAGGCGAATATGAGTGAAGGATGAATGTAGGATTATTTTAGCGCGATCTTGTAGTTTTTTTATTGACTAGGGCCGACACGTTCCGTAGACAGGACTAGCCCAACAGCCAATAGCAACTGAGGGATATACATTTTAACGGGGGATTGAACCACAATTTCGTCTGGTTTGCAGTTTTACGAACTCGTCTAATTTACGTAGCAGCAGGTACTTGTTTCCAGCAATTTCCAGCTAAGCTCAGCAGTTATAAAATGCGTTTTTGGTTTGGCGAATGATTGAAAAAATGTTTTATATAAAGATCTCCCTAAGTTACATTTGCCTTAAATATTTTTCATGAAGCCTTGAACTATTTTATTTTCAGTGAAAGTACAATATAAAACTAATATTAAGTTATAAGCTTATAATTAATGTAAATTTTGATTCAGTTTTTTTAAGGAAAATCAATGCTTAAGTCTGCATAAACCTACCTAATGATCAATGTCAATTGGGATAATAGTTACAAACACTAATAACGCTGATGCCAATGTGAAGTAGGCCTCCAATCAACTTTTAATTGGACCCAGTTGATTGGTTAGGCAAATTACAATATGCATTTATGTATTTATCCCTGTTAACCCCTCTCACATTCCTCTAATAATCCCGACGTAAAATCAAAACTGATTGTTCCAATTGATTCGTTTGTGTTCAGCTCTTTAGAGCAGGCGGGAAAGCCTTTGTACATTGTTACACACGTTTTTCAATGATTAATTTGTATTGTGAAGTTTTGTAAGATAATACAGGGTGTTTTTTTTAACGCAACCCATTTTTAAGATTGAATAATTCACATATAAATATGAAATAAGTATTGTTTTATGGTTCTTCACGTTTTCTACACTCTATTATTTAAATCTGATCACATTTAGTTCACCTTATGTGCTCAAAAAATCGGCCAGAGGCATTTGTATGAAGTTAGCTCTCTCTATCAAATTCCCGAACACGTGTTGCTAGGTACCCCTTTTGCATTACATTTGTTTTGTTTGTTTTGAGGTATACTGGATACGCTGTGACTTGTTTTTTAAGCCTTACTTTGTATGTATCCCCAAAGAAATAATAATAATGTGGGGTCAAATCCAGGGATATTGGGGGGAAATAATCCTTCACCGATAAAATCAAGTTTTGGGTTGCGTTTTTAATGTGTGTGTCTTTAAGCACGATAACTCGCGTAAAAATAGTCCGATCTGAATGAAATTTGCCACAGACATGTAAAGTAGTATTATTCTACGAAAACAATTCACAAGATATTCAGCACCTCAAAACAAACATAACAAATTTAATGCAAGAAATTGAAAGAGGTGCCTTGCAACACATGTTCGGGAATTTGATGGAGAGAGCATAACTTTATACAAATGCCAATGACGGACTGTTTGAGCACTTAATGTAAATTAAATGTGATCAAACTTAAATAATACGTTATATAAAATGTAAAGATCAATAAAACAATCCTCATTACACATTCATATGTGCATTATTCAATCTTAAAAATGATTGCGTTTTAAAAAAACACCCTGTAGCTGCACATCTTGTGTGTTCTGTCATTTGTACGTACTTCCACTTTGAACTAAATAACATTATTGTAGTTTGAATAAAGGGAAAACAATTTTCAAAATCATTAAAAAAATTATTAAAAATTACTTGTTATGTGTGTGTTTCCACGCCAGTGGCAATTTTTGACGTTTTTATTCGGAACGGTACAAACCTGGGTCTCGTTTCTTTCTAACGTAGACTTCTTCTTAGAAAGCACCATTAATTCATAGTCCGATAACAAATGGCAACAGGTGGGGGTTGACGCACTTTCGGTCCTGGTCAGGATTAGAACCGGTGACTCTCAGGTTATGAGGTGAGTACTTTATCCACTTGGGTACCCTGTCACCTTTGAGCCTTTTTTCAGATTAAAAAGAAGAAATACTCCCTTTGCACCAGTTCTGCATATTCAGCGAATTTTCTAATGCTTAAATAAATAATTTACACGAATTTTCACATCAAGTAAAATTAACATACATAAATAAGCATGTAAAAATATTGTCAATAACGTAACAAAAGGTAAATGAGCATGCAGATTTGCTGCCACAGAAATATTAAAATGAGGTATTTCAGGCTATAATCCAGTAGATCTCGAAAATACCACATTATCCTTCGTTAAAGTCGAATGAAGTAAGACTTCTATTCCCTATAAGTCTTAAAGTCTTTGGAAGGTCTTAAAATACTATGGTTCTTTTGGCAGTATATGTCCTTATTTGTCACAGCTATTAATACTTTTTTTTTGTCTATTTCCTCTTCTTAGGCTCCTACTCTTGAGTATATCCTAAGTTTCTTTATCTTTGCCTTTTTCCCCTTTCTCTAAGCCTAATTTTCTTTTCATGGAACTTGTTATTTAATATTATAATGATTTTTTTTGTTAGTATCCATCTCTTTAACTCTCCTTCACTCCCCTCTCTCCTCCTCATTTTCTTCGTCCTTATCCTAATGTTACACCGTTGTTTTCCCTCTCCAGGCTGATGCCCGGGGGACCACGGCTTTAGGTCCACTGAGTTTTAAATTGTGAAGGTCGGGCTTTTCCGCGGGTCGCACTGCTTACTCTCCCGTTCAGCAGTGGCTCTAGGTGGTCGGCTCTTCCATCCGCGGTCCTCAGTCCTCTGTCTTCTTAATAGATGGGTTTGTCAAATTCGGTTGTCTCTTCATTGCCGAGAGGTTCATCATAAGTCCTGCCTTTTCTTTTGCTTATAGATCTTTCCTCTGATGTATTAATCTCCAAGTTGAGAGAACTTCTTTTGCTACATTTTTCAGCCTAAGTGCTGAACTTAAATTCCAAGGGAGGATTCCTCCAGTGTTCCTTATTTATTCAGAGAGCTGTTCTCTAGGGTCAACAGGTATTAATACTCCCAAACATTTAATAAACCATAACAGGTTTGCCTGTTAAAACTTTGCTCTTAACCACTTCACGGAAAGTGTCGACCAAGCCCAGCCGACATGCGATCGTGCGGTTCCATTACTTTGCGGCATAACATATTTATGTTGTTCTATATTCGTATCTGCTTGCCATTATATTTTGGTCGACATAACACGTGTGAATCTAATAGACTCGTTTAAGCCCATGGAAACAAAAAATTAATGTTTCAGCAACAAAATATTTTGTTTGAATGTTAACGTATCTATTAAACTTTCTAAATGAAAACCATTCGTTATGACTAACAATAAATAAAATCGTAGTCAAAACCTGAAGCATTGTTTTATTTAAATAAAAATAATATTTCAACTAGCGTTGATTGCGATTGTTATCCCTTATTTAGGGTTGATCATTGTCATCCTGTGATCAGATACGTGTGCTTAAGAGTGTTAAGAGTGCTCATTATTTTGAGCAGTTATTAGAAGCAAAAGTACCTACGTTTTTCCCAAAAGGAACAACGTGCGTTTTTTGATATCGTTCGATATATTATTTTTATCGTGCAATGATTAGATCGTTAGAAAAAAACCTATGTTACGGCAAGTGACGATGCATTTTTTTACAAAAAATAATGTATAATTTATACGTATTACGACGTATTTTTTCTTCAACAACGTTAGAAGATTCAATCTACCTGAGTGAGGCGACCAAACGGATGGGAGATAAGGACAATGAGGAACTTATCTACATTGCTGATGTACGGACAGTGAGGAACTTATCTACATCGCTGTTGTACGGATTATGTAATGCTATGAAATAGGGCGTATTTGTTTGATCATAGTAATTCGTATATCTCTCAATTTTTGCATTTTATTAGAGTTTTTAAACTTACTGAAGTCGATTTAGTAACGTATATCGGGGCTTAGACTGAGTTTAGCGAATTTATACGCTATTTACGCGGTTGTTAAAAGTTGTTGGTACAAGATGTTTTGATTTTTTGTCTATATTTGTCACTTGATTCGTAAATAAAAAAAAAAATAAAATCGATAAATTATCAAGAAATAAAATCATAAAATATAATTACTTTTATAAATAATGTTAGGAGAAAAGTATTTATTCCCTCTACATAATTATTAGTCAATATCCTGTTAAATTCTTTGTTTGAAATTCATTGTTGGTGATGGTGATTTTATATTTTGATTAGGATTTTTGCGGACATTTGCCATCACTGATTAGTCCTGTTAAATGCATGCAAAAATGCAGCCGAGTTTTTTTTTTCAAAAACATTATTATTTTTATTTTTTATCTTTCCGTTTCCAATAATTAATAATCCATCAGTCATTTCAACGGTGGATGTTAATGGGTCATTCCACATCAAATCAACCAAATAAAAAACATTTTCAACTTTGGTATCTCAGATTTTAGTAAAACTTTACTTTTTTGTATTTTTTTGGGTGCTAAATTCAAAAATAATTTTAAAAAAATTCTACCTCTTATACTTTTTTTGCTATGATTTTTTTTAAATCGGAAATTTCCACTGTTTTTGACATGCGCTCAAACCTATAATGTGCTATAACTCAAGTTCTATTAGGCCTATCAAGCTGATCAAAGGCTCATTTTAAAGAGGGTTTCAAGGGCTTTCATATAATACCACACTTGACCAATTTTCATTTAAAAAATCTTTTTTCAAAAATTTCAAAAAATGATTTAAAAAATGTTTTTGAGATAGTGATTTTTGAAAAATTTGAAAATTACATACATTTTTCATTGCAATGAGGACCACATATGTTGAAAATTTCAGAGTGGGATGACAATGGGATCAGCAGTTATGGTATAAAATACTTAATAGCGGTTTGCTATTTAAGTGAGGTTGCATGTCACTTACTACCATCCAGATTTAACATGAAGTATGCGTTATAAAACAAAATTATAAACTATTTCCTAATAAACATAAATCATAAATAAATATACATTACCCTATGTATAGGATGTACACATGCAATCAAAAACATACAATCCCTGTATACATGCAGAAAAGTGTATATACCGGGTGTCTCACCTAAACTGAACCAATAGCTAACTTTTTTATTATAAATCTGACAAAGAACTTCTTATGGGGACTTCCCTTTATTTTTAAAGTTACTTTTTGAAGTGACTTCAAAATTTTAAAATATGGGCGCCATTTTCCAATATGGCGAATAACTTTGATTTTTCTTATGGAACACCCTGTATTTTATGGCGTTTTTGAATTTGATGCTTAATTTTAGAAACTTTTTATTCTTTCTCATTTTCTCTAAACCCATTGGTTCAAGAGATATGAGCAGTTAAAGTTTGATTTTTTCCCATTTAAAAAGCATTGTGTCCATTTAGCTGTGCCATCCCATGTATTCATTATGCAGTAAAAGCATATTCAAATAATACATTTCTATGAGTGAATCTCAACTGAAAATTATTTTATGATTAAATCTCAACTAAACTCACATTTTAAGACACTTTTACTCTTTGGCATGTATTAGTAAAACCCAACCTTTTTCGATATATAGACTACAAACAATTTCCCTATGCATTTTAAATGGAAAAAAATCAAACTTTGACTGCTCATATCACCTGAACCAATGGATTTAGAAAAAAATGAGAAAGAATAAAAAGTTCCTAAAATTAAGCGTTAAATTCAAAACTGCCATAAAATACAGGGTGTTCCATAAGAAAAATCAAAGTTGTCCATCATATTGGAAAATGGCGGCCATATTTTAAAATTTCGAAGTCACTCCAAAAAGTAACTTTAAAAATAAAGGGAAGTCCCCCATAAGAAGTTCTCTGTCAAATTTATAATAAAAAAAGTTAGCTATTGGTTCAGTTTAGGTGAGACACCCGGTATATACACTATTCTGCATGTATACAGGGATTGCATGTTTTTGATTGTATGTGTACATCCTATACATAGGGTAGTGTATATTTAATTATGATATATTATGTTTATTATGAAATAGTTTATAATTTTGTTTTATTACGCATACTTATCATACTTCATGTTAAATCTAGATGGTATTAAGTGACATGCAATCTCACTTAAATAGCAAACCGCTGTTAAGTATTTTTACCATAACTGCTGATCCCAATGTCATCCCACTCTGAAATTTTCAACATATGTTGTCCACATTGCAATGAAAAATATATGTTTTTTCAAATTTTTCAAAAATCACTATCTCAAAAAAAAATTTGAAATCATTTTTTGAAATTTTTGAAAAATGATTTTTTAAATCAAAATTGGTCAAGTGTGGTATTATATGAAAGCCCTTGAAATCCTCTTTAAAATGAGCCTTTGATCAGCTTGATAGGCCTAATAGAACTTGAGTTATAGCACATTATAGGTTTGAGCGCATGTCAAAAACAATGGAAATTTCCGATTTTTAAAAAAACATAGCAAAAAAAGTATAAGAGGTAGAATTTAAAAAAAATTATTTTTGGATTTTGCACCCAAAAGAACACAAACAAGTAAAGTTTCATCAAAATCTAGGATGGTCGGGTTGAGTGCCTTGTTGGTTTTACATGGAATGACCCTAATATGCTATTCAGTGTGCTAGCCGAATGCAATGATAGTTTGGAGAATGAGCACAATATTTACAGTTTCAACTACGCAAATTATAGGTATAATTCTTTACTAGTTAAATGTAGTTGCATGTGACGTAAATATATTAAAAGTCATATAAACCTCATATAGTTCCACGTAGACATGTTGCACACATTGTTTCCCATTGGAGTTAGAACCTTGTATTAGGTGGTTTTAGATATTAAAATACATAATATACTAAAAACTATAATATTTCTCACCGTCATGATATTATTATAAACCTTAAACAATATGCAGTTTATTTATTTATTTTTATTTTGTAGTTTATCGGATTTTATAATTTAGCTCAATAGTATGATCAAATTCGACCACTAGTATGATCAAATTCATAAGGAAACTTTTATTTTCTTAAAGACAAAATACTATAATTCTTTCAATGGTGTTATTTGGACTAAATGAAGCTTTGAGTACTGCATAATAACATCTTCAAATTAATATTGTTTCTCTTTGTGTATTATAGATGTTTTTGTTAGGCTTTAGACAAAATAAAATTGTGAACATAATTAATTTGTTCGTCATGATGAAGTTAATACCAGTAGTTTGGAAGATCTATTTTACTTACTAGTTTTTTTTATTAAGTTACATTTAGTTTATATGTAATTTGCTATAGAAAAATGTTTAGTCACATTATTGCCTTTTTTATATTGTTAAATATTAATAAAGCCTCCAAACAGGCTAAGCCTTGGAGGAAAGTAATATTTCTCAAATACACGTAGAAAGGTTATACAGCTTGGTGTTATATGTTTAGTTTTTTTCATGTTGTATTTAAACCTGTGCCTTTGGCCCATTTCCATTTATATGGAGAAATTGAATTGTTGTACGTGTGATTTGAGAAATAAACTTTTTTTTCTTTTTTTATTAATAAAGAAATAAGTACTGATGTAAAAAGCTACCTGAATACAATCAATATTTAAAAATGGCGTTGACCAAGCTGAAATATTGTATTATAATTTTATTTGATCGTTAAGGGTTTACTAAATAAATTAACTTATTAAATAGTAGTTTTTCATTAAACATTTTTGGAGCAAAATATTATGTATATCATGTATATACAATATCATGTACATCATGTAATCGACACTAAAACGAAAGTTAGCCACTGGAAACATAACAGTTCATTGATTTATGAATGACAAGGAACAATAGATATAATAAATTCACGATGTGTGGTGGAAAGCGTAAAGAAAATATAACTTCCGCAAGCTTGAAACAACTAAAATGATTTCTACGGAAAACAATTGGCAACCCGACAATAACGTAATTGTGCAGGGCTTAACCGCGTCCCGCGAGACCGGGGACTTATAAATCAATCTCCACACAGTCCCTCCCCCCAGGCCTTCCATCTTCCGTCCTACGTCGTGATAACACGGCTATCTAATCTCTAGGTCATCGCCGTTTTCTTTGTTCTCATGACGTTTTGCGTTTACGTTTTAGTGGATTTCCCCTATAGGGAAGAAGCTGTTACCGTAGGTAACATGGTAAGACGTGAGTCCGAGACCATCATAACTTTTTTGTTTGAGGTCCCCAGATACTAAAAACACAATTTGTCCATTTTCATATATCTGAATGAAATTTAGCACAGACATGTAAAGTAGTATTTATTCGGACATGTTCGAAACAAGCCCGATTGGACCTTCTGAAGGTGGGTAAGGGGGATATACCCCTCAAAAATTGGGTTTTTGGTATTTTATACATAGAAAAATAAAATTATAGTCCAAACCATTATTAAATGGTTTGGACTATAATTTTATTCAGCTTGAAAAACAACAAATAATTTAGTATTTTAAATTACTGCTCTACGTCTGTCCTCTGGTTACAGAGATATCGCTCGTGGCAAACACAACACGTTGTCCTAATATAAACCTCATGGGAAATAAATAAAATTTGTATCCTGCGTACTTCTTATTATATCACAATAAAACTTGGTATATTGCTTCGTCTAGTTAATATCTACTGGATTACTGAAAAAAATCACTAATTTTCACATTTCCATGGCAGCAAACCTGCCATACTCATTTCCCATGTTATTCTTATGGAGAAAATTAATTGTTATGTGCTCGATTTAGGATTTAAGTTGTAGTACCTGGTGGACCGAGCCTTGCTCGGTGTTATTTCATGTTTACCAGTTCATCCAGTTACTATAAAATATCTCAATGTCATAAAATGTATCAATATAAACCTTTTTATTGCTCCATGGACTCTTCATCCCACCTGCTGTATTTTCCCTTGATAACTGTAGATTCCAAACAGCTGTTATTATTACTTCATTTGTTTACACTTTCCTTGTTTATTTTCGTTGCTATCACGGCAACCCATAAGGCCAATGTTAAAATTTTACAACTTTAAAATTCGATTTATTACGTTATTAGATTTTCTCTGGCCAAGTAATCTGCGTAAAAGACGTTTTTGAGTCATAAATTACTTATTTCCAGACTTTGAAAGAAATCCTCGGAGCCGTTTTTGAGATAAATGTGCAAGCATACAAGCAAGCATACAAGCAAGCACGCACGGCCGGACGATAACATTGCTCATATAAGAGTATAGGATATATTCGAATATTTATAATTTATGATTAATTGTGATTGATAAATTATTAATAGTCAAAGTTCTTATTTAAAAGTACTTTGTAGGTAGAGTTCTGTACAATAAGCTATATGAAAGAAACATTTGCCATGGGTCACCACTTTCTGCAACGAGTTAATGTACAAATTTATAAATATATAGTCAATCAATAATAAAGTAACGATAAATATAAATAAACTGGCGGATCTCAAATACATTTTCAGAATTAAAATATCAGAGACGCCAAAAATATACGCAAACGCTATAAAACGAAAACATGCTTTATTAAATATAGCTCATCATTTTTTAAATTGCTTGTATTGTTCACCAAATATTAAAGTGGAATGGAGGCTCAAAACAAAACCCGATGACAAGGCCACTAAGTAGACGTTATTGCAGTCGCCTACTTCTCGTCGTCATGACAACCGCGGTGCATCGGCTGTGCTGTGACTGTGAACACACCGCTTCACCACAAGATCCATGGTGTCATATTGTTGAGTTAAGAACATACCGTGTCTCCACAAGATCCATGGTTTCATTGTGGTGAGCTGGGAACACACCGTGTCACCACTAGATCCATGGTATCATTGTGGTGAGCTGGGAACACACCGTGTCACCACAAGATCCATGGTTTCATTGTGGTGAGCTGGGAACACACCGTGTCACCACTAGATCCATGGTATCATTGTGGTGAGCTGGAACACACCGTGTCTCCACAAGATCCATGGTGTCATTGTGGGGAGCTGGAACACACCGTGTCTCCACAAGATCCATGGTGTCATTGTGGGGAGCTGGAACACACCGTGTCTCCACAAGATCCATGGTGTCATTTTGGGGAGCTGGAACACACCGTGTCTCCACAAGAACCTTGGTGTCATTGTGGTGAGCTGGGAACACACCGTGTCTCCACAAGATCCATGGTGTCATTGTGGGGAGCTGGAACACACCGTGTCTCCACAAGAACCTTGGTGTCATTGTCGTGAGCTTTGAACACACCGTGTCTCCACAAGATCCATGGTGTCATTGTAGTGAGCTGGGAACACACCGTGACTCCACAAGATCCATGGTGTCATTGTGGTGAGCTGGGAACACACCGTGTCACCACAAGATCCATGGTGTCATTGTCGTGAGCTTTGAACACACCGTGTCTCCACAAGATCCATGGTGTCATTGTGGGGAGCTGGGAACACACAGTGTCTCCACAAGATCCATGGTGTCATTGTGGTGAGCTGGGAACACACCGTGTCTCCACAAGATCCATGGTATCATTGTGGTGAGGTGGGAACACACCGTGTCTCCACAAGATCCATGGTGTCATTGTCGTGAGCTTTGAACACACCGTGTCTCCACAAGATCCATGGCGTCATTGTGGTGAGCTGGGAACACACAGTGTCTCCACAAGATCCATGGTGTCATTGTGGTGAGCTGGGAACACACCGTGTCTCCACAAGATCCATGGTGTCATTGTGGGGAGCTGGAACACACCGTGTCTCCACAAGATCCTTGGTGTCATTGTGGTGAGCTGGGAACACACCGTGTCTCCACAAGATCCATGGTGTCATTGTGGGGAGCTGGAACACACCGTGTCTCCACAAGAACCTTGGTGTCATTGTCGTGAGCTTTGAACACACCGTGTCTCCACAAGATCCATGGTGTCATTGTGGTGAGCTGGAACACACCGTGTCACCACAAGATCCTTGGTGTCATTGTGGTGAGCTGGGAACACACCGTGTCACTACAAGATCCTTGGTGTCATTGTCGTGAGCTTTGAACACACCGTGTCTCCACAAGATCCTTGGTGTCATTGTGGTGAGCTGGGAACACACCGTGTCACCACAAGATCCTTGGTGTCATTGTGGTGAGCTGGGAACACACCGTGTCACTACAAGATCCTTGGTGTCATTGTCGTGAGCTTTGAACACACCGTGTCTCCACAAGATCCTTGGTGTCATTGTCGTGAGCTGGGAACACACCGTGTCTCCACAAGATCCTTGGTGTCATTGTGGTGAGCTGGGAACACACCGTGTCACCACAAGATCCTTGGTGTCATTGTGGTGAGCTGGGAACACACCGTGTCACCACAAGATCCTTGGTGTCATTGTGGTGAGCTGGGAACACACCGTGTCACTACAAGATCCATGGTGTCATTGTGGTGAGCTGGAACACACGTGTCACCACAGGATCCATAGGAGTAAGCCACTGTAGCAATAGCAGTAAGCCGTGAACACACTGTGTAGTATTTACAAAATTATACTATAGAGTGGTTTCTGTATTGTATAAATACAATAATATGCGGTTTTAAAAATTTTGTTCTAATTGAAAAAAAAAAATTATTTGTTAATACTTAAAAATAATATTTTCTTTTTTGTTGTTGTGTAAGGGGCTTGATTAAAATTGCAAAACCTTTTTAGACAGTTGTTTTTAGTACGCAGCGACTTGAAATCCTTTACAGATACGTCGTGCGCACAAAACACAGATCGCGAGTGTCGCTCAGGGTTCATAAATCATTCCTCTCGGAAATTCACTTCTGCCAATATAATCAATCATGTCATCCAGTTCAGGGTTTTTTCGGCGAATCCAAAACTATTCTTTTTTAATGTTATGGTAAAATTAATGCTACATTGGGGATTTGCCATACAAGTACGTAAACAAATTTACATACTTTTTCTTAAGTAATACAGATTTATTTTTAATAATAAGGAGGTTTGGCAATTAACGGTAAATCAACACGATAAACGTAAATACCCCCGCTGTAGCAGACCTGCATACTCAGCGAATTTTAAATGCAAGAGACCATTGTTCAATCCAGCATAGCGAGATTTGACATATTTTTGTTAGCTCCATAAGAATAACATAGGGAATGAGTGTGCAAATAAAAACCGGTTTATATTACCTCAGACGACAGTTTTTGTGAATCCGAATAGACCACCGGTTCCAGAAAATCACAGTCTCCATCCTCAGGTCAATTTCAATATCCCCAACTCGAACATGAGTCCATTGTCACACTACAGTTAAAACAAACACAACACACTACACGAACGAAAAATACATTTAATTAAAAAAAGGCACTTTAATTTAACGTGTCGGCCGGTGGTGAACGCCGACAAAGCGGGATAATTACTGCTTTACTCGTCTCTGCCAAATTACATTCCAATCAGACCATTTTTGCAAGCGCTACCGTGCTGGCAGACATAAAATAAAACACAACAAACAAATAGAGAAATAACGAAGAATTTCTCCAGTTTATACGTAAAGAAATTCCAATAAATGATGTTTTTGGTATCTGGGGTTTTTAGTGAGCTTGATATCTTCTTTCCTAAAACAGGTACTATCACTTAAATTATCAAATACTGTCGGGTTTTAGATGAAAGTAAATAAAAATAACGCAGGTTTATCTTTGTACGACTTTTTACGAATATCTTGTCTCACTTGATTTGATAATGATATTGACTTAAGCCCGACTGACTGGTCAATAAGCCAAGATTTCGAGATTTATTTTAGATTCTTTAATCAATATTGATCTTGCACACTCCATTATCAGAATTATGAGTCCTTATAACATCAGGGTAAGCTAGTAATGTCAAGCTAGTTAGTCAGGGCGGTAGGCAACGACAGGCAACGTCAGCTAGGTTAATGATCAAAGTTTCACTAAGAAGCGTCAATCTTGTTCTCTCAGTTTCGCCTTATTAAGGTTTCCTTACATGTTCCGAAAGTTTAGAGTACCGATCAAAGTGTATTTATAACTGCAATAATATTTTAAAATTGCTTGTAATTGTGGAAAATGCACGTTATAACGTCCGTATTAGAGTGATCCAAAATAAAAATACACAATCGGTATAGCTTGAGATTTTAAGTTAGCTAAGTCCGCAGACGAGGCAGATCAAAGTCCAAGCTGCGTAGTTTGTCAGTGAGATACAAAAACAAACAACTGGAAATAGACCGGCCCTACAGGCTAGATAGATGGTACACGTTGGAGCACTTTTCTCTTGAATTAGTGTCAGGCTTTGGTAACGTGTAATCCAATTGCCGCAAAATTCATTGTGATCACTTCGCCCGGGGTTGCCTTAGAATTGAATTGCAAAATTCAATTTTGCAGAATTGAATGTTTTATATGATAGAGATCATATAAAAAATTCAACTCTGCAAAATACAGCTATTTTCGGATCAGCATCCGAACCCATAACCCTAAAACAACAAAAATAAAAACCTATTAACAAGTAGCGCAACAAAAATACAGCACAAAAACCAATGGGCCTGGAGTTTTTACTGATTTTGAGCTTGGATATTGATTATCAATTGAAATAAACGGTATCAGAAAACCGACACACACTTTCTCCCTAAAGTAATTTAAAACGAGAAAACTTATATAATGAAATACAACGAATTAACAATCAAATATCTCAAAAATAATACCAAATTTTATCAAAATCTGTTAGTAATTAACGGAGATATAGTTTTTTATATATTTGCCTTAAGAATAACATTAGACAACGGACCGCCAAAATAATATATCAATTATCTCCGCAGCCAGTTGACGTAGAATAATGACTCAAAATACTGCATAGGCCTACATTGCTTGGAATGGCGAACCACCCAGGTAGGTATATTAAGCCAAGTATGAATGATAGACGAGTGAAGGATGATTGTGACGCGATCTTATTATAATCTAACAAGTAACAACTGAATAAGGCCGAGATGTTCCTTAGACAGGACTGATAAATAGCCCATCAGCCATTGGCAACTAAGGGACCTAGATTTTAACTAAGGGGTTATTAACGGACAGCAAATCTCCACGACTACAAGACCTATAGAGCCGAAATTCGGCATAGGAGTAACCCTTGGGTCCTAGATGCTCACCAAGAAACGGTTTTACAAAATTCCTTTAGGGTTACGCCCCATGATACGTCAAAGTTGCCGCATTAAACTGTAGCGAAAGTAATCAAGTTGTCGTGGCATGATGGCGTTGTCATAAGTATGACAAATTAAATACTAAATTCAAGGAAGTAATTCTGTTTTCCACTGGTGAACCCAGTTTGATCAGCTAGTAGTGAATCAACAAATTGTGAAAATTGTAAATTGCAAAACGTTAATCGTAAAAATTGGCAGAGTTAAAGAAGGATCGGGTGGTTATAAGAAATGATTACATCTGGGTTGCAGTTAGAGAGAATGGGTGTTCATTAGAGCAAATCCATCGTGGCGTCGGCGCCTCCCACTCCACGTCACTGCTGCTCGCACAGGCTCTGTACCTCTAATTTATTTTATTTTTTTGAAATATAAAAATAAAATAAATGTTTGCACTTATAATAAAACTATATAGTAAGTGTTACCTAAGCTTTGTTCAGGATGCAAAAACTGTTGTTTTTTTATGTTAATCGTAAGACAAATGTTTCAGATGACAAAAATAAATAGTTTTTATTCAAATACCTGCTTACCTCTAAAACTGACAATGCATCTTGTACAATACTTAGATATTTTTAAATAGAGGTTGAGTAATGTTTTCCCCTCCCAGATTAGTACTGAGCTAATGTATATATTTAAAACATACTACAATGGTTTCCAACACAAAATCTCGCGTTACTTTTTTAACCCGAAAGGAACTTCAAGCCATTTCTAGTCTTCATTATTACATGAAAAATATTCTTTAATTTTTAGATGTGCAATATCTGCTTTTGTCTACCAAATGACTTTCTCTTTGTTCACCTTTTTTACGAATAAACGATGTGAAGTGAATCTTGGCCGGGTAAAATATCCGTTGTACGTCACTGTTGGCGTGTGAGTGTGTGGTTTGGAACGTTAGGCGATAGCTCAAAAACTGATGCAGTGATCATTTTCAAATTATGCACAAACATTTGATAGCTCACAGAAAATAGCTGATTCAAGTGTTAAGAAAATCCCCTAAACCGTTTTTTATCAATTCGATTTCTAAAACTTTACAAAATATATAACTAAATTACAACTGGGAAAAATGTTTTTTTTATCTAAATCTGAAATTAAAGCGTAAAGAATCGCGGTTCTTCATCTGTTATGAAATGATCAAACTAATTACGGAAAATAATGCAAAAATATAATACCATTAAAATATGTAGATTAACGCATTTACCGATCAAAGTACACGACATGCTCTCCTGTTAACTTATTCTTCGTTTAATTTGAAAAGTTGTTACAATTATTACTAGTAGATTTAACACAGCTTAAGCCCTGAGGAAACGTTCTCATAGTGGGTTTTCCAATTCTTACACAAGAATCCACCAGAGAGCAGCATCTGTAATCCCCATAGGTTGGGGTAAGAGCTTAAACAGTTCGAATAAAATAATCGTTAACATTTTCACCTGATAATTAACATTTATAGCGTTTTTAAAACGAACCAAGGGAGTTTTTGTCAACCACGGTAAAACAATACGATAACTGTTAAACTGAATTTTTTAATATTGTGCTGAATTGAGAAAATCACTGATTTAACCATATAATGTTTATCGTGATGTTTAGCGGTCGATTGCAAAAACGCCCTAGCTCTATCTGATGATATAATAGTGAAAAATATTCTTAACAGATTGCCACCAATACAGCTAGCCCACTGTCATATATCCAAGTTGAGCGAATATGAAATTGAAGTTATTGAGCACAAATTTTGTTGACAGTGGTGAACTTTGGACAGCAACATCTCTACAAAGACTGCTGGTTTGGACTCTTTCCCCGGTCACGGATTTATAGTATTTTCGGGGAAATAATTCCATTCATTGTATTGCTGTTCAATTTATGCTGTAATTTTGTATGGAATAAATAATTTTGAATTTGAATTTTTTGAATTTGAATAGAATTCGCTTATTATTCATTAGTACCTGGTGGACCGAGCCTTGCTCGGTATTTTTCATGTTTACCAGTTAATCCAACCACTATCAAATATTTCAGTGTCATAAAATTAATAAATAAACACCTTTTTACTACTCCATGTAATCTTTATCCCACACGCTGTATTTGTCCTAGATGGCTGTTGTTTGTAATCAGCTGTTATGGATTTATTTGTTTACACTCTCCTTGTTTATTTCGATGCTATCATGGCAACACATAAGGCCAATGTTAAAGTTTTACAACTTTAAAATTTATTTTATTACTTTATTAGATTTTCTTTGGCCAAGTAGTCTGCTAAGAAAACTGTTTTGATTCATAAATTACATATTTCAAGAATTTAAAGGAAATCCTCGGAGCCATTACTGAGATAATTGTGCAAATAAGCAAGCATGCATTAATGTTATCTATAAGTACCTGGTGGACCGAGCCTTGCTCGGTATCTTTTCATGTTCATCGGTTCATCTAATTATTATCAATCATTTCAGTGTCATAAAATTTATGAATAAAAATATTTTTATTACTCTATGCAATATTTATGTCACACGCTGCATTCTCCCTAGATGGCTGTAGTTTGCAAACAGCTGTTATGATTACTTCATTTGTTTACACTTTCCTTGTTTATTTCATTGCTATTATGGCAACACATAAGGCCAATGCAAAAATTTTACAACTTTAACATTCATTTTATTACTTTATTAGATTTTCTCTAGCCAAGTATTAACGTTTTTGATTCATAAATTACTTATTTCAAGACTTTAAAGGAAATCCTCAAAGCCATTACTGAGATAATTGTGCAAACAATCAAGCATGCATTAAAGTTATCTTTAATGAGAAAATAACATTGGTCATATAAGAGTATAGGATTTTTATTTTATCGACTACAGTGGAGTACATTATGTCGTTCGTGACACCTGGTGTTTGTTTGTTTTCTGGTAAGCACCATAAACACGGAAATAACTCTGAACCGCATGGAAAGAACGTGAAGTTATTCTTATTCCTTTGATTTCTGTTGATTTTACGAGGGAGCCGTGACGCCAGGTAACAAGTTTACAGCCGGTCTATTCTGGTGGACAGGAGCTGCGAGCGTTGATCGCGGTCCGAACTCGAATGTTCACGTAATTGTCGTCCATTAGCTCGACCGCAGGGGGGTGGGTGGTGGGGGGGGTGGTATACTGATTGATGGTGGTTTCAGATTGTTGGACGTTGTTCGTCGATGGATCTTGAAGCAGCCTGGAAACTATGGTAAAATGTAGAGGCGTGCGAGTACTCGATAATCGAGCTTTTTCCGAGTAAACACTACTCGACTCGACTCGACTTATTGAAATATACTCGAAAATTCGAGTGAAGTTACTCCCGCCGCTCAACCAAAATCGGTTCGTGCGAAAGAATATTACGGTAATCTTTCACGATGCCAATCCATCTTTAATAAACATAAACCTCGTTTGTTATACTTGAATTAGAGAGAGTTCTTTTGAGTTAGATAATAAGGATACATTAATTTAATATAGAAATGATACATCACTCTATCTTTTCTAAAGTTTGAGGTTATTTATTTTGGCTTTTCTTAGAAAAGCGATTTTTATAATATTTCAGAAACCGAAGGGAATATTTTAATTATGGATTGAGTCAGGTATAGAAGGGCTGTGTTTACTTCATTTCAAAACCTAGGTAAGCCTAAAGCAAGTTAGGCTTGAAAAATTTATCAAATCAAGAATAATAATTGTGAGTTTAAATGGAAGGTTTTCTTTCTGTTATTGGTTTTATTTATTTGTTCAGATCTACTAAATATTTAATTTAAACCACCCAGTTTTAACATACCTGTTGCAGCAAAGCCGCATACTCATTACCGACGTTATTATTATGGAGCTTTCAAAAACATGTCATATCTTGCTATGTTTGATTGAGATATTTTTTGCATTTTAAATTCGCTGAGTATGCAGGCCTGCTTCAACGGGGGTATTATTTTTATTTATTTTATTTAAAAGCACTGTGCGGAAATACTGAGTGTTCATACTTAATATTTATCAATCACTGATGCAGCAGCTTGAACGAAGAGCGAATGTAATTGATCCGATGTCTAATGATAAATGGCGTGAATCACTCAGGTTGGTCATGTCCACGTGAATTAGGTTTTAATATGTGAATATATTTTTTGATACTAAAATACATTTTGATATAATTACTCTGGATGGTACAAACTTATATCTGCCAAAAGAGCGCAAATTTGTAATCCTAATTTATTACTCTAAAATCAGTAACTTAAAAAACTACATATAGAGGAACTGGAAATTTTTCCAGTCCAAAACCACACAACACCAACCACACACCTTTTTTTTGTTACGTTGATCAAGACTATACAAGATCGCGCTAAAATCAACCAACACTCTTCTTCCGCTCGCCTTAAAATACCCCTTAATGGTGATCGGCGAACTCGGCTTAACTGTTTTGATCATGTAACATTGTAAAATCAAATCCATTTACTTTATTCACTTCTTGTGTTAAAAATCAGCGCTGAACGGACGGACGGACTATCGCCATAAACCTGGAGGTGGGTAGAAGCCCAATAGTTAACAAATATAACAAAAAACCCCACCAAAAAACATGTTATTTAAAGAAAGAATTTATTCACTTCGTGAGAGTATGTAAAAGTTATGTTTAAGTTGTGTAAAAGTTATGATTCAAGATTATTCCTTACAGCAATAATAAAACAAATATAATTTAACCATGTCAGCAATTGTATTTGGAAATGTTCTTTCTTTGTTATATTTTTATTGAATAATCGAATCTATTATTCTTTGCAATATTTTTAACAATTTTTAACTCGATTTTTTATTTGCGCTGCATGAATATAAAGAGTACTGTATAATAAGCCCAGCGTCATATGTAATGAGAAAACTCAGAGGACTGAATAGAGGTCTAACGAAGAAACTCTTCAATCATCTTTGAAAGGTTGTCTGAAATGCATTTCAAGCTTAATTTAAATTTGTAGTTGTTATTTTTTGGTTGAATTCATAAGACAGGTTAGAGTGCTAATCTGGATTAGTAGTTTTACTGGATGTAAAATGACAGGGTTTGGTTTAAGTTGATTAGATTACATAGATTTTTTTAGCGATTTTCCTTGCGGGAAGAAGCTGTTACGCTGGTACTCATTTTAAGCCCTAATCCCTAGACCATGATAACTTTTCGTCTTGGGGCCCCCAGAAGCAAAAAAACACCTGGGGACGAGTTCGTGAACCAGCCCGATCGGACCACCGGTAGAGGGGGATAAAACCCCCCAAAAATGGGTTTTGGACTTTTTTACATAGAAAAACATCCTATTTTTGTTGGCACCATTGAATTCAGCCCAAAAAATCAAACAATTTAGTATTTTGATCACTGCTATACGTTCATTGGTTACCGAAATATTGAAAGTAAACAGTAAAGTAAACGCAGTACGTTAACCCCCTATGGGAAATAACTAAAATTCGATATCTTGCTTATTTCGCAACATATCTTGATAAAACTTGGTTTGTGGCTTCATCTAGATGAGATCTAAGTTAATTAGTCTTAAATCCCCGATATATCCATTTTCGTGGCAGCAAACCTGCATGCTCATTCACCATGTTCTTCTTACGGAGCTTACAAAAACTGTCAAGTCTCGCTATGTTGGCTTGAATTATGTTCTTTCGCATTTGAAATTCGCTGAGTACGCAGGTCTGCTGCAACGGGGGTGTTTGTGTTTCAGAATCCAAATCGAGAGTGAACACTGGAGTCGGCCGATCGACCCGAGACATTATACTACCTCGCCATCTGCGCGGTTCTTCGCAACTTTACAACTTTACTACTTTGGCGCACGTGCTGCTTGCTCATTCCGCTGGCACTAAAATGTTATTGGTTCTTTACGTCCACAGTAAACATTTGTATAGTTGTTCTCTTAAAGTAAAATTGATTAATCACGAAATTATTCCCCTTTTCAAAGATGTACAAATCAAGTTCGAACAAAACAAAAGAAACTGTTTTCCAACTTTATATTCTAAATTTGTAGGGTTAAAACATTCAGTTGATTAATTAAAAGCAGATACTGGAACACCGTGTGATTCTGTGGATGTAGTGAAGTACGACTGAGAACGTGACAAAAGTATAAAGTAGGGGTGTGCGAGTACTCGAGGGATATGGGGAATGCTTATACAGGGTGTTCAAAAAATGTGGGGCAATAATTTACGTAGTGATTCCTTGGGTCAAATAAGCAAAAAAGTTTATGTGAACAAAGGTCAGAAAGTGCTTCGTTTTCCGTCTGTGTGTCTGTTTATGATTTTTACATATTTAATCATATCTCACGAACCACTTAACGTATAAAAATCAAACTTTGTATATGGATGACCACTATTAAGCCCTATTTTCGTATGTAGTATAAAATTTCTACTTTGTACCATTTCAAAATGGCGACTGTTTTTTGTTTTCAAAGCTAAATATCTTAAAAACCGTAACTTTAAGAAAAATTATACAAGAGACAAAAAAGTTGTGAAATTTAATCCAATTAACGCTGATATTAAGATTATGATGATCGGACAACTAATAATGGAGAAATATTAACTTTTCTGAATAAAAACATGGTCTTTTAGAACAAACTGTCAGAAATGTCCATGTTTTTATTTGGAAAAATTAAAATTTCTCCGTTATTAGTGGTCCGATCATCATAATCTTAATATCAGCGTTAATTGGATTAAATTTCACAACTTTTTTGTCTCTTGTATAATTTTTCTAAAATTTACGGTTTTTAAGATATTTAGCTTTGAAAACAAAAAACAGTCGCCATTTTGAAATGGTACAAAGTAGAAATTTGATACTTCATAAAAAAATAGGTCTTAATAGTGGTCATCCATGTACCAAGTTTGAAGTTTATACGTTAAGAGGTTCATGAGATATGATTAAATATGTAAAAATCACAAACAGACACACAGATGGAAAACGAAGCACTTTTGGACCTATGTTTATATGAACTTTTTTTCTTATTTTTACCTGCACTATCATATACTAAAATATTTTACCATAATTTCGGGGCACCCTGTATATTAAATAAAGTTCGAACACAACGAGACAAACTGTTAGTTTTTCCAACTATTTAGATTTTAAATTTGTAGGATTAAAACATTCAGTTGATTAATTAAAAGCAGATACTGAAACACCGTGTGATTCTGTAAATGTAGTGAAGTACGACTGAGAATGTGACTAAAGTATAAAGGAGGGATGTGCGAGTACTCGAGGGATATGGGGAATGCTTATAGAAAACGAATACTTGATTTAAAAATGAGTACTCACGCGGCACGCATATTTAGCCCAAAATTTTGGGGTTTTGGGTCTCAAATGGGCAATTTAATACCTGAAATTAAAATTCGCTCCGTCATGTATTAATACACGATAAGAGAATATTAATATTATACATCTGATAAATACATACATATGATGAATTTTATACATATTTATGATAGTATAATAGTAGTTTATGCAACGATTGTATAATGCATGTCTTTAAGCCACGAGTGAGATGTAAGTTAGAACACGAGCGAAGCGAGTGTTCTAAATATCTCACGAGTGGCTTAAAGGCATAATACAATCGTTGCATACACTATTTTATCTACGACCAACAATATACGACAAAATTTCCCCCGAAGTTAAACAAAACTCATGACTTACTAATGATGGAATAGGTCAACTAACATTTGAGGTTAGGCAAATAAGCAGACTGAGCCATGAATCGTTGTGGAACAATCAGCTGATGGGATAAGTAAACTCAAACATGAATCGTAATGCAACAATCAGCTGATGTGCGAATTGCGTAATTGTTATTATGACACTACTTCCGTCAAATGCCGAGCTCTCATTGGTCTAGAACCAGTACTCTAAAGTGACTCCAGTACTCTAAAGTCGTCATTAGAGTACTGCTTGGTTTTTGGTGTTTTAATGTATATCATTATAATGTTTATTGTAATACCATAATTGGTGCTTATTGCAATGGTCGTAGATAAAATAACATCTCTATCCAAATTTAGAGAATCGGATGATAATGGTGGCCACTAGAGTGCGAAATCTCCTTAAGAAAACGTACTGCGTTTAGTAAACTCACATTTTCGATCATAAATCAGTTATTTTTTGCTATAAATTTAGGAGAGGGCTCAACATTTTTGTATTTTTGTTGTCTCCAATATAAAACAAAATAAATTTACGTTACGAACTTATATTACACTTTTTGTGCCTATAAAACCCCCGTAATTGGGGGATTTATCCCCAAAAGTAGGGTTAAGGGCGCTTCGGGTTTTCTCCAACGAACTTGACCTTGATATCATTGAGAGGAATGTTCCAACCGAATTCGAAGAAAGAAGAGCAACGATTGCGGCCACTAAAGCACCGACATACTGTAAACATATGTCGCCATCTTCTTTCTCTGTGGTCAAAGCTAACTTGCGGCTGATGCCAATAGCTCACTTTCCACAGGAAATCCGCAAAAAAACGCGCAGAGCAGAGGCAGTAATTCAAAATACACGAGTATTTATATCGAGGTCGCCGTACAACTGTCGTCCGTCCATTCACAACTTGGTTGGCACCGGCTGCCGTGGACCGCTTCCAAGAATCCCTCGGGTCCGCTCCATTCATTTAAATATCGTTTCCGTTATGTTTATGGGCAGTCGTCATTATATTGCAGCAATCTAAGGCAATCTAAAAAATAATGGAGGGGTTTTAATAGTTATTTGTGTGTTGGGTGAGTTAGTATAACATTGTCTCCCTCGTGAAAATTGTTGCCCTCAAAAGCTGCAAGCTCGGGTGCCAACTTTTCCAAGGGGCAACTGTTAATCATAAGTAAACAATTATTTTGTTAACAATAATTTGTTACAAAACTACATTCCTAAAAACTAATATGGAAAACTTTTTATTAACCGTCCGTTAGTTGTCCGTCAAGAGATAAACAAAAACATGTGCTAAAACCCCGCTGTGTAATTTTACCGTTGACCTACCTTTAGGTTCTGAATCACGTTAGAGGTAAGATGGTGTTCCAGGATGATCCTACTGCCGATGCCGGGGGGGGGGGGGTTGAGGGGGGTGTCACTGGTGTCAAGTTGGGCGGAGGGAGTGAAAATCTCGTTCCCCAGTTATCAGTAACCGTCTTATCAGCTTGATTGGTCTGAGGCGGGGATCGTCGTTCATTACTATACTCCAGTGGCTGCGTTATTTTCCAGTCTGCAGTCCCAATAACTGGTTGGATTGATAGATGTATCAATAATTCAGTAACTTCATGGGGACATTGTAGTACATGGTGTCACGTAGTAGTAGGCAGATTACATCTTTTATGTCATCGTGAGCCTACTGAGCCTATTTACATTTAATATGTTGAAAAAGTAGGATGTACAGTGCTTCAACTTTTTATTGCCTATTTCAACATATTTATTATTTCATTGCTGAAGAAACTATATGATATAAAAATAGTATATTTCACTGCTAAGGACGAAATAGTCTTTTTTCGTTAGAGGACACGTTTTTGACCGGGTTTTTTAAGCCGAGGTCGAAAAAACCGAGTAACGAAATTTCTTCGTTATACCGGTTAATTAGTTAAGGATATTAATTATACAAGGATTTTTTAACGCAACCCAAAACTTAATTTTATTATAGGATTGTTCCCCCAAGATTCCGGATTTAAGCTTTCTATCTTATTTTTTTTTGGAGAAACATATAAAGTAAGGCCTACGAAATTAATAGGCCTTTTAGCATTAAAAGGCATTAAAAAATCACAGTATTTTTAGCACCTCAAAACAATAACAAATTTAATACAAGCATTCAACGAGGTATGCCCATTTGAGACCCAAAACCCCCAACTTTTCAAAACGTATTCAGGAATTTTTTGGAGAGAGCACAACTTTGAATGAAAGATTGTTTTAACACATAATGTGATGATCAAACTTAAATAATACGCTTTGTAAAATGTAAAGATTATCAACACAATTCTCATCTCATCTTTATATGTGCATTATTCAATCTTAAAAATGTGGTGCGTTAAAAAACACCCTGCAGTTCTGCTTAGGTTTTAGAAGAAAATTTGTGTTGTTCTCTTACTTCTGTTGCTTGTCACCATCAAAATAACAACTTTGAATGCGGATTAAACGTTCTCATTAATGTCAAACTAATCTTAAATTACTGTTGTTCAACCAAAAGAAAAGCTGTGACTTTCAACAACCCTTTCAACAATGTACTCATCCTTTTTGTAATCGAAGTAAACAATGATCAACCGTGTTCTGCCGGCAGGTGACGGGGGTCGCCAGCCCATGACTGGGGTGCGGTTCGCCAAGGATGCGCAGCGATCCAGCCTACTCGCCACCGGTAACCACCCTCAGATTGTACATGTTACAGCCGTAGTGAATAATTCAGCTGTTATAAATAATAGCCATTACCCGTCATTATATCTAGTAATTTTGTAAGAAAAAAGTAAAAAATCAAGTATAATTTATCACTTTATTCTGTCAGTATGCAAAATGTCTACCTGAGTTTGGTCAATGTGATTAATACATAACCTAACATAAACCTAACTTAAAGAAAACTAACCAAACATAAACCTAACGACCCGATCAGAACACTAGGAATTCATATCGACTTATCATAGTTAGTTATTGTTAATAATGTCTGGTCAAAGTGATTATTATTTTAATATATTTTTTTTACTTTGGTCAAAACATGTATTGACTAGCTAAAGTGATTCATTTATCACTTTAGTCACCAAATTTAGTCATTATGTGTAATAGCCGGCCATGATACACAATGACCGATTTATTACTTTGGCTGTGACATATATATTTTTCTGTTTAATATAAAAATAGTCTTTCATATGACGTGTGTCCACAAAGTAGTGTTACAGTGATACTAAATTTATAGTGGATGTAAATTACATCAATGCAATTGATATCAGTTTCACAAATCTGGGTTCATTATTAGAGTAGCTATGAGCAGATAAAACGGTAACATTACTTTGCGGAGGCTATCCTATATATATGATTTACATATTTTTACATTAAATGTTCGACGCAATGGGCCTATAGACCTGTGCCTATAGTAACCTAGAAATCAAGGTGCCGTAGCGGCAATAGTTACACAGGTTAGCCAGAGTTCTAAAGGAAATTATATTTCTAAACTCTAGCATATTAAAAAATAGTTAAGTTTGTTAAACAAGTTTTGGTATGAAGTAGGCATTTTCAGGGTAATGCTTGCGTAGCGTTATCATACCATTATTTATACTAACTCTATTGACTATAAGTAAGCATATAAATAGATATATTCTTTTAGCCTTTGTTTAAACCCAGCAGTTAAACATTCTTTATTTCAAAAGTCGAAAATGTAATCAATACCTCATGGTTTAGTTAGTGACGAATAGCTTGGAACGTCTATGAATCAGAATATTTACAAATTTTAAGATACCTCACGCTTATATTATTTATGGTATTTATAGACCGGGAGCTGGGAGGTCAAAAATTACGTCATAAGGTGCACATGTAAAAGCTGTTCCATTTTGAAGGGGCATCCTGCGGGGTTACAAAAATGGATTTGTGAGCCCTCAATCTGGGGGCTTTCTCCAAGGTGGACAAACTTGAATGTGACTTTTTTATATTCTCCATAAGAATAACATGGGGATGAAGCTTGCAGGTTTGTTGCAACAGGTATGAAAAAATTGGGTGTTTTTAAGTCAATATCCAATAAACCTTGACTAGAAGAAGCCTTATGCCAAGTTTTATCATTATGTGTTATAAAATAAGGATGATGTAGGCTTTTATTTTCTCCCCATAAGAATAACATGAGGAAAATGTGTGCAAGTTTACTGCCAAGGAAATGCAAAAATTGGGTATTTCAGGCTAATATACAATAGTTCTTAACTAAATGAAGCCACATATCAAGTTTCATCGAAATATTTTGAGACATAAGCGAGTTATACGATTTTATTTATTTCCCATAAGGTTAACATAGGACGACGTTTTGGGTTCATCACCCTCAGTATCTCGGTAACCAATGAACATAGAGCAATGATTCAACATACCAAATTGTTTGTTTTTTTAAGCTGAATTCAATGGTTTGAACTAAAATGTGATAATTTAAATTGTTCTACATGAAAATTGCCAAAAACCCATTTTTATTGGTTATTTTCAAGTTTGTCCACCTTGGAGAAAGCCCCCAGATTGAGGGCTCAAAAACCCATTTTTGACACTCCCCAGGATGCCACTTCAAAACGGTATAGCTTTCACATGTGCACCTTATGACGTAATTTTTGACCTCCCAGCTCCCGGTCTATTATTATTTGCTTTATTTTTTAACTCTAAACGGCTTTAACTTCAAATCTGTCATTCATCGTATTGGTCTAGAATTATATATGTTGACCGAAAAGTTCGCCATCCTTCTTAAGTTAAATTATATTTAAAGACTTTGATTTTCATCTGACTTTTGATAGACAAACAATTCAATGTATTTATAGGAGCTGCCAATAATATCTGCAAATAAGAAACTCTACTTTTTCTTTCAAATTAATCCATAATAAGATCAAGTAGACACCCGAATGTTTGAGGTTTAAAACATTTTAATATTCGTCATAAACCTAAATCCCCAAATGTACCTTAAATCACCCACACGTTTTCATCCACTTCATAAACTTCAATTCATTTCAGACTTTGTGGTTTCAATACAAACGTCAAACCAGCAAAAATTCAATTTCGAAGTGGTCAAAAAGCGATTGCAATCCCAAAACCGAGTTGTATTTTTCACTAACACGAGACTGTTTTATCGCAATGGAAATGGTCGGAGACGAGTTACGAGGTGGCGGCGGTTTATTAAAATGTATCCAGCCAAGCAGCGTCAGACACGGGTTATTTATGGCCTGTGGCGCGTTACATGCGCTGCATACTCCATACACGGCTGCTAATTTTATTCTCTTTAGAAACGTTCTTCAGTTATACAGGGTGTTCAAAAAATGTGAGGCAATAATTTACGTAGTGATTCCTTGGGTCAAATTAAGCAAAAAGGTTCACATAAACATAGGTCCTAAAATGCTTAGTTTTCCGTCTGTGTGTCTTTTTACGATTTTTACATAATCAATCATATCTCACCAGCCACTTAACGTATAAACTTCAAACTCGGTATATGAATGACCACTATTAAGAACTGTTTTTGTAAGAAGTATCAAATTTCTACTTTGTACCATTGCAAAATGGCGACTGTTTTTTGTTTTCAAAGTTAAATATCTTAAAAACCGTAAATATTAGAAAGGTTAGACAAGATACAAAAAAGCTGCAAAATGTAATCCAATTAACGCTGATATTAAGATTATGATGATCAGACTACTAATAACAGAGAAATTTTTAATTTTCCGAATAAAAACAGGCAAATTTCAGACAGTATGTTCTAAATAACCATGTTTTTATTCAGAAAAGTTATAGTTTCTCCGTTATTAGTTGTCCGATCATCATAATCTTAATGTCAACGTTAATTGGATTAAAGTTTGCAGCTTTTTTGTCTCTTGTATAATTTTTCTAAAATTATACTTTAGTACCTATGTTTATATCAACTTTTTTACTTATTTTGACCCAAGGAATCACTACGTAAATTATTGCCCCACATTTTTTGATCACCCTGTATAATGAAGAAACTGTTTTTACTTACAGTTTTCACGACCTCTTAATTTTCATACTATTGTACGGATAAATTTCAAATAAAATACAATAATAAAAATACAATGGGAAAATTCAGTCTTATGATAACAATAGTTAAACACAATATAATATTTACTTTGAGAAAATTGCACAACAACTACATACAATTAAAGGAATCTTCAAATATTTTACTCGCTTTCAAAGATAAGCTTCGGTTTTGTATGCAGAAATTTTAAACAATAACCATCTTAGAAAATGTTAAATAGAAAACATAATCAAAAACTCTTATTATGTTTGTTTGAATACCTGCCTAAGCAATGTTTGTTTAAATACCTGCTTACTTACTTGATTTGCACAATTACCTCGGAAGCTGTTCCGAGAATTCCCTTCAAATGTTTGAATAAGTAATTTACTGCTAAAAAACGTGTTCTATTAAGGCTACTTGACCAGAGAAAATTAATTAAGTAAATTTTAGAGCTGTGCCATTTCAATAAAAAGTATAAAGTAAGTAAAATTTTAACATTGAACCTAGTTATTTAACATTCAACTAGTAAACCCGTTGCTCCAAATCGAGCGATTAATTATCATGTATTGATTTCTAAATAAAAAAGAATTTGGTACAATATTCTAAAACAATTTTATTGATGATGTGGTCATACTTTGAAATCACTTCCAGTAATATTGAAATTGTTTACAAAAGCTCTTTATAAACAATATTTATTGAGATTACTCTGTCATCGTCTGGAGATTGTTCTAAAGTGTTTTCTTTGAATATTCTGAGCTCCTCGAAGGCCTTGGCTCACCTTGCCGCCACATACAGTTGACCATGAGATAATACTGCCTAGGAAAGATCCTGGGCAGTTATAACTTTGGCATTAGACCTGACCATTTGTGTAGCAATCAAACATAGCCAGGAGGTAAGGATTTTACGTATCGATCAGAATGTCAGATTAGAAACTCTGACATTCTTCATGAAAAACCGCAGCCTTTTTGAATCTAGATTACCACCTACTAACTACTCTTTTCGTCAACGTTCTTACCTGTCTCTTCCAAAACACAAAACAACTTTTTTTGAAAATAATGTTTATTATTCTTCCATCAAACTTTTTAATGACTGCCTTAGGGTTGATATGCCACTTGAAAAATTTAGGGGTGCACTAAAGGCGTATTTGATATGGGGTGCTTACTACAGTGTCCACGATTTTTTAAGAAGATTATAATTTAGAAGTAAAATTTTAGTTCTAAGGTATTTCTGTAAAATGACTCATGGCAATGCTTGTAAGAGTTTTACGGCAATAAAGGAATTATGATTGATTGATTGATTGATTGATCATCTACGGGTTTACGCCTGACGTGAACGGTTTTATTATTTTTTCGCCTTTTTTGGACCGCATAGTCTCTCCATTCACATCATCCCAAAAGTAGTCTCACTGTAATCCTTAAGAAAATTCTAAGAGCATTTTCCGTTCCTCATGTCTAGTGAAGGAGGATTTAAAATATCGCTTAGCCCATGAATCATGTGATTCTTCACCTTTTCATAATGCAATAGGTGACTGGCTATTTCAGGGAGGTAGATGTGGACAATTTTACAATTTTATCTATATCACCAATTCTGTCTTCCTCATCTAGCGTCTACAATATATAAGCATGTGGAAATTCTCTTTCCTGGAGTTCAATTGTTTAAATCAGTGCTAATGTTATTCAAAAAATGTTCTCTTTTACAATGCTTCATATCAGCAGCTCTTTTATTAATTCCCTGTAAACGACCCTCACAATCAAATCAGTTAACTCTAAAATAAGGCACCTCTCGAGACTACCCATTTTAATACAAGGAGGGTTTACCGAATTTCCTTACAACGGCCATAGCATCTAGATAGTGTTGATTCATAGTAAGCGGGGGCCCTTTAAATGAGGACGGAAGAGTTATTTCTCTTTCAAGACGTATATTCTCATTACCGAGATTATGTTCACCGCTGGAAACTAATAGTGTAATTGTTTATCCAAGGGCTCGATAGTAAAAAATTAACATTATACAATGGGAGGACTGTTTCAAGTTATTTTACCCGGACTATATAGGTTAACATTAAAACGATGCCTTGATGAAAAGTGTAGTCATTTAAATAGCACAATGAATTCACCATGAGCTCCAAAAGAAAATAAAATACACACACCTTCATTAAGTTTTAGTTTGAGAAAAACAGGGTAATAATAGGGTAATAAAACCCACCATTATGTAAGGTTTTTAATCACGAATTGACACGGGCACATGCCTCGTTAGATACATGTTGAAGCTTCGCTGATTAAAAACCAATTTAAATTCATTGGTAAAGGGCTCAGCTTCTAGATGCACACTGTTTAAAATTAAGTTGATCGAGCGCCTAAATTCGGCTATAATCAATTTTAATATTTAGATCATTGCTCACAAACACTTCACTTAAGCTTTTACTTTAAACTCCAAGCCAATTGTATCTCAATCGAGTTTACCAAGGCGTCTTTTTCATACATAAATACTGAAGAAAAATAGAGAAAAGAAAAAAGAATATTTGGTTTATTCTCAATATTTGAACTCGACTGAACAACTTAATGTAATAGTAGCGTGGGGATTATTTTTTAATAAAACCATTAAAAACTGAGCATGTTCACCGTTAGTTAAACTAAAATTTCCTGTTCAGTTAAACGTGGTTTTAAACCCTAAGCCGTGACTTTTATCAGACGGGTTCAATATGTTTCCTCCAAAATAACGGGTGTTGTGTTTTGGAACAGCCCGTGACGCGGCGCGGCGGGAAACCATCGAAAATCGATGTAGCTGAAAAGCAGAGAGCGGCGGCGTCACGTTGGAGACGCGACCCGAGCGTTCGGCGCGGTAATCTATGAATGAACCAGACATATACGCTCCAGACATATATGTACATTTAACCGTAAACGGCCGTTTTGATATTGGTACAGTGAATTTCACTTTGGTTTTAGTGTGAAAAACTTAAAACTTAAATATTACTTAACAGGTTACGTACCTTGACGTCCGCAGTTCAACTTTATCTGTTGACTAGTTTCGAATAGAGCGCAGTCATTATCAAAACATAATGTTGAATCCTATACTCTTATATGAGTAATGTTATCGTGCTTGCTTGCGTGCGTGCTTGCACAATTATCTCAAAAACGGCTCCGAGGATTCCCTTCAAAGTCTGTATAAACAAGTAATTTATGACTCAAAAACGTCTTTTATGCAGATTACTTGGCCAGATAAAACCTAATAACGTAATAAATCGAATTTTAAAGTTTTAAAATTTTAACATTGGCCTTATGGGTTGCCGTGATAGCAACGAAAAAAACAAGGAAAGTGTAAACAATTGAAGTAATCATAACAGTTGTTTGGAATCTACAGCCATCGAGGAAAAATACAGCAAGTGGGATGAAGTGAGTCCATGGAGCAATAAAAAGGTTTCTATTTATCAATTTTATGACATTGAAATATTTTATAGTAGCTGGATGAACTGGTAAACATGAAATAACACCGAGCAAGGCTCGGTCCTCCAGGTACTTAATCCATTAAATTTGGTCGGTTTTTTAAAACAACACGTAACACTTTAAGTTTACGACATAAAGTACTTAAGACATTTAAAACGAATCACCGTTCTTTGTTTATCGTGTTATTAACGAACGATCTATTTTGATATGACTACGTGCTGGTCGAAACTAGTCAACAGATAAAGTTTTACTAAGGAATTGCGGACGTCAAGGTACGTAACCTGTTATATTGATACCAATTTCGGAAAGCTTCAACATGAATAAACTGAATACTAAGTTAAAAAAAGTTAGGTGGTAGGTGGTATTAGGAAGGTAGGGTGGTATTAGGTAGGTGGTATTAGTCTGGGTCATAGTTATATTTTACATTAGTAGAAACATTTCATTTAACATTTATTTATTTTTATAATTTCTTGCTTATATTATTTCTTTCAAATCAACCTATGATTTAATATACATTGCAACGTGTAAATTAAGTTAATGCAACTGTTTATGACTTCAAAAAATAAGTATTCCTCACTTTTGGAGAGTTTATCTAATTGGGAAGAGGATACTAAACGCCGAGTTACATGACTTGGCCCGGCGCGGCGTCCGTGAGCCCGATGTTAAAGCGGCGCACCGAAATTGCACCAGTAGTAGTGAATGATTACTTCTAGCTCAGTACGTACGAGACGTACGAGACGTACGAGACGTACGAGGCGTACGAGGCGTACGAGACGTATGAGTGCAAAGTCCAAGGTCATCGCTACGTCATTATTTCTCGCGCGCGCCACGAGTGCAAAGTCCAAGGTCATCGCTACGTCATTATTTCTCGCGCGCGCCACGAGCGCAAAGTCCAAGGTCATCGCCACGTCATTATTTCTCGCGCGCGCCACCACCGTTGCGCCGTTCGCTCGGCTCGAGCGCGCCGGTTCCTACTAGATTCTGCCGCCCTGATACTTCGGGAGAATAAAAAACTGAATAATTCGATATTCGATTGTCGATTCCGATTTATCGAATCGTTTTGTTAATCGATTTTAAAGTTTCTACCGTATTCCGCCCTCCTGATACATAAAAATCAATTTTGAAAGCCATTTTTGTAAATTTTTTCAATAAATACAGTTTGGGACTTAGAAAATTTTCAATAGTCAACAAATATTTTTTCTTGACAACTTTTTCTTTGGAGTTAGAAAATTATTTTTCAGGAACGAAAAAAAAAATAAAAATAACGAGTATGATCGAAATAATAATAATAATAACGGGTATAATCGATTAAACGAATATTCACTCTCTCACGAACTTGATATCGTGTTTAAACATATCATTCGACATCGGGATCTTTCCGTGGTACACCACATACAACGGTTGCTCCGATTTCAATAGCGCGTTTATATTTTTCGTACTCATTCTCTCGTTCCAACTCTCGGGTAGTTGAAACCGCACATCATCGCATGTAACCAAAACTCTTACTCCGTAAGCGTAGTGCATTCTCTCTATGCTATTGACCAAATATTTTTTACCGATTTCTAAATCGCTTATCTTCGCGAAAGCGTTACCGTTCACTTCGTCGAGGATATCTTTATAATAATCCTTTTCCATTTCCATCTTTCTTCCGTCTATATATAAAAATATATTTTCACGGTGGAATAAAAAATTGAGAGCGTTTCAAAAGATGTAATAAATCATCGCTTTTGACGAAAACTAATTCATATTTAATTCCGACTCATCGACTAGTTTTAAATAAATAATATAATCGGCCAGAGCGTTTCGCAGGGGAACTTTGTTTTCATCCGTCAGATAAATGTTGATTTCTCTTATCGTCTGCGTGTCGGGTTTGAGCGGCATGTAATTTAAAACGGACGGTTTCTCGTAAATTTTATCTCTGTGTTCTCGCGGACTCGAGTGATACAACAACGAGGAGTTATCGTGTCTGTGCCAATGCTCCGCGTGATTGATATACGAATGTTCGACTAAATCGCAATGCACTTCGATCATCTCGAACGGTCTGATTTGTAATTTACTCTCTTCTTCGTAAATTGATAAAATAGTTTCCGACTCGAACATCAATTCGAACGCGGTTTCATCTTTTTTCAATTCTGTAAACCCTAGAAACCGTCGTAGCTCGTTGTTCATATGGAACTTAACTGGAGATTTGATACATATCTTAGACTGTGGGTCTCGAAAAATCTTAAACTTTTCCACATCTATCGCCGGTGTGATCTTACCGATCCTCATGAATTCCCTGATTTCTCTCTGCATAGTTTTCAAATCCCAAAACTCCGCATCAAAAGTTAGTGTAGGACGATCCTTCTCACTCTTAAAAAAAGTAATCGAAGCCGGCTCTTTCAAGTTATAAAAATAGTTATGAAATGAAAACCCCGTGAGCGCGAGATAATAACGCACGCCCTCTTCCAAGTGTATGGGGTTTTCGAGCTTCAACTGCAAATGCGGACTCTGACCCGTCAATCTGAAATACACCATTTCTCTATATATACTTTTTTAAATTGCGGTTAAGATTATTTATTAAGAGCGAGGGAGAAAAAAAATAAAATTATTCGAACCATCTCAAAAATGTGTATTTATCGTTTTGTAAAGCGCGTTCTATCGTATTGAAATCCTGTCCTCTGGAAAAACGTCGCAATACCTCCAAACACAAATGACCGCATATCGGGGGATCGTCATAATTTTGATATCTCATATGATTATAAAAAATACCTTTAGTCATGTTTAGATATTTCTCCAATTCTAAAGGTGGAGGCGCCTCGCCGAACGAATCGAAATATATGACATAATTATCTTTCTTCGTATAACAAGTCCAATGAGTACCGCCCGACTCGGAATCGTCTAAATTTATAATAGCGCATTCGTTTTTGCGCGGGTTCTCGGGTAAACGCTCTCTCATGAAAACACCGCGAAAATCGTCAATTTTCAACTTATCCGCCCACGTCTCCAAATCGGACATTGTCAGCGGAACTAGTTTTTTTTAACCTCTCTCGCACCGTCGAGACACTTATTCAATTTACCGTATACACGTTTAGCCAGACCGGCGCCGCTCGCGTCTTTCTCCATCAATTCGTCCAACTCATCGTCTATCAACTTTTTAAGCCAAGGTACGAACTGATTTTTCAAGACGGGCGCGACTTTGGTTTTTATCAGCGGCGACACGAATTTCTTGACATAAGGGATATTTTGTTCGGCTATCTCGAGTACCTCCTTTAACAAGCCTCCGTCGATCATCTCTTTCAACTGCGAATAATCGAAAATCAATCGCAGCCCCCTGTTGTTTCTTAACGCCTTTTCGATCTGTTTGTTTTGATCGCCGTCGAGCGTGACTTCGATATTACCGTTTTTCAATTGATCCTTAGTCAACGTTAACACGGCGCGTTTAAGCTTCTTATGAGCTAACCGCAGCTTATTCAGTTGACCCTTGGTCAAATTTATCTTCCTCTTATGACTCGCCATATCTATATATATACGAGAGGCATTATCGAATTTATAAAAAAAGTTCGAACTCGTCGAAAGTTCGTAACGTTTTCCTTCGAAGGAAATTTTAAATTCGCTAATGTAAGAGATGAATTCCTACTGTCGCACGTGTAAAACGCAAACGGCTTCGGAGAACGTGAAGACTGTGAAAACGAAAAATAAAAGATGGTCGGCGAGTTCCGATTGCGCGGTCTGCGGGCATATTCAACCCAATTTCCCGTCATTTCTCGATTTTCAAACTTAAAAAATAAATACAATTAATTTGAACAGTTTGATGTTTTTTATTTACAAATGCATGTTAATGATCGTTACAAGAAAACTCTGGCCTATATAGTTGGGCCCCGATTTGGGTCCCAACCAAATCTGAGCGGTACTATTAATATTTTTAAAGTATCGGTACCATCGCGGTACTAATGCGCCGTCGTAATAAAAGAACCATAATAAAATCAAAAGTACCGATACAGTACCATTTCTTATTTATTTCGAAATTATCGTGGCAATATTAAATCGGATTTTCTCATCGTCCGATATTATTAATTAGAGTCTCGTAGCTCGACATTGTATTTTTTAAACAAGTCGAAATACCTAAAGCGCTTATATAGAACAACATGACTGACACGATTGACGTTTATCATACCGAGCTTACTTTTAAAAACCGTAATATCTCGATAGTGCGCGGTGTCGATAAAATATGTTGGTTTAAAGCGAACGATATCACACATATACTGGGATACAAGAACCCCAAAAAGGCGATTTACGATCATGTGAACGAAAAATATAAAACTACATATCGCGATTTAAAAGTCGATAATCCGAATTTACATCTAAAACGAACGCATCCCGATACGGTTTTCATAGACGAACCGGCGATCGGGGTTCTGTTGAATAAATGCGCGAAGGAAAGTGATGAGTTTCGGGAGTGGTTTTTCAAAGAACTCGAAAATATACATTCGGAACACGCCGAGCGAAATATCGAGAATGACGAATCGACCGAGTCGGAATCGGATTATGAATGGTTAGAAAGCGAGGATACCTCGGACGATCGTTTGAAAACGGAAAACGGATTATTCCGCGAGATGATAGATAGAACGCAAATACAACAAATTTTCGGTGTATCGAAGAGTGCGGATAATAACAAGGAATATAAATTCATAGACACGCAAAAACGCTCTTTTAAAAAAGCCGTCGAGGATTCCTGCGGATACGATTTATGTTTCGAAACGGAATACATAATTATCGACGACGAGAATATGATAAAAAAGGTTTTGAGAAAAATAAATAAAGAGGGTGTGGAATACGAATATAACGGAAAGAGCAAATGTATAACGATTCGCGATGACGATTTCGACCTGATCGGCCTGGTTAAAAGAACGATGTCGGAAGTGATGTTGTGGTGAAATAAATACGTTTCCGATCGCGCGAACTATATGATTTTATTTTTTTATTTTTTCGATCGTAATAAAACGTTGAGGTTCGATCGGTCGTTTTTCTATAGTAGGTACGAAATGAATAACGATATTACGATCGATACGGGAATTACGCGTGATGAGATTTCCGACGAAAGTTCTTCATCGTCTCCTTCCTCCGATGCGACCGACGAAAGTTCTTCATCGTCTTGTTCCTCCGATGCGAGCGACACTGACGAGTACGACATGGAGTACGAGATGGAGGACGATATCGCGAGTAAATTCATTTTTAAAAATCAAAAGGTCACAGTGATTTTCGACGATGACGATAACTCGTGGTTTAAGGGTAAAGATGTGGCCGAAATATTAGGATATTCCAATCTGAAGAAGGTCTTACAGACGCACGTTAACGATCGTTATAAGAGAAATCTAGCCGATTTAGGTGGGCCCCGATTTGGGTCCCACCCATTATCACATAATAAAGGCTTAGAAGTATACATATCCGAGCCCGGATTATACGAATTGATATTTTCATCGAGGTTACCGTCGGCGAACGACTTTAAACGTTGGGTCTTCGAAGACGTTTTGCCTTCCATCCGTAAATACGGTGAGTACAAACTCAAAAGTAAAATCGTAACGCTCATGGAATCGATCGATCGTATGGAAAATGAAAATCGTCGTTTAAACAATACGATAGAAAACATGAAACCCAAAGTAGCTTGTATGCCGCGAAACCCGAACCTAAGACACGTCTTCGCCGTCTTTAAACGATATTCTTATGTAGGACGTAATTATACATACTACTGCGTGAGAACCGAAGATCGGTATTTTTCTAAGGTTTTTAAAAAGAAAATCGACGAAGGTTATTCACTCTCGTTTTACGAAGAGGAAGTGCCGAACAGTATAAACGTTTTGAACTGCGTAAAAGATATCATGAGATGCCGCTATATAGCCTATAAATCGCGCAATAATGTTGTTATCACGCCGTATAATTTCATAGAATTAGTAGAAGAATTCTTCAAAGATTTGAGAAAATAAATAGTAAACATTTTCCCATCCTAATAAATTCTTATTTCTCGTAATTTATTTTATTTATTTTCTTAACCGGTGCGTTATTTTTTTCCTCATAGAGAGTGATGGATATCGTCGCGTATTACGAAGAGAAGATCGAAGATAACCTTCTACCCCGACCGTTACGTTGTCTGATAGTAGGCTCCTCGGGCTGCGGAAAAACGAACTTGTTGTTGAATTTTATTTATAATCCGCGCGGTCTCGTGTTTAGAAATTTATACGTGTTCAGTAAGTCTATAGAGCAGCCGGCTTATGTAGAATTACGCGAAAAGTACATCGATGCTGAAAACAAGTTGAATAAGAAGATAGCATACTTTTTTAACAATTGCGAAGATTTACCCCCGCTGGACGAGTGCGAGAAAAACTCCCTCGTGGTGTTCGACGACTGTCTGATGGAAAAACAAGAAGCGATAAAAGACTACTTCATCAGAGGTAGACATAAAAAACTGTCCTGCGTCTACCTCAGTCAGAGCTACGGTAAAGTCGACATGCAAGTGATACGGAACAACGTCAACCTGCTATGCGTCTTCAAACAAAACAAACACTACACGAAACGTATTTACGACGATTTCGTAGGATCTGACATGACGATTGATGAATTCGAAAAGATGTGTCAAAAGTGTTGGAGCGAACCGTTCGGATTTTTGACAATAAACACCGCTAAGAAAGCGCACAACGGAAAATACATGTTCAAGTTAAAAGACGAGTTAAACGATGTTATCGAACGATAATCGATGTGTATGCATCGTTTTTAATAAACGATTCGTATACGTTATTTTATAAAAACCACGTGTACGCATCGTTTTTAATAAACGATTCGTATACGTTATTTTATAAAAACCACGTGTACGCATCGTTTTTAATAAACGATTCGTATACATAATATTTTATAAAAACAACGTGTACGCATCGTTTTCGGATTTTTATTTAAATTTATTTTTTTTCTTTATTTTTGAAAAGCGAAACTCCGGACCCTAAACCTATATATATATAGATAATACGATGAAGAGGAAAAGCGATGATAAGGAGATCATCGGCACGCTGGTGAAAAAACAGAAGATGGCCGATAAGATGTGGCCGGACGATGGCGACGTACGAATGGCTAAAAAATATGAAAAGTTACAAGAAAAATGGCTAGAAGACAGTAAGAAAAATCAGATACGCGAAGCTGAGGAGAGGAGAAAGCTTTTCAGTTCACACCCCGTGTTGTTAGCTAAACCGAAAGAACAATTGTTAGCGCCTCCTCCTCCGCGTGAAAACAAACCGATTACCGTCGCGGAGGCTAAGAGGTTGGATAAATTGGAAGATCGATTAAAGAGTGAATTCGACACGTCTAGAAGAGTGGAAGTCGAAAAGGTGCGCGAACAGGAGAAGCGACACGAACCCGTAGTTAAAGCTATAAAAGAACAGACGGAAACTTTAAAGACGGAGAAAAAACCCCGTGTCATTTTGAGAAGACCCATCCCCACTGTCGGACAGTTCAGACCTAGAACGTCGAGCACACCCGGTAGACCTGTAGGTAAAGTGGACAAAACACTCGGTAGACCGGTAGATAAAGCGGACGAAACGATAACTCCAATCGAGGACGCAGACGTATTCGACGCGTCTACAGTTTTATCGCCGGCGCAAACTTCGCAGGAATTACAGAATCGTTCTATCCGCGAATTCACCGAAAACGAGGAAATTGGTGATATCGCAAAGCAATATCTCTCGAACTGTAACGATATGATTTTCGGCGTTTATTACGATTTCGCGAATAGCAAACTCGCGATCGGATCGCAAACCATATCCATCGAAAACGACGATATCATACTGGACGGAACTATGGACAGATATATCGGCACCGAGGGACTGTGGTCGCTCTTGACCAGAGCGGAGATCCACGGTGTGCAATCCACAGCCGCGGTCGGTACGACAGCGAAGGAGAGACTCATAAGTATAGGCGCGTTCACTTCTCAGGACTTTGAAAAATATAAAGATATTTTAATCAAAACACACGCTCTACATCATAACAACGATCCCACCTCGCCCAGACCCAAGGCGAGCGGTGGTTGGAAATGGAAGAATTTAATAAGTGACATATGGAAAGAACTCAAACAAAAGCCGTCTTCGTCCGGCAGCGGTCTACTCGTGGATACGAACAACGCCGTGGAATATAAATATATAGACGATTACGACGAGTTGTCGGAGAGAATAAAGTTTATACAAGCCGAGGAGGAAGCGGGAAATAATAATTTTAATAACGAAAAAATCGGGATCGTCAAGTTTATAAATAACGAGATCGAAAAACTGATCACTCGGCCGGAAGGTGTTAAACGGATAAGTCGGTGTTTGTCCGCGTTGAAAGAAAAGGAAGGTGGTAAATTGACTAATACCGCGGATGTTAAGTTTCGCGTAGATAAATTGGGTTTGGCGTCGGATAGGAAGAAACGTATGCGCATGTTCGGTAGGAGATGAATATTTTATTCATCCGAAAATTTTAAAAGTATATTTTTCATTAAGTTCGAATCGCGTTTTTTATTTTTTTTATTCGAAACCGAAAACTTAAAATCTATATATAGATATGGAGAAGTATTACGAGGAAGCGTCCGACAAGATAGAACGGTACGAATTCCATACCGTCGAACCGGTGTCCGATCTGAATTTCAATTCGCCCAATCAGATGATCACGTTCAGATTAGACGGCGGAGACGTTTTTTACGACAAGGAAATATATTTTCACATACGAGGCGAAGTGTTGAAAAAAGCGAATGGGGCGAAGTACGAGGCGACAGACCCGATCAAGTTGGTCGATAATTTCCCGGCGTTTTTATTTAAGAGAATCGAATTGAAAAAACACGGTCAGTTGATAGACTTCGTCGACGAAGTCGGTATCACGAGTACGATCAAAGCTCTGACGACATACGGTAAATCGAGCGAGAGCACTTTTCACACGAGCGGATTCAAATCTAAATTCGATAAAGGAGTCGGCAAGTTCGAAGCTTACGGCCCCTTGCCGCATCTCGGTTTAGGGTTTTTCGACGCGTTGAAATATCCTATGTACAGAGGAGGATTCCAAATAATTTTTACACGCAACGAAGATAACGACGCGATATACCGTTGGAAGGAGGGTAGCGGCGCTAACGAGAAAACCGCGGACGAGGGAAAGATACAAATCACGAGGTTCGATTTAAAAGTGCCCCTGGTCGAGTATGACGCTGTGAAAAAAGTGCCGCTCATAGAGGGACTGAGACGATTGAGTACGAAGGGCGATTTGACATACAACTATTACCAGTGGCAGTGTATCGAGAAGTTCGGTGTGTCGGGGTCTTCGTTCAGTTTCGACTTATCCGGCTTATTCGGGAATATATCCGATCCGCTGTTCGTAATCATAGGTCTACAGACCAACCTCAAAAACAATCAAGAGAAGGATCCGAGCCGATTCAACGCTATAAACATAAAAAACTACCGCGTCAAAATCAATGGACTAGGGTATCCGAATGAGCCGCAGAATTTGTCTATAAACGATAAGGCGTACGGTATTTTATACACGAGTTATTGCTCGATCAGGCGGGTGTTATTCGGAGACGAAGACGTTTATTTAAGCGATATCGATTTTATAGACAAGTATCCGTTGATGGTCGTCGACACGCATCACCATCCGTTCTCCAGCGATAATAGGCAAAAAGATATTAAAATAGAATTGGAATTTACGAACCCCGTCGCCAGTCCGGTCTCTGATCAGGGGACGACCGCTTATGCTGTAGTCGTTTCGGAGAAAGGTTTCACTTACGATTTGGAGAGGAATAGAATTACAATGTTTTGAGACATTTTTTAATGTGGAGACGATGATAAACCGTCTGCAGCATAGACGGTTGAAAATTGTTTTCGTTTTTTTTATGAATATAATTATATGTTAACTTTTTACACGCGAGAATCAATTTTTTTTTCCGAAGTGTGTAGTTTAAAGGGAGGAACGAAACGTTCCCTTTATAAAAAAATGAAAAGAAAAAAAAGGATTTTTAAATAATAAGTCGGTTATGTATTTATTATCTTTTTTTTAATCCGTGTACAAGTCGAGTGTGACATTTAGTTTAATTATTCCGTAGACGAATTAGCATCAAGTTCTAAAGCGGACTCTCGCGGTATCTTGTAGTGCCCCCAAGGGAGAGTGGTGATGCCGTCTTCTAAAATAAACCTTTTTTTGTCACTCGCCGATAATGCTTTCTTGTGCTGTTCTACACTATACAATTCATGCTTCTTACTTCTTATCATATTCATACATCTATACACGTCTCTCTGTTCGAGCAAGCATTCCTTGTAGTCTTTAAAAGTATTTTTAGTTTCCACAACCGATTTCTTAATTCCTTTCGCTTTTTTAAATTCTTTCCCATCAACTTCTTCAAACGATCTTAACCGATTGGAGTACATCTTCGCTCTGAGTCCTACATATTCCGATAATTGAGCACCGCGCATTTCATCCTTAAATGTGCCGAGTATTTTTCGTCGAAATAAGTCATATCTTTTATCATGTTTCCTCATATCCGAGTAGAAATCCGGAGTTTCTATTAGGTATTCCAAACTGTCCGTGTCCGTATACTGCAATTTCGCTTTTTCTCCGTATTCTTTTTTAATATAATTATAATGAAAGTCGTACATCTGCGTTTTAGCGATGTCCGATATAGACATTCCTATATATATGGGTTTGTTAAATAATAAACTAGTTTTTCTCATGTGAACGGCGGAAAGATCTTCACAAAATATAGTTCTATGCTTAAAAATCGGTTTCGCTGGGTTTGTAAGCTAATGAAAAATCAACATTTTTGGACTGATTTAGGTGGGACCCGATTTGGGTCCGACCCCGTTTTAGGGGGTGGGACCTCCTAAAACAGGGTGGGACACGATTTGTGTCCCAACCCTTTTCGAGCGATAAAAGCTCAGTAAGGCTTATATTACAAAACCACGGGTCTAAAAATAAACAATTACGAGGACCTGTAGTTTTAAGGGGTCTATATTTTTAAGTGTTTTTTTTTAAATAATCAAAACTCCGTCTTTTGCAGTTCCCTCTCGTAAAAACCGCCGATCACTTCTTCACCGTCTAGAGCCTCGATTTTGTACGTGACGGGTTTGGTGTTTAAAACTTGCGCGATCACAAAAATTTCGCTAGTCCAGTTTTGTTTATATTTATTTCTAAATACGACTTTACTCGCCGTTATACGGACTCTGTCTCCGACGTCGAATTTCGGTTTTTTACGCGGCACTTCACTTTCGAGCTCCTGATACATTTTCAACAGATCGGACTCGTTGCTCTTATTGACATCGGCCGGACGCATTTTTATCGTGCTGTGGTGATCGTGTTTGTTGTATTCGTCGGTGAGCTCTTGTAAGACGTCGTACCATTTGTGCGAGTTTCTCACTTGGAATTTGACTCTGAATTTATCGTTTAACGTCCTGTGGTATCTCTCGATTATCGCCGACTTTTCCTCGCTCTCCTTATGGTACATTTTTATGCCGTGTTTTTTGAGCATGTCGTTAAAAGGTTTATTTTTAAACTCTGTCCCCTTATCCGTGTGCAGCAGTTCGGGCGTAGTGTGACCGTCCTTTTTCGCTCTCTCTATTATCCTCTCAAAAGCGGCCGTCACTACCGCGCCGTCTTTTTCTTCAACGGTTCGGACCAGACGACTTTGCTAAAACAGTCTATCACGTTTAAGATGTATTTGTACCAGTTGTTCTCTCTGGCGAATTGTTTCATGATGAGCAGATCCGCGGCCCACAGATTATCCAGACCTTTCATGATTATCCTGCGTTTTATAAATTTTTTCACTACCGGTTTGTGCAGTTCTTTAGCCTCCACCACTTCGGGCGGCTCTTTGATAAACGAGTTTTTAACGCCGCCGCAGACCGCGCAATCGGAACTCGCCGACCATCTTTTATTTTTCGTTTTCACAATTTTCATGTTCTCTGACGCGGTCTGCGTTTTACACGTGCGACAGTAAGAATTCATCTCTTATATTAATGAAATTAAATTTTCGTTCGATAGAAAAAATATCAATCATTTGGCAAGTTTTAATTTTTTATATGAATTCAAAATATCAATTTTTATACATAGATAATGGGGAATCACAAGAGGAAAATAAATTTGACTAAAGGTCAACTGAATAAGCTGCGGATAGCTCATAAGAAGCTTAAACGCGCAGAGCTTACGTTAACAAAAGATCAATTAAAAAATGGTAATACCGAAGTGACACTCGATGGCGATCAAAACAAACAAGTGGAAAAAGCGTTGAAAAACAATAGAGGGACACGGTTGATTTTTGATTATTCGCAGTTGAAGGAAATGATCGATGGAGGTCTTCTGAAGGAAGTTTTAGAACTGGCCGAAAACAATATTCCGTATTTTAAGAAATTCGCCTCACCTCTGATAAAGAATAAAGTGGCACCCGTGTTGAAGAATGATTTCGTGCCGTGGTTGAAAAATCTAATAGACAATGAACTGGACGAATTGATTAATAAAGATAAAACCGGAGCCGGTCTGGTGAAACGTGTAAGCGGAATATTGCATAAGACTCTTAAAGATATTAGAGAGGATAAAAAAAACTAGTTCCGCTGACCATGTCCGAACTGGAGACATGGGCCAACAAGTTGAAAATCGACAATTTCCGAGGTGTTTTTATGCGAGAGTGTTTACCCGACAAGCCGCGCAAAAACGAGTGTGCTATTATTAATCTAGGCGATCTGGAGTCGGGCGGCACGCATTGGACTTGTTATACGAAAAAAGGTAATTATGTCATATATTTCGATTCGTTCGGCGAGGCGCCTCCACCTTTAGAATTGGAGAAATATCTAAACATGACTAAAGGTATTTGTTATAACCACGCGAGATATCAAGATTACGAAGATCCCCCGATATGCGGTCATTTGTGTTTGGAGGTATTGCGGCGTTTTTCTAGAGGAGAGGATTTCAATACGATAGAACGCGCTTTACAAAACGATAAATACGCATTTTTGAGATGGTTCGAATAATTTTATTTTTTTTTCTCCCCCCCCTCTTAATAAATAATCGTAACCGTAATGTTTTAAAAGTATATATAGAGAAAATGGTGTACTTCAAATTGATCGGTCGAAAACCGCATCTGCAGTTGAAGCTCGAAAACCCCATACACTTGAAAGAGGACGCGCGTTATTATCTCGCGCTCACGGGGTTTTCATTTCATAACTATTTTTATAACTTGAAAGAACCGGCTTCGATTACTTTTTTTAAGAGTGAGAAGGATCGTCCTACACTAACTTTTGATGCGGAGTTTTGGGATTTGAAAACTATGCAGAGAGAAATCAGGGAATTCATGAGGATCGGTAAGATCGCACCGGCGATAGATGTGGAAAAGTTTAAGATTTTTCGAGACCCACAGTCTAAGATATGTATCAAATCTCCAGTTAAGTTCCATATGAACAACGAGCTACGACGGTTTCTAGGGTTTACAGAATTGAAAAAAGATGAAACCGCGTTCGAATTGATGTTCGAGTCGGAAACTATTTTATCAATTTACGAAGAAGAGAGTAAATTACAAATCAGACCGTTCGAGATGATCGAAGTGCATTGCGATTTAGTCGAACATTCGTATATCAATCACGCAGAGCATTGGCACAGACACGATAACTCCTCGTTGTTGTATCACTCGAGTCCGCGAGAACACAGAGATAAAATTTACGAGAAACCGTCCGTTTTAAATTACATGCCGCTCAAACCCGACACGCAGACGATAAGAGAAATCAACATTTATCTGACGGATGAAAACAAAGTTCCCCTGCGAAACGCTCTGGCCGATTATATTATTTATTTAAAACTAGTCGATGAGTCGGAATTAAATATGAATTAGTTTTCGTCAAAAGCGATGATTTATTACATCTTTTGAAACGCTCTCAATTTTTTATTCGACCGTGAAAATATATTTTTATATATAGACGGAAGAAAGATGGAAATGGAAAAGGATTATTATAAAGATATCCTCGACGAAGTGAACGGTAACGCTTTCGCGAAGATAAGCGATTTAGAAATCGGTAAAAAATATTTGGTCAATAGCATAGAGAGAATGCACTACGCTTACGGAGTAAGAGTTTTGGTTACATGCGATGATGTGCGGTTTCAACTGCCCGAGAGTTGGAACGAGAGAATGAGTACGAAAAATATAAACGCGCTATTGAAATCGGAGCAACCGTTGTATGTGGTGTACCACGGAAAGATCCCGATGTCGAATGATATGTTTAAACACGATATCAAGTTCGTGAGAGAGTGAATATTCGTTTAATCGATTATACCCGTTATTATTATTATTTCGATCATACTCGTTATTTTTATTTTTTTTTTCGTTCCTGAAAAATAATTTTCTAACTCCAAAAAAAAAGTTGTCAAGAAAAAATATTTGTTGACTATTGAAAATTTTCTAAGTCCCAAACTGTATTTATTGAAAAAATTTACAAAAATGGCTTTCAAAATTGATTTTTATGTATCAGGAGGGCGGAATACGGTAGAAACTTTAAAATCGATTAACGAAACGATTCGATAAATCGAAATCGACGATCGAATATCGAATTATTCAGTTTTTTATTCTCCCGAAGTATCAGGGCGGCAGAATCTAGTAGGAACCGGCGCGCTCGAGCCGAGCGAACGGCGCAACGGTGGTGGCGCGCGCGAGAAATAATGACGTAGCGATGACCTTGGACTTTGCGCTCGTGGCGCGCGCGAGAAATAATGACGTAACGATGACCTTGGACTTTGCGCTCGTGGCGCGCACGAGAAATAATGACGTAGCGATGACCTTGGACTTTGCACTCATACGTCTCGTACGCCTCGTACGTCTCGTACGTCTCGTACGTCTCGTACGTACTGAGCTAGAATTAATCATTCACTTGCGCCGCATACCAAACTGACGAAAAAGGTTCACTAATCCCTAACCGATATTGCGCCGTGAGGGTGGCAGGTACCTGTAGGCTGCAACACCACGCAATGACTCAGGAATGTTACCCTCCCCCCCACCCCCGCCTGACCAGTTGACGAATCACAAAATATTTGTACTCCACAAATGATTTGTCAGTTTTGCATAAGTTACCTAAGCGATAGGTAGCTCCATCAAATCAATATCAAAACAGAAATAGCCCTTCTGAAAAAATGTTATATGAGTTGCTATATTCCAACACCATATAAAATAAATCGAACGGTATAGTTGATAAATTAATTAGTTACCGGAAATAGAAATCAAATGGTACGGCGGTTAATCAAGTGAAATCAAGTGTTAGTACGTTGGGTTAACGTGAAAACCTTGCACTTTTTGATACAGCTTTTTATAGCCACTTGGCAGGTGTAAAGAAGATATCAGTAGAAGTATTTTTGTCCGAAGAACCAATAATCTTGAATTCTTGTAGAACACCTCCATATCAGGCCATCAAAGTAAATCATCTGTATGAATTTTCAGATTTAGCTTGACTCCGATACTCACTCGCCACTCTCCTCCAAGGGGCGATAATGAAGGGTTTTGAAGAAATTCCTGTTCCGACTTCGAAGGCGAGGCGAGGAGTCAGTGCTTGCCTCCCTCATGTGATTCTAGGAAGGGCTGCGGCGCAATATCGGTATACTCCTGGAGCAAGATTTAGAGTCACGGCGCAATTTCGGTGTCTACCTGGATTTTGCGGCGCAATTTCGGTGCGCCCTGTTAAAGTTAACACTAGGCCCTAGCCTGATGAGTGGACTGGGCCTAGACGTTTGGATCGGCATATCACAACCAGTTCTGATCGTATGATCCAAGCCTGAGACCATCATAACTTTTGTTTTGTGGCCCCCAGATACCGAAAAAAACCATTCGCTCGAACTCAATAATATAGCTTATATAGGGACCCCAAAACGGAAAGGGAAAATGGTCCCAGGCCATTAGAATTATAATAAAACCGTCTTCCATAAAGGAAATCCGCCAAGACATGTAATTCTCGTGTTTAAAAACTAATCATTAAATAGGACCTTTGTTTTATATGCTATTTAAAAGGTTTTAAATTTAAAACGATGCTAGAGTGTGACTTTGTGCTGATGACATCAACTTAAAAAGGTCCAGTAAATCCCTTGAAAAAATTTTAATTTGTCTTTATTCAGTTGTTTTGTATCAAGCAATATTTATTTATGCTATTTAAACCTGTTAGTAAATCGTATTAAAACCAAATTATTTATTTTAACCGCTTAAAATTCAGCGAACGTTCAATAAATTGTTTGACTGACGATCTTACAGGAGAAGAAAATAATTCAAATATAAAGTTTTGCAGTTCCAGCAGAACAGTCTGTTAGTGCGATGACTTCTTGTAACTATGCCTTTGAGCCTTTCCATGTCCCCCATATGAGTTGAATTTTCTTAATAGAGGGAGAAGCTCTATAATTCTACCCAACGCCTAACAGATGTGGGAATCCTGGAAAAGCAGTCCATTTATAATATGGAATGTATTTCCTATAAGTGGCCGACCACGATCACAAAAGTTTTTTATAAAACGTTATTGAGAGTATTTTTATTGGTTCTTTGGTTGATTATCACCTTGGTTTTCGGTTCAAAATATCATAAAATACTCGCTGCTGAAACCGTTTTAATACCAAAAAACTTTTAAATTATTTCGTTCAAAAATATCAAGCTCAACGCACACTTGACATTTACTTGAAATTCAACCCTAATGAAGTTTATTATAAACCAGATTACAGATTTTATAGGCAATGTAGTTGTATCATTTTAAAGTAAAATGGTCGGCAGCTAAAAGAGACAGGTATTTCAATAAAATATCCACTTTAGAGAGGAAAAGCGGCGAAATGCTAAGTACAAATGGCAGAAGAAACACCCTGAGGGTGGTTAAACAGATCTGCAATGCAAATGTAATTTACAGAACCGCAGCAAGATTACTGTTCAACATCGTCTAAGACGCTTTGACAAAGAAAAGCTTACTAAATAATAGAGGGCTCCCCCACTCACTGTCAACAATATTAGGATTGTCTCTACTTCCTTGAGGATACAGTCACTACAACCATACAAGAGCACCTTTGGTGCGAGTCCTAATGGCATTAAATTGGGGTGGTCAGTTTAATATCATATGGTGGGACTGGAGATGTTTATAAGGACAAATAGCGATTACAGTAATTGATTTAAATTTAACTGCAATTAATTAAATTATTTATGAATTAAACTTACTTTATTTAACGCAATTAATTAACAGTAGTTAAATGAATTAATATTAATTGAATTACACTATAACTTCGAAAGCCAAGCCAAAATGATTTGCCATAACGGTTTAAATACAAGTACCCCCATCACTACTGGAGATACTACGGCTCGTCGAATTTGAAATGTCTGAATATAGAAATAATACGAACCCCCAAACCACATTAATAAATCTACGATTGTCTAAAAACTTTTTAGGCCTATATTTTTATAAGAATAAATAAGGTGAGTTTCTCGGGCAATGAATTAAAAACATTGTTTGTAAAAACGATCCTACAATAAATAAACGTTTATAAAAGAAAGTTCCTAAGATAAATTTCTATCAAAAAATTAATTTTTCTTTAAATTCAAACACTTAGTAAAACACTCGAAGCGTGAAGAGGAGGGGGGGGGGCAGAAAAAGAGAGATCTATCAATTATCAGCCTCTGTCGGCGACAGCGGACATGGGTATCTGTCCGTCTGCTCTCTGACACACGGCTTCGTCGAGTGTCGTTGAGCAGAAAGAATTACTGTCCTAAATAAAAAATTTCCCTTGTTTCTGGAAACAAATAGTAGTTTATGCAACGATTGTATAATGAATGCCTTTAAGCCACGAGTGAGATGTAAGTTAGAACACGAGCGAAGCGAGTGTTCTAAATATCTCACGAGTGGTTCAAAGGCATAATACAATCGTTGCATACACTATTTTATCTACGACCAACAATATACGACAAAATTTCCCCCGAAGTTAAACAAAACTCATGACTTTTACTAACGATGGAATAGGTCAACTAAAATTTGAGGTTAGGCAAATAAGCAGACTGAACCATGAATCGTTGTGGAACAATCAGCTGATGGGATAAGAAAACTCAAACATGAATCGTAATGCAACAATCAGCTGATGTGCGAATTGCGGAATTGTTATTATGACACTACTCCCGTCAAATGCCGAGCTCTCATTGGTCTAGAAGCAGTACTCTAAAGTGACTCCAGTACTCTAAAGTCGTCATTAGAGTACTGCTTGGTTTTTGGTGTTTTAATGTATATCATTATAATGTTTATTGTAATACCATAATTGGTGCTTATTGCAATGGTCGTAGATAAAATAGATTATAAGTGTCATTACAACGTTCGGTTTTATTGTTATAGCTCATGGTGAAGAACATGTTGAAGCTTGCGTGTTAGACGAAAGTCAGTTTGAACTGAAAGTTTTGGTTCGCATAGGACAAAAAATTACATGATTCAATAAATTTTAATTAAGTTCTATTAGATTTTTATTTTGTGTTCTTTGTGTTTCTGTGTTCCACTAAGCCAAAGTTTGCTTCAAAACTTCCTTTTTAAGTGAATACCCAAGCTTCAAAATGATCCTCGATGTATACCTATTGTTTAAGCAAATTTCCCCTACAGGGAAGAACCTATTTATTTCTGGTTGAGTGAAGGCATTGTATAGTCTATGCAGTATTAAGTATTTCACTGCCCACTGAACCGTGATGTATGTGCATTAGAGTGTAACTTATCAACACAAAAACCGTTATTATTTTTTAAGCGATGCATTTTATTAAAAAGAAATTACGAATTACAAGTAGGAAGTTTAGGACATGAAAACAGGTTTGGTTTGTTGGGACATTATTAGAAGGCCTCTAAACCGATCCTTAGCAAAATCCTGGTAACTGTAATTGACAGAATCTTACCCATCCCACTAATATGTTAAATTATAATAAAAACATAAGATAATTTATATTCTAGGCTATATTTTCAACCTATTTTCACTTTGAGAAACTCTATCAACATTTACCACCCCAATCGAGTAAACCAAGTACGATTATATAAAAAATATAGATACCCTCTCTTTTTTAACGAGAAAACAACTTGATCGATAAGAGTTGTAAATTCGCGGATTTGCAAGCTTTACAGTGACAGATTTTGTTTATCGCCGCGCTCGCACAGTGGCACAGTGTGGGTCGTGTCCAATAGACAGCGCACTCGATGTGTTTGTTGATTGTCAATTGTGTGGTTTAAACAATCGCGTGTTGTTTACGGCATAATGTAGATTTATGTCGTCTTCGCCATTCGCGAACATTTTTCTTTCAAGCATGGTAAACGAAGAAGAAAAATTAAATTTGTTTTTATAATGAACGATTTTGTTTTATCTCGAAATTATTTAGCTGTAATTTGAAACCTGGAACTACCAAGTTAGTCGATTTTGCTTACTATCTGAACTTATTTAATGCGTTAGGGGTTTTTCGTGATCAACACTCCTCCTTAAGTCCTGAAGCAATTTTAATAATCAAGGTGTCGTTGGAAAGAGATCCGCCGGAGGTTGTGCTGGAAATAAAATCTATAAAGGTCAAACATAAGGGAGAGCCCAAGACACGCTTAAAGCTTATATCTGTCCATTGATATAGAAAACCCAAATTTTCTTAACTTTGAGAAAACCATTACTCTGACATCCATCAACACTATAATTTAGAAGAAGGTCTCGGTGAGAAAATTCCAATATTTTTTATGATTTTATGAAAGTAGTCGTATTTTCCGCAACCAATCTTCCCTTTCCATTCCACTTAAAAGAACGATTCTCTATGAAAAACAAAAGCTTATTTTTCCTAATAACACTTTTTCATTCCCTTCCTGAAAGTCTAAAAAACGAAACCTTTGTTGGCAAATTCAAAATAAAATTGAAACTGTTACTGATACAAAAAGAATATTATAGTGTCCAAGTTATTGTTGCATTACGAGGACTTAATTCTGAATATTTTCTTTATATGTATTGATGACTTGTTTTACTTTATTTTAAAGCTTCTTGTTTGGCGATTATTGTGACCATTATGTCAATGCCATTTTACATGCAGTCTTATTACGACAATAAAGAGTTTGATTCGACTTCGACCTCGTCCTGTTGTTGCAGAGATAGCCGCGGGGCGGCGCGGCGGCTCGCTGAGGGAGCGGGACCGCCAGGGGTCGGTGGAGAGGGAGCGGCCCCAGCGGCGGTTCTCGGCACACACCGTGGCGCGGCGCGGGTCCATCTACTGTGACCTCGTCCTGTTGTTGCAGAGACACCCGCGGAGCGGCGCGGCGGCTCGCTGAGGGAGCGGGACCGCCAGGGGTCCGTGGAGAGGGAGCGGCCCCAGCGGCGGTTCTCGGCACACACCATGGCGCGGCGCGGGTCCACCTGCTGTGACCTCGTCCTGTTGTTGCAGAGACACCCGCGGGGCGGCGCGGCGGGTTGCTGAGGGAGCGGGACCGCCAGGGGTCGGTGGAGAGGGAGCGGCCCCAGCGGCGGTTCTCGGCACACACCGAGGCGCGGCGCGGGTCCACCTGCTGTGACCTCGTCCTGTTGTTGCAGAGACACCCGCGGGGCGGCGCGGCGGGTCGCTGAGGGAGCGGGACCGCCAGGGTTCCGTGGAGAGGGAGCGGCCCCAGCGGCGGTTCTCGGCACACATCGTGGCGCGGCGCGAGTCCACCTGCTGTGACCTCGTCCTGTTGTTGCAGAGACGCCCGCGGGGCGGCGCGGCGGGTCGCTGAGGGAGCGGGACCGCCAGGGGTCGGTGGAGAGGGAGCGGCCCCAGCGGCGGTTCTCGGCACACATCGTGGCGCGGCGCGGGTCCACCTGCTGTGACCTCGTCCTGTTGTTGCAGAGACGCCCGCGGGGCGGCGCGGCGGGTCGCTGAGGGAGCGGGACCGCCAGGGGTCGGTGGAGAGGGAGCGGCCCCAGCGGCGGTTCTCGGCACACATCGTGGCGCGGCGCGAGTCCACCTGCTGTGACCTCGTCCTGTTGTTGCAGAGACGCCCGCGGGGCGGCGCGGCGGGTCGCTGAGGGAGCGGGACCGCCAGGGGTCGGTGGAGAGGGAGCGGCCCCAGCGGCGGTTCTCGGCACACACCGTGGCGCGGCGCGGGTCCACCTGCTGTGACCTCGTCCTGTTGTTGCAGAGTCACCCGCGGGGCGGCGCGGCGGCTCGCTGAGGGAGCGGGACCGCCAGGGGTCGGTGGAGAGGGAGCGGCCCCAGCGGCGGTTCTCGGCACACACCGTGGCGCGGCGCGAGTCCACCTGCTGTGACCTCGTCCTGTTGTTGCAGAGACGCTCGCGGGGCGGCGCGGCGGCTCGCTGAGGGAGCGGGACCGCCAGGGGTCGGTGGAGAGGGAGCGGCCCCAGCGGCGGTTCTCGGCACACATCGTGGCGCGGCGCGGGTCCACCTGCTGTGACCTCGTCCTGTTGTTGCAGAGACGCTCGCGGGGCGGCGCGGCGGCTCGCTGAGGGAGCGGGACCGCCAGGGGTCGGTGGAGAGGGAGCGGCCCCAGCGGCGGTTCTCGGCACACATCGTGGCGCGGCGCGGGTCCACCTGCTGTGACCTCGTCCTGTTGTTGCAGAGACGCTCGCGGGGCGGCGCGGCGGCTCGCTGAGGGAGCGGGACCGCCAGGGGTCCGTGGAGAGGGAGCGGCCCCAGCGGCGGTTCTCGGCACACACCGTGGCGCGGCGCGAGTCCACCTGCTGTGACCTCGTCCTGTTGTTGCAGAGACGCCCGCGGGGCGGCGCGGCGGCTCGCTGAGGGAGCGGGACCGCCAGGGGTCCGTGGAGAGGGAGCGGCCCCAGCGGCGGTTCTCGGCACACACCGTGGCGCGGCGCGAGTCCACCTGCTGTGACCTCGTCCTGTTGTTGCAGAGACGCCCGCGGGGCGGCGCGGCGGCTCGCTGAGGGAGCGGGACCGCCAGGGGTCCGTGGAGAGGGAGCGGCCCCAGCGGCGGTTCTCGGCACACATCGTGGCGCGGCGCGAGTCCACGTTCGGGGGCATCGACGCCGCCATCCGCCGCCCGTCGCTGGCCGCCGTCGCCGAGCGCGGCTCCTGGGGCAGTCGCTGGGAGTTCCTCCTCTCCTGCGTCGGGCTTAGTGTGGGCATCGGCAACGTCTGGCGGTTCCCCTACCTGGCCTACCAGAACGGCGGAGGTACGTGGCTTACTTACTTACTTATTTACTTAGTTACCACTGCTACTTACTTACTTACTTCTTCTGAAGAGTCATCCCGTCTGACCATGCTTATGTAAATGCGTCTGACCATGTAGTGTAAAAAAAAAAAAAAATGACCATGTAGTGGCATGAAACCAGTCAATGTTAGGAAAGGAAAAGCTAAGCTAGTCTATCAAGGGGTTCAAGGGGTTGAGTATAACGCCTTAGGCAACGTCTGGAGGTTTCCCTACCTGGCCTACCAGAACGGCGGAGGTACGTGGAGTCAACAGTTTGTTTTAATGAACAAAGTCTCAAATTTCATTGTGGAGTAGCCTCTGAATCACTTTCAATTATCTAAAATGGTATAATATAAAATTATCTGTGATACTGCCAAGTGATCCGTTGGATTGGTACAAACTACCAGTGGTTTCGGACCGCTAAAGGGTCCATTTTCAAGTTAAAAACACTAGCTAAAACATCCTCTTCTCAACAGTTTTATGAAGAATCATATTTATTATATTTATTATGTTTTGGACAAAATTAGCAATCCCTTGGTCTCTTTTACGAAACGAAACGTAGTTATGAGTTCAACAAAGCTCATTCGTCAGAAAACTACTTAGATTGAGTAAAGGGGCTCTACCTACAATATTAAGAGTTGACGCATTTATATAAGCATAAATTTTCCAGCTTACACAATTCTATACTTATATAAATTCAAACCGGCTATTTGTTTCAGCCTTAAAATATCCCTTGCCCTTTCCCTTATCGGAGATTTATCTAGTAATGCGAGGATTTTCGTTAACTTAAAATCCTCGAATCGTTTTATTAATTAGAAACCCATCATATCATACACGTTAAATCCTAATCTAAGTACTAGGGTAAAAAATTATTAAGATTATTATTGTAGTAAAATCAATCTTCGTAACACTTTTTACGATACTTAAATATATGGCAACAATTACTACAACAGGCCCAATTACTACAGTTTAAACTATAACTCAAAACAAAAATTTTCCTTGTAGTTTTTGCCCTCTTTTGAAAATTAGAAAAAGCTTCAGCGCTCCTGGAGAGGAGTTATAAGTTCATTTCGTGCGCGAATGTCGTTTTAATTATGGAATCAACAGCTGCGCCTCACCGTAACTTTTCCCATTACCTAGAGAGCCTCTAATTTACCATAATTGACCTGGTCCTTTATTGTCTCTGATATATTCGTCTGTTTGTATGAAGATCGGATTAAGAACTATAATAAACAAATAAAATATATATTCAATATATTTTTAAATAATCTGTTTTTATAAATAACCTATTTTATTTAATAACACTTGTTTGAGTTTAATTAGATAAAACTCAAAGTTGTTAAATGCTAAATAACATATTTAACAACTTAGCATAAATTTTAATCACAACATATCCAAACAAACTTTTACCTCATAGGTACGTAAGTCAAAACATGTGCGAGTTAAAGCTATCCAATTAAAACACCCGATAGCTGAGCCAATATAATTAAGAAACTTCTCAAGCAATTAATTTCTATAGTCATCGATGTCAGTTTATGACATTTACTCGATCAAACTTAATATAATGTACTCCCGATCCCCCCAGTTTACCCCCCCCCCCCCCCCGTGTACCCACAGTGTATGAAAGGCCGGTCTGGCGGACAGATGCTTTACTGGCGGCAGACACGCTCCACTCCAGTGATGAACAATAAGTCTGCTCTTTCGGAAGTTATTGCCTCAATAACTTCATACTTTTATTGATTTAACCTCCACTGGAAGACGGAAATGCGTTCCTTTTGCTGAGATTTTCAGTTTTATCATTCCAAACACGAAGAAAGAGGCTATAACAAATAAAAATATTGTAAACTAATTTTTTCGGTTAAATTTATTTTTTATTTACAAGTTCTGTAGGTTGACCAAGCCTCGCTTGGGGGAAGATCAGATTATGTAACTTCGTTTGAAATAGCTGATGATACTTTGTATACATGATTACACTTCATCTATAGCTGATGCTACTTTGAAAATATAAGATAAATTTTAATTGTGTTAAGTTACTAATTTCAAACCTTTTTTAAAAATGTTCCTTAACACATGTTAAGTGTTAAGTTGTTACTTAACAACTTCAAGCCAGTTAGTTAGTAGCAGCAAGTTACAGAGTTCACGGGTCTGTAGGCTATGCTTTAAATACCCCCGTTGCAGCAGACCTGCATACTCAGCGAATTTCAAATGCAAAACAACATATTTCGATCCTACAATACATAGCGAAATTTGACATGTTTTTATAAGTCCCATAAGAATAACATAGGGAATGAGTATGCAGGTTTGCTGCTACGGGTATATTAAAACTGGGTGGTTTTAATTTAATATTTAGTAGATTTGACCTAGGTCAAATCTACTAAATACTTGGTAAATGGCTTCCTCTAGAAGAAGCCATTTACCAAGTTTTACCAAGATATGTTTAGAAATAAGCCAGATATATAATTTTTCTTATTTTCCCATAAGGTTAACATTGGGACAACGTACTGTGTTTACCACTTTCAATATCTCGGTAACCAATGGACCTAGAGCAGTGATTCAAAATACTAAATTGTTTGTTTTTTTTGAGCTGAATTCAATGGTGCTAACAAAAATTTGATAATTTTTATTTTTATATGTAAAAAACTCAAAAACTCCATTTTTGGGGGGTTTACCCCCCTTTACCCCCCCTTCCGATAGTCCAATGGGGCTGGTTTACGAACTCGTCCGAATAATGACTACTTTACACGTCCATGCCAAATTTCATCAAGATCAGACCATTTTTACGCGAGTTATCGTGCTTAAAGACACACTTATATATATGGTCTTGGGCTTCCTACGGTAGCAGCTTCTTCCCTATAGGGGAAATTCGCTAAAAAACTTGAAAGTGATGATCAAACTTGAATTACACTTGGATCAGTCCGTATTAAAACTTTTAGATCCGTCCAATAATCCTGAAATACGCTATGCAGCACTACTGAGCTGCAGTTTATCTCTTGCTTATTTAATATATTTTCTGTTGGTACAAAAACATTTCCAAAACAGGACTAATCCGAAAAGTTAGTCCCAACTTGAAACTTGGTATTCAGGCAATTTATCATCTAGTTTAAGTAAATTCATGAATCCCGGGAAGTGAAAAGTAGTTTTTTATGGAAAGAGATATGTAGATTTTACATCATACTACTCACTGTACTCAGAAACATCTGTTTTCTGTGCTAGTAAATTTACTTACTCTTGTCTGTAAAGTTACTCTTTGCCGATAACTGCAAGATAAATTGTGCATTGCACAGTAAATTCATCGTGCTCAAGGAAACAGAACCAACGGAAGTAAACAATCAAAACAATCAGATGTGTGCAGCAAACCGACGTTTAATGCATGTTTATTCGTTACTTCAGAGGAATGTAGTGGCAGCACTGGTAGCAGTAGCGAATGTTTGTTTGTTAATTATAGGTTTGAAGAATTGAGAAACGTAATGGTCTATGCAAGGAATTCAAAAATATGTTTTTATTGAGTAATACGATGTAAAGTATTGTACGTCACGCGCCAAGACTACACTGAAAAAACAGGCCATTCTGCAGAGATCCTAGCGCTGCGCCACGTCACACAATGAAGAAGGGCACTAACATCCCATGTTTAAATTTTATCGCTAAACGTCAAATATTCCTTGTTTGTTTAAGTTTTTCTGTTTAAATTTCGTCACTAAACGTAGCAAATATTACTCGTTTATTTACGTTTTAATCTTTTGGTATAAAAGTAACTGACAGCTTTAAGTCCTGAGCCAAACTCTCAGCCTGCCTACTTGTGTAACTTCATAAATCCTGCAGCATGGCCTGTATTTGAAGTAACGGCCTTGCACACGCCCGGTAAGTTTTACCGTACGAGAATGATAGTTCCCGCGTGAGTCAGACGCTGGTAAAAAAGCAAAACTATACAGCTTACGATTGTCTACCTTGTTAGCATCGACTTTATTAATTACTTAAAACACTCATGCGCATACAAACGAAGGCTTCACTCGTCATTTTTGTTGGCAACTGTAAGTAATATTTGGTTTTCGTTTTTACGGACATTCTAAGAAAAATGTTGCCTTATTTTACAGGAAACAATACGTTGTGTATAATATGAAACGATCTTTAGGTATACCTTTATCTTTAGGTAATAGGTACCTTTAGACCTAAGCTCTAGTCTTGCCATCTAAGGCTGGGCTGAACAATCGGGGCATTAGGAGCAGAGGCTTGAGGAGCGACTTTACAAGGGGGGGGGAGAGGGGGGGAGGGGGGGGGAGAGGGGGTGGAGAGGGGGGGGGAGAGGGGGGGGGAGAGGGGGGGGGGTAAACGAGCAGTAATCACAGCAACCGAATGATAAATCTTTCACTTGACCTTTTATCTCCTTCTTGGAAAAGTGAATTTGTTTCCAGAGTTGAGCTGTTTGCTTTTGATCTCCTTCAATTCAAGATAAATATTTTGAATCTTTGTTTGCTGCGCGAGTGTTCTTTGGCTTTCCTGTGACCTGATTGTGGTGTAAGCGTGTTTTAATACGGTTTTAATTTCGTAATCTTAATTGAATATTTTACTCACAAATGCTAAAAAAATAGGGAAAGGCGCATAAAAATATCAACACTTTTACGGTTGACTAGGTTATTAAGGGGATATGCCTCCATATACAGGGTGTTGATAAAAAAACCCTTTAGGACTTCGGGATATGGTTACTTACACCAAAACTAAGAAAAAAGTTCCTATAAACATGGGTCCTAAAATGCTCGGTTATCCGTCTGTCGGTCTGTATGTGTTTTTAACATGATTTTGCATAACTTTGGAACTACAAAAGAGATCAACTACGAACTTGGTACTTATATGCTGACTATTAAGACCTATTTTGGTGCGGAGTATCAAGTTTCTACTTTGTACCATTTCAAAATGGCAGCCATTTTTATATTTTAAAACTTAATATCTTAAAAACCGTACATTTTTCAAAAATTGGACTAAAAAAAGTTCAAAAAAGTTGCGAAATTTTATTTTCTACCAAACCATATAAAGATTACTAAGATCGAGCAATAATTAACGGAGTTATTGTAATTTTTCCAACTTAATACATGCTTGTTTTATGGTAGCTATATCAATTTTACTTGAATTCTGTTATCGAAATTGCAATAACTCCGTTAATTATTGTTCGATCTTGATAATCTTTATATGGTCTGGTAGTAAATAAAATTTCGCAACTTTTTTGTCTCTTGTCCATTTTTTTAAATTTACGGTTTTAAGATATTAAGGTTTAAAATATAAACATGGCTGCCATTTCGAAATGGTACAAAGTAGAAACTTGATACTCCGCACCAAAGTAGGTCCTAATAGTCAGCATATAAGTACCAACACAGAGTATTCCTCTGTGGTACCAAGTTTGAAGTTTATAGGCCTATATTTTGTGGTTCCAAAGTTATGCAAAATCATGTTAAAAACACATGCAGACCGACAGACGGATAACCGAGCATTTTAGAACCCACGTTTATAGGAACTTTTGTCTTAATTTTGATGTAAGTAGCCATATCCCGAAGTCCTGAAGGGTTTTTTATCAACACCATGTATGTAGGTTTTTTCGAATATTTTGACATTTTTCAAAAATGACATTTTTTATTCCAAATTTAATTTTGAACATGTATCCAAAATTTCATTTGATTTGGAAAACTATTTCAGGCATTTTTGCAGTAAAATCGAAAACATTGCGCTCAGCGGAACAGGTGACTTTTAGTGTGTGCGTGTGTGTGTGTGTGTGTGTGTGTGTGTGTGTGTGTGTGTGTGGAGTGTAGTAAATAGTAAATTTCGTTACTAGTCCGGAAAGTGGCTGTTATCGGTATGAGATAGTGTTTCAATTACGAGGCGAGCCGAGTAATTGAATTCTATCGAGCACTTTCGGTATATTCACTTTATTCGGTATAGCACTTTCGGACGAGTCACGAACGGTACTTTTCATCATACGACCTTTTATCTAATATTTTAAAACTTTTTAGAACGTTAAAAATGTTGAAGTTATATTAGTTGTTATCAATGGTTACATTTCTGTTGTTTACTAACAAAACGTATGATAATTCATTTGATTTTGTTAATATAGATTTAGGCTTATTTGAATCAACCATGTTTATATTTGCATTTTGTAAACACTCCTTAACATTACTGGTACTTTTTCCAGTTTTAACATTACAGTTTACACAACCCACCTGGTAACGGTTAGTTTCTATCACAGCTGAGAGTATTTGAAACAGTAGTTTAACGCGATGGTATAATGAAAAACTTTAAACGGCATTTCCTCAAAACTATGTTACGTAAGTTTGAATAACTTTGTAACTACTTATTATTTTCTAATGAAATTATAACCAGATGTTCTTGATAGTATTTAGAAGATTTGTGTGAATAGAGAACATTGTGCAATCATTTTTTCTAATAAATTTCATCGTTTTACATTGAAATTCTGTTTTTTTTCGTAAAATTTGTCATCACATTGTAAAAAAGTCCACTAACTCTGCATTTTTGTGTTAACATAGTTTCAATACACAGAAATGTGCATTGTTATGTGGGGAAGTAAAATATTTTTACTTTTAGCGAATTACCTTAAAGGAATACATTAGATACATATTAGATACATTAGTTGAAATGGCGACCTACCCAGGTAGGTATTTTAAGCCAAGTATGAATGACAGATGAGTGAAGGATGATTGTGGCGCGATCTTGTAGTCTTGTTACTGACTAAGGCCGACATATTGCTTAGGCAGGACTGTTAATTAATAGCCCAACAGCCAATGGCAACTAAGAGACCTACATTTTAACGTGGGATCCGAACCATGATTTCGCCTCGGTTAACAATTTACGAACTGGTCTAATTTTGAGGATGGTCCCATGAACGAGTACTCAATAGTGCGGACGTTAATCCCCACTAAGGAACACCGCGTCCACAAGCCATCGCTCATAACTATCCGCAATTCGTGACCTCCAAGTAGCTGGATTACAGGACACGCCACCGTAATAAGCTATTACGGTAGTACTCATGGTAAGACCTAAGTCCGAGACCATGTTAACTTTTCATTTTGGGGTCCCCAGAAGCAAAAAACACCATTCGTTCGAATTTATATATATATATATATATATATATATATATATATATATATATGTCTGTTAACACGATAGCGGCCGTTAATATGGTCCGATCTTAATTAAATTTGGTACAGACGTTTAAAGTGGTAATCACTCGGACGAGTTCGTGAACCAGCCCAATCGGACCACCGGAAGACCCCCCCTTCCAGTAGTCCGATTGGGGGGGGGGGGACAAGGATACTCAAGGATACTCAATGTTAACCTTATGGGAAATAAGTAAAATTCTATATTTCGCTTATTTCTCAACGTATCTTGATAAAACTTGGTAAATGGCTTCTTCTAGTTCAGATCTACTAAATATTGAATTAAAACCAACCAGTTTAAACACACCTGTAGCAGCAAACCTGCATACTCATTCCCCATGTTATTCTTATGGAGCTTACAAAAACATGTCAAATCTCGCTATGTTGGATAAAAATATATCGTTTTGCATTTGAAATTCGCTGAGTATGCAGGTCTGCTGCAATGGGGGTATTTTACATTATGTTGATAAAAAAGTTATTCAAAATTGAAAATATTAAAACATATTCTTGAAATTTTCAAAATTACCCCAAAGTCACCCAAAATATTTTTGGATAACATATTTTTTTATAAATCCTCTAATTTGGTCAAGTGTAAACAGAATAAACCCACAAAAGCCATTAAAAATAAGAAATAAAGAAAAAGTTTTAGAAGGAGGCGTACCCCTTTAAGGCATAAAAAGTATTTTGCTTTTATGCCTTTAATACATAACAGAAAATTTTGCTTTTTTAAAGGAAGCTTTACGTTACAGTTTGATGTATTTGTTTAGTGAAGAAGAAGACACCATTTTACTTCAAACATCTATCTTTGTGTTATTAATAGATGGATGATTTTTATACTTCAGTTCAATTGACCTTCTAGCCAGCATATTAGTAGCAAAAATGTCAAATTGTAGATAGGTCTAGTTTGGAACCTTCAACTCATTTCTCGAAACTTTGTTAAAAGATCTGCCTTAAAATCATCCCCGATTATGATGTGAGCTCGTCGCCACTGCGCTATCCAGCAACTTAAACGTGGAAAAGTCCATCCACCTATGGCACTAATGCTAATTTTTCATGACGGCCTGGACCAAGTCATTCGTTACGGATTGTAAAATTTATATTTACGTAATAAAGCTAAATAAAATGGAACTTAAAATTGAAAAAAAACATAAGAAAAGGTCAGCTTGATACTCATAGGCCCCAGTTTGGACAGGGTTCTCAGAAACTTCAGTTCTTCGCTGAATCTCCTCCGCAGAGATTATTTTCAGCCCACTCAGAACCACGAGCCACCGAGCCGAGAGTGAGACAGGATGTCAGTGGGTCGCAGCAGTCAATATTATTTATTAGTTCCAACCCTGCTCCCACAAACTTAGATACTTTAGATACTTTTCTTGAAATGGCGACCTACCCAGGTAGGTATTTTAAGCCGAGTATGAATGACAGATGAGTGAAGGATGATTGTGGCACGATCTTGTAGTCTTGTTACTGACTAAGGCCGACATGTTCCTTAGACAGGACTGTTAATTAATAGCCTAACAGCCAATGGCAACTAAGGGACCTACATTTTAACGTGGAATCCGAAGCACAATTTCCTCGGTTAACATTTTTACTAACTGGTCTAATTATGAGGATGGTCCTATGAACGTAGTATTCAATAGAGCGGACGTTAATCCCCACTAAGGAACACCGCGTCCACAAGCCATCGCTCATAACTATCCACAATTCGTGACCTCCAAGTAGCTGGATTACAGGACACGCCACAGTCCCAGTCTAGGGGGGGGGGGGTGGGAAGGAGAAGGGGGGAGATGACCCCCTCGGTAAGGATAAGAGATGAGACCTCCTAGCTCACCCTCGCTTTGCTCACTTTGTGGGGTACTCGACGTTGTCCTTTGTACTTTCCCCTGATACCTTCAGCTCTTGGAGAAAGTACTGTTGTTTTGGAACATTTCTGTCTTAAAAATCTATTTGGTGCTCCTGCAATTGGTTACGAGTGAAATATATTGATGTAACATGTATACTACCATTTATTATTGATACTACACACATGTTACAAAATCAAGTTTTAAATTATAAAATTGAAAGAACAAATCAAGAAACGATGTTTTATGAAGGCGAGCGAAGCCGCGGGCCTCTACAGTACAGTTTTTTTGTATTTTGTGTCTTTCTACGCCAGTGGCATTTTTTAACGTTTTGATCGGGAACTGTCCAAACCCGGGTCCTGTTACTATCTAACGGCGACCTTTTGTTAGATAGCATTATTAATTCATAGCTCAATGACAAATGGCAAGTGGACCCAGTTTCGATCCTGTCAGGAATCGAACCGGCGACCCTCAGGTTGTGAGGTGAGCGCTGTATCCACTCGACTATTTCTCTGAAGTAGTAAAGGCAGGTTTTCGAGTTCTGGCGTTGGGGAGGAGGGGCGTATTACCTGATGCATCCTTGCACATCACTGCAATCAACTGCAGTACCCGGGCTGCCGTGACGTCACATCACGCAACTCTCTCGGTTACTTATCACGCTTGACAATAGCTCAGCATTATTTAGGAGCGTTTCTCCTTGTCAAAGAAGTGAAATTCTACGTTTGGTTAAGAGTTGCCGTCGATTTTTGAATATATTTGTAAATAAATCATTAGTTTAAACGAGTTTAACATTACTATCAAACTGTTTCTGTTGTTATGACATACAGCTTGAAATTTATAATTTTGGCAACATTTAAATGATGTGGTTTTGTTGGTGATGATTGTTTTTTTATGTTTTTACTAAGGAGAATCGCCAGTTATTTCCTTAAAGTCAGTTAAACTTTTAAACAGATCAACCTGTATTGAGCATCAGCTATCGAAACTATATATTTTAAATGTGTTTTTATCTCCAAAATAACGCGTTATACTGTACTCACCCAAACTACTTAGAAATTTATTTGTTGTGATTTACTGCGTAACGATGAGCCGTGAAAACAAATACACCTAAAACCCATTTTTTTTTAATGAAGACCATTTGAAATATTATACCTAACTATAAGCTAAGTCTTGGATTTTCGACAAAACTCATATAAATTCGTTCGACAAGTGTTGTAGGGGAAGGAATTATTTTCAATCATAACCCTTGTGAAGACTTAGCCAACAATATAGGGAGTACAAGCCTGTCTGGGTTTGACAGTGGACACTCCATAAACCAAAGTTTATGATGACCACTAACGATGCGACCAAACTTCATGGCCACCAGAGTGACGGAGAACTCTTCAGCGATAAATTCTCTGACAAATAATTCTATAGATTTAATTAAACAACGTCTAAACTAAAACACAGTATAGAAGATCAGTTTTACAAATTGAATAAAACACAAACGCAATGCTCATACTCGATTAATAAGTTTAATAGTGTAATAGAGAACTTTAAAATATCCAAAACAGTCCCTCAGAATGAACTTGTCCCCTAGTAGCTTGTAAAAGGCAATAAAAATGTCAGTTTGTGATTACTAAATTTTAAAAAAGTGATAAAACCCCAGCTCTAGCCCTGCTAGTTCTGTAAGCCATGCAAGTTTAACGGGTTTCTACTTCATGAGAAATCAGATTTGTACAGACAGATTTTAAGGTGGAATAAGGATCGTCAGAACTAGAAGGCAAGAATTAATATAGTTCGAAGTATTTTGATACCAAAACTGCAGCCTTGTGTATATTTTGACTCGAAAGTGTTTCATTACTAAATGTAAACGGTATTAAAAAAATTATCAGTAATATTCCTATATCGCTAAAATTCACTACATGGTGTTTCATTGAATAATCGCAATGTAATTAGTCGAGGAAATATATGATTATACCCTGAAAAAACTATATTAGGGAGATAAGCAAGAACTCATTAAACAAGAATTTGTTAAATACATTTTGCATCGAATGACGGATCCATAACCAATCTGATATGTGTCAAATTAATTAATCAATATCTCGTATGAAAGCCAATTAGTTTCTGCGTCATTTAAGTCAGGAGCACACTATACCATTATCTTTACATCTACAAGAGATGTAAAGTCAATGACTATACGTATAGGCTTACACAAACCTGACGTAAAACTCAAGATATACAGTAATTACTAAAATAAATTTGAGATGAAACTACTTTTATCTTGCATTATAAATAACTTCTTTATCAGCATGATACGTGTTGTAGTATTCACTGGATGTAAATAAAAAACGTCTTACAAGACTTAAACACTTTCAAGTGTTTTAAGACGTTTTTAGCGAATTTCCCCTATAGGGAAGAAGCTATTACCGTAGGTCTCATGGTAAGACCTAACCCCGAGACTATGATAACTTTTCGTTTTATGGCCACCAGAAGCAAAAAACACCATTCGTTCGAATTTTTATCTATCTATCTAGCTATCTATCTATCTATTTATATATATATGTGTCTGTCAGCACGATAGCGGCCGTAAATATGGTCCGATCTTAATGAAATTTGGAACAGACATGTAAAGTGGTAATCGATTGGACGAGTTCGTGAACCAGCCCGATCGGACCCCCGGAAGGGGGGGTAAAGGGGGATAAACCCCCCCAAAAATGGGTTTTTTGAGTTTTTTACATAGAAAAATAAAATTTATCGAATCTTTGTTGGCACCATTGAATTCAGCTCAAAAAAACAAACAATTTAGTGTTTTGGATCATTGCTCTATGTCCATTGGTTACCGGGATATTGAAAGTGGTAAACACAGTACTTTGTCCCAATGTTAACCTTATGGGGAATAAGTAAAATTCTATATCTCGCTTATTTCTCAACATATCTGGATAAAACTTTGGTTTGTGGCTTCATCTAGATGAGATCTAATGTATTTTAGTCTAAAATCCCCGAAATTTCAATTTTTGTGGCAGCAAACCTGCATAATCATTCCCCATGTTATCCTTATGGGAAATACAAAAATTCTATATCTTACTTATTTTTTAACATTTTTTGACAAAACTTGGTATATGGCTTCTTCTAGTTAAGATCTACTAAATAATGAATTAAAATCAACCAGTTTTAACATACCTGTTGCAGCAAACCTGCATACTCATTCCCCATGTTATTCTTATGGAGATTACAAAACATGTCAAATCTCGCTAAGTTGGATTGAAATATGTTGTTTTGCATTCGAAATTCGCTGAGTATGCAGGTCTGCTGCAACGGGGGTATTTATTTTCATCCAGTGCTTGCAATATAAACAAAAGATTTAAATCATCAGATGCTCAAATTGAAGCCGTTTATACCGATTCTTTGAAGATCTAAACGAATAACGATTAGAAAAACAAATTGCTTTGTTTGGAGCAACAAATAATAAAAATAATCCTAAAAAAATTCAAAGCTCAAAACAAAAAAGGATAAAGTATTGAATAGGTAAGTATCATTGTTTGGGTATGTATATGAAAAAACGAATCAATATTTTTAAACGGATTTTGGCGTTGTAATAAGTGTGAAAATCTAATTTGTAATGTGTTTCCAAAAGAAAATTATTACATCCAGTGGCGAGTGTTGTCCATTATCTGCGTTGGTATTGTGGCATCAAATTCAATCTTATACCACTTGTGTCATCGATTATTTTCCTTAACTTAAATAAAATCTTGGACGTCATCTCGAAAATTAATGCACTTCCTGCGATAAACTTCAAGTATGTTGTTCAGCACATTAAATACGCACAAACTCGCATAAATCTCCCCAATAGAAATTTTTCTTTTCCACTATCAATCTTTTTTTAAATCAGCACTATACCATTGAGAGGGTGCCAGTTAGGCCTATTCAAATTCTGTTATGTTAACTGAAGGGTTTCTTCGTAGTCAAGGCCACAAAACATCGATGGACAATGCTCTATAATAGTTTGAAGGATTAACGATTAAGATAATAAATCAGAAGCATTTTACGTGGGTTTGGCAATACGTCTCCGAGTTTTGAGAAAAGACATCTCCTAAGTACAGTAAAGGGTTGAAGGGCTAAATTTCCGGAATAATGACCCTATCCGTCGACGTTGGATCGAACTCGGTTCATTTTATTTACATCTGAACATATTTAAATGTTTCCAAAGGGTGGCAAAATTTGTATTATTTTCCGGGTCGGGATCACCAATTTTTGTCTGTGTAATGATCAATCAGCAAGATTGTAACCAGTTGACGTTTTGTCAGAACAATTGTTATTAAAAACTAAAGTAATGACAACATGTTATTAACAGCCTACAGTTATCTAGTAACACGAGTAAAACAAATTTTCCGATTTTTTATGAATAGAGGTGTGCGAGTAGTAATTTTTGAGGTCGAGTCGAGTCGAGTTTTAAAAATACCCGCGGGTTCGAGTTTTTTTCGAGTCGAGTATTTTTAATTGTAGACCTTAATAGTTGTTTTCATACTTATGATTGATTAGATCAAATGTAATATATTTAGTTATTAAACTAGGAACTGTTCCATGAGATAAAAGCGAACCTGTTTTCAAATTAACTGAAACGATAATTCAGGCCATCTTTAACATATAATTGCTTTATATCATTATCCAATATTTTATTAAACTTTCAGCCTTGGGAGGAAAAAAAGGCTACATCTGTTCTTTTTGCTTTAAGAAATAGTTTTTGTAATATATTTATTTAGGTAAAAATTAAAGTTAAATCAATTTCATTGAGCATAAGTAAGAAAATATCTCAGATTATAGAAAGGGGAAAAAGACAAAACTAAATTTACTTGTATTTATAACTCAAATCGACTTTAATTCAAACAAAATAACAAAAGTTTTATGGTGGCTGTTTATGACTGGTGTTTACTGTGCGAAAAATGGCCGTAAAATGCGATCGCACAAACCTACTCTGAGTAAACGGCGGGAGTAGCTATCGCCTCGAACTTCTAAGTATTATTCAAAACTTCGAGTCGAGTCGAGCAGTGTAAACTCGGCTCGAAAAACCCCTAGTTATGAAATATTGTCATATACTAAGCCTTAGTAGTTATCCCCTACTATCCGTAAATGCAACAAAATCCAAAATCAAAATTTTGTTGTGTTGAAAAATAACTGTAGGCTATTATAATAAATTCCATTATAACCATTATTATAAAGTATACGAATATTTTAAATTCAAACGAAAAATGCATCAACGAAAATCTAAACATTTCACTGGGCACGGTATAGAGCCATTCCGCGGAGCGTATTGACAGTTCGACACGGACGGGCGAGCTGTCCTCCGTTAAACTGTCAATATTATTTATCGTTTTTCGGGCGAGAGGTATAAAATATCTCCCCCTCTCCCCTTCCTCCCTCCACGTCCCTCACTGCTCACTATTACAGTATCATCTCTCTCCACTGCTTGTGATATTCTAACTCTAACCACAGAGAAAGAATATAGGAACAAGATTGGAGATAGTTTTTTCTCTATGCTCTAACCTTACAGAGTTAATAAACTGTTAACTAAACGTTGACTGGTGAAATAAATCATGGACATCTCCAAAGGATAAATATATTTTGCACGACTTCTAATGCTATGCTTAAAGGGGGCCAAGTTACTCTTTGCCGATCACTGCACGGTAAGTTTACCGTGCAGTGCACAGTAAATTTACCGTGCACTAGGAAACAGAAATAACGGAAGTAAACAACCAAAACAATCAGCTGACTGCAGCAAACCGACGTTTAATGTAATTATGTTAGGTTTGAAGAGTTGAGAGACTTATACAGGGTGTTTTTTTAACGCAACCCATTTTTAAGATTCAATATAAATATGAAAATGAGTATTGTTTTGGTAATCTTTACATTTTATACAACCTATTATTTAAGTTTGATCACGTTTAGTTTACATTATGTGTTCAAACAATCCGCAATTAGCATTTGTATAAAGTTGTGCTCTCTCCATCAAATTCCCGAACACGTGTTGCAAGGCACCTCTTTGAATTTCTTGCATTAAATTGTTTATGTTTTTTTGACCTGCTGAATATCCTGTGAATTTTTTTTCGTGGGCCTTATTTTTTATGTATCCCCAAAGAAAATAATATAGTAGCGTCAAATTCGGGGATCTTGGGGGGGGGGGGTAATAATCCTTCACTGATAGAATAAAGTTGTGGGTTGCGTTAAAAAAAACACCCTGTATAATGGTTTATGCATAGAATACGTTTATGATTAAAAATAAGTTTTTTTTCTGAGTAATATGATGAAAAAAAAAATTTTCGTCACACGCCTGGTAAGTTTTACCGTACTCGCTTGATAATCCCGCTCATACTCGTCCGGTAAAACAACACTTTCCGGCCTAGTGACGTAATACACTATCTCGGTGATGGTGATGCACCCAATGTAAGACTGCAATAGGCTTTTCAGCTCCGTGTATAGTGCGTACGGTCATGACCCAGTGCGCCTTCACTGTGTGAATGCAATTCGAGTGCTGTTACAATATTGCCTACCTGCGCCGTTACTGGGTACGATCTTAGCGATCTTTTTATTTTTCCTATATTATGCTCTGTAGCAATAACACCTTCGCTGCGGTAGAATTATACCCTGATCTTTATTCCAGTGTGTCACGGGTAACGGGTTCTTCGTCCTAGTTATAACCTGTGTGCGTCACGAGTAACCGGCAAAGCTAACATTTCCTGTACGATATGTCAGCTCAGGATGAAGCTAGAGCATTCTAGTTGCCATCACAGAAATTAAGAAGACCTTGTTTATCATTCTGCAGCTCAAGATTCCTTTTTGACGTCATCCCAAGAAAAAACATGTAAAAACCAACAACCATATTTGATTGTACAAGTAATAAAAATTGACGAATTCAATAGAAAATTATACGAGGGATGCTAATAACATATTCATAAGACAAAATTATTAAAAAATGTGAATAGTAATAATACGTGCTAATATGATAAAAAAATGTGTTATGGAATATTAACAGCAAAAACTAAATTTAATGTTCCAAAAATAACCACAGTGCGACACGAGTAACTGGCTACTCGTGTGGAGTTCAAAATAAAATTGTATTCTCTGAAGAATTACGAATTTAGGGATATAACATTTATAGTGATCGCATTACAAATGGCTGAGATACGCTAAACGCACCCAGGGAATGATCGTCGATTTCAGCCGCAACTCTAGGCAGTGGCTGTCACGAGTAACCAATTATTCGTGACACAGTGATGGTGTTAAGTCTTATGGTAAATAAGGATTGCCCAATGCCTTTAACTTTAACTATGAAATGCAAAATATTTATAGAGGAATATTATCAAACCACCATGTCATCGTTGGTTAAAAATTATATTAATTATGAATTATAAATTAATGAATACACCAAACATAATAAGTAAAAAGAATTTAAAATCACAATTTAAAGATATTTTTTTTACAAAAACTATGCTCGATGAAATATTTAAATAATTGTTCTTCAAAAACCTTCACACAATAAGTTATGCTTACAGACAAAAAAGAGGCAAGAATTGTTGGTTATTACTGTCCGCTAAGAAAAATAGGTGAGAATTTGGGGATGAGAAATTTATTGGAGTAGAGTTTAGCAATAAAAGCGTTAAGCAATAAAAGGTAAATTTTAATATTTACTTTAAATATTTTGTAACCTACACTTCCAAAAAACCTTTAGACAGTTCCACAAGCATAAATTCCTTGTTTAATGGCATGTCAAGTATAGAAAAATAACTTAACTTTTTTGTAGTGATTTAAACTTGTGGAATTGTCTATAGGTGTTTTACAAATATATAGAGTACAGGAACAAAAACAAATCTATTTTACTGAATATTTTTACTTCAAAATAAGATTGCAATGTTTAATTCAAAAGTAACATTTCAAGATCCTTGTCGTTTGTTAACCTTACCAATTTCAAAACCTGGTGTAGTACTCATAGATCAGAAACATTACGATTTCAAAAGCCCAAAATGTGATTCTTCAAAGAGAATGAATGGAATACAGATCTGTACCAGTTAATTGAAATAAAATTTCTTGTGAACAAGTCATTTTAAAAACTTTAATCTACAAAACAAGACAAGGAACGATTTGAATTATTTGTATACACTGGATTAATTTGGGTGGATTAGAATAAAATTATGGATATATTTCACCAAAACATAACCACACCAACATCTGTTTGGCCAAATTCAACTCACTCACAACTGTTGTTGAGACCTGGCAACTTGCCAGTTCTATGTCATGGTTTATGTTTTCAGTTAGCCCTCACTTTAGGAAATCACAGTATTTACTCGTTCAAAAGACTATTTCGCAAATTTTAATATTCAATTTCTCAATAAATAATTTACTGCTTCATCTTTTGGTACATAAGCAACATTTTGAATCTTTTTCAACATTATCCATTTTTAAATAATCTATAAAACAAACTTATAGCATGGTAATTTTAATTGTTTTCAATAACTGTGGTTTATTGTTTCATACTAATTATAGTACTATAACCAAAGCAATAATGAACATGATACATTGGAATTATTTTCTAATGAAATCAATATTGGCTAGTTAATATCTTTAAAAGTCAACGAAAATATCTAACAGAAAAATTAATGAGCTTGTCTGTAATCATTTTTGGAATATAATCGTATTTGGAGTGGAGATGATGAAAGTAACATTTACAGCAAACGTTAAACAATACACACTTGACGCTCGGCACTCTGCCCCTATTGTGTTCTGATGCTCGACTACAGCTGCGAATTAAAACTTCCTCCTCCTGTCTTTAACTAGGTCTTGTTCGTCTATCATATTAAAGTTCTAAAAATCATGCTACTATTTTGATTCTTAAATAATTATTTACTCGATGATATAGTAGTCAAATGTTTCTGGTTGAACTTAAGAATGTTATTATTACTTGTTCAAACAGAAACTGGAAATTGTTTCAGTAAAAACAGTTTTCTAGCTAATAGATGGGTTTAGCTTAAATTAATACAAATTATACATTCGTAGCTGCAACCTGGAAAATAACTTAATTATTCAATAGTATTTACATCTATAAGGAATAAGTCTACCTTAAATTAGTAGTTTACCTTAAGTAGTAAGTAGCTTAAGGTGTCATAACTGCTGGCACAGTAGACCCACAATTAGGGAATCCAATCCTGGGATCCCACGTGATTTTAGGGCTTATTCAATCCCAGGATTTTTCGGCTCAATCCCAGGATTTTCGGGATTATAAAATTATGTGAAAAATCTATATTTACTAGGATATTATCAGTTGAAACAATGTTATAACTAAGAAAAACCAAATACATGTTGTTTTTGATCAAATAATCATGGTTTGATGAGTTACTTGTCGTCTTATAGTATGTATGAAAGTAGTTTCCAGTTAATATTTTTAAGCTTCTGGAAAAGATACACAGAGATTTTAAGATGTTTCTGATTCAATGTAATGCAATTGCAATTAAGTTTCATTACGATGCTCTAATGATCTTTTTTATTGTACTTCTAGTTTTTCTATTTACATCCTTCCAAGTCCTGATATTGTTTGGTCAAGTAACTATATTCATGTTTTGTATAAGACATTCTTTAAATTATGTCTTAATAAATATTTTATGGTTAGTTCACGGTTATACAGGACCATCCTGATAACGTGTTCCATTTTCACTCTGATGTCTAAAACTGTATTCAGTGTTTTATGACAAGGCTGACTATGTCGTCAATTTTTTTAAGCTCTGAAATTGTATATATAAAATCACGTTAACAACTCAAAACTAAACGGAAAACTGCTTTCTATATCGCATTATATTACGATACCATGTATATATGCATATCAATACTAAATATTAATTTTTGTACCGGCAAATACTACGTTGGGTCAATCCCGGGATCAGTCGTTTCTCAATCCCGTAATCCCGGGATTGAAAATATCGTCCGGTATTGGATTCCCTATCCACAATAGACACTCAATATTTCGATACCCTGTATGTTCAAAAAAGGCTGGGAGACAACAGAAACCTTCCAGGCATATATAGAACATCTCTCCAGTTTCATGGCATGGAATGGACGGTTTGGTAAAGCATAAAGGGCAAACCGAAGACAGAAAACATACATGGGACTTAAATATACTAAATAAAAATATACAATACTAAGAAATGTTTTCTAAAAGTATTATGTCTTTCGACTGTCAAGTATGTGCTCTGAAAAATATGGTTTTTGGCAGAAAGTAAATCACTGACAAAAGAATTGGAGGATATAAGTGGTAGCCATGTTTAATTTATTGAAAGTTATGAATTAATCTACCTTAGGTGTTCAAAGGGTGGTGAGAGCGAGAAAGGGTGGTTCTAAGGGAAAAGGTAAGATGGAGAGGAGAGGGGGGGTTGCCCCCCCTAGCTCCCCCCAGCTCCCCTCCACAGAGCTCCTGGACTTGATTGATGAGAATCCATCTCCTCAGCTTGGTTACAAATCATTAATATAGAAGACTTAAGTTTAAGTTATTCATTATCATAATGACTTTAATGACCTGTTTTATTTTGGTAAACAACAGCTTGGTTTGTCAACCGTTATTCTGGAAATCATTCAATGTTTATTTCATTATGTGTTTTAATTAATATTTTTCCTTCATACTAAAAATGCTATTGGAAATGTTTATGTGGGTAATTCCACAATCATACACTTGACCTGACCTCTGATTAGTGATGTTCTTGGATTATCCTATTAATAACTGGAGAAATTTTAAATAAACTAAGGTTTGTTTTTGAATGAAAAGCCTATTGTGTTTTCGTATTAAGTTCCATTACTCTCCCTCAATTTCATCATAGAATTTACGTGTTCGAAACTGAAAAATCTTCAGTGAACATTTAATACAATGACATACTTCCTCTAAAAGCAGAGAAAAATTAAAAATTTTACTTCATTAATAAATTTTGGTTAAAAACAATTATTAAAAACCCCGGTTTGGAACATCAACAGATTCTATACATATCTGTATAGACCCGCCAAGAGAAAAGGGATATTAACTTATACTTTTTTGAAATTATGTTATTAGGATATCCTTAATCTACATTGAAAACCAAACAAACTTATACCTTATAAGCTTCAATTAATAAAAAAGACATGATAAGATATTTCATAATTTTTAAGATATCTTATAAGATATTTCATAATGACTGAGTTATAAATCTTTGAATTTGAAACATTAAAAACTGAAATTTTAGGAAATTGCACTAAGGTTTTGCAAATTTCTAACTTATATTTTTTTTATTACTACTTATATTATTGGATATTTTTCACGTATAATTTTGTTAGGAATTTAAAGCTGAATATGGATCCACCGTTGAATTTGTTGTATTTTTTTGTCGAACGATCCTGAAATAGATGGGAGCATTCTGTTGTTAAAAACGCAACATTTTAAAGAAAAAATTTCTTTTTACTAGTTGTTACATGATAAAAATTAAAGTTAATTTTAATTTTATTCTAAATAAGAATTTATTACAATCAATCTTAACAAAATATGACATAATATTAGGTGTCTGAATTTTTCCTTTTTTGTTCGTTGACCTTCTAGTACAGTAAATTGTTTCTTGTTTTGAAACTTCTCTTGAACCAGGAGCTAGTTATTCATCAACTACTTCTTCTGGAAGATCCTATAATACATATTACATTTTCTGTTTCCTGGATAAGGGCTTAGCAAATCCTGCATTTATTCCTCTTAGAACTGTCGGATTTTCTTGACTTCAAAGTGTTAAAATAGTAATGGGGAAGTCAAGGTCCCCTTTCTCCAGATTGTAAGGGTTTAGAAAAAAATAATTTAACCACATTAAAAGTTAATTTCAAGTGTAAGATGGAACAAATATTGTTTGGAAACTTATATATAGTAAGAAACAATAAAATTAAAAAAATGTGATTTTTTGACCCGAACCTCTAAAACTAGTCGAGTAAAAATTCATCTGGGGAGATAAGGCCTCTTTACCATGGTGGGTAACATTTTAAGAATTTTTTTTGCCACTTATTACAAGGAGGTTGTATTGGTTTACTTCATTACAATTTTTAAAAACTTCAATGACATATGTAAAAAAAGTTATTAGGGATCATTTATAAGTTTTGAACAACTTAAATAAACTATTATAAGAAAACGTTTATTAATTTTTAAACAAAAAGATCCATGCTTGCATAATTTTTAAAGCTGGCAAGGGCCTTATTAAGAACTTGTGGCACAAAAGCTATTGTCAATACTTGAACAACCCTCAACTGTGGTCTCGCTCAGCTGTTGGCACCTTCGTTTTACCCTCAACTTGTAAAGTTTTACATCATTTTGACTCAGAAAACTGCATAATCTCTGAATAGTTGTATATAAGAGTAGTGTATGCATATCTGAATTTCACTCAGTTAAGAATTGATATTGCAGTGGTATTTTGTTCCAAGAAACACATTAATAGGAATTATTTTAATTTTGTTTTAGTATAGGAATAACAGTCGATTGTCAATGATTTTTTTCACTTTATGTTTACAATAAACCAACAGAGCTGGAGAAACAGGTGAAATATGTCAAACATCAAAAACCTTATAGGCTAAACATACAGCTAACTAATTAACATGGTTTACATTGAGTCATTAAATAAACTGTTTACACTGTAATATGCCTTACATATGCCTTATACTTTGTATTTCATATTTAGTTGCTATTTTAGGTGTATTTCAATAAAGGTGCTAAGGTGCTGGAGGTGGGTAGAAGCCCAATAGTTAGTAAATATAATAAAAAAACCCACCAAAAACATGTCATTTAAAGAAAGAAAGGTGCTAAGACGCTACAGTTACTGTTGTTGTCGGTTCCAGGGGCGTTCCTAGTGCCGTACCTGATCATGCTGGCGCTAGCGGGCAAGCCGATGTATTTCCTGGAGCTCGCCGTTGGCCAGTTCGGTGGCGTCGGACCCCTAGCCCTGTGGAACTGCTGCCCCATCGCCAAGGGTGAGCGTGACCACCTTTCAAGCTTCAATTAATAATTAATAATTCAATCAATAATTAATTAGCTTCATTTGCGTGCCTTATTGTGTTAATAATTGTTAAGATCTGAAAAGCTTGAGTATTGATTTTATGAGATCTTTATAAATGTTTAGACCTACTTCAGATTTATTTTGCATAATCAGTGTCTATAAGAAAATTTACAGAGAGTCAATGAATCTTTAGAGGTCCTCTATCAGAGTTGTGATGTAAAAATTCACAGTTCTTCGAGTGGTTTCTTTATTCAGATCAAAAAATAATAACAAGATAAATTATAAATAATAATCGATAATAATTTTCAAAGGCAAATTGAAAAATAGATTATATGCTGAAGTTAAATTAAAATAAATGAAATGAGTGTTTCCAGTTGAAACTTTTGAGAGGAATTCAACTGTCATTGCGCACAAAAACATTTTTGCTTCGAGAGAAGTAATTAATCTAACTTTTTACTGCCAGTCATTATTAATCGCTGAAACAACTTTCCTAGTTGTAAAACAAAAATTTTAATTTCGTCCTTTAGTAGCTGTCACTTACTTATTGTTGGGCATAAAAAATGTATATGCCACAATCACAAAATATTAGACACTTTCTTCCTTTTATTTTTCCAATTATTTATTTAATTAACAGTTATTATTTGAGTTGCAGTTTGAAGTCATAACACTCTTTAATCTTCTCATACTACAAGTATTAACAATACCTTTGAAATGAAAAATATGATCGCCTTTATTTTAGTGAAATGCATCTGATTTTCTCACCATCCTTCTCACACTTTAGAAAAATTAATTAATGCCGCTGAATTGATCATTTAGGTTTGGTCTCAGATTTTTTTTAATACTGATGAAATAATGTGTCCTCCATTTTATCATAAAGACAGGGTCGTTTTGGGATCCTGCACTGAGAAAAATGTTTAGTCTAGTCGGCATGGTAAATCAACATACTGTACGTTACATACGTAAATATGTCTGTTTCACCGTTAGTACGTAGGAAATACCATGACAGAAAATAAGCGGCATGGTGTTTCACCATGCCATGGCAGTCTGTCCTCGTTTTAGCACCCTTTAAGTATGATTCATACGGCTTTTTCTCCCAGTGCGGGGGCTCTGGGAGAAATTCAAACTAGAAGTCAAATTGTTGTCTCTAATTAACTCCAAATCGCTTATTTACGGGTGTGTGTGGCACGGGACTCCTTTCCCAACCGGCACCGTTTTTTCATCTACTGTTTTCTTCCTGTGACTCTTTTACGCCCAAAGCCCCGGGCGCTCGTCCCGTGTGTCCATAAGTACGGTAAATACGGCCCTGCAAAAAGGCAGAAAAAATTCACCATAACAACCTTTGTAAAGTAATTACTGCAAAACCTTGTTAAGATGACACACAAAAACCTCGATGACAAGTACACTTCTTGAGTCCCCTTGAAATTGTAATACCACTTAATTTGTTGTTGACACAACAGGAATAAAAATAGTTGCTTGATAACAAGACTACTCACAGAATCCACTTCAGATTCTTCTTATCAAGTAGGGAAGCAGAGGAAGCAAAGGAGATTTAGTAAAAAAAGCTCACCGGTTATCTGTTGCCAGGGCCTGCACCACCAGATGCGCCTATGGCCTGTAAATTGAAAATCAAGCCCGGTTATCAAGGTTCTTCTGAAATAGAAAAAATTGGAATGAAGTTCTTATGATCGGCAGGTGTCGGCTGTGCGATGGTGACGGTGTCGCTGATCGTCTGTATATACTACAACGTCATCATGTCGTACACGGTGTTCTACATGGTGTCGTCGTTCTCCGCCGAGGTGCCTTGGTCCAAGTGCGACCCCGCCTGGGCCGACATGACCACCTGCTACGTCCGCGGCAAGGCTCCCGCCCAGGTCTGCCGTTTCTCCCCCCATGAAAATCTTTTCGATCAGGCCTGATCAAAAGTAATCAGTTTTGATCCAGTTGGATCAGATTGGACCAGATTTGATCAATATTGTTCAAAAAGCCTGATCAGGTCTGAATTCGATCTTCAGATAAGTTCAGGAGACTTGATCAGGCCTGATCAAGATCTTCAAAACTGATCAAATTTGAAGTCCCTGATCAGATTTGATGGTCAAATGTACCATACATAATTCATACAGATCTGATCAGGTTTGATTAGGTGCTGATTTATATTTTCTATCAGATCTGACATAATTTTTTCATGGGAGTCATCATTAATCGATTGTTTCTATAAGGAAATAAGATTTTGTAGGACGTAAGATATCTATTTCATTTAAATATATTATTATTCTAAGATATCAAATTAAAAATACACTCAGTTTGGTTTTTTTGTTTAGTATTATTTGCATGAACTGCTGTATTATTGCAAGCACCAGGAGACCAAGCTTTGCCTGGATAAAATAAAAACAACCTGAATATATGATTCAGCTGTTTTGGTTAAAATTGTCCACAGCAATAACACAGGCTCTTTGAAGGGTTGTTAAATGGAAACCAAAATTTTTTCAAGTCTTATTCTGAGTAGCTCCAAAAGACTCATTGGGGACATTTCAGTTATCGTTTGCCAGCGCCAGGCATGTCGCTCAGTAAACAAACTAACGTAAACCAACGAGTATTAATCGCAGGATCCCGCTAAGTATATAATTGGCTGCAGCATTTTGGTTCTTTGTCACGTCATCCTTTCCCATTGGATGAATCATTTGGTTTGTTGTTGTTTATATTTTGTCCTAAAAGTTTATGGATTGTCCGCTAGATAGTAACACGTACTCTTCGGAGTTTTCAGATATTTCGGAACTCATCGTGAGTTTTCGTCTGCTTTCGAGGGGTTGGCTTGTCGCAGGCCAATGATAAGTCTGTAAATTTCCCTCCCTCTCGCGCTTCATAGTTGTATTAATTCAAGTATAACTATGTATTGTTTAAATGTGCAGATCATTTATATTTCCATGGTCTGAAATGTTATAATTCAATTCAATTGTGCACAGTAAATTTTATAACACAGTAAATTAAAATAGTTTCTTTTACAATTCCAGAATGCTTCAAATGCCACGGTGGTCTTAAGCAATGTTACGATTCAACTAATAAATGGTACCAACAAAGAGACAGCGAGTCTTCAGTATTGGGAGTGAGTATGACAAGTGAATCATGCCAACTTCTTGTGAATGTAAAGTAAAGCTAATAGAGTAGTTTTAAAAATACTTACAGCATATTGTGTTCAAAGTGTATTAGAATAAAAAATGTACTAATAAACTAATAATTGCTATTAAAATATGTACTTAATGAGCTACTCCCTCATGATACAATAAATATACCAAAAGCGAAATTTTTTTATCAATGTGTTCTAAATATACAATATCAGAAAAATTACTAATGGTTGCCCCCTATCTTTACAATACAAGTGAAAAATTATAGTTATAAGTGTCTGATGCAGTATAAGCATGTGATATGTTACTTCATAAGGTCATAAAAACTCAGAGAAGTTTACACTTCTAAAACCTTAATTCTCTAAATCACCATCTTATTGTTTTGCCAAAGTAGTATATAAAACAAAAATGTATTCAACCCAACACAAATTCCAAACTCCCCTGCAACCAGGAGATAGAAAATAAGTTATTACAGTGGGGGAAAAAAGTTACAGCAAGTTACAGCAGTTAGAATAAATGTGGACTAGTTCTCCAGCCCAAGGAGTTTGAAATAATTTCCAAATAAGCAATCAGAAATGTCTTCGGTGAACTGTTTGATAAAATTTACCAAAAGACCTTTTTTGACGACTAAAACATAAAAAAAATTCAGTATAGTTTCAAGTAGAAAACTTAGATTTAACCTTGAAATAAGACAAATGTTCGCACTGAAATGTTTGACAGATGAACATTACATATTGTGTAATTGCAGAAGGCACGTCCTTCACTTGTCGGAAGGCATTGAACACCTGGGGCCGGTGAAGTGGGACTTGGCGCTGTGTCTTCTCTTCTCCTGGGTCGTGGTGGTCCTCTGTCTGGTCAAAGGCATCAAAACCTCCGGCAAGGTAACAATATATTATAAGATTTTTTCAAAAAAGATACCAAAAAATTTAATTTAAATCTGAAAAATATGGCAGATCAGAAAAAAAACAAATTATGAAAAGTTAATCTCACTGTTACCTAATCATGTGCTACATACATCCATTGAAAAAACAGTACAGTTTCCATACAATTTCTAGTAAAAAAAAATTATTCCTTAACTTTTCCATCTGCAAGACATGAAACTTTAATGTTCTCATATGAGAAACAGTGAAATAACTCAGTATGTTTAAAAGTTCAATTGCAAACTTCACTGATTCTTCTCTTTTCTTCCTCTCATCTACCTATCTATACTATTATAAAGAAGACAAATGTGGCTTCTGTATGTTTAGATGTGGCAAGTGAACACAAAAAATACTGAACTGACTGGGTTGAATTTCACAAAGAGGTAGATCTTGAACCTGGGAAACACATAGGGCCTATTCACTTCCTTAAAATCACCTCGGGCTATGCCCCATGAACGTTCTCAGTTTCAATGTTAACATTTTATGAGGATGTAAACATTCAAACACAGAAATGTAAACAGCTGTGAGTACTAATTTAACAGTTCTAAGAGCAGTAGCAAGATCAGCTGTTTCAAGCTATGTATTGTGAGCGAAGCCACAGGCAACTGCTAGTAGTCTAAAAATTTGCTAGAACAACAGTGATGCTCAAAGGTGATGAAGGTGACTGAAACACTTGTCTGAGTATACAATACATGGCAATGGTGGGAAATTACAATGGTTTTGCGTGTGTTGTTGGCCTGACGGCTTGCGTTATGGACTCTGATTCAAAAGGTCATGTTTTGATTCTTGGCATGCACACAAACATTTAAGAGGCTTGAACCGCTTTTGACTCAAAGGTTCTGTTCTCATCTGTAAAATGCTGTTGGTTGATAACAAAAAATCAAATATCTTTTAAAATTATGAATTTTTTAGTCAACGGTTGTTTCAGGTGGTTTACTTTGCTGCCACCTTCCCGTACATGATCCTATTCACCCTCCTGGTGACGGGGCTGTGCCAAGAGGGGGCCATCTCGGGGGTCTTGTACTTCATCACTCCCACCTGGAAGAAGCTGCTTGATATACAAGTATGTTCACTACCAAGATAAATGTTCCTATTAATTATAAGATTATAACTTTTAGCAAGGTTGGACTGTGGTCAATTTAAATTTTTTTACATATTTTTGTGTTGAAAAATCAAAACTTATGTGAGAATGAGATTCAAACTCAACTTGAAATTGCCAGGCGTTTGTTCATGGCACTATTACTAGATGGTCATAGGTTGTTTCCTATTTTATACTGCAAGTTAAATTATTTTTTCTGTGTCTGTCTGAGGAAGCGGCTGTTTTTGCATAGATAAATCAAGTTACGTTTCGATACTGAGTTGCAAATCAGGTGATTCTTGTGATATTACTTTGCATACTCCTTTTCACGTAGTATAATTTACTTTGTGTACTTAAGTGTTGCAACTTAAGACACAAAATAATAAGCATTTATTAATCAGGAAACTTTTTTGAAATATTTTAACCTAAAAACTCACAACCAGAATTTTAGGAGGCATTTTTCAAGATTAGGAAAAATTTAATATCAACTCGTATGCAAAGTAAGTTTGCTGCACTCGAGAAACTATTCTGCACGAGCCGTGTGGGATTTAATCATTTCTCTCGAATTCAGCAGAGAGGCACTTTGCACACTTGTTGCATAAATAACTATTTCTTATACATAGAGAACATGTAAAAATAAGTTAATGACGAAGGCAAAAAATTTAATGTCTGACTTTTTTCTTTGTCTCAGTGATTCTGTCCAATTACGCATCATCCAAATTGTATTTTTAAAAGGAGGTTTTAATTATTTTCTTGTCATTTTTCAGGTATGGCAAGCTGCAGCTGGGCAAATGTTCTTTTCCTTGAGTGTTTCTATGGGAGGCCTTATAATGTACAGCAGCTATAATGACTTCAGGAACAATGTGTACAGGTATGCAAAATGCGCTATAATTTGCACTATACAGCTTCACGTTCAGTTAGATTCACAGATCCCAGTAATAGCATATCGTTTTACTAATAAAAACTGTGTATATTTCCGATCAAGGGGTTTACTTAAATTTCATATTCTGATTTAGAATAAAAAGGAGAAATACAAAACTAAGCGTGTGGAAACTTCTCTTAGGTTTGACATTCATAACTTTTGCGCTGCGTAAAACTTGACGCCAAGCTCTTTCCTACAACATATAAATGGTTAAAATCAGAAAATCAGTTTGGAATAGTAGAATAAATGCACAAGAAAACCTAATTACAAAACAAAAAAAAAACGTTGGGTTTGGTCTACTTAAACCACAAGTTTGCTCAATCACAAACAAACCCAGCAAATTAATAAGTATTGATATAGATGCTACTTGCTTTACCTTCCCAGGCTAATATAGAATGATTTCTCAGTCTTGGTGTTGCAAAATGTTTTATCATTTACATCCAGCAAAAATGCAATAACATGTTATAATGTTAATAAAGAAGTTATTTACTCTACTCAAGGTAGTGTACCTAACCAATCCTACAATGCTCACGACTTTTTTCTCCCCTGCAGGGACGCCCTATCACAATCTCTTGTCTAACTAAACCCAGTGATCAGCTGATTGTTGCAACATTCTTACACGATTAGTTCTTAGACGTTCGTACAACTGAATGCAGTCGCAATTTATCTTACGTGATTATTCCTGCCACTAAATCAGTGTCTGCAATCTAATGTTTCAACATGTTTGCATGTCTACATACCTCACGTTTTGTCTGCCACAGGGACGCGCTGGTGGTGAGTGTGATGGACACCATCACCAGTATGATCTCCGGCGTGGTGACCTTCAGCATCCTGGGGGCGATGGCCCACGACCTCGGCGTCCCCGTGGACCACGTGGTCAAGGAAGGCCCTGGACTGGCGTTCGTCGCGTACCCCGAGGCTCTCCTGCGACTCCCCGTGCCCCAGCTCTGGTCCGTGCTCTTCTTCATGATGCTGTTCGTACTGGGTCTCGACAGCGAGGTCGGTTTGTGGCAAGGATGTACTGTAGACTTTCTCTTAACCCTCTTATGGTAGACACCTCTTAACCAAACATCGGCTTTAATTGGAATACAGTTCACAGAAGTGACATATTTTTAACCGGACGATGTTAATCAATATATCAGTTGAACCGGGTGATGTTTATCAACACATCAGTTTAACCAGACGATGTTAATCAATAAATCGGTTTAACCGGACATGATTGGCAGTAAATGGACATTACTGTATCGAGGATTCTTGTGGGGAAGTTTTGCTTACAAGTCTAAATCAGAATATTGGCTTAAACAGAGTTCATTAGGAGTTGTGATTAGGGTTATAATGTCATGTCTTTTAGGGAACATCAGTTAAACCTGAAAAACTGTCATCCGGATGGATTTTGTTCCCGAAGTTTCCAGATAAGAGGGAGTCTACTGTATTGTTACTACTAGGTGATAAACATTAACACTGATTAACATTAACATTAAGGAATGGTAAAAACTAAACATTATTTTCTTGTGCCACTGAAATCATGTAGGCAGCGGTTGCTGATATGGAAAGGGGGGTTAATAAGTACGATTGTGAAGCAGAAGGTAAAAAGGGACTTTGTTGCTGAAGTAAATTGTTTAGTATGGGCATTTAAGTTAAATCAGGTCAAATGTATAGATTTTTATATTTTGACTGAATACAGTTCTTTAACTTTTCTTTTACAGATATATTTGGCTATTTTAGCGATAAAGATCGGAAAATTATTTAAAAATAATCGATAAACAGCCTATATATGTCACGCATAAGAAAAGGACCGCAAGTCGCTTAAACGGGAAATAATATAACAGGTGACTTGAGGTCCCATTTCTCAAATGGCAGGTCTGCGTATTGACGAGGAGTCAGGAGCCTAAAGGTCATCGCACACTACGGCCGGACGCGCCGAACCGCGCCGCGCCGCCTTGTGAGAATTTCTGTTGCTGAGGTCGCACACTATAGGCGCGCCAGACGCCGCGTCGCCGCTTTCCTCCCTCGCCGCACCCCTGCACCGGCCGGCAGTGCCACATTCTCTTGCCTGGCCGAGGATGACTGAGGTAGTGCGAAGACACCCGAACATGGTCAGGCCCAGCGCAGCACGCCGCCTCTGTGGAACACATTCCACTCGACTTCTCTCGAGAGTTCTGACGGTGGAATTATTCTGCGGTGGTTGCAGTGGCGCGCTCAAGTGTGCACACTCGCATTAATTCACATGTAAACTTTTCAGCCGGAATTTCTTTGCGGCGGTTTGATTCGGCGTGGCACGGCACGTCTGGCTGTAGTGTGCGATGACCTAAAAAAAACTAATTTATTCTGATTTATATCAGCAGATGAGTGAACTCATAGAAAAAGAATATTGCCTCAGACCAAAAATCACCGTCTTGACAGTGCATTTTTCTTCACTCCCTTTGTATTCTGCCTCCCGACTTGAGGTCCCTTTTCCATCTTCTTAATTTTTCATTAGAAATGCTACATTTTAACAAAGACATTGTAAGTGAATCACATCTATTTAGTTTATGTTTGAAGATATAGATTTAAAGATCTTTTCAGGTTTATTTTGATAAGTAATTAATTTTGATGATAAATTAAATATTCTATGAACGTTTGAAGTTTAGGGTCTTGATTTCTCGAAATACTCATTTTGTATAATGCCAGTAAATGCCAGTAACTCAAACAAAAAAAAACATAGTGTTATAAATTATACCGTACGTCAATCTGTCCACAATTTAAAGCTGAATTTCAGAACCTCAAAAAAAAGGAAGGAAACCAGATGATGCTGGTGTCAGAAATTTCATATCTCAAAACCTGAAAATTCCAACTTGAGGTCCCTTTTCAATTACTGAAAAACAATTCTTGAAGTTGACAAATCAGCAAAATAATCCAAGCTATTTAATTGGTCGATCTTAAAAAGTTCCTTAAACATATTTGATGAGTGGATGTAATTGTGATACAGTCATGATTTTCATTGTTTATTGGTTTTTTTTAAGCTTTCAGGGTCTGAGGAATTGGTCAGCCTGTGGTTTTCAACTAGAACCGCTGTTTCAAATCATGTTTTGTTTTCAGTTTGCGTTGTTGGAAAATGTGCTCACAAGTATTTCTGATGAGTTTCCAAGCTTAAGAAAGCGCAAATTAACATTCTGCGTGGCAACTGCCATACTTTGCTACTGCATCGGCCTTACCTGTGTTACTTACGTGAGTAATATTTTATTTTTATCTAAAATTAAGCCTAGGATATAAATGTAAAAGAAAGTTCTATCTTTTCAGGACAGTATATAGTGAGACTCATGATTTCATAATACAGTAGATCCTTGTTTGAATGACAGGCTGAATTCCACAAATTAAAAAGTATTTTTTAACAAAACAGTAAAAAAAATTAAAAGTGCCTATTTGAAGAACCTGAAAGAAAACCTTTTGTGAATAGGGTAAAAGGTGCAGTTTCACCTTAAGAAAAACAATGCATCCTTCATAGTCTGTTAGATGCACATACAATCTACAAAAACGTTAACCAATCTACAGAAATATCAAACTAGTGTATTAAAACTGGTTTTGCCATCTCTCCATTTCATCTCTGCCTTTTTGACCATTGAAATAAATTTTTTTTAACTTACCATAGTTGAGTCTCTCTCAACTTTAGCAAACCAATAAAAGTTTACGTATCAAGTAAGTGATTCCACTTTGTTTTTTTTAATAGACAAAATGTCAAAATGTTTGATAAAATGTATTTAAAAGTGGTCATAGAAATAGGTTAAAACACTTTATTGTGTTGGTGTTGAGGAGTGGTATAATTAATGAATTATGATTAATTTAAATCAAATTGAATTATTACTCATGTAATGTTTCAGGGAGGAAATTATGTTCTGACCTTAATGGATGTGTATGGAGGTGGAATTGCTATTCTTTTTATTGCAATATCTGAATGCATCGCACTGATTTGGCTTTATGGTGAGTGCAGTATAGTTTGTCCCTAGTTTAACTCAAAAATATTTTACTTCATATTCTCTTTTTCATTCAATACGTTTTAAAACTTTATACAGTAGAGCGCCGATTATCCGAAAGTCGATCATCCAAACCGTCGGTTAACCGAACGCCATAATAATTCATATTTTGAACATGATTCTCAAGCAATTCAAATTCACGCACCAACTGAAACTCCCATTGCGCCGGGATATCAATGTATTCTGATAGATTACATAATAAAATTAAGTGAATAATTTTTGTTTGATCATTTTTTAGCCTTTTTACTATTAGGAATTATGTTACATATATAATTTTAAAATGTTGTCTTTTCATGTTCGATTATCCGAATATTCAGTTATCCGAACACCCCTTGTCCCCAATTATTTTGGATAATCGGTGCTCTACTGTATACTAAAGCCTTGTATAAATCATTGATTAAAAAGGAATAAATCTCAGAAAAGTAAACTAATCCACCTTTTAGTTGGATGATTAATACTATTATATTATTGATATCTTTTTGTATTTTTGTTAATATCATTTCACATGGCTTACAGCCAGTGGAAGTTACAGTAGGCACAAAAAATGAAATTTAATAACTAAAATTATACCAGGCTCACATTTACAAAAAAAAAATATATATATATATTTTTTTTGTATATATACATAAAATGTTTGACAGCCTCTTAAATGTTTCAGGTCTGAACAGGTTATGCGAAGATCTCAAATTCATGCTCGGATTCAGGCCAAACATCTATTGGAGAGTAACTTGGAGTTTCTGTGGCCCTGTCATTCTATCTGTAAGTTTTTTTCATTCATTGTTATTATCTGTTTAAGACCTTGAGGTTGTTTGGGAGCTACAGACTAAGCACCTTAATTTAATCTTTATTATTTTTCCTATAATACCCACATTTGCAAGAGGAAGTCAGTGATATACACTATAAAAAATTATCAGGTGATCATAAGTTTTATCCAAGGAATAAAATTAATAATGGATAAAAATAAAAGACGTCTTACAACACTTAAAATATATTTACACTTATTCTGTACTCATATACAAGACGGTAAATATACATAAAAATGGAAAATGGCAGTAAAATTAAAACAGTTCAATTTCACTGACAAAAATTATAACTTTTGTTGGAGAGAATTTCCAATACTTTAGATCAATCTGAGGTAGATTTGTAACCCTTGTTTCTGATAACAATCTGGTGACAATTTGAAGTGATTATTCATTATTGCCGTTTGAATTGCATTAATGAGGGTGACCAGAAAGTTATTATTTGGCATTAACTTGACCGGTTCAACTGGCCTTTAAAAGCCTAACAATCTATGGCAGCAGAATGCAGTTTCTAACCTTATCAAAATTATCTCTGCATAGAGTCATAAATTATCTGTATTAGAATCAATCTGATTACGCTATTACAAAGCGAGCTGCCCATCCGATAAATTTACAAAGTTTGCCAAGACATTACTTCAAACCAGTCCAGCCAACCCTTGTTACAAGCTTGGGAGGAGGGGAGTAACTGGACAAGCATATACGGCCTTCGACCTGGCAACATCGCTTCTCAAGGGTTTTTTGCATAGTAAAACCATTGACTTTCACTTACAGAGCCAGCTGGTTTGAAGTAAACAAAAAATAGTGCCATAAGATAGTCCTGCAACTTTTCAGAAAACCATACAACTTATACCCATTAGTTCTTATTTGAATAAAAAGGTATTAGTGAGGAAATCTCAGGAAAATGTTTTATAAAAGTTTCCCTAAGGGCAGAAATGTAAAGAAAAAATGGCTGAACTGATGCATTTGTTTTTATTTACAATTATTTGTTTACTTTTTCTAGCGATGTGGGACCCCATCAGCTAGTTTTAATAAAACCAGGAGGTGACCCCGATGTTGGTTTACAACATTTGCCACTTTTATGGATAAAATAAAACATTTTTAGTCAGAAATTGATCAGCCTCAGCTGAAAACTGTAGTTGATCAGTAGTCAAGGGTCCAGATCCATTATTCTTTTCATCTGCGGACAATCTTCGTCTACTAGCTGATAGATTACAAGCCTTGGTGAGTTGGAAACTGTAGTCGGTCAACAGTCAAGAGTCCAGGTCCATTATTCTTTTCATCTGCGGACAATCTTCGTCTACTAGCTGATAGATTACAAGCCTTGGTGAGTTGGAAACTGTAGTCGGTCAACAGTCAAGGGTCCAGGTCCATTATTCTTTTCATCTGCGGACAATCTTCGTCTACTAGCTGATAGATTACAAGCCTTGGTGAGTTGGAAACTGTAGTCGGTCAACAGTCAAGAGTCCAGGTCCATTATTCTTTTCATCTGCGGACAATCTTCGTCTACTAGCTGATAGATTACAAGCCTTGGTGAGTTGGAAACTGTAGTCGGTCAACAGTCAAGAGTCCAGGTCCATTATTCTTTTCATCTGCGGACAATCTTCGTCTACTAGCTGATAGATTACAAGCCTTGGTGAGTTGGAAACTGTAGTCGGTCAACAGTCAAGGGTCCAGGTCCATTATTCTTTTCATCTGCGGACAATCTTCGTCTACTAGCTGATAGATTACAAGCCTTGGTGAGTTGGAAACTGTAGTCGGTCAACAGTCAAGAGTCCAGGTCCATTATTCTTTTCATCTGCGGACAATCTTCGTCTACTAGCTGATAGATTACAAGCCTTGGTGAGTTGGAAACTGTAGTCGGTCAACAGTCAAGAGTCCAGGTCCATTATTCTTTTCATCTGCGGACAATCTTCGTCTACTAGCTGATAGATTACAAGCCTTGGTGAGTTGGAAACTGTAGTCGGTCAACAGTCAAGAGTCCAGGTCCATTATCTTTTCATCTGCAGACAATCTTCGTCTACTCGCTGATAGATTACAAGCCTTGGTGAGTTGGAAACTGTAGTCGGTCAACAGTCAAGAGTCCAGGTCCATTATTCTTTTCATCTGCGGACAATCTTCGTCTACTAGCTGATAGATTACAAGCCTTGGTGAGTTGGAAACTGTAGTCGGTCAACAGTCAAGAGTCCAGGTCCATTATTCTTTTCATCTGCAGACAATCTTCATCTACTAGCTGATAGATTACAAGCCTTGGTGAGTTGGAAACCGTAGTCGGTCAACAGTCAAGAGTCCAGGTCCATTATTCTTTTCATCTGCAGACGATCTTCGTCTACTCGCTGATAGACTACAAGCCGCTGCGGTACGAGAACTACGACTACCCGGACTGGGCGGACGGGATCGGCTGGGTGTTGGCCGGACTGTCGACCCTGCAGATCCCCTTCTGGGCCGTCGTCACGGTGCTGCGGCAGCCCGGCCCCACGCTCAAACTGGTCAGTCCACTAACTGTTCCTGATTCTTGTTTGTGGTCTTAAGATTGTGCAGGGCCGGCTCAAGAGTTTTTGGCGTCCTAGGCGAGAGTATTGCCCAGCACCCCGCTCCAAATAAAAACAAGATCAAAAATACTGTCATAGCTGTTAATTTTCATCCATATGTTTTTACTTAATTTCAGTAAACTAGCAGTTGCCCGTGGCTTCGCTCACGATAAAAATTTCAGCTGATGTTACTTCTGCTCTTTGAAATGTCAAATTATAGTATTCACAGCTGTTTACATTTTGGTATTTGAATGTAAACATTGAAGCTAAGGACGTTCAAGGGGCGTAGCCCGAGGGGATTTTAAGGAAGTGAATAGGCCTATATGTTTCCCAGGTTCAAGATCTACCTCTGTGTGAAATTTCAACCCAGTTGGTTCAGTATTTTTTGAGTTTACTTATCCCATACATACAGAGACCACCTCTTCTTTATAATAGTGTAGATAGATAATAAGTGAAGATCGACTGCAAATGGAGAATTCAAAGTAGGCCCTAGATGAAATAATTTGGCCAATTATACTCATAAAATGGAGGCTCGGTAGATTCGATATGTTAATTCTTTGAAAAAAAGTCAAAACAAGTATTTTATATACCTGGTTTAGATACTTAAAGATGCTGTATAATAACGTATGCTTTTGAGAAAATAAGAAAAATAATGTATTTCAAGTATAATTCTACAATCAAACACTTGGGCAAAAATTAGTATGGACAAAATTGTAAAAACAAAAATATGTTCCTTTGACAAGAAGTACCTCGCGAACATGGAGTTTTCCCCCATGTTGATCCATATTCTGTTGTTAATTTTGGTGTAAAAACCAGCCTGACTCACGAATAATTGGCGTTTGGCTGGAAGTATAAACTCAAACTAACGACGAGGGCACCAAGAAAACGTAAAATGACGGGTGCTAATTATTGGTATAAGTAGTCGATTAAGGATTAAAGGGCAGGTTGGGGGTTTCCACCACTGGCGATAAGTTTTAAAGTGGTCTAAAGAGTAACTACACAACCAGAGTATGTAAAGCTATTCCTGAATTATAACCTCATAATTTAAACCTAGAATTTAAATCTACTTGTGGCGTTCATATTTATTATTTTCTTTTTGCGGCCTGCTATTATTAAAAACGCGACCATCCAGCAGGCCCTGGCGCCCTAGGTGGTCGCCTAGTTTGCCTATATGGGAGAGCCAGCCCTGAGATTATGTATAGGAATCAGATTAGAAATCTCCTTATTTTCTTCGTAGGACTGAAAACTGTAAATATATCAAACATCTTTTGCTGAATTCTTTTTTCTTAGCTCAGTAGTCTCATTACAGAACCATGAATAATATTTTGGGGGCTCAAGATGGTAAGGTACCGCTTTTGATCAGAACTAATTATTATTAAAACACTTATTATTATCATTATTTTGGTTTAACCCACCAAAGAAATAAGAGATATTATGTAACGTTTTAAAAAGCAGGAGTCAATAAAGTTTATTGAATGTATTTATGTAAAAAAGAAGTCAATGGCTTGACTAGAAACTGTAGAGTAGAACCACCCGTTTCCACTGGCCATGACTCTATCATGGAGAAGTTTCAGCCTTCATGATTCTCTGAAATAATAGTGCAACTACAACCTCAAGCTAATATATCAGGGTGTCCAACTTAAGTGTGCCACCACTGGTATTTCAGAAGCTATTGTATTTAGAGAAAACTTTAAATGGGGGACTTCACCTACTTTTTTAAGACTTAAAAATTTGAATTCTATTTTCTTCTAAATGGCTGCCATTTTCCAATATGGCGGACAACTTTTATTTTCTTATGGAACACCCTGTATTTTATGGCATATTTGGATTCTACGCTTAATTTTAAGAACTCTTTACTCTTTGACATTTTTTCCTAAACCCAATGGTTAATGAGATATAAGCCGTTAAAATTTGATTTCTCCCCATAAGAAATACATAGCGTTATTGTCGGTTCTCGGTATATCGATACCGGTAGGGTTAATTAAAACATACCAGAGAACAAAAGTGCTTTAAAATGTGATTTTAGTTTAAATTCAATCAAAGAAATAGTTTTTAGTCGAAATCCACTCATGGAAATGAACAATTTTGAATAATTTTGTACTCCATAAGGATTGCATGGGATGGCACAGTTAAAATGGACATAATGCATTTCAAGTGGGGAAAAATAAAACTTTAACTGCTTATATCTCCTTAACGATTGGGTTTAGGTAAAAATGACAAAGAATAATGAGTTCTTAAAACTAAGCATAGAATCCAAATATGCCGTAAAATATAGGGTGTTCCTTACCCCCTATATTAATTTAAGAAAATTGTTAATTTAAGAAAAATTAAAGTTGCTCGCCATATTGGATAGTTGCGGCCATTTAGGAGAAAATGGAATTCATATTTTTAAATGTCTTAAAAAAGTAGGTGAAGTCCCCCATTTAAAGTTTTCTCTAAATCAAATAGTTTCTGAAATACCAGTGGTGGCACACTTAAGTTGGACACCTTGTATGGGAAATAATATATCAATAATTAAAGTAGATTATAGTAATCCAGGACACTTGTCCGAGCAGTAAAGGGGTCGGATATGACAGTTTATAATAATCTCCTTAAAGTTTTGTCTGAGATTTGGGAGGTTTGATAGAGAATAGGTATTTGTGTTACCTCTCGATTAGTCTCCACGGCAAATATTTTTTTGGTTTAGAAATTCAAACAAGCGCTGACAGCCAACGCGGACTGGGGCCCGAGCGACCCGGAGGTGAAGGAAGAGTGGCGGGAGTGTGTCAAGGAGTATGAGATCTCTCGTCTGGAGAAGAAAGATGCTCATCAAAATGGTAAAGAAAGAAACCTTATTGTTATTAAACTCAGTATTTTAAGAGCTTAATCAAGTAAACCTTCACAGTTTGGCACTCTATGCTTCAACAAGGTCTGAGACAAGAAGAAATAACAATCCCAGAAATCTTAATTGAAAGGAGTTGACTGTTCAAAATATTTTGACCATTGAAAATAATTCAAATAGACAATAAAATTCTTTATCATCATATTCATCAAGAAAGTGATGAATCATCACTTTCTTTCAAGTCCTTTGTCACCGACCTCATGGTTTCTTCTACTTCTTCTGTTAATACATCTTTTACTTCTTCTTCCAAGGTATTTTTTTCACAAAAACACACTCTACATACTACATATTTATGCACAACTTAACCGGTCACAGGTTATTTACGAACTTAGGTAACTTTGTTATCAAAACGACCACACTTGGTGTTGCTCTGTAGTCTGTGTCCAAGTGAAGTGTAATAACTTGCGGGACCTGGGACACAAAACTGTGTCTCGCAAGTGTCTCGTCAGTGTCTTGGCCTCGGACACAGCCGAGATACACTTCAGACACAATTTTGTGTCGCAGACAACTGTGTCCATGTATAAAAGCTCGGAGTACACTCTCATTGGATTTAATGATATGCGAGACTCCAGGGAAGCTAGCATCCCAGTCACAGAGACACAAAGTGTCTTTGTATAATACAAGACTCAGAGGATGCTCGAGTAAACATTGGTATTAATTAGTTAAGTTTTACATTTGGCGTTATTAAAATCAGCACTTGAGGTACAAGCTTTGAAGCAGGTCAGCTGATCTTAATACTTAAAAATAGGGGTGTGCGAATAGTGATTTTTTGGTTCGAATCGAATCAAATTGAATAGTTTATAACTATTCCGAACATCGAATATTTTCGAATCGAATATTTATGTCAATGGTTATTGGTTCAAATGAGATCAAAATTTCAATCGCAGCATGTAAGTATAAATACCCTTTTGCAGCAAACCGTATACTCAGCAAATTACCAAGCATTTTTTAGCAACTATTCAATAATTAATATAATGTTATCAAAACTAAAGTGTTATTTCATTGTGTTTTCTTTACTCTTGTCCTTACTTTCTCCCTCCCCTCCCTGTATTTATCTTATTTAATTATTGATAGCATTATAACAAGTCAAAACAATATAGGTCAAATATCAACTACTAAGGTACACAAAGGTACAACTAATCAATTGTTAAGAATTTAGAAATTTATTGATTCCCCTTAAGCATAGGTAATATTCATTTGAAAAGCATAATTAGGCCTATAGTAGCAATTTCAGGGTTTGGCTTCTTAACAATTCCTTTTCTACTGCAACCTTAATTTGTTCACTTTTAGGCCTCTGCATCCCTTTGTTCCTTTTCCTTTTAATGAATCAATTGTTCCTTTTCCTTTTAATGAACCAATAAATTATTTGATCAGGGACTAGGCTTAAGGGATTAGACCAAAGAATTACATATAAAACTTGGTTCACCAACTACTTCATATTTGAAGAAAGCCTTACAATTTTATTTGTACATTAATGCCTGAGAACAAAGATTTTGATTCCCCTAAAGTAATACTATAAAATAATAATGTCAGACCAGTAAACTTAACCTAAATTTTAAGATAATTTACAATTGCCATTTACTTACAACAAAGTTTATTTGTTTTACATTATAAACAGCAAGCAAACTCATTAATTATTATCATAGGCTTAAGTTGTCAAACCAACATTGTACCTTTATCTAAAAATGACCATTTTAATCACGAATCAAAATAAACACGCTCCGCCTGATTCGTCAGATTTCAACAAAATAAAACCAATTTTTGATCATTCAACGTTTGTATTTCTACGTAATTACTTATTTGAAAAATTGGTCTTGATTGCAATTCTCTCTTTTACCAACTCAACAACTCAACTGATGTTTCGTCGGTATCGGATACTGGTCGAGACAGAACTGATGAAGGATGGAATATTATTTGTTATATGATTTAATGCTGTGATACGAGAATTTATCTTACAAAAAAATTCGTTGTCGCGTCGGGTATTATGCAGTATATTAACTAAGTACTGCACGACTGATCAACACGGCAGAGGGAATTTGGTGGCAAAACTGCGATGTCAGTTTTATTTTACAGCAGCATTCATCTGTCGTCTGTCCACGTGAGGACGCAACTGTTTCTGATGTAAAAAATGGATTCGTAGTTGTTTGCAACTAAAAAAAAGTACTTTTATTTTGAAAATGGGAACGTTTTCACCTACTTTTGATTTTATGCCAGTCCTTTAAATATTCGATTCGGTCATATCGAACTTCTTTGCAATCTCGAATCGAATCGAATATCACGATATTCGATTCGAAAAAGTTCGAAGTTCGAATATTCGCACACCCCTACTTAAAAATCAGCTGGTCTTTTTAAAAGCTTAACCTTGGCCTGCTGTTTTCTTGGCTAATTTTCCAGCTACTAAACAAAAAATGGATACATAAAATATTGCTTGGGAACAAAAATGAAGATCATTTATAATTGTTTCAAATAAACAAGATTATTTTATGTTGCAGGTCTCCTGCTGAAAAACTCACAAGTTATTGGAAATCATCACCAGCTGTCGGTTTAGGAGCCCTAATGCTTGGGAAACAATCTCCTCTTCCATTATTTTTATAGAAATGTGATGTTCAATTTATACTATACTCAGAATTATGTGTTATTTTGTATTGAAAGGCAATGTAGATGTTACAGTACCTATACATTTTATAGAAATTAAAATTATAAAATGCAGTATATTTAAAAAATATTAAATTATAATTGCATTATATTTTTAATAATTGTTATCAAGTCTTCTCTTGAACAAAAATGTTTCAAATACAGTGTTTACATTTTCATAAAAATGAAAATGGTGTATTTCTACTATAAAGTTATCCGAGGGCACATACAGGTTTCCTCATTTTTAACCTTTAAAATGTATAATCATATAAAGGTAATAATCATATACATTCTCAATTTAAGTTAATAATAAACTCAATTTTATTTTCAGCAAAGTGTGCCATTTAGTGTTTATTAGTTCCTGAATATGAACTAAATTAAGTATATTGAAACCAAATATATTACATTAAATTTGAATTAATCCTAATTAATTTAATAAAATTTAAATTTCTGGATTTAAGTCTAACAGCCTCAGGCCAAACTAAAAGTATATAGGTTTGTTCTCATCGAGAGTTTCCTTTAAGGTCTTGAAAATACAGCTCTTTGTGGCAACAACCGGTTGATGATGCATTATCTCTACCAGTCGTTTCATTCTTCAAATGCAAGCCGCCAAAATGTAAACATTTTAAGTTTATTGGTCTGCAAGGAGCACCACGATGACCCGGTAATACCGCTCTGTATCCATCAAATGTTACATCAGGAGAAAATGCCAGCAGTTACGTTCGTATTCCTTCCAATCGGTCAATGTGCGTCTTCTTCTTAAAACTGCACTAAATAAAAAAAAAAGGCTCAAGTTAATAAAACCACAAAAAATGCTTTGCTGAAATGTATTGATATATAGTAAACTACATTGTAAAACGGTATACTGGTAACTGCACCGAATTAGCAACTAAAAACACTTCAGGGCCAATATTACCTCAAATTTTAATTCTTTATAAAACGATAATAAAACAATTTCTTGTCAAGTCCCAGTATCCAAAGCAGGTGTAAAAAGCCACTCTTTTTGAAAAATAAATAATAAGTGCTCAAATCTATGATTTTCCTTTAGAATTGTTTCAAAGCATGACCATGTGTTCAGGAACTGAGCTTGGTTAAATGTAAATGTATAACGCCACTATTCCAAAACTTCGGCCCTTAACTGTACTTAACTGATGCACTTTTTTTAAAATTCTAAGACGCTCTGACCAATCTAAATTAAAAACCCTTTAATTTGACACCTGAAACATTAAAATCCGTGCAGCCATTATTGAGGTTTGTCTGTGAAAAGAAAACCACTTCCGTATTATTACATTGATATTAATAAGTTAATTTATCAACAGAATAATTTTTTAAATAAGCATTGTTGTATACAGATATTGTCAAAGTTTAAGTCTGAAGCCAGGTTTCACTTTGTAGGAGAACAAGCTACTTGTAAAATTGAGCTTAGGTTAAAAAAAAACTTAATCCCAGACTGAATATGAAGAAAAGTTTGCAGAATCATATCTTTGTCATGCATTTTTTTGAAAAAATAATATCTTTAATATATATCTTTTTTTTTCTTATATATCTTTAATAAAAGATATATAAATTATGCTAAGAGTTACATGTAGTTTTGCTACTCAGTGTAAACCCAGCTTCAAAAAAAAATTTTAAATAAAGATAATGTTGGTATGTACATAAATACTTTAAGAACCTGTGACATTTTCATTGTTATAATTACTAAGAATAGCTGTTACTCCGAGATGAGTCAATTTGTCGAAATGTGCATAGAAACTATTACTGTTTGGAGTAGTGCTGTTACGTTAGAATACTAAAGAAAATAGATATTTTTGTTACTTTAAGAGCTGTTATTTATGTACTGAATATAAATTTAGTCGATTATAGTGTGGTGTATATTGTTATATATGTAAAAGAAAGACTAGATTTAGAAACCGATAGTGAGGTTACTGTAAATATAAATAAATGGTAAATAAGCTCAATGTAATGTTCACGTAGATACGTTATTTTTTGAAATAATAAATATTTTTCGTTTAAACTTTTTGTGAAAGTAAGAGATGAAGACTTAGTTTCATATGAAGCTGTTTTGAAGCCTATATTTCAGACTACAAGTTTTAACAGAAACATTTAGAATGATTCTTAGAAAAAAACCTACACTCTCATTTTAAACTTGCTAGTCATTTTGTGGTTTACTTAATTAATGTGCAAAACAGGATGTTTTCTGAGAATTTTAAATAAAGTAACTGTCCAGTTTCAGATATCTTTTTAAGGTGCAAAGTAGAAACAATGTCCGTCTATGATTAAAGTAATGCCCTAAATGTGGCCTGAGTATAAGAAAAAATATAGTTATCCTTAAAAACTGGATTATTTTGCTACAGTATGAAATAAAAGACACTTAGCTGGAAATCCTTAATTTTAAAATAAAAATACTCTTTCGTTGATTTACAGACCATGAAGTTAAACATTTATACAAAAATTAAAATATTTAGAAGATGTTTATATTTTGTAGAAATGTTTAGAGATATCATAAGACCACTAAGACCAGTTTGATTTTTGACAGCATATCCTATATATTTAGTGTGATAACATGCGTGTATACTATTGTAAACCTGATACTTAGGTTATTGTCAATTGTAAAAATGTGAGTTTAGAGAAATAACTTAATGTATGATTTGATCATTCCTTTTTACTTTAAAATCATTTTTTTTATTAAGAGACATTAAAAGTAAAACTTATCTAAAACAAGAAAATGCAATCCTCTAATTAAATACGTAAATACCAATGAATCAGTTTTTTCACATTGGATTATACACAGATTGGTCATTACAAGGTAAATGTAATCAACTTTTTTCAGAAAGCTCATGCAATCTCAAGTTTCTTCTCATATATCACTTGAGTCCATCAAGAGCATTGCGGCTCAAATGGCAGTCACCATTCTTTAATTGTTGTGTTTGGGCTGTCTAATACTCTCTACTACAGCTATCACTAGCAATCCTATTATAGTGTTATGTTTTTGGGTGTTTTGTGAAAGCATAGCCATCATTAGTAACAATGCTGTGGTACTACTAAATGGCAGTTTTTTTACCTAAGGGTTCGAATGGCATTATCTCTTATGGCCCATCTTTTTGCTGCTACCTATCGGGGAAATCCGCAAACATCTGGCCTAGTAGTTCACTGGTTTACTGCTAGAGTCGACTGTAGGCTTTATGCGCCAATCGTTCTCCAGGGCGACCGTGGTAACGTAGCTCAAACGGTTGCGGCGCTATACTGACGAGTATAGCGTTGGAGCCGTTCTGAGGTGCGTGGGTTCGAATCCCGACCATGCGCAATTCCTATTAGGCTTACAAATGTGTGGCTTAGTTGGTGGGAGGGCCCACCTAAAATAAACGGTGACCTGCTTGGGTTGACGGTATTTGAACGTTTAATAGGGATTGCAGTGGACACCGGTTTTGCTTCTTTTTACCCTTGTGTAGAGGAGGAGGACACTTTTTTTGTTTTATTAATTAATTTAGCACATTGTCAATACACATGGACAATCAAAAAGGTCATAACCAAAATATTAAACCAAATACAGACAAAATACACATATTACAATTAAAAATTAAGAAAATAAAAAAAAATTGACACCTTAAAGGGTTAACTACTACAAGTAATTGAATACAGAACACTCCTTCTAATCCAGACATCTTGGGACCTTTACCCTTCTGGAAAACGGTTTTTCCAGTCAAACCAGCAATTCCTAAAACTTAAAAAAAAATTAAATTATGACACTATAATGCAAACTGTATAATGCAATATTCTAATTTAGACTTGTGTTTACTGGTCTAAAATCTTTCCCACAAGAATAAGCGATAGAGTAATATCCTTTTCCTGCTCATCAAGTCCGGTTAAACTGATGTGGATACAAATTGTCCGATTGAAAAGATGTCACTTCCGTGGAGTGTAGTCCGGTTAAGAGGATTCCAGATTGCAGGGAGTCTAATGGACCTTATACAGAAAAAATTCCACGGTTTTAAAACTCTTAAATAAATTGTATCGTAATTAAATTAGTAGACATATTTCATTCTCCTTGAATTTGTTTTTGAAATATTTTCTTAAATATATAACACTGCCTAAAGTAAAAAGGAATGATTCGTACTTGTGCCTCAAAATTGTAACCCTGTTATAGCTGTACTCAATGTTCAGGCTGGGCCAACAATAGTAATTTAAAATAGCAATAAAATATATATGTGTTCAATGTAGTTTTATTCCCTATAATACTCAATATCAGTTTTTAGAGACTTGTTTCAGTTTTATACTAGACTTGAAAACGTAAAAAAGGTAAAAAACATAGAAGAAAAACAACTTAAGACTGAATAAGTGTGAGAGAACTTGCAGAGAAAACTTAACTCTCAGACTCTCTCTTAAACTTGCAGAGTAACATACAAATAGTGGATTATTAGCCTCACTAATGCCACCTGATGCTTTACAGGGTACACTTTCGCTTTCAAACACATAAAAAATGATTTTGTGTGACCTTCTGACCTTCTGACCCCATGAAAATAGTATCAGAGCTTCCAGGGTCAGCTAGAGCCTCTGCAATGATCAATGGTACTACTACTAGAGAGTAGGTGGCGCAGTTGGTAGCGCACTCGGCCCCGGTTCTGTGGCGGCAGCGTCGCAGGATCGAGTCCCGATGATGCCGCATATTTTTAGTACTACTGTTCATCCTTGTACTGTACCAACTCACTCCTTGGGTTTGCTTTATAACTTCCACGCACAGGCCTGAGGCCCATGTGGGGGGCAAATGCAAGGTAAAAAGAGGCCGCCACCGTCTTTAAAAAAATAAAAAATAAAAAACTACTGACATTGACTGCTGCAGTGGCCAGGACCAATGGCTTACGACTTCTTGGATGCAGCTTTCAGTATGGTTTTTTTTTTATTTAAAGAGGGTGGCGGCCTCTTTTACACCTTGGCTTTGCCCCGCCCACAATGACTATTGATCTGTGCGTGGACGTTATCAAGCAAAGCCAAGGAGTGAGCCGGTACAGTACTAGGGTGAATGGTACTGCTAAAAGTATGCGACAATCCCGAGTCTCGAACTTGCGACGCTTTGAGGCCACAGTTCCGAGGCCGAGTACGCTACCGACTGAGCCAAAGTTAAAACCAAACCAAACCAAGTTAAAACTTGGCGCCTAATGCTCTTGGTGCCAGACTCACTAAACCAAAGTTAAAACCAAACTGCATGAAACAAGAGTACCTGATTGGTTAGAAAACTTACAAACCCAAAATTGAAACTAATACAACAACTTCCTATAATATACGTCTATAAATGAACCGATTCTTGTTAACCATAGGATTTTTTTATAATATATAATTTTAAGGAATTAAATGAATGTAAAAATACTACAATTTGAGTTTTATTAACATAAAATCCAAACAAATAATCTTGCACAAAATAATGTTCAACTTGCACATTATTTTCATATAAATATATTACAGTTCATTGTACAAAGTTTGAAAAAAGTTACGGACAGGTATTCAACACATATTTGTTATTTGGTAACACCAGACAACATTTAAGTTTATTTGATTTTCAATGGCCACCGATATAATACTTAATACTTACTCGATAAATATATATATGTATATTTATAATTTTATTACGATGCATTTCTTATTTTATATAGTAGTCATAAATGTATAAAAATGGCTTAGTTCTTTTAAACAACCAAAATTAATTAATCAACAGCTTAGATAGCTGAAACAGTGAGTTTATGAGCTTATTGACTTTAAGTTTTTAAATTATAGGTTTTAATTTTTATTCTTATGTGTAGGTAAGCTGTTCTATGCCTTGTGAGGAAAAATTCACAAATCCAGCAATAAATTCTCCAAGTCATGCAGCAAATGATATGATAGTTTAGATTATTAGTAGATATAAGATCATTTTTCATCAAAATTTCTTTTTGGACAGAAATAGTTATCTTTTATGGTAGGTTTGTTAACAGAGAAAAAATGAGATAAATTTCCTGAGGTGAAAGTTAATACTGGTCCAGTAAACTAGACATGCCCCCAATGGGATCCTACTGGCTTTTGATTGTATAGGTACCAATACTGGGTACAGTAACGGAAGTTGTCACAATTGGAGGCAGTGCTGTAGCTGTCTTTTAGTGAACAACTTCAGTTCCCCACCAGGGGAGGCTGAGCTCAATGACAGGGTGGGCGGGGGTGTACTGGTGACCAAGATGAGGGCCAATATGAAGGCAACCTGATCCCTTGAGGCCCTGTTCCAACATCCATTGGACAAAAGGTATACCTTTGCCCTCCCAGTCTAAGCTTGGCCGAACCTATTCCATCTACCTATTCCTTTTTCCTTTTGCTTCCCTTGTTTTAATCTGCTAAAGGCTGTGGAGCCTAAGGGATAATAGAAGGGAAGTCTCCTTTCCTTTCCGTAGCTGTACAAAAAGCCAAAATAATGGCTGAAGTACCCTCACAGGATTTTCCTGTGTGAAGGGGAAACCTGACTACCAAATCCCCCCAACAAAAAAAAAAGCTAGACATGGTTTGTTTGACTCAAGCAGTTGAATTCACGAGCCTTAGCTTGCCTATGGGACGGCTGCTACGGTACCTCACTGTCTTTAGATCGCCACTCTGCCCGGGGTTCTGGTGGCAAGCGGTTAAATGTGTATTTACATTTAAATGAAGCTTAGGTTTATTCTGTTTAAGTTTATAGTTATTCATGGTTGGATAAATTTGTAAGTTGAGCTTACTTCTTAGGGCAATACACGGCCTGCTGCTTTACTATGTCCCAGGTTTGATCTATCCTGCGTTGTGTTGATAGGACCCTTTTCAAGGATCAAATATAAATGTAGTTTAATACTCAAATTCCACATTTTATCTTAATATAATTTCATAACCAGATTTTTTAAAATTTCATCTCTTTGATTGGATGTCATATACATTATTTATATGTTACGTAGAGACAAACTGTATTTTTTGGACATCACCGTTCAATGTTTCCAAAACAAAATTAAAGTTTTTCCCGCTTTTTTGTTTGGTTGGCACAGCCTACTTTCATCTCAGCCAATACGAAATAAAAAAAAACTTTTACCAATAATAAAATATAGTATCTCTTCCCATACAATAATTATGTCAAGCGTACAGGCTGAACATAACAATAATTACTAGAGACTTGAGAATTTACTGCTTTACTTATAATTTCAATTTTATAGTTCTTATTAGTTTTTTTTGCTTCTTTATTATGTATACTGAGCTACACCTTACAATCTCAGTTTTGCAGAGATTCATGGAGGATAAAATGTTCACAGACTATGAAGAAACTTATTATGATTTATGATTAACATATGCTTACTTTAATAACAAAGACCAATTTAGGACCTTATGAAATTTTTGTTAACATTTCTGCGAAGGATTTTCCATTTGGTTTCTTTGATCGTAATGTAACCAATAACAAGTAAATTTCATTTCAACGTAGGAGAGTTCAAATCTACAGTTAATTCTAATATTTAAAATTATTTTTTAGAAAATTACATCAATTTATTTTTTATTTTCTTAAGTACAACAACTTAGTTTTATGTAAGTACTTGGTTAAAATTTGGTTAGAATAACTCTTGGTGTACTTAATACTTACAGGGTTTAGGTACCTTTAACAAGAACTAATTGAAATGTAAATTGTTGCTACCTTTTTGTAAAAGTTAATAGAATACATCCACTTAATAATTTTTAACTGAATACTAATAAGATAAACAAGTTCACAAAGTAACATCTAAACTTAAAACAAAACACTTAAATAAAACACTATACAAAACAACTACAGTTAAAAACTAATTTTTGTACAAACAAAATATACTTAAAAGTTTTAGAAACTATCATGGATTTCATGACTATTGCACATTTAAATAGGAATCAACATTGTGACTTAAGTTCTAGAGTTTTGTTTTTTAATTTTAGCCTGATATGTTGATGAGGACTTTGAATTATTAAGGCCCTATCATCCAAGACTTTTAGTTATTAAGAATATATATAATCTTGGTTTGTATTACTACAGGGGGCTTTCGACAGTTTGAGGTGTTTGGAACCAACGTTCCTTTGGATAAGGGAAAAACCTAAATGTTGAATAGGCATTAGAAACAAAAATGCCTAAAGTGACTCAAATTAAAATCTGTAAACTATAGTAGTCCTAAAACTATACATTAAAAAAATTAAATTTTAGATTCTTTTGTCCCTTGAAAATGTTTCATAACATTTATAGTTTTTTAAATACTAAAATTTGAAAACTAAAATCAGCCACCATTTTCAAAAGGTGAAAGGTCATCAACAGATAAAAAATCCCTATAGGGGGAAATTTGCTGAATAAACACAAACAGATACAGACTAACAAATACATTAAGAAAACAAATAATAGTAGGCCTTCAGTTAACATTTCTGAATCAGGCCGTGTGAGCACAGACGGGTAACAGTCATGACTGAATACAATCATGAGCTCAGTTAATCTGAGGTTATACAGGTCAACCATGTCTCGGACAATCAAGAGGTAATCTACTAAAATTTCTAGGTAACTGAGATTTTACTTCAATTTACTGAAATTTCCTGTCAATTTATATCTTTTGTTTCAGTTTGGTTTGTCTTCATAATCTAGAATAAGGATGATTCTGTTCTATATAATTCAAGGTGTAAGTTTTTTAATAAAAAAAATCAACTAATCGCTATTATAACAGACACCTTTTTTACACTTTATTTAGTTCAGTTGATCAATTGAAAGATTAGAGTTGCTTGTAATTAAATTCTTCAATGTTTTACATGATTTTAACAGCAAAACTGCTACTTTATACTTCACTATTGGACTTCAATCATTGAATTTTTAATTAAGAAGTATTACGAATTAATTTAGCCAAAATTTTTTTTCAAACTGTGATGTCATTTTGGTTTTGCAGTGGTTGACTGAATATTTTATTTCAAATCTAATTAATTACTAGTAAAGCAAACATAGAAATTATGTAATTGTAATTATCATGAAATATTGTTATAAAGTATGATTATGTCAATTTCACTTTCAGTAATCCAGTGGCCAGAAAATTGCTTTATACATGTAACTGATGACCTTATTTCTACACATAAAAATAATACTAATTTGATGAATACTGATGTAATATGCCCACAGTTACTTTAAAAATGCCTACCAACCTCATTCAGAAATGATTTGTTTGGTTTGAACCATTGACGTTTTAATAATAAAAGTTTGAATCAAACAATAAGTTTTGAGTATTATGTAAAAATATAATTCAGGGCAGTGTAGTGTAATGTAGTGTAATGTCAGTGAAGTGAAGTGTATTTAAGAACAAATAAATAATAAGTTAAAGTAGAATAAACAAATCAAGTTTACGAAGAAGTAAATATCCTAAGTATTCATAATTTAATTGAAAACTCCCATCTTTACAACGGTTTAAAATTTATAAAAATTCAGGATAAAAGTTCCTATACCTTTAGGATTGGTAGGCACTGTATTAAAATAACATTTTAGTGATATAGTATTAAATCTGCTTAACTCTGACACCTTAGCTTACCATAATTTTAAGTTAGTTGTTTCCATCATGTCAAAATGTTCAAAATATACATATAGCTTAAATAAATAAAATATCATTAAAGTAACAAGACTTATAACAGTATCTTGGATACAATAGGTTTATACTAGTGATGTGATGTTCATTGGTAACAAAATTGTTCATTAGGTAATCCTAATTCTAGAAAGCTTATAAGGTCAATTCCTTGTTCTCAAGGAATTATAATGCTTTAATTTTCACTTATAAAATATCAATATAAAATATCAATCCAGAAGGCAAACTATGAATAAATTAATTTTAACCATTAGTTTTTTATGACCAAAAAATAAAAATAAAATTGTATCACAAAAAATGGAGCAAAATAAGTGGGAATGGGTAAAATATTATGTTAAACATTGTTCAAAAGCAATATCAATAAAATAAAATTTGTCATTTATAAAACAGTTGAAATTAAACATATATATACATCACAGCCTTAATGCGCCTTAACTAAAATACTACCAGAGAACATAAAAAATATACTAAAACTACGGCCATGTCGGACTAGTAACTTACAAAGTTAGTTTATACAAATGTACAAGAAGCGTGGCACTTTTTGGCTCCGTGTCGGACACTTCTGCTAGGCAGGTTTGTAAAAATATAAACTTTTATGTACAGCTAGTTTCCTTAAATTATCGATCACAATGGTATTAAGTCGAGTGGCCAAACGGTGTTGTCGTAAGTAGTTTATGACTACGAGTGCTTACGACATGGCACGTCAGGGGCGGGTGGGACGTCGGAAGCCCGGGTGGTGTCATCTGCCCAAGTCGGGAGTGATGGATATCTGGACAAAACATTTTTTAAATATATGTATTCGATTCAAGATGTTTAGCGATAGTTTTCAAAGAAAATGCTTCAAAACTTAACTTTTGTTCAGGGAAGGGACAGAATTCAGCTAGCTTACCTAAAGAAATAATTTTCAAAGTCAGCACAGAGAAACACTAAGAGCGCACATTGTTTTTCACTGATATTACGTCCCTCTAGGGGACTTCTTCAGAGAGAAGAGACTGATAATAACAGTCTTAATATAACAGTCTTTTCAGTCTCTTCTCTCTGAAGAAGTCCCCTAGAGGGACGAAATATCAGTACAAAACAATGTGTGCTCTTAGTGTTTCTCTGTGCTGACTTGAAAATTATTTCTTCAAGTAAGCTAGCTGAATTCTGTCACTTTCCTGAATAAAATCCTACTCTGCTCATGGCTTTTCACCAAAAAAATTAAAACTTAACTTTGTAAGATGATGTTTCACCAAAATTCTGTAGTGGGAAGGGACAGAAGGTGTATTGGAATGGATTTGAGAGAAAAGTTTGGAGAACCAGTCTTTGATAGGGAATGAGATTGAATGATATCTAATGAGAGCAATACAGTACATTGTAAATATACATAAATTGAATTGAGAAACTTTAAAATGAAAATGAAACATCAAAATAAATTTTTGTTCAATTAGTTTGTCAATCAATTTAGTCAACCAAGTTATAGTCACTCACTTTTTTGGGTCGAATATGAAAGTTATCACTGTCCAGTTACCTTTAATCTTCATTTCCTATACACATGGCACTGACTTGAAATTGTTCTTTCGTTCATTTGGATATAAAACTTTAGCATGATGATGAAATTATTATGGAATCAATGATAAATAAAACATTTTTGAACAAAGAAAAATCATGAGGTTTTAATACAAATAAAAAAATCAATAACATATAAAAAATATAGACTGGGAAAAACATTTGAATAAATAAAAATTATTTTGATCAATTACTAAAAAAATTGGCATAAAACATTTTATCCATAGAAAACCTTAAACAAAAAGTAGCATAAAAGTTTAAACAAAAATTTACCTCGCTGAGAATGGCCCAATTCTCGGTCTCGCTGTGAACCGCTAGCCTCAGCTGCTTGATCGGGCCGAGGATTCTGGGAACTATTCCCTCCGCCAGCCCCAGGTTGTCAAACTTCCCTGCAGACAATCAACAATACGCTGAAAACGTCGCCTGCAATAGCTTTTAATTTAGCGTAAATATTTATTAATTAACTTAAGTAAGTATTATGAATAATATGCTATTCACAAAAAACATTGAAAAAGGGGAATTTTAGCAAATTATTATGTACCATATCACTGACCTTTCCCATAACGTTATTTTTAATAGATTTTTTCCGACAACAATGTCCTGGCCTCGACAATAATGGTTACTAAAAATAGGTTTCACTGTATATGCTACTTTTGTCCAGTTGAGTTTAAAAATTTTCCAATTTCTGTACATATATTAAAGGACAGAAATTGTATTGAATCACCTCCTGTTGAAGTCTTAGTTCTTGACAACAGGTCAGATAACTTACACAACACAATAGATACACCACAAAAACACAGTAGCAGACTTAGGGACTGTCTCTTAATTACGTGACACCCCTAGGAGAAAGAGAGAGGGAAGGAGAATTTCAGCCCTTACAGGGGTGGAGGGGGGGGGGGGTGTTCGCCACAGCGTTACATAACTATTATTGCTCATCCATTCATTAAATTTGTTCACAAATGTTTCTGTTTTCCCCTTAAAATACAAGTTTTTTTTTTAAATTATTTTTTCACAGTTCATGCTATACTTTTATTTTTCCCCAAAGGTAAGCAGACAGAATGAAGTCTGAACAATGTCTTTATCACAAATACAAATATGCAAGTTGGTAAACAAAGAATGACTCGGCGATCTGACAGCAGTAGAAGGCAAGATGAAAATGAATGGGTGAGAGTGATAGCACAGAATTAAATAATTTGTGAGGAAGGAGATAGTGCCACCGTTACATATTGTTTTAATGATAAGAGCGGTAGAGGGCAAGATTAAAATGAATGGGTGAGAGTGATAGCACAGAATTAAATAATTTGTGAGGAAGGAGATAGTGCCACCGTTACATATTGTTTTAATGATAAGAGCGGTAGAGGGCAAGATTAAAATGAATGGGTGAGAGTGATAGCACAGAATTCTATAATTTGTGAGGAAGGAGTTAGTGCCACTATTACATATTGTTTCAATGATAGGAAAGATTTTTAGCATTACTTAATTTAGGGACGACCACCTATCCGAAACAAGCTCACCTATAACCACAAATCCGTCGGAGGTGGTGTTGTAGGTGTCGTAGTTTGGAGGCATGTGAACGGGCAACACCTCCACTGTCGTGTTGTACAACTTGTCAGACGGATGCTCAGCGTTGCCACTACGAAACACGTACCTGTGCACAACACACCTGTTAAATTCTCGCTAAGAAACATCATTTGAACCTTTTTTATCTATATATATGAGATTTATCATGTTTAATCACTGTTAAGCTACAGTCTGTGAGTATACTACTACTCATGATAAAAATAAACTTGTACGAGTAATAAAAACATTTTAACTAACAATTTAAAATTATTTTTAACAAATAGTTCAATTTTTCTCAATTACGCTACAAGGTAATTTGTAAAGCAATACTTTACTTTAGATTAATTTTTTGCCGATGTCTTTTAGGCGAATATCTTGAAGAGGAGAAGCTTTAACATAAATGGCATGTTATGACCTAACTTTTTGTTTTAGGGTTTCAAGATACAAAATTATGAAATTAATGAAAATTTTTTATAATATATCACCAAAAATATTGGATTCAAATACATGATCTCTTTTTTTATACGGTGCATTATTAGATTTAAATGCATATTCTTTATCTTTAAACAGTACACAATGTATAGTGTCAGTATAAAGGGAGGAGGGTATAATCTTGAAGATCACTTAATCTGTATTATGTTAAGTCATTTTGAACAGAATTATTACGCTTTCAAGTAAAAGTACATACGTTTTAACCCGCGAGGACTGACTTACCTGTCTAAAAGATCGGGTTGGCAGTTTTTTCGATAAAAATTATATTTTTTGGGTGTCGGCAGGGCTGGCTGTCACTATACCTCTTGTACGACTTTCTAGGAACATCATGACTCACTTCCCGTAATTCTCTAACCCTTACAGTCAGTTCAATGAAAGTTTCTTTAGAGGTCTGGTGTTTTTGACCGTGTGTCACATAAGGCTTCATGTTACAGATAAATATTTTTTGTGCACATAATTCTTACATAAAATATTCAAAACACTAATTTACAATACTTTTGTGGAGTTTTTGTCAGTATAAACACATTGTTTTACAACATACGTACGTTTTTAAGGCAATAACAATAATTATTGAAGTATCTACTGCAATTCAAAATATATTTTTTTAATGTTATATAAATATTTTGTATGAACAAATATTCTAAAAAAAGTAGTCACAAAACTAATGTACAAGACTTCAGTAGAGTTTTTGTGCAAATAAACTCATAATTTTTCAATATACTAACTTTTATATATAACCTGGTCTAAAAGACCGTGAGTCAGTCATTGCGTTTTCAAATCGAAGTCAGTTCTGCCAGGTTAAAAGTATCTTTAATGAAAAAAAACTGACTAAGCAGCGCTTAAAAGATTATATGCAAATCATAACATATAATATGGTTAAATCCACAAAGAAACATTTATCCCAGATTTAAACATGTCAATTGTGGCAATTACGCTGACCTAATTACAAATTAAGTTTCGTGTTTGGTCTATGTGGGTGGTTGCTAGATACGGGAGGACAGACAACTTGATTAGGCTAATGAGCGCTGTGTCAATTAACCTATTAGCTTTTGTGCTCATCCCTTCCCAGTCCTGCAGTTTGCATTTCAAAACTGAAGGTGCTTATAGGCAGGGAGAGTGGAACAGGTAGTACGCCAGACAGTAGAAACCTGTTCACAGATGTCTTTTGGCCAAAACATGGGTTGACTCTGCTGCTACCATTTGAATGAATTCCAGTAAAACACAAAAATATTACATGGCAAAAATAAATTATCTGTACTTGAATTTAAACAGGCTAAAAATCCTTGATGAACCTTGATGTATCATTCACAATCAACTATAATTCCTTTTTTGCAACCATAAAATAAACCCCATTTGAGAAGCTGATAGGAAGCTTGCGCCCTTATAAAATTTATATCCGTTGAGTAAAAAAGTCTAGGAAGAGAAGGATAGACAACTGGCTTACTTTTGAATAAGTTCAGGTACGTCATTGAATATATATGTCACCAAAAAAATCATTATATTTCATCCTATTGGAGACTGCTTCAGGTGAAGAAGAGAAAGTTTAACAATGACTGTTGTCTTTACTGTTATGATGTATTTGGTGTATATATTGAGAATACATCATAACACTATGACAGCAGGCATTGTTAAATTTTCCCTCCTTTTTTTTCAGAAAAGCTTACAATAGTAAAAGCTTTCAATTTTCAATGACTTAATTTACTAGAAAGTAATATTTACAGTTGTCTGTTGAGTTATATGATTTAGTTAAAGTTAAGATTAGAAGACCAATTTTTGTTATTGTGAATTTAATTTGGTTATTTTGATTTCTTAAGTAAATGGTATATTTAATTTAATTCTATATTACGTATTACTTATATGTCATGCATATGTCATGCTTATGCTTATTTTCATAAAGTTTATTTGCATCATTAAGGCTGTACATAGTTGTTAAATGTAATTCATAAGAGTTATGACTGTTGTACTTTATGTATTCTATTCTATTTTGTATATGTGCTTTTCTGAAATAAATATTTTTTCTTTCTTTCTTTCTTTCTTTCCTTCTCCTGAAGAAATCCAAATGGGATGAAATATTGTGTTTTTCGTGACTATTATGCGTTCTACCTGCAATCTTTCAAAGGTAAGCTGGCTGTCTTTCCTTCTATTCCTTAAGGCCTGTTTTCATGATGCCAGCAGAACAGCCAACCAGCAAAAGACAGTCCAATAGCAAATATCCATTTGCAACAAGTGCACATTTCAGCCGTGAAGACACAATGCCAAATACGACTATAAATAATTATTAGATCAATTTATAGTTAATTTTTAAACATTCATTAATAAATATTAGGTAAGAAGAGTATGCACACTGCAAATACGTTTTCAGCATTGGACTAACTTATGCCGATTGGCTCTCCAGTTGGCATCATAAAATCGGGCCTTAACATTCAAAATCCTGGCCTATAGCATTTCCTGAAAAAACTAACCTGTTGAGTATAAAATATTTCCAACAATAAAAAGCGGTACCACAATACATTTGAATCATATTTTTAAAAACACAAACATTATCCTTTTTTTCATCATTGAATTACTAAGTATCTGGATCTGGATTACTAAGTATTAGCAAAAATGGTTTAAATTACCTTGCTTCTGTCAAGTAATCCTTGTTTTGGTATTCTGACTACCACGGTTTCAAACCTTTCACAGGTTCATTTTCAAGTGTTACAAAAACTAAGCAGTCATTTTTGATTGAGGATGAAGTTGTCAAACAGTCTAAAATATTTTGAAAACACAAAAAGACACAGAAACATTGAGCACGGGATTCAAAACACTTAACTGGTCTGTATTTTGGTGTTCTGTGCTCAATGTTTCTGAGTCTTTTTGAGTTTTCAAAATATTTTAGATTGTTTGACAACTTCATCCTCAGCAAAAATACTTCACACAACTTACCAACTAAATACTTCAGACTAAGCTGGAGTTTTTGAAAACTTCAGCTTAGTTTTTGCAACACTTTAAAAAGAACCTATGAAGTGTTCAAAACCGTGGTAGTGAGAGTACCAACACAAGGATTACTTGACAGAAGCAGGGTAATTTAAACCACTTTCGCTATTACACTTTCATTTTATACAAAATCACTCTACTTTTCCACTGACTTTTTGATATAGAGCGGAGAGTGGAAGGCGAAGCTGAGGGTGTCCCCGGGCTGTGGCAGGAGGCCCCAGAAGAACGTCTCGCCGTCGTAGGCGCGCCGCAGCGTGTACTGCTTGTACGCCTTGATCTGCGTGTTCACCTCCGCGTCCGGGTTGCTGTGCGGCGTGAACAGGTTCACCTTCCCAAACTGCTTGTCCTGCCGCAAATATATTGTCGTTAAATTTATCATTTTAGCGAATTTCCCCTATAGGGAAGAAGCTATTACCGTAGGTCTCATGGTAAGACCTAAGCCCAAGACCATGATAACTTTTTGTTTTGGGGCCCCCAGAAGCAAAAAACGCCATTCGTTCAAATTTCTAGATATATATATATATATATCTATATATATATGTGTCTGTAAGCACGATAGCGCTCGCAAAAATGGTCCGATCGAAATGAAACTTGGCACAGGGGTATAAAGTGGTAATTATTCGGATGAGTTCGAAAACCAGCCCGTTCGGACCACTGGAAGGGGGGGTTAAGGGGGGTAAACCCCCCCAAAAATGGGTTTTTTGGGTTTTGCACATAGAAAAATAAAAATTATCAAATTTTGGTTAGCACCATTGAATTCAGCTCAAAAAAACAAATAATTTAGTATCTTGAATCATTGCTCTATCTCCATTGGTTACCGAGATATTGAAAGTGGTAAACACAGTACGTTGTCCCAATGTTAACCTTATGGGAAATAAGTAAAACTCTATATCTCGCTTATTTCTCAACATATCTTAATAAAAATTGGTTTGTGGCTTCATCTAGATGAGATTTAATGTAATTTAGTCTAAAATCCGTGAAATTTCCATTTTAGTGGCAGCAAACCTGCATACTCATTCCCCATGTTATCCTTATGGGCAATTAAAAAAATTCCATATCTTCATTATTTCTAAATATATCTTGATAAAACTTGGTGTATGGCTTCGTCTTGATAATATCTACTAAATATTTAAATTAATCCACCTAGTTTGAACGTGCCTGTAGCAGCAAGCCTGCAAACTCATTCCCCATGTTATTCTTATGGAGCTTACAAAAACATGTCAAATCTCGCTATGTTGGATTGAAATATGTTGTGTTTTATTTGAAATTCGCTGAGTATGCAGGTCTGCTGCAACGGGGGTATTTTATTTATTTATTTAACAAAGGAATTTACAATATCTGGCCTTACTAAGCAATAAAATATGCTTAACAGTAAGGTCCAATAATTCTGGTAAATTAATCATGTGCAAAAATTTAACAGTGCAAGTGTGGCTCCAGAGGTGACCCTGCTCTTAGCAATAATAATAGTGGCAATACTGAAAAAATGACAATAGAAAAAACTACTGAAACACTTAAAATACATTTTTTTTTTGTTTAATAAAAGAGGGTGGCGGCCTCTTTTTCACCTTGCCTTTGCCCCGCCCACATAGACTATTGATCTGTGTGTGGGCGTTATCAAGCAAAGCCAAGGAGTGAGCCGGTACAGTACTAGGGTAAACAGTACTGCTACAAGTAAGCGACAGGCTTGAGTCTCGAACCTGCGACGTTACGTGGCCACAGTTCGGAGGCCGAGTGCGCTACCAACTGCGCCACCAACTCACTAGAATTGAGATCAAAGTGATCTATTTAAATAATATACAAACACTAGACAATGTTCAACAGCAAACTTTAAATATATAAATAACATAAAAAACGTATATTACAAAACCAAATAACTTACACAAAACAAGAGTGGTGTGTTACAAAACATTAAATGGTTTAAAGAAAAAAACAAAACCAAATTTTCCATTGATACTATAAATCTAAAAATTAATTTGAATTCCTACATTTCAAAATATTTTAGGGCAAAAAAAAAACATAAAAGCAAGAGTAAACATAATAAGTTAAAAGTCCTAATACCAAAAAAGGGAGAGTAGTAACACAGAAACTAGAAATTAATTAACTGTGTTTTGTTTATTTATTAGCTCCACATATAAATAGACTGTACCAGTGTGAATGCACTTACCTTGAGTTTCTGGACCTTCCCTTTGAGAGAGGAGTAGGTGCCGATGTGTTGGAACAGCGAGGGCTTATAGTGGATCCACAGTTCTTCTTTGTCTTTCTTGCATTGTTTCTAAACGAAAACGTTTTTAAACATGAGATTCACAGCTTTCACTCTTAAAAGTTAATTTTTTTAGTTAAGTAAATATCAACTCTGTGGGAAAGGATTAGTTTATGGGGTTGTGTAAAAAGACTGGCTAGAGATCATCTTGGTGTTGAATGGAGCAATTTACAAAATTATTTATCAAAATTAATTTTTTGTTTATTCTTTGAACCTAAGTTAGAGGTAGGTAAGTGGGCCATAGCTTTTCATCGGATTCTAGGGTTCTATTAATTTTTACCACAAATTTGTTCAGGGGAAATTGAGTGGTGTATGTTGCATTCTGTAGATTATTTAATTATTTTAAAATCACAACAGCTAATCTATTTTCATTAGCTCAAATAAATTCCCTTCAAAAAACATTAACAATTTCTTATCCTATGGGCCTTGTTTATATTAGCCCTGTTTCCTCTTGATCTGTGCATTGACTGTCCGTCAGTGTACAGATTTTCATAACCTAGATTTCTTCTTAAATATTAATTTTTCTGCATACTTTTATTCTTTCTAAAAAAATAATAACAGTGCTTGTAAAGCATTGATAAATAAATTTCATCACACTGACACAGAAACATCTGTTTTCAGTTCCTTTTTGTCACCCATCGCCGTCCTAGGCCAGCAAAAACTTTTTGCTGTCCTAAGCAGGAAAAACAGGAGAAAACAATCAGCTGATTTGCAGCAAACCGACATTTAATGCTTGCTTGTTTATTGGTTGCTTTTTAGAGGAATATAGTGGCAGCACTGGCAGCAGTAGCAAATGTTTGTTCTGTTTGTTATAGGTTAGGTTTGAAGGATTGAGAAAATATTGGTTTATGCAAGGACTATTTTATGATTGAAAGTATGCTTTTTCTGAGTAGTATGATGAAAAGTATTGTACGTTACATGGCCGGAAAGTTTTACCGTACTCGCATGAAAATCCCGCACTAGCTTTCGCTCGTGCGGGAACTATCATGCTCGTCCAGCAAAACAGTACTTTCCGGCCTGGTAATGTAATATACTATTGTTGTGTGGTCCTAATCTAGGAAAAAATCGACATTAAAAATATAATTATCTACACTTACATTATCTTTTTCTAAGTTGCACGCCTTCGTATGAATGACATGGTCCAGCAGCCAGTCCACAGGCTTGTCGTTGTAGAACATAAAAAAGAACTGGATAAGCCAAGGAAGTTCTACGCAGCGGAACATCTTCCCTGAAAAATGACGAGATTGATTTAAACTAGCCTTTTCCAATTAAAAAAATAATGACTATTTCAATACTTGTGATCCCTGGTAAAACTTGGAACCTTAAGAAAAATACTAAATAATCAGGTACTAAATAACTGGAGGCAGGTATGAAGGTATCCTTTACGGGAAACTGAAAAAGCATCCTAAAAATGCAAACAACAAATTTAACAGAAGATATAAATGGATAGATGGATTATGTAAATTATCTGTCTACTGAAAGTGTATTTGAATCAAACAAATGTCACCGTGTTTGCCATAATTATAAAACCATAAGGCTGACACTCATCAACCCGATAGTTGAATGAAAGGTCTTGGTGAGAAAATCCCAGGAAAAATATTAGTTTTTTGATACAATTTTCCCTTAGAGCACAAAAACAAATAAAAGTGCTGAGCAGCTGATGCATCGGTTTTTATTTACACTTATCTGTTTTCTTTTTCCCATCAAAGTAGTACACTATCAGCAGGCTATAAAACAAATTTTTACTCTAATGAAATACCTATAAACCCGAGCTGGCAGAAGTCGAGGACGAACCACTGCTGCTTGTTGGCGATACGCTCGAGCGCGATGGTCTTCATTGTTGTCACAAACTGTGGCTTGACAAGGATATCATCCTCCAGCTGGATGTAAAACATGCCCTTGGGCTGCGCATACATCATCAGGAACGCAAAGTCCAAGTTCTGCTTGGACCTCCACTTTACCCTCTCCTACAAACATCATCCGTCTATTGTTACCCGTTATCATTTGTCAATTTTGTTCTAAGATTGTATGTTAATCAAAAGAAAAGCTTTTCCCTCCACCTGCTATGTTTAGAGGCTTTTTACTCCTTGTAATGAGTAAAATAATAGTTTGTTTTCCAGCAGAAGTAAAGTGATTACTTTGTCACCTGCCGGGAAACAGAAGTCAGAACATGATCCTGCTAATAGTTGGCAGAATAATTGGAATGGTTGGAATAGTTGTCTGCTGGATAATTGGCTAACAGTTTACGGCAATTTCATCAGTAGAAATGATTTTTACATTAAAAAACTAGGCTAAACAGAGAGGAGCTCTTTTGAAGGGTACATCCTCCAGAAACAGTACGGCCACCAGATCAATTTACAATCTTTTCTTTACCATCGTTTCTTAAGGGATTCAAGGAAGTGATTCTGTAGAATATAATTTATAGATTAAGAATTGTATACATGATTTATGTTATAGAAACAGAACACTAATCCAACCGCGCACCTTGGAGTCTCCCAGCGTGACGCGAAGGCTGTTCCAGTCGGGATAGTACGCGGCCGTCGGCGCGATTATCTCTATCAGTCCCATCTCCACCTCCTCGACAAAACTGTGGGTAAACAGCTGCGTTAGTACACAGATCAAACATAAATTCCACAGTACAGAAGAACCACAAACTCATAACAAGAGCCAAAGCTGCTCCTAGATTTCAAGCTACTAAATTAAACCAATTCCAAGTTGCGGATATTATAAGTAATTTGCTTTTATTTTTATTTGAAAATAACTGAACAGGTACTATACGTTTTTGATCACAGAACATTGCAGAAGCACCAAAAAATTGCTTGATTATTCCAGTTTCAAGTTGCATAGCTAGTATTATTTGCAATTTTTATATTGATTAAGAAAAAAAATAAATAGATGCTGTGGAATGTATTTGAACAGATCAATCCTCAATATCACTCCTACAGCCAAAGATATATTACAACTTTGAATTTATGAGCCAGTCACAACAGTCATTGTCAGGAATAAAAAAATGTTATAATTAAATACCATTTCTACTTATCTTTAATCGGTTGATTATATATTCAACAAATTCCTCTAATTAATCTGACAGAACATTGCAAAGCAACAGTAGCATTAATTTTATTAATAAGATGAGATTTTTTTAATATTTTGGAATTTTCTTTCCACTAAAAATTAAAATGTTTGCCAAACTAAATTTCATAAAACAAATTCCATACATTTGCCTTCACTTATCTAACTGAAAAATTCCAAAGGCAAGACCAATAACAATTTTAAAAAGGGACAAAAATCAAACAAAAACTCTTTTAAATTAAAACAAATAAAAAATAAAATCACAATAGCTGTAATTTTGTTGCTAAAAACATTGCTAGTTTCACGGTCAATATATATTTTATAATATAAAAATAATAAAAACAAACTTTAGAAGCTGTGATATTCTAGGTCAAGAATTTTGAATATATCTAAAGGTCAATCGCCTGAAAACGGAAATTAAAGGCTGTCACCACTGACTTTACAATGAAAAGGAGACTGCTCATGCTAATGGATGTTTTATAGTCGAAATTTAAACACTTGCGAAATTAGTTCGGCACTTGTAGCAACAAGTGTGTGATTTCACAATAAAAATTTGTATCGCAGAAATGGGACATATTTATTTGCTTCTACCAGATGTAATATGGTACAGAATTAAAAATTAATTTTATTTTTCAAACATAAAAACTGCTAAAGAGGGGAAATAAAGGTATTTTTAATTTCTTTAATACCAACATTCCTTCCAGAATGAGGCAATCTTTGATATTCATTCACTTTATTTGTTTCAAAATTTAATTATGTTTGGTGTATCTATTTTTGTACATTATCAAAGCTAATACTAATAAATGACAGTCCAATATATTTTCTAAATGGATGACAAAACATGAAAAGCAGAAGCTTCTGATAAATTACTTACTGGTCTCTAACTTCATTTGCAACTTGATTTACATATTCTTCATCAGTCTGTAACAAAAAAAAAGAAATTTTCAAGCATATAACATTTTTAGTTAACATTTTTAGTTTAGAGGTATTAAAACTCTAAATGAGAAATAATAAACTGAACAAACAAAATTTAATTTATTTTTATTTGACACAGTTGTTATTGTATATTGAATTTAACAGCACAATTATCAAAGTCGTCTTGTTAATGTTCCTAAAAGCATTACATGATCTTTTAATATATTACATTGCTAAACAAATAAAATATATTATTCTTCAAAAAACGTTTGTCTAAAAAATTGTATTTAAGTTTTTCTTTAAAAAAATTTAATTTCTGGTTGAATTTTATTATTTCAAAAATAACCTTACAATCAGGTTATACTTTTAATTAACACCCATTTATTTTAAAAATTGCACTTGATTAGTAAACGTTTTATATAATCAAAGGATGTAAGTGATAAAATTATCGTCAGTATTAAAATGCTTTTGAGTCTTGGGAACTTTAAATTATCACAGTGGGTATAACATTTACACATTCTCGGCCCATTTGTAATGAGAAACAATAAACGGAGGGAATGCAGCTGGACTCATTTACACGTTGGATTTCTCTCTGAATGGCTTCCCGGCTTCAGCAGCAGAATTGAGGACGACTCATTAAAATAAAATACGGTGTTCACTCGTGAATTGATGCTCTGAACACCCGTGCATTTTCCTTTGATGAGGTAAAACACTAAACATAACCTTGACCTTTCAAGGAAGTTGAAAAGTCGATTGTTGTATAATAATTTAACCAGTTGATTCCTTATAATTTATAGATATTCTGTATAAAAATAACTCTAACCCTACCTACCATTATGGTAGGCTTGAATGTGGTATTATGTGACTTTGTCCATGAATAAATAAATAAATGATTTTCCTTGAGAACTTTTTAATTTAAATTATAACATTCATTTTTATGACATTTGCATGTTTAAATAAAAAAGTGAAAACATTAAAATCTTTCAATTAAACGTATTACGATTTGTTTTAACAAGGAGAGTAAAGAATAAAAGGAAGCATATTAATTTTTGATGGACAAGTATAATATTGATGCTAAATATTATTCCCTTATGACCAGTTCAACAACACTCCCATGGTCAAATCAATATGAGCCTCGATCAACACTACTATTGAAATAACTATGTACATCAAGAACAAATGTTTATACTGATACATACAACTATCTTTCACAGGAAAGGGTAACTGTTATTACAACAAGGAATAAATACATTGCTGCCATAAAACAGATTTTATTAAAATAAAAAAAATTATTGTAAAAAGTTAATAAAATTTTAGAAAAGTATTTTAACAAAATTGACATGGGAATAATATTTTACAAACACTTTGTGGCTTTGTTGAAAGCATTTAGTATTTAACTATTTGTGGGCTTTGATTTGATATTTTGAGAACATCCGTTTATGAGAACAGGAAATAATGTCTGTTTCAAAAAAGCAGTTTGAGTCCTTCTTGCAGGTGAACTTGATAAAAAGCATAATAAATTACCCTGACCTATTACAGAAGTTGGAAAAGGTTCAAAATTCAAACACTGTTTCTAGAATTATAGTTGCAAAGTTAATCCAATATAGGCCTGTTATGAAATATTGTGAAATTAAGTGAACTCGTTTTTGATCAAATATAATTATTTTCATCTTATTAAAAATTCTGGGAAAAACGATTGGATTTAAGAACAAAGGGAGCTTTAAGTGATAAATTTCAATTATCATAGTATTAAAATGATAGAAGCTAAATCAAAAAATACAACTCAGATCTGGAATAAAATCTATAGTACATGCATTGGTTTAAAAGGGCTTGTTTTGCACTTGTAATTTGAGTTTAAGAGGACTATTGCAAACACATTTGGTATTTTGAGGCTACTATGTTATACTAAAACTTTGAATTACTGGCATTTTTCTTATGCTAAAGGATTTATAAAGAGAACAGACACAGGTTGAAGGTTTTAAAGCTGTTGAGGTTCTAATGTTTTCCAAACCTACTGTGGAAAATCATTAAAAGTGCTTCTAAAAGAAAGCAAGAGAAAAGATCTAAAATGGCATCTTTTTAAAAATGAGAACATTTTTTTAAACACAAGATTTCAGATCAAATCAAATCAGCTTTATTTCGCATAAGATGTATGTACATATTATACAAAAGTCATTTATAAAATAATAATCTTAAATAATAAACTTCAATATGATAGATGTCCCTGATAATAATATAGAGGGTGAGTTTTGAATGCCCCTGCCCCTGACTTTTTCCACTTTTTTAATATTAATCCCTGACAACCCCCGACATTGTTGGGTAATAAGTGCTTCAATCTCAGTGGGTGGCCATTTTTGGCCACCTTATTGAATCCACCATATTGGATTCAAAATATTTTTTCAAAACGTAAAGATTTTTACACCGATTTCTATGCCAGAATTCGCTAAAAAATATTTATTATTTCTTAAGGTATTAAGGATTCAAACAATTTTATTTTCAACTCATTTTAACATGGATTGTAAAAATAAGTCCATACTCCCAAAATAAAGCTAGTTAAAAACAAATTACCACTAGCGGTTATTGTTCAGCCATTTCCACACAAGATCTTGATGAATATCAAAAGAAATCAAAGGAAATAATCTCTTACATGAATTTTTGCAAGACCTACCTCAGCAATGAACACCACAATGAGCACGTCGTCTTCCTCCTCCTGGGTCATGCTGTCCAGGATGTTCTGCAATGTTGCCAGCAGATAGCTCTGTACCTCGCGCTTCACTGTGGGTATGCCCAGCACCACCGACACTACACACCAAAACAACATATTTAGACCAGTTCTTAACTTAAGTTGGCGAAATTGTAGTTCAGATCCCACACTATCCCCTATGGGTACACTACACTATGGTAGGTTCCCTAGTTACCATTGGCTTTGGGCTATTAGTCCTGTCCAAGGAACTTGTCGGTCTTAGTAACGAGAATAAAAGATCGCACCACAATCATCCTACACTCAAGTGTCATTCATACTCTGCTTTAAATAGCTACCTGGGTAGGTCGCCATTTCAAGTTATGTATAATGTGTGGAATGTAACAGCAGTGAACACAACAATGAGAAAGTTTTCTGTGTGTGGGTTGCCGTTTAACTAAACTATATGGCGTTAATGACAATTAGAGAGTTTCCTTTTCAGTCTCAGTTTTTGCACCTGACTTTCAGGTTCCTCCATGTCTTGTAGAGCTCATTTCATGGGACATCCAAAGTTCCAAAGTTTGAAGTTTTAATCAAATTAGATCATTTCCGCTAATAATTGTAATTAATTAGTTAGATGTCATAGATACATTTCTAATATTTTATAAAAGGATTCAATATTATAAACATTTTATAAATCCAAAGCCTAGAAAATTTTTTATTTTTGCAATCCTAAACCAAATTGATATCCTTGAATATATGTCACAGGTGAAGTAATAAACCATTATGTTTAATCATTGGATTTTTATATAATGAATAAGTTAGCTGGTCTAAACATCACTTTAGCCGGTTATTATTCATATTAACAAGCATGTTTTAGCCAAAGTAATAGATATGTTAGAATATAAATCACTTCGACCAGACATTATGAATAAAGCTATCCAGGGTTAGTCAATGTGATAATTGTCAGGTTAAATTTAATCAAGTTAAGGTTAGGTCGAGTATTAATCGCATTGACCCAACTCAGGTAGATATACATAACAGCTGTATGAATCAGTAAATCAAGCCTAATTTATTACTTTGACCAAAATTGTTAGATATTATAATGGCTGGTTAATATAAATAATAACTGGATTCTTCTAATTGTACAGAGTGTTTTTTTTAACGCAACCCATTTTTAAGACTGAATAATGCTCATATAAATATGAAATGAGCATCGTTTTGTTGATTGTTACATTTTATACAACCTATTATTTAAGTTTGATCACATTTAGTTAACATTATGTGTTCAAACAATCCACCTTTGGCATTTGTATACAGTTATGTTCTCTCCATCAATTTCCCAACCACATGTTGCAAGGTACCTCTTCCTTGCATTTAATTTGTAACGTTTGTTTTGATGGGCTGAATATCCTATGAATTGTTTTCGTAGGCCTTAATTTTCATCTATTTACCAAAGAAAATAATATAGTGGGGTTAAATCCAGGGATCCTGGGGAAAAATAACCCTTCACTGACAAAAATAAAGTTTTGGGTTGTGTTAAAAAAAATCTGTATATGGCTGAAATACAGTAGGCGCCCTCTAGTTCGGCTTCGGTTGGATCGGCCGCCGGATGGTCTGGCCGGTCCTAGGATGGTGAATCATATCTGTCACCACGCCGCACCGCGAGGGAATGACCTTCGACAGTATTTATCCTGAATCCTTAATTTCCGGCCGAAGAAGTAAACTATTTATGTCAGTTTAGATTACGGACGAGCTTGTAATTGATGGACACACTTGACCTCAACTAACAAAAGATGTTATTCTTTCAATATGAGGACTTTACAGTGAGATTTGATCTTGGATTTCACTTGTATACAACAAAAGAAAATAACATGTTTCTTAACATTTTTATAGGTTATGATTTAAGTAATACGTGTAACTTAATTCGGCAAATAAATTTCTAGTGTGTTTTTACAGTAAATAAAGAGTTTTTCTGCTCACTTTATATCCTCAGTACGGTATCGGTAAAACCAGTGACGCAATATGACAGTTCAACATAAGAGACGTCAAAATATTTTCTTTGGCAATTAAACACTGTAAATATGTTTAAATAACGTGTTTTGTTGATTTTTAAACATAGGTTTTGGGATTTAATAGGATTATTTTACATTTTGATAGTACATCTGGGTGGTCCGGCCAGGGGTCTGGTCCCGAGGTGGCCGAACTAGAGGGCGTCTACTGTACAATTTTCTTCTCCAATCATCACAATCCACCGCCCGTCGCTCACCTCCCGAGCGACCGCGGCTGACACTCAGCGCGGGCCGCAGACTGGCCGGGCTGCGCAGCAGGTGCGGCAGGAAGTGGTACGCAGACGGGAGCCGCAGCAGCTGCGCGCCGTCCCCGCCGCCCGGCCGCAGCCCCGTCATGTTCCGCAGCAGCGTGCGCGCCTCGGGCGACAGTCGCAGCGGCAGCGCGGCCGATGTGTTGCCGCCCGGGGGCAGTGTCTCCAGCAGCAACTGGCCGAGCTGCTGGGTTAGCACGTGGACGTCCTCCTCTCGCTCCCTGCAGGTCAAAACCGTTTAACAATAACACCTCGTAACTTACAAGTACAGTATATTACGTTACTAGGCCGGGAAGTACTGTTTTGCCGGACGAGCGTGATAGTTCATGACTTAGGATTTTCATCCGAGTACGGTAAAACTTCCCAACCATGTAACGTGCGATATTTTTCAACATACTACTCAGAAAAAAACTTACTTTCAATCATAACGTAGTCCTTGCATAAACATACATTTCTCAAACCTTGAAACCTAACCTATAACAGACAGAACAAACATTTGCTACAATGCAGTGCTGCCACAACATTCCTCTAAAAAGAAACCAATAAACCACCAATAAACAAGCATTGAACGTCGGTTTGCTGCAAATCAGCTGATTGTTTACTTCCGTTTTTCCGGTCTAGGCCGGCAATGGATAACTTTCGAGCCAACAAAAAGGAACTGAAAACAGATGTTTCTGTGTTAGTATGATGAAAAAATTTTATAGGGGAGCCAAAACACGGTACTTTGGTATTATACAGAGGTCATCCTTGTACAGCGCGCTGCGGCGGTTATGTTAGGTTAGGTTATCATAGATATGTAAGAGGGCCTTTCCTCATTTCGTTACGAATCGAACAATACCAGATGAGTCATACTTTCGCCCGCCGCATCCCGTTGACAGGTGTTGCACGTGCTCCAGTCAACGGCCTGATCTTGGCCTACTCGGAGGGTATTTTGTGAGCGAAAGTATGACTCATCTGGTATCGTTCGATTCATAACAAAATGAGGGAAGTCCTACTAACATATTTATGATAACTTAACCAAACATGACCGCTGCGGCGCGCTGTGTAAGGTTGGAGATCGGGTGTGGCCTATGGCAACGGTGGCAACACGTTCAACTCAATCCTCGCCGACATCGCTGCCTTCTGGGAGGCAGATCATGAAGATTGGTCATCATAATCGTGTCCATTTGGACAGTAAGTCAATAAAGTATGTTCTATCCAATTATGAAATTATTTTTGGCGCCCAGTAAAAAAAATCTCTAAAAATAGTGGCCTGTGTATAATACCAAAGTACCCGAAAAACTTGTGCTTCTAATAACTTGAATCTTGGCTACTCTAACTTGTAAATTTTGCTTTCTAACACCTAACCTAAAGTTTTATTTTATTTAGATATTTATTTGAACAAAATGTTAAATAGTTGAAATAAATCCATTAACCATAGTAAATCCATGAATTTATTTGTAATGTATCATATTAACACTAGTCACACATATTAACATAAACATATTACTAGTTTTTATATTAGCTAATAAAATATAAAGGCATAAAATAGTACAAACACAAAAACTTACACAAAACTTAAAATGTTTATTATTGTTTATGTTTACCTCACACTACGAGGTAGAGTAAGGAATATTTGCCAACTGAAAGGTATGTGGTTGCTAATTTCCCTGTTTTAAATTCATTCTCTACCAAAATATTGGTTACAAGGTATTAGAATCAGATGCCTATTCATGCTACATAACACAACTATAGGTCAAATTTTTAAATTGAAGAATGAAGAGCATAAGTGACATGGCAACAGCCAAGATCGCATATTGTGCTCTTTTTGAGACTCACCTTCGCTATGGAATTGTGGTATGGGGGGGGTACTACCGCTGGGAATATACAAAGAGTTTTGGTTCTCCAAAAAAGAGCCATAAGACTTCTTGGAAATCTTCAGCCCAGACAATCATGCAGGGACACTTACAAACAGCTAAAAATTTTAACTGTTATAAACCTGTACATTCTCGAGGTCATCGTTTACACCCATGTCAAGGCACCTGACGAAATGAGGACATGTGCACAGATACATGAGTACAACACAAGGCATGCAATCGACTACTGCCTCCCTGTGCACCGTACGAGCGCAACGGAAAAAAGTACGAGATACAGGGGGGCCAAGATGTGGAATACTCTGCCAGAAGACCTGAAAAGAACCGACAAACAACAGTTCGCCCGAAAACTAAAACTTTGGCTTCAAGACCGGCCGTTCTACACAGTAGCAGAATTCTTCCTCTGGACACAACAACAACATACATAGAAGAAACAGAGAACAAAACTGAATTGTATATAGATTAAGTTCATTTGACACTATTTGTAATCTTGAAGATTGTAAATAAAGATGAAATGAAATGAAAAAAATGAAATTTGGAAGTTAAAAGGTATTTAGAGGTGAAGAAGATTTTTATCTCAATCTAAACCTCCATTTCTAAAGACAAAATTTCTATTAAATGCATTATATTGGCTGTGTCTAAAGTAATCATTAGGCTAAGTACAGAATAATACTGCATAACAGTGTTCATCTATCTTGTAAATCTAAATTATAGAATTGAATTTGGATCTTTTGAACAGTGATGACTTTTACTCATATTTTGAGTACTATAGTAGTACAAGAGGCAAGGATCGGTTAAGATTCCACTAGGAGAATGTGATTTTTTAAATTTTGTAACAACATATATTATAAATAAGGTTAATTACAATTGTTTTTTAGAGTAGAAGTTAAGGGCACAGGAAATAATGGTGAAATATGTTCAATAGTTTCCTATAATAATGATGTAAATTATTTTATTATTGCTGCATAGCAGCAGCTGTTACTTAGTGAATATTGTTATTGTTATATCTCCTCCAACGGTGCTTGAAGTAGCGCAGTTGCTCAACTATTATAAGAGATTCCCAACATAAGAAAACTATCTTGATACGATTATGTATAACTATGTTATCTAAACTTGAATTTTTGGGTCCCTCTTGGGCAATCTCACGGTAACTGTAACTGTGAACCAATTTCTGAACTCATGTACATTTGCTGTTTTAAATTAATGAATTTCTGAGCCTCATTTAATGCAAATGTGCCTTCAAGAAGAATCATGAACTAGATGATTTCTATCAATCTATTAATGGTAACTTAGATATTTTTCAATCCGATTATTATTATAGGACAGGTTTAAACATGAACACATATATATTTAAACTGTACTGTTTTTTACTGAACTAGATTACTGACGCAACTTAGCTTCTAATCAACAGCTGTTGCTGTAACATTAACTAATGTTAATATTACAAAAGAACTGTACTGACTTTGAAGGACCATAGAGTGTAGTCTTTAGAAAAAATGTAAATTCTGAGAAAATTCGGCAAACCTATGCATTCTCCCCTTTAACTTGGCACATAAATCTTGAAGATCGGTTCAGTAGTTACTGAAAACTCTTGTCTTGCGTATTAATATATAGCAGTGTTCCCCAAATGGCGGACTGGGGTCTGGATCCGGACCGCCACCTAATTTTTTATGGACCGCGAGGTCGAATTCACAAACTGAAATTTTTATGCATTTTTAGCTTTTAGTGTATTTCAACTTTATTTGAACTTAAAACAAATATCGCCACTGACTATACAACGTAAACATATTTTATAAAAAAAAACAATTCGTCAGCTGCAGAGGTTTCACTCCAAACTTCAGAGAAGTAGTCCAGAATAAGAAATGTCATTTCTCTCACTGACTTTGAGTGATCTATGTCTATGTGAGTAATTTTTATGTATAATACATGTTCCAAGTGAAAATAAATTAAAATTTAAATTAAATAATTTATAATGTTATTTTTGATTAAACCTAAACAATTTTTGATTACCTATTCAAACTTTTCTGTGGTATTTTGGGTGGAGAGAAATGTTACAAATAACATGAAGAGATAGACTAAAATCACACCAATTTAAGTGATATCTTGAAAAAATATCCGGGGCCCAAACCCCCCCAGTGGATCAAGCCCTCCCACGAAAAAATTCAGTAAAACTGTCTGGGACCAGACAGTTAGGGTCTGGCCCCAGACAGTTTTATAAAAATTATGTATGGACCTTCATAAAATGTAATTGGTGATCACTGATATATAGGATGATTACAACTTTTCAAGGTGTTCCACATTGGTTTATGCGAACAACTGATCCATCAAAAAGTGATTCCCATTAAATTATCACTGGTGATTTTAATAGTCGTCACTTATTGGTTTTCCATCATCATAACCACTACAGTGAAATCAGAGAGGATTTTCAAAGCTGTATATTACTAAAAGATGTATGCCTGCCAAATTAGCAGGTAATGGGTCCAGCAGTTAATGCTTTGGGACATGAACAACACAAATGTTACGTTAAGCTAATCAGATCCCGCTGAGGACCACGGACTGACCTGTACATCGCCTCGAGGTGCTGAAGCTTCAGCTGGAGCTCCGCTATCCTCTGCACCACTGCCAGCTCCTGGGTCATGTCTGGAAACATCGTCAAACCCTCAAGTGTTTATATTGTATTAAAGGGTGAGGGGGGAACCTCCCCACTAGAATGAAAATCAAAAAATTGAGATTTTTCAGCCAGCTAACTGAAAAATTGAACTGTAATTGAACATAAATTGCAAGAATTTGATAAGTTAAAAACTAAAATTTTATCTGTATATTTTGCTGTAATTTTACAACCAAATTTAAATTACTGAAACACTCTATTCCTACTTCAACAATAATCAAATTTCTATGCTCTCACTACTCTCAGCTCTTGAATTCCCAAGTATCTTCTTGGTAAATCAACCTTCACTACTGTACAACTCGTCCGAGATAATAAAATATTAGCGTTTAATGACATTCAAGTGCTGTAATATTGAGTACTATTCAATTTTTGGCTTAACTTCAATTCCAAAGAAGATCACGCACAGACGCACGGCTCATGCACTTAATGCTTCCAGTAATAACTAATTACTGTTTTAAAATACCAAAATTTCCTAGCTCTTAAGGCGTTGAATCAAAAATAGTTTTTCTTGAGTGATTGTTTTGATCAATAATTGTAATAACTTGATCATTTGAAACTAAAACTTTCTTTGTATATTTTGCATTAATTTTACAACCAAATTTAAATTACTGTAACACTCTAGTCCTACTTCAACAAAAATCAAATTCCTCTATTTTTACTACTCTTAGCTCTTGGATCCCTAACTATATTTTTAGTAAATCAACCTACAGTACAATTAAATAAAAATCAAGTAAATAAAATATTAGCGTTTAGTGACATTCGAGTGATCTAACTTCCGTGATGTATTCAATTTTTGGCTAAGCTTCAATTCCAAAATATGATGATCATGCACAGACCATCATAATCATAACTAAATGTTGATTATGCTCATTATAATTAATGCTTCCAGTAATTACTCATGACAATTTTGGAAAAGGTACCAAATTTCCAAACTCTAAAGGCATGTGATCAAAAATAATTTTTCCGATTTAAGTGTGGGTTAAAATTGAATGATTGATGGGAAATTCAAATTCAAAAGTTGGGAAATTCCAGGTTAACAGTTGGAAGAATCAGGTGACCTACTGCCGCCCCTAGTATATTTGGTGTGACACCACTATAAATAAACCATTATTTTTTAGGTGTGCTGTTTTTAAGGAAATTTAAATAGGTTGGTAAAAGCCTTCAGGATACTGGTAATATGAATATAGGTCTACCTAAACAGCTACAAATTTGATAATTGCCTCCTTTAATTGGGTATTATCAACTCATAATTTTAATTATATCAAGCAAAATAAAAGGAGACGGTAACTCCTATTAAATAATATGACTGCAGCTATGTCATATTACTAAAATGAAACAATAGAGTAAAAGAATAAAAGGTAGGTAATAAAAAAGTAACCTCAAAACAATTATTCTTTGGCTACAATTAAGAAAAGAAAAGAGTTATTACAATGCAAAATGAGGCAATTAAACTGGTATTGTTTGTATAATAGAGCGAGGTTGGAGTTCATTGTAAACATTTCTCTCTAGGTTTTCTGAGTTAAACTTTGCAAACAACTTTTCCAGCGGTATTTTATTTCCAGAGAGTTTAGCGTTCTTACTTGAATTCAAGCAAAATTCATTTGGTTGTATACTTTAGAAAATTCACAAATATTTTCCACATTACTGGAATGGATTTTGAAAAATATTCCGCCATTACTGCAATAAATGTAGTTAAGGATGTTTGGTCAAAAATTATCTTTCTATTTTGTTATTTATCTTGAGATAATGCTGTGAATTTTTGGAAAATCTGTTAAATGTAAACTATGAGAGCTAAATACAGGTTTCCAATAATGCTGGTGTTGATTCAACTTTGCAGGTAAAATCATTTGATCTACAGAGCCTATATTATTGGGATTTTTTTTATTTTTTCTATCTAAAACATTATATAAATATTATAAAATATATTTATTATTCTTTTTTATATTAATTTTCCTCATTTGAAATGTTACAGATTCAAAATTTATGTTGATTTTATGGATACCGTACATTGTCCCTCAAAATTACAACTTTATTTTTGAAATATTTTCTGTGGAGTAGTACCAAGAAATTGAAATTGTGCCTGATTAATTTGACAGGGCTACCTGCATTACACAAATTAAAGCAACCTGCATTACACAAATGAATGCAACCTGCATGACCCTGCCACACCCCTCAGTCTAACGCACCAGTAAAAGCAGATAAAGAGAGAAAAAGTGTGACTTTCCTTTTAAAACAATCGATGCACTTTAAGTTTTCCTGATCCAATAACAAGTGACAAGTTGACTCCTACTCTTTGAAACGGTGAACAATTTAGAGAAAAGTTCAAGGAATTTCAGTTGACACTAATGAAGGTAGAATATAAAATATTGTGAGAGAGTGGCTGCCGGGGACTAGAATATTCATTCTTTAGCCTGTTTTAAATTCTGTTCAACACTAGCGTTTCATAAAATATACATACGACATTTCTGACAGTCATTTATTGCATTCACAATTTTTCCATAAAAAGGTTTGTTGGAAACTTTTAGTGGTGATTTAATAAACCTACAACGTATTGTGAGAAACACAAATGTTCTAATAGAAGATTGTGACATATTTTAAGGAATTTAATATTCAATGTTTAATTTATTATTTAAACAGAGACATAATATTATAGGCCTCCACCATAAAAAATAGTCAAGATTATTAGCAGTAGTAAAATTTATTGATTATCGCAATGGGTGGAAAATAGATACATGTTTTTACTGGACCAAAAATGGAAAGATCTATTGTCTCAAATTTTAATTCCCTTGCAACATGTGTAAAAAATTATTTCAGTGCTAAAAAATTTTGTTATAGTATATAAATTATTTCAAACCAATAAAACACATAACATAAACTCTTTACATTGTAAATTTTGGCTTCAAATAAAAAATAAGATATGGCCTTCCAGGAATGATGAAGATGATCAATCCTTGTAACCAGTTGATTCATTCTTTGTCTTCAAAATTATTTCTTTGTCTCAGTTGCACTGACAAAGCCATTCCTTGTTTTAGGAGGTGTAAAATAGCTCGAAATGGTACTTTATCAAATGGTCTTTTATTATCGTTACAAATAAACTCTAATTTAAAAAAAAATGCATGATTGAATCCACAAAAGTGTCTGGTCTACATAGCCCCTCCTCCACAATTGATTTAAAATTAAGTGAATTGATACATTAATCTTTCAAACAGGTACATTTAAAAACAACCTGAAATAAAATGTGAGAGAAAAGCTACTTAGATTAATTGAAGCTCAAAACACTCATATCTACTACCATATTTAATCTAAATTTAAGTAGAATGTTAGGCATGTACAACAAAAACAGCCTCTAATTTGAAATACAAGGGGACAGGCACTCACACATTTTCAGCTTGCATTTTTTAGGCAACGGATGATTGTAAATAACAGGTGAGACCTTACTAGTATATTTACTCATTATCTTATTAAGCTTTTACAATCTAACCATCTCCATTTTGGAATAGAAAATCAATCTCTCTCTATAAACTTTTTGAACAGATTAAACATTTACTTTAAAGTGAAATGTTGATCTATCTTGATAAGTAATGTTGTTGAATTTTTGTTGAACTCTAATTTAACATTCAAGGAGAAAGTTTTTTTTTAATGTTGACATATCAAACAACTTTAAGGTTCAAACAATAATCAAATTCTAATAAATGAGGCAAGACATAAGTAGTAAGTAGATATGGTTAACCCTTTCTGTAAGAACAGCTTCAAACTTAATAAGAAACTGGAAAACTTATATACTTATAATCATAACTTATAGCTCTTTATATAACGTACCTCACTAAATTTTACAGGGCAAAAAATGTTGCAGAATAAATTATTTTTGTATTTTTACTATCTCTATTCCTCAAGGATATTTTTAACCACATAAATGTCCAAAAATCAATAAGACACAATATAATAAAAATATGGACTCTTGAAGCACTCCAACTTTAAAGAGAGATGTGAGTTGTACAGAGATCGCTCGGGACTGAAGCCTGTCCGGATAATGGGTTTTCCAGTTAAACTGATGTTTCCCAAAATTAATTATTAAATCTAAGCATAAATAATTAGGTACAGTATTTTACTATAGTTTGTGTAGCACACATTTCCTGTGGGAATTGTCGATTGTTCCTCATCAGTCAAAAATGTAACTCATTCAACATTAATTGAAGAGAGCATAGGATAGCATATTTAAACGTCATTACTGATCTCAAATATTTTCCTACAAAAATCGACGATACATTACCGTCCATTTCCTGCCAATCACGCCCCGTTAAACTGATGTTTTGATAAAATCTGTCCGGTTAAAAGGTGTGACTTTCACCGAGATTAGTCCAGTTAAACCGATGTCTGATTGAAAGGTGTCCGCGGATAAGAGGGAGTCTACTGTATAGATTTTTGTGAGCTCTCCCAAGCCGAGCATGCAAACAGAGGGTTGTGCATAATTGAGCGGCGCTCGCCTCGGGCTTTGTTACTCCACATTGTTGCCGCGCGCAGCTCGCGTGTCCGTTTTACAACATCACCTCCTCGCAAATATTTAACCGGCGCATTTTCTATTCACGCCCGCCTTTTGTTTTCTCTTTAAGCCATGGATGATAACAATTCTTTTGAACGCTCTGCCAAGCCTGCAGATCGGGGAATTTTCGTGTTGTGTTGTTTCCGAGTTCATTTTGATATTTTGCAAAACGTAAGCAAATGCAGTTGTAATAATGTATTAGCGTTTTATGTACCTATAATGTAGATAGTTAAATTAGTTTCTATTTTCATTGTATAATAGAACAATAAAGACTAGAGTGAAAATATGTTCATATGAGAAAAATATACAATTGATTGAAATGTTACTTTAATACACTTGTAGGTACCAAAATCCTTGATTTTTGCCAGAATAGTTTTGAGAATTGTTTTGAGACTAGTGGTGAGAAAATAAGGATTTTGATATCTACAGGTGTTTAAGTAACATTTCAATAAAATATATTAAGTGGTATCTGGGCTCTTTGATAAGTAAAAATATATAAATATCCTGGTGAGCGAACCTGCCTCCAGTGAATTATTAAGGTTTACTCTTGTACTCAGTATAGAAATTAATAGTGTAGACAGAACTTCTTATTTCTGAAAGGATTCAGATAATCATGGTCAAACTTTTATCCTGAATTTAATTTGCCTGGAGGCTATATATTTTAATTTTAGGCAACTAATTTTGAGAAAGTTTTTAAGACTAGTGGTAAGAAAATAAGGATTTTGATACCTACAGGTGTTTACGTAGGTAACATTTCAGTAAAGTAAATTAAATGGTATTTTGGCTGTTTGATAAGTACAAACATATGAATATTCAGGTGAGCAAACTTGCCTCCAGTGAATTATTAAGGTATACACTTGTTCTCAGTATAAAAATTAATAGTGTTGACAGAACTTCTCCTTTATTTCTGAAAGGACTCAGATAATTATGGTCAAACATTTACCTTGAATTTATTTTGCTTGGAGGCTATATACTTTAATTTTTGATAAATTTAGGGATTCTGAATCTAAGGTGTGCAAACAACCAAAAATATTTATCTTCTATAATTAGTACAATAATTACTGTACATCTTTCAACATCAAAATAAAGCATTACATTGATCGCAATAATGTATTTAGCGTGATGCAGGAAGTAGGTTGAGTTAGAATATAGAATGGAATTGAACGTAAATGCTAAATATGTTAAGTAAAAATTATAACTTATTTTTATTTATCAAATACAATTATAATATTTTAAAATAGGTAGAATTTACATACGTATATTTATTTACAGAATTACATTAATCTTAATCTATATTGAAAAAAATAAAACAAATTACTCTCAGCTTAAAAAACTTTAATATAATTTCAAATAAGATAATTTAAATAACAAATAAAATGATCATGAAGTCTGACAGCTAATAAAAGCAGTGATGGATCATTGGACTTGAAATGTAATTAACAGGACAATCCGTCAAGTTCTTCATCTATCATCAAACTGCTTTCAATCATTAGTTTTCAACCTCAAGGGGAATCAGAGCTTCACAGACGACAGTGAAATCTTTCAAACTTAAAAATGAAAAAATGTTTTAATCTGCAGGTCAATTTTAAACTCAGAGCTAACAGATATTTTATGATACCTAAAGTACTATTTTTATAGTAAAAATTATTTAAATATATTCATCTTCAATCTACAAATTTTATTGTTTATTATTATTATAATAATATAGAAAAAACTATTATTACTGTACTATTACTACGAATTGTTTTTGTCGTTGGTTTAGAAATATTAAATTGCCAACAGCAATCAATTAACACTAATCAATTATCCACATAGTGGTGGGTAAACCCACATGGAAAGAATTATTTGAAATCCAAATATGTAATAAACATATTTAGACAATTTTATAATTCTGGCTTGAAGGGGCTTAAAGGCCCAAATCATCACAGAACTAAGTTTTAATTAAAATAATCTATAATTCTAGTGCACAATACCAAATTTAAACTGGCTTTTAAATCCACCATATTTTAATACCTAGCACATTATTTTGAATCAAGCAACAGCACCACTTTTTTATGTAAACAAAGCAGACATTTTTAGAACCCAATGCTTTTTAAATAGTTGATATTTTACATTATCATTTACTGGAAAATTTTAAGAAATTCCAGTACTTTTTCTAAGTCCTTGGCATCAAAACCCTTCAAAATTCTGCAATTTGCTAAACGCCCACAAATTCTAATCAAAATCCGCTTTTGTAAATAATTACATACATTACAATTTTATTGAACATTGATGTTTTTGACCATAATTTATTCATGGTTTCTGTGATGTGGACATTGTATCGTGTGAGGAAAATAAGTCCTCAGTTTGCTAATTTTACAGCAGCCATCATCTCAGTGCCAATCAAAGCTTCACTTTTTTATATAATTAAATAAGCAGTCCTTATATTTTAAAGGTCGTTTAACTCAGCCCATCAATAGTCAATGGTTAACTTAGCTTAACCACAGATGAAGAACTATACACATTGGCAACTCAATGCACTTTTTCGTGCCTTTTTTTTAGGAGGCATCAAGTTTGTTGGGTTGTTTTGTCGTCCATATTGCATTGGTATAAAGGAAGATTTCGTCAATATCAAATCTTTAGGTCTACCTTTAATACCTCCAAAAAGGAAATGCCCCAAATTCTATAGGACCTTTGATAGGTCCCAAGGAACAGATATAGCTACTAATAAATTTAATACCAGTGCGATTAAGGTGGCATAACAGCCCAACAAACTTGACACCACAACAGAAAAAATGGTCATAAAAAAAGCATTAGGTTGCTGGGCCGGATTTAAGCATAGGCGCCATAGGCGCGCGCCTAGGGGCCCGCGCCACAAGAGAAATGGCGCGCCACACAAAAATATATAAAAATTATATTTTTATAATTCAGGAATTAACGTAGTTTGGTACTCGATTAACTTCGACCAAGAATAACAACATAATTAATCAATTGTCCTCCCGATTGAACATGAAACATAAGCAACGTTACTTCAGCACTTAAATAGCAGTCAGCTCAAAAGATAAAACATCGTCGGCTGCAGGCCAGCTACAGTTGCGCATAGGGCCGCTTTGTCGGCTGCAAAGTCCTCGAAGTGGGAGTGGGGGTAAGGGGTCTGCAGAGAAAAAAAAGAGTAGAGAAGAAAATAATAATACTATTCAGGTTGTATCAGTCGAAAATGAAAACAAATTAATTGTGACGTGGGGACCGGAAACATATAACCTGCAGCTAGGACAAAAAATAACTTTGACTAATCAACAGGGAAATATTACTGACTACTCATTTAGGCTATATTTTTACCCGATAGGCTAATAGGGCTTGCAGAACTGGATATGGGTCTACGATTGACATCACAAGTTTTGGCTGCACCACAGGCCATACAGGAGTTAGGCAACTTAACAGGATAATAATATTCATGGGAATAATTTCAGCATTTTGGTTGGGGGGGTCTAGATTTTTAGACCTCTGCTCCATATCTCAATTCTAATCCCCCTTCCCTTGAAAATGCGTTAGACGCTGAGTCTAAGAAGCTTTGCAAAATGATGGCCGCGAAGTGTCCGAGAGATTTACTGGCAGCGATACAACTGATGTTCGCAGGCCACGAGCCTAGCCTAGCCAAGAGCTGTTTGCTACTGTCATAATGTAACAGAGAATTTTTCCAGCCGCTGTAAACCTCAAATGCGGTATCCCCTAGATTTCACATATTAAATTTCCAACTTTCGCCTTACCTTTCCTTCAATACTATTAAAAAAATTCCAACCGGTGAAATCAACAATGTATCTTTTAAATAGAATAACTAAGCACTATCTCTGATTATCTGGCCACAACAAAAGAAGGCCAGATGTGACGGCCACGAAAAGAACGAGAGGCTTTGTTTTTGTCGGCTGCAATGCGACCAACAGATTTATCGGCCGCAGTATGTCGAGAGATTTACCGATCGCAATGAGACCGAGAGATTGCTGGCCACGGAAACACTGGGCGATTTTCCGGCCGCAATATGACCGAGAGACTTGCCAGCCACGGTATTATGACCGAGAGTTTTGCTTTTGGTATACAAACAACCTCGGTTTGTCAGCCGCGATGTGACCGTCAGATTAGCCGGCTGCGGTATAAACAACAGATTTCCCGGCCGCAATGTGGTCAGATATCCAAAAGCGCTAGAGACTTTTCGGTCGCGAATTACTGAGAAATATGCCTGTCAGCTGCTGTAGAAACGACAGATTTTCTGGACACAACAAAAGGCCATATGTGACGGCCACGAAAAGAGCGAGATGTTTTGTTTTTGTCGGCCGCAATGCGACCGACAAAGTCAGGAAGAATGGAAGGCAGTAGTTAAAAAGGAGGAAATGTCCTACTAAAAACGGACATTTGGTCACTCTGGCCCTGGGGGCCCGCACCACTGAGTGAGCCTAGGGGGCCCAAAAGTTCTAAATCCGGCCCTATTAGGTTGCCGATCTGTATAGTTCTTCATCTGAGGCATAACCCAGTAGAAGTAGACAAAGAGCCTCATACCTGGCTGGGAGAACAGCACGAAGACGCTGCAAGGAATGAAGACGAGGATGAGGACGAAGAGGACGTGTCGGCGGCGCGGCGCGGCGAGGCTCAGCGCCATGGCCGGGTGACCCGCACCTGCGACAGACACACACGACGTCAGAGAACAGCACGAAGACGCTGCAAGGGATGAAGACGAGGATGAGGACGAAGAGGACGTGTCGGCGGCGCGGCGCGGCGAGGCTCAGCGCCATGGCCGGGTGACCCGCACCTGCCAAACAAACCAATCAGCAAACTGATCACTCATAATTACAATACAAGAAGGGCCAACAACATCATCCTCCCTATTCATCATCTCTCACTTTATGAAAAGCAACCATCGTATCTGGGAGCCAAGTTCCTGAATATCCTCCCCAGTGAGGTGAAGAACACCAATCGCAACCTAAAGATCTTGATCTGAATTTGTGACCCTATTACTATTCCTGGAGAATATGTTAATAAAGAAATTTTGTCTATTGTCCATTGACACATGCTTTCTCCCTTAAAGCCATTTAAAGCAAGAAAGCCTACAGTAAAATAAGACAAATTTACAATTAGCTCACAAATACAAATACCAAGTTTTATCAAAATCGATTAGTAATTAGTGGAGATATCGGTTTTTAAATATTTGCCATGGGAATAACATTGTACAACATCCTGGGTTTACCACCAAACGAAAATATAAATTATCTCTGCAATCAGTTGACATAGACTTGTAATTCTAAATCCTGGATTATTTATTTTTACAAGTCAAATCTATTGGTTGCAAGTATATTTTGAATAATTATTATAATTTTATGTAAATTTCAAAAATGTTAATCTTTTAACCACTCCAAAAACGTTTTTTTTATCCGGGAACAATCAAATGAATATTTCCACTAACAACTTAAATTTGAAAATTTTAACGAAAACAATTCTTTCTCCTTATACTATGTATAGGGGGGAGAAAGTAGAACGGACACAAGATGGTCAAACAATAACAAAGAAACCTTGCGAAAAATTGGTTCACACAAAACCCAAAACATAGTAATTTAAGAAAGTTAAAAGATTACTAAGATTTAAAAAAGGTTTAACTATTAGAGCTATACAGGGTGTCCCGGTATCATGGTAAAATATTTTAGTATATGATAGTACAGGTAAAAATAAGAAAAAAAGTTCATATAAACATAGGTCCAAAAGTGCTTAGTTTTCCGTCTGTGTGTCTGTTTGTGATTTTTACATATTTAATCATATCTCACGAACCTCTTAACGTATAAACTTCAAACTTGGTACATGGATGACCACTATTAAGCCCTATTTTTGTAAGAAGTATCAAATTTCTACTTTGTACCATTTCAAAATGGCGACTGTTTTTTGTTTTCAAAGCTAAATATCTAAAAAACCGTAAATTTTAGAAAAATTATACAAGATGCAAAAAAGTTGTGAAATTTAATCCAATTAACGCTGATATTAAGACTATGATGATTGGACTGCTAATAACGGAGAAATTTTAATTTTTTCAAATAAAAACATGGAAATTTCTGACAGTTTGTTCTAAAGGACCATGTTTTTATTCAGAAAAGTTAAGATTTCTCCGTTATTAGTAGTCCGATCATCTTAATCTTAATATCAGCGTTAATTGGATTAAATTTCACAACTTTTTTGTCTCTTGTATAATTTTTCTAAAATTTACGGTTTTTAAGATATTTAGCTTTGAAAACAAAAAACAGTCACCATTTCGAAATGGTACAAAGTAGAAATTTGATACTTCTTACAGAAATAGGTCTTAATAGTGGTCATCCATGTACTAAGTTTGAAGTTTATACGTTAAGAGGTTCGTGAGATATGATTAAATATGTAAAAATCACAAACAGACACACAGACGGAAAACTAAGCACTTTTGGACCTATGTTTATATGAACTTTTTTTCTTATTTTTAACCGTACTATCACATACTAAAATATTTTACCATAATTTCGGGACACCCTGTATATAAGAAATTTGAGATTTATGTAATTTTCAGCCTATTATTATTTGCAATATGAAGAAAGACATTGTATGTCTAATGGTCAAATATTGGATTTTTGATCCTTCATAATGTTTATAAGGTAATAGAACAAAAATTTATGTTTAACTGAAAGGCAATGAACAATAACTACAATCTGATTCACTGTCAGTGATACAATTTTTCATCATAACAATGCAATACTTTTCATTATTAGCAGGTTCAAAAACATTACAAATTATTACATTTGTTATTCAAAACCTCAAGCATGATTCTATGCTCCCAGGTAAATACCAGTTACAATTTTAACTAAGGTTAATTATAAAGTAATGTTCCTTCTAATTTTCAGAGGTAAGTTAGAGCAGTCAAAAATGTTAAATCGTCTGCAGGATTGAAATATATCTTTATCAAGGACTCCAACAAAACTTTTTTCAAAAGTTTGAGTTTACCTTCCATCATCAAATGACATCATATTTATCCATATAAATGCAAGGTATGTAAAAACAATTTTCCCCTCCAATTATTTGACAAAAAGCAAGCCGTATTATACACATATCCACCAAACTGAAAGGGCGTCCTTAAAATACTAATTTAAAACTCAAATATTTTCCTAAAAGTTTTTTGAGGGTTTATTTGCCATAGATTAATTAAAAATTCTTTAAAAACATAATTTACTTTTAGTGATATGGTACGAGTTTAGTCAGACTAAATCTGCGCTACAACGAAGGGCTGACCTCCAAGATAACATCTGCTCTTAACAACTGCTGACGAGGGCAAAGGGGTGAATCATCCCCCCCCCCCTAGCGACCGATAACACGGCTAATAACACCTCAAACAACATCACAAGTTTAAAAAATCCTAATCTTAAGTGTTAATTTCAAATAGTTTAGGAGACATTGTATTATACATAAAAAAAAAAAACTAAACACTACCAAATAATAATACAATTTTATCTAAAACCACATAAATGAAAGAAGAATAATAATACAACCACTAAAGTCATACAGGAACTTTCACCTTTTGAACATAATATTGCTTCACTCTTAAGAGGGAAGCTGAGAACATGAGACACTTTACTTAATCCTTTAAGTGCTGAAGTGTTCCCCGGTTTCTATACTTCTCAAGCGTTCTGATTTCTGAAGTAAACGTAGTATGTACTGAATTCAGATTATATTAAATATTATAATAAATGATGAAACTTTATCAGTAACAAAGATCATATTCTGATGGATAAAAAAATAATAAAGATTGTAATTTCTCGTTATCAGATGAAAAAAATCAGGTTGTACAGTATTTTCAAGAGGGAAAATTGGAAGTGACAATCAATGTTAGACCATAAATCAAAGTAGGGTTCTATTCAGGAAGAAATGGTTGGCAATTTGTCATGATATGGCATATAACAGGTGAAAAATTGTCCCTATAAACACATGTCAAACCTAGTAGTTGCTCTAAAACTGTTTTTAAACTCTGTATTTGAAAATAATTTATCACCATATAACTTGGGTCTAGTAAAATTCTCAATTTCCTGTCATTAAAACTAAGAACGATCAGCTGACTTTATCTGTCCTAAAAATTACTTTACTATCCTTAAATTCCTCTTCATCTCTTCGGGAATTTCCCTAAAAGGGACGAAATATTACGTGTTTTGTCTTTCTTTCTGTGTTCTGTGCTAATTTCCACAAGATCTTCAGTGAGTCAGCTACAGTATACTCTCGATTATCCGAGCCCCAGTTATCCGAGACTCCAGGTTATCCGTGGCAGCTCTAAGCTTAAATAAATGTTTTTATTTTCTACTAAGCGTTTTATTAATGCGTAAAACAAGTGTCTTTATTTAAAATGCTATTATTTGCAACTCGAAAGGACTTCCATTCTTATTTCTTGGCAAATACTATATAATAAAAACATTTTGAAGTGGTCTCATTACAGCCCAACCTCAAAACACATGTAAACTCCGTATTATCCGAGGTTCGTGTTATCCGAGGTAGCCTTGGTCCCGAAGACCTCGGATGATCGGGAGTGTACTGTATGAATTCCTCCTTTCAAAACAAACAAATCCTAGCCAAGAGCTTTTCTTTCATAAACATTTTCTATCCTTAAAAAATTACTTTTCTAGTCATAAACATTTGTTCTGCCAGTCCTACGAATCCCACAAACAAGGATGGTCCCAAACAAGTTTTTCCTGTCGCCAGCTGACTTTAAAAGTACAGGGTGTTTCAAATTGCCTTGATTGCACTTAAGTTTTATTAATACAGGAGCAATAGTTACTATTTCTCATTAAATAAGTTCCTAAGATTAGCTCGGTTTGAAGTCACTGATTACTTTTAAACAAGATATGAACTAAGTTATCACAAAGGGTTGAAACTGTTGAGATAATCAATCTCTGGCGATCAGTCTGGAGTAGCTCAGTGAAGAAAGTCACTTAATATCCTTTTGTTAATTATATCTTGAAGATTTATCACTTTTGAATGTTCAAGAGAAAGATCTTAAAAGATCCTATTATAACGTCATAAGGTTTACCTTTACAATAGTTACTAATATTCTCTAAAAGAGAAACACATAATTTAATTTCTCCTATAGGAAAGGAGTTATTCACACAGGTCCGGTTGTAAGACCTAAACCTGAAGACCCTGATAACTTATTGTTATAAGGCTCCCTGAAGTACAAAATAGAATCAATTCTAATTTCCATGTGGAGGGTTAATTATTTTACTGTTTCCGTCTTTGTTTATTTAGAACTAAAATAAACTTAAGTATTCAATTAGTTGAAAACGTTTATCACTGACGGTTTCAAATTTTCACATGAAAATGTTATACCCGCATCAATCTCCTTTCCTCACTCAGACTAAATTAAATTAATTAACTAATCAAACTCGCTCAGCATGTGGCTTCATCTAGTTTATCATCTACTGGATTATAGCCTACAGGTAGATGACAAAACACAAACTTATTACTCAACTTTATCTGTTTTATTTTTGTTGGTCATCAAATAATTTAGAACATTTTCCACTAATCCTAAAGAATTAAAACGTGGAATCAGTAATTTATCTTACAATGTTGCTTTTTCAATATTCTTGTTAAAGCAAACTTATTTTGCAATTGAATCCATCAATATACTATAATATAATAATAGTTTTCTGTTATCTATACACTGACACAAATTAAACCCTTAACCCCTGTGATTAACCCTTTTCCCTGAGCAAAACTTTTAACGCAACAGAAAACAATTAAATGGCATGATATTCCTCAACAGACAATTACCACAAAGGAGGTCTGGGCTTCCGAGATGGTCGGATAATCACCTCAGTGACATTCACTGAACTTCCCTTGTACATCTCCAGGTTATCAATTTAAGCTTTCTCGAGCTGAAATTTGTAATGATTTTAAATAACTTGTTACAGTTTAACATATTTTGACTTTCTTTTAAGTACAGGTTTATTTCTGTACAGGTGGAATTAGATCAATCAAACCTACTGATGCTCTGAATAACTTACTAGTATGTTAAGAATTCGAACTCAGTGCTGACAAAATGAATATTTTTAATAACAAAAAAATCTGATCATCTGGATATGAGATGTTTCAACGAGTTTAGTTCCGGTAAAACTTAAAACAGAAAAGAAGTTTATCTCGAGCTATGAAACTCAAAACTATCAAAGTGACAAAACGACCCGATGAATACTCTAACACCACTTTGTTCTCTAAACTGACAAAAAGCGTATTCCTTCCACAATGGACTTGCCTGGCGTATTCATACATCTTTATACATTATACAACATCTCCATTCTTTGTCGAGCGAGGGCAAAGAAAACTGTGTAAAGCTGTTCTCACTATTGTAAACCGGTTACGTTACAAGGGTGAACCGCAAAGAATAACAAAATTCAATTTTATGGTAATAACGTCCATTGTGTTTGGTAACAAAAGGAAAACAATAAGAAAATATTGTTTCTTTGCACGAAATTTTATGGTAAAAAGAGGAGATTGATCACTTTAGCAGTACACTATTAGTGTATGAGGAAAGATGTAAATGTAGGGTTGTAACATTTTATCCTTGTTCTCCATCACATAGATTCTTATTTTCATCTTTGATATATGTTTAGCCATCTTAATCATATGCACAAAAAATGTTTTGCTCGATATGTTTTTAGTTACAGTAACTAGTTTGTAGTTTTGACACCATTCAATGAACACAAATATGAACTCTATGAATAAAGATTGATTAATACTGGATAGAAGGTAACTGTTTTTAATAAAAAGAAAAAGCTATAAATAGCTTTTTCAATCTGTGATAGCCCCATTTTCAATTATTTGTCATGGTAGAAGTTTCAATGAAAATAACTGATGTTTTATAAAATGCACGGTCCTCAGTTTTAATTCAGTTACATTGACAGCACTTAGAAAAGTCAGACACACAAAGTGGAAGCTACAAACAGGAATAATTGATAGGATTCACTTGAATGAACTGTTCGTCGGCGGCTACAAAGTGTGGCAGTTATCTCAAAAACAATCATGAAAGTAAATCGATTGATTTGCCATTTTTAATGAATACATATACAAATAATGCCTATTATCTAACAATACATTTATTTACCATAATAATCAAAATGCTTAGTTTTAAAACATATTGTACACTCATATCCTATTCTGTTTTGAAAGCAATGTTTGTGTATTTGCTTGCTTGTACGCTTTTTTTACACAACTATCCTTTACTCTTATATGAGCAATGTTTATATACTTGTTTGCTTGCATGCTCCACAGTTATCTAAAACCAATTCTAAGGATTGCCTTCGAATGTTGAAAGTATGTTATGTTTGGCATGTAAATAGTTATTTCAATACGGGTTACTTAACAGAAAAATCAAATAATGAAAAAAGAATATTTAAGGCGCCTGTATATTATGGTACAAGAACAAGTTTATTGCTTAGTTACTTTAACGAAAAAAATTGATTTCTCTTTAAGACATGAAAACACGACTGGTAAAAAACGTTTTAAACAGCATGTAGCTAAAAGTTCAATATATTGATTTGTGGTAAACAACTTATTCAGTAAGGCTCAAGTAGGTCAGGTCGAGCATCCTTGAGAATAGATAATAGCATCAGGAAACATCGCCTAGTTTTTTTCACTAAAGACGAGTAAATTTAATTTAGTCCAATATCAATCCGGAAGGTAAACCAAGATACCGTGATTATTATAACAAAAAATTTAATCAGTTCATAAAGAAAGGATTCTAAAGCAGCATGTTTCACTTGTGAATCGATAACCAGTAAAACATACAGTCCGTTGTTAATGTGGGTCAGATGAAGTATTCTCCCGATCAAGGGCCAGTGTTGGACACGTCCACAGGCTATAAATCAAACTCGAAAGCAGCCGCTCCGACACTTATTGCATTTGTTTTTTTCGAGAAAACAACACTTTCCTCCCTTCCGACTCCCTTCTCACCAGCGCTTTGCATCGAGATAAAAATTAAACTTGAAATGCCTTCTTTCTAAGCTAAAAATCATAGAGCACATAGACATAGTGATTTTGGGAAACCACACTGGATATACAAAGAAATGACCTTAAGATGATTGTTATCGTATCATAATCTTGTCATAACCAATATAAAATATCCCACGGTAAAATAAAAGCGAAAAACTAATTCCAAAACCTAAAATAAATCAGTTAGTCAAGAGGCAAACTTAGAAGAGCTTCTAAATAAAGATATCAATTATTCAGCTGTAGTCAACTGTGTCAACCCAAGTGCAAAACTCAAAGATTCAAAAATTCTTCATTTCCATATTTTTATTAAACACTGAAAATACAATATTGCAATGAATAAATGCATACATCAACAACAACAATAACTAACATCCAATTTATTGAAAATTTATTAACAAGAAACAGAAACTTAAATGCATTTTACATTAATTTATAAATATGACGTGGGAAATTTGCATGTTTGCTTTTGTTCAGCATCTGATCATGAAAGCTGAATTATGGCTTTGTTCACGAAAAAAATTTATTAATATTATACTGTAAGATCTAGATCTTGACAAAATTTCAAATTAAATAGAAAAGTCCTCAATTCATACTAATAATAGACACTTAAAAATACACTTTATAAATACCTACTTAAGAGTAATTTAAATTATTACAATAGTATGTTATATTCTGCAAATCAGTTTTGACCAAAAATAGCTCAATTTATTTATTATAATGGCTTCATTACTTTATTTTTTTAAAGTTCTTTGGCTAATTTTATTGTGTTTTGCAAAAATATTGTTGCTTGGCATATTCAAAATAGCAGGCATTGAAGCCAGTGTATTAATTTTCTAAATGGATAAACATAAATCTTTAAAAGAAAGAATATTTCTGCTTTGTGCAATTGTTTTTTTTTAAATTTTACTGACATACTAAAATTGACAATTTTTTTTCTTGAAAAAATTTGTGATTTTATTTAACAATAGCATAGTGGCAAGCTGCAGTAGTAGCAGTTGGCAGAATACAGGCCCGTCAGACAATTATTCAGCAAGGCAGGCAGCGATCCGGCTGAGTGAACACGTGATCTTGCGAGGCACTCGTGTCGGCTCGGCCCACTTAGAGTTATAACAAGGAGGCAACTACTGCTACAAGGGATTAGGGCACTTGAGGAACTTGATAATAATTTGAATTATTGCTATTTGTTGCCTAGTTAAACAACAATACAAGTGCTGTATTAATCACATTTCGTTAGTATTAAATGTGTTTTTGTAGAAAAAAAGTAAATTATACTTCCAAATCTTGAAAATCACAAACATAGACATTTGATTTACAAATATCTTCCACGTTAGCATTATTTTCATTTATCAACAAATATCTAGTTTTGCCATGACCATAAAGTAAACTATGATTTTGTTTAAAGTTTTTACAGTACATTTTTATGCTGCACGCAGTTCCAGTGGTGTTTGGGTTTGCCCAAACTTATTTAATATCTAATATCAAAGCAAATTCCATAACATTTACATATTCAGATGCAATATTGTGTGGGCCATGCTTGGAATGAAAACGTATCAGTCCCTAAAGCCACGTGCAAATACTTAATTCTAAAACATTAATGAATAAATAATTATGAATAGCTCTAGATAATTATGAATAAATACAGATTTGTAAAAGACGATGCAATTTCTATACAGTAAATCAGTAGTTGTGTTCAGTTTACAAACCTTAAGAGACATTATACTATAATTTAAGTTCTATAAATAACAATAAATCTAATTTTCAATAATTTATTCTTAGCTTATACGTTGTTAATCTTGATTAAAAAATGACTAATTTGAAAATACCAATAAAAACTTTATTTTACGATTTAAAAACTGTTATCAACGTGCAAGATTATGAATTAACCTTATGGTGCCAAATATCAACCATAAGTGTGTGCTTCGTTATCTTTTTGTTGTTTTGTAATTCAAAGTTTGTACCAAGAAACGCAACAATCCTACCCTCAACCCTCCGAGCGAAAGGTTTAGGCATCTGTAAGGAAGATTTTTTTAACGCAAGCATTCACAAAAATATCCTTGAACATCCAGTAAATGAACATCCAATTTTTTAACACTTACAAAAACGGCGTTGAAGGATATCGCACCAGATGAACCGTCGAGCTCTCTGGACCCTCTTAATGTGCAGGGTGTGAATGAATAATCCGATTTGCCGAGGGAGAGCAAAGTTGTGGGGCTGATTAAAGGGAATTACAAATGAAGCTAGTTTCTGGCTTCAAAGGCGAGGGCGACAGGTGTCGGCGGCCGCGCCGGCCACTTCGTCCACCGCGGTGTTGCCGACAGACCAATCGGTAATTAACTAAGGTAGGCCTACTTGGCGATAATTTTGTGAGAGTTACTGATTTGCAGTAATGTACGATAGTTTATGAACGGTTTAAAACTTACTTCATACAGTTATTTCTCCTGGAAGTGGAGTCCCTATAGTCCGAAATGATTAAGCCCAGGCCCATTCCGGATTAGTAAAGATTTTGGGTAAAGCATTATGTTTAATTTTTTTTTATTGAAAGAAAAAAACGCGTTTCAATCTAAATCAAAACATGACTAGTTAAATAATGTATGTTCAATCATGCGCCAATTATTTAGTCAAGAATTTACAAAGCACAATGTACGCCTATGGCTTTCGCAAAGCAACTACGTAGGCTTACTTGGGAAACATTTGCTGGTGTTCATTCGCCCTCATTGCAAAAGCCTTTTCTTTGAAGGCCTTTATTTGTATAGCTTAATATTACTATGTCTTTCCAGTAATAATTAAAAAGCGTCTTTACTGATGTTTTACACAGTTTTTTTCTTGAAAACGTAATTATTAGAAAAAAGTCGAGTTTTGCCGAAAAATACACATCTTGACTACATGCAACTTTTAAAATTAGACTGAGTTTGAATAATAAGCTGAAACCCCTTAATTTACAATCATACTAATTCTTCAATCCCATTGAGGATTAGAAAAAAAAATGATTAGCAGTTTTAAAGTATTAATTTTTAACAAAAAAAACTTAAAGAACAAATAAGTACACTTCTTCGAATGATCAGAGGAAAACATGACAATGACAGGACTACAGCTGCGTTAGAACCGATGGTTAGAACAAGCAGACGATCGGGCACGTGTACAGTTTCAGTGTTGAGTCACTTGAGTGTTGTGAGTGGAAACCACGTCTGTCAACAAAAGGTTAAGTAGCTTCGCCAACACGCAGACGTAAACCATGCATACAGTGCTGTGCCGATCCTCCTTGGGAATAAAAGTTTTACGGTGAATAACCTGAAAAATTGCCCAAAAGACGTGATATAGTCCTGCAATTACACTTCGCGCACGAAAATCCCGACCAGCACGATTATTTTGACGCATCGGGGTGTGGGGGAGGAGGGAAAGTCTACTCCCCTACACAAGTCCCGCCCCTTTTTGATTGCCAAAATATATTTAAAGGTACCTTAGTTTGAGGGTTTGTTTACGTAAGTTTTATTTTTGTCACTTCAGTTATAAAAATAGAAATATACATTGTATTATCCGTATTTGTATTTATTTGTTACTAGCTGATCACCCCGGCTTTGCTCGGGAGAATATTTATTTTATCTTCTCATATTCTTGTCGTTTCTTAGAGCTGCATTCTATTAGTAACCATAGCAGTAGCTATTTCTAATGGTAACCATAGCAACTATTCAAAGCACTCCAAAAATCCTTGACATAGGTTCCTTTAGGACAATCCTGCCCTTAAAGATATCAAAACCAAACCACCATAGTGCACATCATGAGATTCCAAGCTTTAATTTGACACCAAGATCAAGTGTCTACTACATGTAGTTTTAGCTGTAGCCCGAAATATACCAACACACAACTCTTCTTTTATATATATATTGATGATTGATTGATTGATTAAATAAGGGATTAAACTCTTATATTGTTCGCGCGATCTCAACCAGCGCGGAAATTTGGACGCGTCGGGTTTGGGGGAGAAGGGGAAGAAATCAGAAATCAATAATTTATTTGCCGTTGACAAGTGTTACAATGTATTGGCAATTGTCATAAAATGTGGCAGCCATTAAGGCAATTAGGTAAAGAGCCATTAGGGTAAAGAGTGAGAATAAAGTCAGGAATTACATGTCCTGAATGCGTGTTAAATAAATACATGTACTACAAATTACTTAATGCGTGTTTTATGCGTGTTAAATAAATACATGTACTACAAATTCCTCTTCGATAATCGGATTTATTGTAACAACTAGTGTGATACACAAGTCGACGTCCACGACTCACAATGAAAAATTTCAAACGGACGAGACACCATCGACTCAACAGGAAAAATAGATGAAGAGCCGTTACAAATACGCCCGATCGGCTGGGTGCATGTCTGGGGAAATGCGTCGCGTACAACAGAAAAGGGCGACAGAGAACATGACTCGAGTAGGTCAATCCGCGATAACAATTCCCGGGTATTTTGACAGATCCGGGTAAGTGCTGGGGATTTTCCTGGGAATCAATTTAGTCCCAAATACCGGGGATTGACAATTTTCCGGGAAATTTCGCTCCAGATATTTATTTTCACACCAATTTCTCGTATTAAAAAGTAGCCTATATTAAACCAAAATTAATTTTAATAAAATATATCCGATTTATGAAATTCATCTTCCTCTTTGCTTTTCTCCTTTTCCTTCACTATGGGTTCGGTTATTGTCGAATTAAGAGCGAGTCTTAACAAAGCAAACCCAATTATTAATTTCAATATGGAGTGTAAATAATACTCTTCTTAACGTCAACAACTGAAATTATTACGAGTTAAGATTGTTGAGCGCCTTAACTCTGTCTTACGTCACATCTCAACATCAACTTTTTGTTCAGACAAAACTAACAAAAGTACATCTTCAGGACCAAAGATTATTATACGAAGGCTAACCGGAAATAAGAATGGGTGGCCTTTATTATTGTCTAGTCCGACTTTTTCAGATCATATTGATTTTTAAATACTCAAAGATACCGCAGAAGATGAGTTTCCGGGTATTGTGTGTCTGGTTCTTGCATACGGGGATTTTTCCGGGTAATTGGGGTTTTATGCCGGGTAATTTTGGGGATTTCCGGGTAAAATAACTCGTGGTTGGCAACGCTGGAGCCAATCAGAGAACACGTCCAGGCGTGATACATCAGCCTCCCACCCTATCCATCACTTCCACTGATATTTGCAATTGTCAGGAATGAAGCAACCCTCTGGCTCTTTCCCTTACGGTATTTCAAACGAAATTTGTTTAACTTAAAAATTGACCTACTCATCGAAACAACTGCTGTCTACCACCAAAAAAGAAAGGAAAGTTTTAAGGGATTATAAGGTCTTGTATATTTAAGAGATTCGATGGGATAGCCATACTAAATCAAGTTAAACCAAATTTCCAGTTTTTTAACTGGTTTTCTGACTTAACAAAATTAACAATTGTAACTATAAGAGATCGCTCAGTGTCGAAAACTCGGCCAAAAACAATTAATCCAGAATACGACATGTAAAATATAGTTTGCTTTTACATATTTCCACGTTTGTTAGTGGTTTTATATTTTATTCAAAAAATAGATATACTGTATTTAATTTTTATCGCATTAAATGTTTTTTTAATGTAGGCCACAATACAATTCTTTGTTGTTTCTAACGAGTTTTTTGCTTCTATGGAATTCATTTCAGTGTACCGTATGTAATATTTGTAATAATATAAAAGCATATCATTACATGAAATGTTGAATTTCCAAATATTTGTCAGATTGAATCAAGATCTTGAATGCATTATTAAGAATTTACAAATTGCCAAAAGTGGATGGATAAAATATAGTTTAGTAATACATGTTTCTGTCCAAGAACATTCAAAAAAGTGTGAAAGTTTTCTAAATTACATATTTACATAAAACGCATGAGTATGCTCCTTGCTATTGAAACATCTCACAATGAATTGGCAAGTGTCCCGATAAGTAGGGAATTTATATTTTATAACTGCCTTTCGCCTTATTAAGAACAACTTTATTCCATGAAGACTCATTTCCTCGATTGTTACATTTCATTAAAAAATAAATGTACTTATATATTTTATCACACTAAGTTTTTTTCATGTAAACAAGTCTGTTGTTTCTCGTGAGTTCTTTCTTGTTTCTATGGAATTCATTCGATTGTATGCAATATTTGTAATAATGTAAACAATATGAGGATTCAAATTATTCGATTTCAAACTATGTATCAGTATTAAAAAAAGAGATGTGGTGTAAACATGAACAGCACACGATTAGGAGGCGAGGAAGATTTACTTCGCCATGATTCAGATAAAAATTCAGTTTTAACAAATTGTAAATGCAGTTTTCTTTTTCATTTGACAACCAGTGCGTGATGGTTGCATGTCGACTGACAGGTTGTCGCCACTGATGGCCGCATATTTACACTCTCACCTCTGCGGTCTGGCCCACGTCTAGGCCCACCCCGGAACTTGCCACTGATCCACGTAATTCTGAAGATGTTCGTCACACTCCACAAAGCCTCACACTCACACACGGCCGCAAAACATGTCGAAACGGCGATGGAATATAAGATAGGAATAATTAATAATCATCATCTTCACTCTCCATGCAACAAAATACGCACAACAGTGAAATATAGATTGCAATATAGACAGTGATTATAACAAATTTGATCATTTTTTCTTTTTGAATACTGTTAAATAATTTTCTTTTATTTAAACGTGTTTCCTAGGTTTCTAACTGGTTTCAACGACTGGTTTCAATTAAACCTTTAAGTTTTCACTTGTCATTATAGTTTTGTGAAGTAAACATTGTTTTTGTGTAGTAAACAATGTAACGATGAATTGTCATAGGTGATAAACATAATGAAATCAGGTGATTTCATAGTAGGGTAAAGAAAAAAAATTCCTTCATTCATCATATTTATCGAGTCACGTATAGGTAAAAAAGACCTCGATATTGAGTAGTAATCTACAGATCGGGCGGAAACTGAGTAAATTGGGGAAACGCCAGTCTCTTGGTGAAGTTGAATTATTTCCAAACAATAACAAAACCGGGGTATTAAAACTGGGTTTGCGGATTGAGATTCCGTATACGTATGCTTCATCTTCGTCAATGACGTATAACTGGGAAATACTCATGCATTTACGTACTTTAGCCAATTCCCCCTTAGGGAAGTAACTATTACCGTAGGCGCTATGGTGAGCGGGACTGCCGTAACTTTTCATTTTGATGTCCCTAGATCCCCAAAACACTGTTCGTTTATTTTCATATGTATACAAAAAATCTACATCAGTTAGTAACAGATATATGTTGTGTTCATTTAAATTACACGTGAGCCTCTATTTATTTTAATTTGACGTTTTTCTATGTCGTAATGGTCGGTTCTGCTGTCAGTTTTCATTCTAATATTCATTTTCACATGTGTTTTGTTGTTGTTTACTTCTAGTTTGAGCTTACTAAATAAAACTCTAATCTCATTGTGTTCAATCATAAATTGATGGAACGAATACATGGCGCAGTTTTATTTGTTTAGTTTTAGGTGAGCAAATACTTTGGTCGTTTCAATTATTACTAATATAAAAAAAAACTTTTTTGGTTGGTATCATACATTTTATCATGGCTTATACACAATTAAGAATGCCTGAATCTTTTCCCTTCCGATCATAACAGTAACTGTAATAACATTTTCTTTACTATTACGTGCCCAACTTCGAGTTATATCTGAGATACGTCCACATGGATACACAACACTCATTTGCTGTTGTAACTATTTTATGTTTATTCCTCTTAGTACCTCATAGTACCTGGTGGACCGAGCCCTACTCTTTATTATTTCATTATGTTTACCAGTTCATCCAATTTATACATTTATACATTTCAGCGTCATAATTAATTATCATAAAACACTTCTTTATTACTCCATGCAATCTTCAACCGACACGCTGTATTTCTCCTTGATGACTCTAGTTTGCAAACAGCCGTTATGATTACTATGATGACTTCATTTGTTTAAATCTTCGTTGTTTATTTCTATGCTAGCAGAGGAACTCATAGGCTCAATGTTATTTTTTTCTATTTCAAAATTCATTTTATTACGTTATTAGATTTTCTCTGGCCAAGTAACCAACATAGAACACGTTTTAGAGCCAAAAATAACGTATTTCCCAAATTTGAAGGAAATTCTCGAAGCAGTCTTCAAGATAATTTTGTGCAAGCAAGCAAGCAAACATTACTCAAATACGAGTTTTAGTACCTGGTGGACCGAGCCTTGCTCGGTGTTATTTCATGTTGACAAGTTCATCCAATTGCTAAAAAATATTTCAATGTCATAAAATTGATAAGCAGAAAACACTTTTTATTGCTCCATGAACTCTTCATTCCACTCGCTGTGTATTTCTTTGACGGCTGTAGATTCCAAACAGTTGTTATGATTACTTCACTTCATTTGTTTAAACTTTCCTTGTTTATTTCATTACTCTCATGGCAACTTATAAGGCTGCAACTTTAAAATTCGCTCAAATTTTTACAACTTTAAAATGTGTTTTATTACGTTATTAGATTTTCTCTGGCCAATTAATCTGCATAAAACACGTTTTTGAGTCATTAATGACTTTTCAAGACTGAAGGAAAACCTCGGAGCCGTTTTCGAGATAATTGTGCAAGCAAGCAAACAAACAAACAAACACGCAAGATAACATTGCATATATTATAAGAGTATAGGATAATGATATTCATTTCACAACAAATAACTCTCGCAACAAATGAAGGAATTAAGTACAGGGTCGAAGAAAAAAATGTTTTAAACGTCTTGCCAGCGGAATGACGCGACTCATCAGTATTCTCTGTCGCTCCTTTGTCGATGAGCTGGGGCGAATTAAATCAACTTGTCTGTGAAGACCGGAAGTTCGGATTAACCGGAAGGTAGGATTAAAAGTTGCGCGTGATGACAAAGGACGCGATCTAATCCCCGGGCATGTTGACACGTGTATTTGAATATCACAGCTTCTCATGCATATGCGATGGAAGCGAGGCCGGCTGAACCGAGCTATCAGCGTTTTGTAATTGTTGCACACCGACATAAAGTTTGCTGCAATGATGACGATATAAATTAAGAACAATAAAAAAAATACCCCCGTTGCAGCAGACCTGCATACTCAGCGAATTTCAAATGCAAAACAACGTATTTCAAGCAAACATAGCAAGATTTGACATGTTTTGTTAAGCTCCATAAGAATAACATGGGAAATGAGTATGCAGGTTTGCTGCTACAGTTATATTAAAACTGGATGGTTTTAATTCAATATTTAGTAGATCTGAACTAGAAGAAGCCATTTACCAAGTTTTATCAAGATATGTTGAGAAATAAGCGAGATATAGAATTTTACTTATTTCCCATAAGGTTAACATTGGGACAACGTACTGTGTTTACCACTTTCAATATCTCGGTAACCAATGGGCATAGAGCAGTGATTCAAAATACTAAATTATTTGTTTTTTTGAGCTGAATTCAATGGTGCCCACAAAAATTTGATAAATTTTATTTTTCTATATAAAAAACTCAAAAAACCCTTTTTTGGGGGGGTTTATCCCCCTTTAACCCCCCTTCCGGTGGTCCGATCGGGCTGGTTCACGAACTCGTCCAATTGATTACCACTTTACATGTCCGTACCAAATTTCATAAAGATCGGACCATTTTTGCGGCCGCTATCGTGCTAACAGACACATAGATATATATATATATATATATATATATAGATATATATATATAGATATATATATATATATATATATATATATAAATTCGAACGAATAGTGTTTTTTGCTTCTGGGGGCCCCAAAACGAAAAGTTATAGTGGTCCCGAGCTTAGGTCTTACCATGAGACCTACGGTAATAGCTTCTTCCCTATAGGGGAAATTCGCTAAAAACTAAAGTTATTAACAGGATTCGCAATTTTGTGACAAGATTTTTTAAGATGGATCAAACCTTCAAGATAGTTTACCATTTTGTAAAACAACCGTCTTGTTTTTAAAACCAGGATAAATAAATACTTTTGAATGTTGCAAGACTTTTTTTTAATTAACAACCAGTAGAGTATGCAAATGTAGTAGGAAAAACAAATCGAAACTTAAGAAAAGAGTTAACCATTTATTTCCACAGTAGTAGGCCTTCGGCTTCGTAATTTATGGTAATGTAAATAGTCTACACTGATGTGTTTTCTTTCATTCCGCAAGTCATCTTTCGGCACAGTAGAACACATTTCGTAGTGTTAATGGGCCTTAAAATGTAAACTAAGTTGAGACGGTTAAATAAATACATTGGGGAGTTTTCACTTCTTTGCCACCCTAGCAATAGATATAGACCGAGTCAGTTCATTTGGCCAGTTCACCCACAAAGCTATGACATATAGACATAACCAAGAAAATTTACAGAATACGGACAAAATAAAAATACTTCAACTAAAACTTGAGAAATAAAAACAAATTGGGCGTCAAATGGTTAAACGTTTTCGCCAAACTACGACGAAAATCACCTGTTTTACAAACGTCAAATATGGCTAAAAGTGGGTCTTTTCCGCCGTGTAAGGCTGTAATTACAATATATTTCATCACTACGGCCGAAAAAGACGCTGTTCACACGATTTCGAGTATTTAGACCAAGGCGTCCACCGAGGAAGTTACGGTCAACAATTGAATTGCATGGTTCTTAATACGGCACAATTATTAGCAAAACATCATATAATGCAGCTGTCACTCCTTCACGGTATAACGGTTTTACTCTTTGTTTCGCTCCATAGGTTTTGTCATGAAGTGGGTTACATGATGTTTTGCTAAATAAAACTACAGTTGTGATTGTATAGGGTTGTACTAATATGACAAACACGAACAGCTGATGACATCGTCACCAGCTAGTGTGAAAAATATGGCTATTTTCGTCCCGCATCGGATCTATGATAACGTCCTTTTAAAAAACAGTGTGTGACGCAAAGTCTATTTCTAATTAGAACACGATCTCGAGTCTGCAAAACGTCACTTTCGGACCTAGGGGCGAAAGATACTATTACGTTACGATGTGTGGATAATAACAAACAGTTTTCAACATCAGCTGCGAAGGCGGAAAAACGTTGTCCCGGCCTTTGCTGGGAAAGTCAGCTGAAGATATTTACCAAACTAGTAATTTTTCTTTTCCTGAAACTAGTAGCATTAAAGATTTTTTTTATCAGAAATAAATTTAGAAAACTGAAGCGAAACAATGATAAGATGTCTTATACTTATTGTCGCCGTAAAAATGAAATCAACGGAGCATATTTTGAAAAACTATATCGTTTTATTCATAATCAGCTAATTACATCATAATGAAAAATATCGTTCATGTATCTTGGGTGGAATTTTTTCTACGCCTGTATTCTAGTTTATTTATAACCGAGCGAACTGTACGCTTGGACGTTTGCTGTTCCCGCTTTCAATTTCACGAGCAAGCGAAATTAAATGTCTGCAAAAGAAACATTGAGACCGTCATTTTTCTTGGGACAATGCTAAGAGAATTCCTTTTAAAACAGTAGGCCTACTTACGAGTATGGTATCACAAAATTATTTTCACACCTCTTCTCTTAGGCTATACATATCAAACTTTTTTCGTAGTTCATAAAAAAAAACAGAAAATAGTTCAAATTTGGCTTTTGAGTTTTTTATCTTCTACTATGAAAAGAATGTAGGTTACTTCAAAGTCAGTAGTTTAAAAAATATAAATTAGCTACAAGTAGGAGAGTGTTTAACCGTATAAATTGCTTCAATTTATTAAAATATAAAATTGGAAACAAATTATGACGTTGGCTATAATACCAAAGAGGAAGACTATGTGTTTATGTTTCTTAATTGAGGATTTCTGCGATACCATAATTGCAAGGGCCTCTGCCAATATCTTCCTGGCTATGTCCCAGAAATTAGTCATTCATTAAGGTTTCGTTCAATGAATTACTTTTTAAATTATCTTAAACTACTAGAGTTAAAAACTTTATAATAGTTTAAAAGTAAAAAATCAAAGTATATTATTTCAGGATATCTAATTTAATTTTGTCGAAATTCAAGAATACTAGACTTTTCTCAGCTCTTTAAAGGCTTTCTCGTAATAAATATTCCTGACGATTATGGTTAAACATGATTATTAAACTAAGTCCAAACAATATTTTACAATTTTCAAAAACATTTGTCAATTCACAAATTGGTTTCTATTTGCTTTTTATTGGGCATTAATAAAAACTCAGTAACTCAAAATAATATAAAAATTGTACCACAACCCAGCATCATAAACGGCACCGATTAAAACAAGCAAAGGTGTGAACTGTGAACTATGTAATTTTGCTACTTGAACTCTGATCTTGCTGTTGGAATAAGACGAGTGAGGTAGTTTTGTTTCACGACTTGACAAAACAAGCAGCAATCACTGATATTTACAATCACCTCCATCCTGCGAAATAGTCTGTTTCTGTTTTCACCCGCTTACAAATTTACATAACATAAAAATGGTTAGGAAATTTATTGAAAATCAGGCTTACGTTAAAAATAAGTCCACATGCAGATCGCATTTAGTTTCATAATAATATATCGAGGCTACTGACTACTAATTCTGTCAATCATAGCAGACAAACCAAATGTGTTCAATGGACTTATTTTCAAGATACTCCTTGTGCTTTACTTATTCCTATTGAACTTAATATTTCATATTTGAACTTAATATTTCTTATTGAATAATTTGGCTATTGACCTACATTAAAATAACATGTATCAGTTAAAACTGTAATGTTTGTTAGAACTAGTCTGAGTTTTATTTATTTTAATATGAACTGATATGATATTAACAGCTGCTTCTCGAGTATGACGAAATAGCTGTTGGTGGCCTTACGGTATTATAACCAAACACTGACTCTTAAAAAAGATTTTTTTATTGAACCAGTATAGTTGGTGCTCGTCATTCGACTACTTAAATACCCCATTACCGCCAAAAAAAATTTGATGGTTTTTGCACTGATTAAAAAACATTTCTTTGTATATCATAAGTAACATCAAAACGGTAGTTTGTTTAATCGAGAGGAAAACTAAACAAATTTTCAGTCGGGCTGAAATTAAAGACTAATTCAAGACTTTTCGATAACAAAATAAAGTAAAAGACTAATTCTAGATAGTTAAATAGTTTTCAATAAAGATTTTCTCTTTGGATGTTTTCTAATCCACTTCTTTCATCAAACTAAAAGCGTTTACTCCAACCCTTAAAGTCAATTATAACCAAAATGTCAAAAGGAAAATCAAGACGCTTTCGATCATGCACAAAAATCCTGAAGAGGCTAGGGGAGTTACCTACCTCAAGAAAGTAAACTCAGCGGGTGCGTTTACGTATCCAGTGCTATCTCGACCACAACTTGCTTCACAACAGTAAATTCAGTTCACCTATTTAGCTTGTCACTTCCTCTAAAATCGCACTCGTCACTTCCGCCAAACTTGTTCTCACTTTTGTCACAAACTTATCCCCCCTCCCCGGAGTGGAACCTGCTAACGAAGGAACTTCGCCAAACGCGGCTTGCTACTTCAGCAAGGTAATTTTCCACTTCCGGTTCGAATTAGCCGGCCACTTCCGGCAAGTGTTAGGCGTTCAGTCAGTGTTTGGCGTGGAGGAAACAACGGAAAGGTGTAATTCGCAAATCAACTTGTCAACGGCAAGGCTCGAAGACAACGGTGGGAGTTCCCAGTCTTCAGTTCCCCGCATAACCGCACATTGCACAGTTGCAGACTTCCGCCAAAAAATTGCCTCTTCCTCAAAAAATGCATCTATTTTCCGCCGATATATTTTTCTCCGACGACAGAATTGGTTTTGACACTGAGGAAGTAATACTGTTGATGATAGCGATAGAGTCCCTTATCACCAGAAAACTCATCTAATTGGAACTGATAACGACAATTCACTTCAATCTCGGAAGACAAGATTGTAGCAATGGTCTAATTGTAAAATGATGTCATATAAAACAACTGCAGAAGGAAAACTTTTACGAGCTAAGTGGAAATCTTAAAGATAATAATCTTGCGTAAACTCCAAGAGTGAGTGGTTTAAGTGCAAACAAATCTTTAGAATTGTCTCATCGTCGAAAGTCTCATAATTTTTAGTTTATGCATATTAGTTGATAAATTGCACGATATTTGTTTAACGCAGCCCATGGTTTGAAACTGACATGCCTGACGACACGATTTCTACAGTGCACACAGCACAGCAACACAGTACAGTCAGCAAACAAATGAGCAATGAGTACGCAGTACAAATGAGCAAACACTGAGACGTTTGGATTGAAACCACTTAATAATATTCTGAATAATGAGTGTACCTTAGACAATTGTGGTAAAATTTTATTTCAGCTTTGTGGTAAACACAGTACTTTGTCCCTTATCGGAAATAAGTAAAACTACATACCTCACTTATTTCTCAAAACCTCTTAATAATACTTGGCATCTTCACATACCTACGCCTGAAGCAGCAAACCTGCATACTCATACCTAACGATATTCTGATGGAGAATATCTTATAAAAAACATCTTATAACGGTATGTTGAGTTAAAATATGTTTTAAGTGTTTGAAATTTGCTGAATATACAGGCTGCTGCTAATCTAATATTGGTAACCCCAACACATTCTCAAAATGTAAAAAAAACAAAATTCTTGTTTTTTACATATACTATTTACTTTAAGAAAAATATTATACCATAAACCTTTGAGCTGATAATTGATTGATACCACCTACACGATTGTAAAAAATTCATGTTCAAAATTATAAGTCATAACATTTAATATTTAACGATGGATAACGTGAGAGTATGTTCCAGACTTCTGATACAACTTATTATACCTATAATTCCTACGACCAGATTACACTTGAAAGGTGGTGTTTTTTCTCCTCTCCAAATAAATCTAACAATCTACCTGTGCATTTTCCCATAACCTTGTCCCTGTAATGTTGATCCTTTGATCATACAATTGGCGTATCAACAAGTAATTTCTATAGAAATATAATCAAACTTGTCCACAACAGCGTACAATACATTATGATTATCATAGCCTGTAGCTGTGTAGCCATTTCAAACACGGCCAACACACCAATTATGGTTTCCCCACTGTCGAGTTTGTCACACAACTCGGGGCAATCGAATACGCGATCGTTGTCGAGAACCCAAACATTTAAAGTTACATGTTGCTGTTGTTGTAGTTATGTTGAATGTTGTTGAATAAACAGTTTTCAACCAGTCTTAACAAGTTCAATGACTGGTTAAAAGATCTGTATAAAAAAAACGCATACAGTTCATAAAATGTGAGGAATAGTTAACCTACACCACCCAAATTTTGAATGAATGAGTAGCCTAAAGTGGTTGATCGAATTTAAAGTGTTATTTTCATCAATGTAAAATGTTTTCTGAAAAAGAGAACATCGCCTTATCTAAAATTAAGTGCATGAATTATTGCACAGCATAAAATGTTATCTCTTGACTTGCAAATAAGAAATAACAGCCCTATAAACCCTTGTTTCCTTCTCATCTTGATTCTTTGTAAAATGAATCTGTTTTGCAAACCACGGTACATCCAAGCAGAAAAAAAAACATTAGGATTAATTCGAAAAACCAAATAGTCTCTTATTTTTTTAAACAGCATAAATGCAAAATGTATATGTAATGCGTTGTATTCTTGGGAGTTCAATTTAACTTGACGTGAAGAACGTCTGCACATGCTTTACTTTTAGAATGTTGATCTTCAATTAAAATTATAAACTGATATAATATGCATGGGATAATATCAGGATGAATAAGTTTACGCCGTAGTATTTCACCGAAAGTTTCACACAAAGTAGTTAATTAAAGACGAAAAATTCACAAATTTGAGTTTTTTTTTAAACTGGACAAACACATAATTCTTCCTCCAGAACTCTCTTTGAGTGACTACTTGAAAAAACCATTGGACAAAGGGCAAGTGTTGAGATAGATATTTAGGTGCGATTGTATTAATGGATTAAAGCTTATTAGGGTTTGCAATAACAAATATATTCTGAGAAAATTAGAAAAAATTATGCGTTTACCTTTCTAGTTTGACACAATCAAATAATGGTGTTTGTCTCGTTCAATAATGATATTGAGGCATTCGTTTCAGCTCTACAGTATAAAGAAGGATTTTTAATTTTTATTAATAAGGAAAACAAAGCTTTATTTTATGGTTGGTAATTTAATACGAGGAAAAAACCTCCGCGATACGCCAGTCGGTTTAACTTGTCAACCACTTCACAATGTTCTGAGAAAATAAGTTGTCTGTTTCCTCAAGATTACTACTATCATAGTTTAAACTTTAATCTTGTCCTCTTTTAGATTTCAAACCGCTTAAAATATTTGAAATAAAAATTTATTGCCATATCTGATTTGTTAATTTATTCAATCATAACTGTATTGTTGTCAATCAGCTGTGTTCAGGTGTTACTAACTTAATGAAATAAAACTTAATTAAATTCCCTTCAAAACAAGACATAGAAGTTAAATGTGGCTCTAACGGTTTTGTACAGAAAAACTATTAAATCACGCCAAGACTGTGTGGACACCCGGTATAAGGATAAAAATATTTTTAAGTGTTGAAAGACATATTTTATTTATATCCAGAATAATATAAAACTGAACCCAACCACAGTTTTGTCCCAATATTTTCTTAACTATAAGAACTTAAACAATATTTCTTATTGAAGTATATTCTGATTCTGACAACTTGCGTTGACCGCAATGGCGCGCCGCCCATCACAGGAGCTGATAAGGACCAAAATAAGGAACAGAAGCCCTTTTCCCTATACAATTTACGGATGTGCATGTCGCTGGCCCGGCCATTTTGGACACAATATACGGTCCGGGGCTGAGTCCGACCTCTCTTGCACAGTGACGGCCGACGGCATGGTAGTTCCGTGGTCCCCACACCCCACACCCCGGCCTCCTTGCGGCCGAACCTCCGCTGTTTCCCAACACGGGGGACAGGCTCGAAGTGGGACCAATCCGGGACAACGGCGGGCAATACCCACAATTCCGCCACTTCCTGCCTCTCCCTCAACACCGGGAATGATTTCGAATTCTGCCCACGCCAAATCAATTATCTGATACCAATTAATTATGGATTTTTTTCAGGGACTTTGTAAATAAAGAAATGGGCGTTCATGCAAATTTACGTAAAACTCGTCGTCTTATTATTTAATTTTTTGGACTTTTCCTTTCGCTTCTACGTTTAAACTACACCTGGTTCGGGGGACCATCCACCACTTCTGGTGTAGTTTAAACACTATAAGCAAAAGGAAAAGTCCAAAAATTAAATAATAACACAAATCCTACGCTATTAAGAATTTAAAAAATCATTGTTATTATTCGAAAATTACAGTTCCTCAGGTATATTGGAGCAATATTTGGGATCTTAATAGCTTATTTTCACGATCGTATACTTCGTTCGGTCTACTAAAAACATTCAATTTTAGATATTAGCAGACCGCGTCACTTCGTGACATAAAACACATTGGAATAGGCTAGGATGTCATGTTGAATATCTATAGTATTCCTAAAATACTATAGGAAGTAAAATGTGTAGTAGTTCGTACTCGAATAATCGGCGTCGCGGCTTCTTCAAGCAACACAAGGTTCGGGTGACCATCCACCACTCCTGCCGACTGCTTTTACTTATTTAATTAAAACGTAAGATATTTTTTATCAAGCTTTGATGAAGATTTAGTTCATTCATTTTTCTTTGGTTCATTCTTTTCTTGGCGTTTTTAGTAGGAAACCTTTAAAATTAAAAGAAAAACGTTCTTTAGCCCTGTATGCAACTGATGATTTTAAGAAACCCTCAAAACTTAAAAAAGTTAACTCTAAACAGTATAGTTAATAAATACATATATAGTTAAGAAATACAGTATACAGTTAAGAAATAAATATAGTTAATCAATAAATCCCTTGTCGATTTTTTAAAACATGAAAATGTGTTGTAAAAAGAAGAGCTTTATTTTTCTCAAGCTTTGATGTAGATTTAATTCTTGCATTTTATTTCAGTACTGTCCACGGCATATAAAGTAGGAAGCACTTAAAATATAAAAAAACATATGCAACTGATGATTTCTCTAAACTTTTAATAACAAATTAATTCTACAGTTCAAAAATAAATCCCTTGTAGGTTTTCAAAAAAATTAAAATGTGTTAAGACTTTACACAACGTGAAATTCGTTCATATAGCTATTTAATACTTCCAAAACTACGCTTATTTATTGGCAAAATGTTTTTAAAATTATTTTATAACTTTAATGAAACATGCATTTAACAAAAAAAAAAATACAGTATAGAATCCAGGGTACTCAGAGAAAGTCTTGTTATCGTGGATCTCTTCTAATTGAAGGTCTCGCTGAAAGGCATTGAGTGTAATGGCGACTTCAAGGGGGTTTGAAAAGGGCACTTGTATCGTTGATCTTACATGTCATCAAGTGCCTTACCGAAGTCAACTTAAACAATTACAGTTACACAAATAGCCCGTGATTATTATTTTATTTTAAATAATCGATTAAGAAATTTATTGAATTTTATAAACTTAGTTCGATTCAGTAAGTAGATTTTTACAAGAATAATAGAAAATCATAAAAAAATACAAAATACAATTTTGTAAAAACACAACTCAGACTCTCAGATAAACCCAGCATTCTCACGATACCCGCCATAGAACAAACAACATAGACCTTCCTCAACATAAATTACAAAATTTAGTCACACTCCACAATATTCCGGCACACTTTTTTACAATTTACTACCAGACCATCTAAAACAGATCCAAAATAAAACCGTACTCATCAGAAAACTTAAAACTTACTTTACTGAAAAACCCATACTATGTCACCTTAGAATACATAAAAGATCAAACATTTAATCATAAAAAATAACCGAAGAGCTCACTCCGCGAGGTATTGACAAACTCCTAATCATCCGATTGCGGCAGTGACTAAAGAAATTGTATAAACTTTTTTAGTTTTATTAGTTATTTTTCCAAACTCACATCCTTTCCCAGGCAAACCATTAATAATAATATTTGAGGTTAGCAATTGCTTCCGCAGTTATGGAGATATGAAATATGTAAAGAACGTCGGGTCTATAGACAAAGACGGAGGGCCAGCAATGTTGATAATCTTAATTAAAGATTCCCGGGCGGCTTAATTGCCGGCCTAGTGCCAAACGTTCTGGTATTTCTTCCGAGGATAAAATATTCATAAGATTTTTTAGTCCGATAACACTTTATCAGGTTAGAATAGTAACACTCATAAACTATACCCTTGCCACGGTAAAAACGGTAGAATGAAAATTGCACTTTATAGAAACAACATTTTTGATCATTTTAAAACATTTAACAATACGAGAGCTTGAAATATGTTTTAGGGTTGAAAAATATAAAAATAGCGAGTGTAAAAACCAAAATCCACGGAAAATAACTGTAAAAAAATAAAAACAAAAAATGGAGTAAAATAATGTATTCTTCCATCTTGTATCGTAGAAGGCCTTTTCGTGATATCTTAGAGATGAAAATTTTCCATCGAGAGGTTCATTTCTCGAGCATATTTTGAGTAGTTAAACACATCTGATTTAATCTCCGGTATAACATTACATTTAATCCTGTTTGAGCAGTATTATCTTGTGTGCGTGCTTGCTTGCACAACGATCTCAAAAACGGCTCCGAGAATTTCCTTCAAAGTCTTGAAATAAGTCATTTATTACTACTGTTCATTACTAATTTTTTATTCTATGCAGATTACTTGGCCAGAGAAAGTCTAATAACGTATTGAATGAATTTAAAAGTTATAAATTTTTTTGGCCTTATGAGTTGCCATGAGAGCAACGAAATAGACAAGGAATGTGTAAACAAATAAAGTAATCAAAAGAGCTGTTTGCAATCTACAGCCATCAAGGAAAAATACAGCGCGTGTAATAAATATTGCATGGAGTGATAAAAAAGTTTTTATTTATCAATTTTACTACACTGAAATATTTTGCAGTAGTTGGATGAACTAGTACACACGAAAAAATACCGAGCAAGGCTCGGTCCACCAGGTACTTAATTTAGAAATAAGTGAAAGTATAGTTCAACCGTCTTAACTGTACAATGCATTGACTTACCTGTATACTATTTTTCAAATTAATTTACTTCCGTAAATTATATAAGGTGTCACAATTTTAAGGTGTCATCCTTATTGCGAATGACTGCCATAAGGATAGGTGGTCATTAGCCTGAAACGCGTCCAGCGTGAAGAAACAAAATTGTGACACCCTATGGCAATACAATTCACGTAAGTAAATTAATTTGAAAAACAGTAATCACAGGTTTCAATGCTGTATATTAATTACATGTATAGTTCATCACACTGTATATTAATTACCTGAATTGGTGTTGTATTTTAAACGCGTATATTCAGCTTATATTCAACGCTTATTGGCATCATTGATAAAACATGTACAATGACGTGTGCAGCGAATCTCTGCCTTTTGAAGACAGATGTATAAAAACCTCTTGCCTATATAATTCCACAACATTACACAAATAAAACAAACAACTGTAGGTGTTAACATTACAGATTTAAAGTGTAAATGGACGTATTCGGCGTTATAAATCCGAACAAAACACGCACAGAGACAACCTCCGGAGCGTTCTCCGAGTGATTAAACGGTTTTCGGAACCCTTTTAACCTCCCTTTGTGGATAAACTACTGTGACAATTTTACCGCAATATATTACAATATGTATACGACCGATGGCGTTCCTTTAGCAGTAATAAGATGGTAGTAGTGTATAACCTAAACGTGACCATGTACAAGCAAAACATTGTCACGTATTAATTGAAAATCCTTTTTTAAATACAAGAGGAAGTTCTTGCTAACCACAAATGCCGGTCGTCATAGACCAATAAGCCTACCGGCATAGCAATTTTGAAAACTTGGTGCGACACTCAGTACAAATGTATTATTTCGTTAAACTTTCCATAAACCAGTCGCTTAATTAACTTATTCAAATCACACCCAGCACAATAACTCTCCGTTAGGCGATCGATTTGTAAGAATATACATTCACTCAAAATACAAAACCTGCTCGTAATGTTAATACAAATTTGAAACAAACATTACACAAAACGTTATAATCCACACTTAACGTATTGTCAAGCTATCTAGTTTGTACCGGTTTTAGTTTTGAAGAATAGTTGTTAAATAAAAATTGTCATTTTAGTAAGCATGCCGTTGTAGAAGTTTTTATGTTCGTTCTAGTTGATTCGGCAGTCTTTCCTGTTTCAATGTGGACATTCCTGAGAACATTCCTGTTTGAATCTGAACATTCCATGTGAGCAATCTTTCCTGTTTAAATGTGAACACCCTATTGGTCAAAACTAGAGACTCGCGTGATTCCCATCACAGTCTCCCAAGTTTATAAAGAGAGCGAGCAGGTCTTCGGCAGCTACTCTTACTGTTAATTACGGTCTCTGACCATGCCTGGCTTTAAAAAGTAGTTTGTGAAGCCCGTTAGGGTAACTTTAAAAGTATTTAATGTAATTATATTTTAAAGTGTTCGATAATGGCTATTGTTTGTTTTAATTTAGGCTAATTTAGCAGGTTTTGACAAATATATCTAAACTTATTTAGTAGTTAAATTGTATTTTTTTTGTTCAAGTAAATAGTAAGATAATGTAAAAAGTTAGAAGGAAAAGTATAAAGAAGTAATTGTCTTTACCAGCATATGCAATTAAATAGAATAATAACTTTGAAATGTGAAAAATTAAAAGCTGAAACTTGGTACAAAATGAAGTAACTAATAAATTCAATTTCGTGAAATTCTGAGTTTTATCAGTTAAATAAAGGACAATTGTAGAGTAGGATTCACGTAAGTTGGCCAATGCATATACTAATCATCTCATAAAAAATGTTTATACAAGTCACATTGAAAACATTGTTTGTTACACATGGTGTCTGTTTACATTTTTCAGAACTGTCAAATCGCCACGATGCGTTTGTTTACAAGTTGTTATAGGTTATAGAATGTTTACAATATCACCTATTTTCAGAAGTTTTTATTTCCATTCAACCTTTTTACATAGCTGCCAAAGTTTAATTTGATTCTATTTCTTGATTTACAAGTAATTTAGTTTGTTTAACTGCTTTTTTATTTTTTTCCTGGGCCAATTTTAATAAGTTTTGACCGCAATATGAAACAATCTCTCTTTTCAGATCCTGACTTGCAGCAAGTAGTACTGGCTATTCAAAAACTCGCCTGTATTTCTTTGTAAATATTATTTCATAAGAAAATCTTAGACTATTAACCATGCCGCATCCATGACACATCATCTCCCTGTTAATACATAATTAATTTGGAAAAGCCCCTTAGTAGTATTTTAAGTCACGCAAGTGAACTTCCAGTTGCAAATTGCATCAGCACTTTCCCTTTATTGCAAGTACTATACTAAACAGATGTTCGTTGACAATGTTTTCAGCACAGCTGGATTTTATGGTTAAGTTTGTAAGAAGATAATAGTTTGTTTACTTTTGTTTTGGCCAACTTAGGTGAATCCTACTCTAACTAGCTCAAAGGTGTGCCATATAAAATATAAAGTACAAAGTTCATTACTGCTCAACGAGGAATCAGTTTCAATCCCCTGGTCTGAACGACAATTAACTGTTATGTTTTCTAAACTTCATCGAAGTAAACTTGTCCTTATGGACAATCACTGATAACAGTTGCACACCTCCCGGTGTGGTAACACATAAACGGGCGTGTCAAGTATATTTTTTTAACTTCATCGAAGTAAACTTGTCTTGATGGACATTCATTGATAACAGTTACACATCTCCGGTGCGGGAACACATAAAGGGACGTGTCATTGTTTCTAAACTTCATCAAAGTAAACTTGTCCTTATGGTCATTCATTGATAACAGTTACACATCTCCGATGCGGGAACACATAGAGGGGCGTGTCAAGTGCGAGGATGCGGACAGGACGGTCGTCTCACTCCGCGACATGTCTAAAGACGGATTATCCTGTGTGAAAGCGGCTGAGCTCTGTGACAGCTGAAATCCATCTTCTTGCGTCTCCTGTTGATTTCGGAGCGGAAAATGTGATTTCAGCCGCGGTTATAATACAATAATTAATTATAACTGACTGTAAATCCGTCAATGGTAGATCCCCTACTGTTACAATACATTGTTGAGATATACCTGTAAATGCAATATCGATTTTCAAGATTAATGTGTCAAATTATTGAATAAAAAGAGGATAAATTTTGAAACCAAAACATGTGATCATACATTACAAAACTTCTGGCACATTCTGGTAGAGAATTATAGTTTTAAACAAATGAAAAATAACTTTTTAATCATATCTTTTTTACTCCTAGTTTTGACATTTTAAAAATTAAATCCCTTTTTCAACCCGGCACCATATTTTAATCCGGTAGAAGCAAAAATGGTATATTTCAGGGATAAAAATCTTTAGCGTGAAATCACACTCTTGACGCAATCTATAGTGAGGAGTGGCGAACTAATTTCGCGAGTACTCAAATTCTGGCTTCAAAACACCTGTAAGCATGAGCAGTCTCTTTTAGTTATTAAATCAATGGAAAAATAATAAGGTAAACGTATGTACGAGTATATACGCCTGGAAAAGATCTGATAACGATGTGAAAATATGTTTATTAAAACGAAGGATAGAGGAAGGAAACGTGTATATAAATGCTTGCCTCTACAATAACACTCCTCTAACAGCCTATCGCGTTTCTGGCGGGTTCCGTCCAGCATAGGCGGGCGTTCCCCATACAGCAGCGACCAATGCACTTCCCGATTTCCCATATGTTATTGACATGCTTTCTATTCCATAGATGATCCATCTCAAAGACCAACATGCAGAGTAAAAATTAGGACAGAGAACACAACACATTATGTTTTTCATACACATACACATAATCTTTGAATTTGTATGAATATTGAAATTTTTCGACATCCAGTGTAAGCTGTTTTGTATTTTTTTTAAGAAATCAAAATCACAATTAAATTTTCTTGCCCTGCATTCTGTGGCATATCTTTGGAACTATTTCAAATCTTGATCATCCGTTTTGTTACAAACAAATGTGAATTTGAAACAAGAATTTTCAGAATTTTTTTTTCATCATACTGTCCGGAAAACAGCCTTTTTTGGTTCTCTAAATCGTACGCAAAATGATCGTTTTTGGATCACTTCGAATAGGAGTACTGAAAAGAATATGGTAGATTTTGCCGTACTCGTCAAAATTTGTTCATGTTACGTTTGAAAGGTTGAACGATTTCTTAACTTGTGTTTGTAAACCACTAACAGACGTGTAAAATTTAATGACGATGACTATTTTGGATGACCTCAAAATTATGTAGTCTAATTTTTTAACGATTAAATAGTTATTTATACATAATGATAAAAATAGTTGTTCATCAAACGGAGCAAAAGTGTCTCCTTGGTACTCGATCGCATTTTCAAGCTCGGCTGCGCCTCGCCTGTAAATTACGATCTCGTACCAAAAAGAGCCACTTTCGCTCCTAGTGATGAAAACTACAATTTTTTCACCCGCTTTATGAGAATTCTTTATGACCCGCCTAATTTTGTAATGCAATTAGAACCCGAGTTTGAGCCCGCGAATAAAAGAGATTCTATTTCCAATATTCAGTTACGATAAAAGCGGACGGTGCAACGCGAGTTCCGCTAGGTCGACCGGCCAATATCGTTATAATTTGAATCAGCAAATCGTTGGTTCGTTGGTTGGTATTGCCTAAACGTGGCGTGGGATTTTGGCGAAACAATCACTGAACACGCTGAGGCAATTCCATCAGTGCTTCAAATATACAAGAAGTGCAACTGCATAGATAAGAACGTGTTAACTACTCGTCGCGTCTTTCACAATTGTAAAAAAATCTTGGTTTTGCCAACTTTTTGCTATGCAAATCTGTATCATGATCATATTGTACAGCTAATCCCATTATAGCAATTGTTCGTGATTTTATTCCGTTTTGTTACTGGGATATCTGTCGTATATTTAAGTTGATTGGACTTAACTAATTCAAAGAGATAGTAATGTAATATTTGAGTTTACTGATGTACTTGAATCAGTATGCAAGAGTAAATTCGGGAAAAAATCCGCAAATTAACATGTTTAAATCATTGGGTGACCCATCAACGTGAAACCTCGAAAGTCGCAAAAAATAAATTATATAATGAATACTAAAAATATATCGCGTGTATTATATGTATAAATTATATATATTACTTATTCTTGTACTGATGAGATGCATAGGATTTTAAGGTCAGAGATAACTTATAGTGTATCACATTTCCAATAGTCTTTTAACATTTTAAGCTGTACGCAAGAAACATAACAACAAAAACAATTTTTCAAATAAAATTTAATGAGTTTAATGGACAGTTTTTTACGTTTTAGTCCTGGTTAGATCGCACCCGGTGTGACTAGAAAACAAAAGTAACAATCTTTATTACAGCAGCCACGAGTGATAAATAGAGTGGCAAAGTTCACAAAGCTCCCAACAGACTTAGGGGAGAAAAGTTGGGGCACGAAACTGTTTGCAAAAACTTTTAACCGTCGGAATTTAAACAGAGAGCAATGCTACACTTTTTTTTATTCTAGACAAAATAATCTCTTACTACTAATTAGTAAGCACTAATAATACTACTACTAGTAACTAGTAGGAGTTACTAGTAATTAGTAGTATTACTCATACCCTTGACTTTCCCCTTATCACACGAATTTAGAAGAAAATTGTTAGTTTGCAGTTTTAAGTGAACGCAGCTTAAAACACAGATGCGGATCACACCTCGACACAGCTTTTGGTGTGTCGAGAAATTGATATATAAAAACTATATCACTGCATGCATTATGATCATTTTGTTAGTTACATTAATACGCGTGATCCCATGATTCATAATTTAAGACTAGCTACACACGCAAAGCAGTACATCAAGTTAATTACAAACTCATCACAAATTAATTGAATTTGGCCAACTCATTGAATTTAAGCTTTTTACTGCAAAGTGTATAGGTTTATTCCCAATCTACCGAAAAACCGTGGAGGTATTTTCATACATCACTATTTATATCTAATGAAAACATCTTTGCAATATCATTAAAAGCACATTTAAAAAACATTTTTCAAGCGATAACAAGACAAATTCGAAATACAGTAAAACCCTTTGCACTAGGCCCGCATACGCAGCGAATTTAAAATGCGTAATATTATTTTCCAATCTAACATAAGCCAGACAACACGTTTTTGCAATCTCCAGAGGAATAACATGGGGATTAAGTGTGCAAGTCTGTAAAACCTGGGCGGTTTTCAAAAAATAAGCAGTATCTATGATACCCATAGTTTCGATGGCTTCCAAATTATACCAAGTTTTATCAAAATATGTAAAGGAAAATATACAATTTTTTATATCCTATAAGGATAACATTGGAAATGAGTATGTCTGAGTTCGTTCGATCGAGTAACCACTTTAGTTGGTCTTACGCATTTTTAATAAGAAAATTGAACGGATAAAATTTAAAATAATTTTTATGTAGGCCTACTACAAATACTAACATGAAACGTTAGAACTTAGTGGCAGTTTCAGACACATATCAGTACTAAGTACACCTATAATATGTATCATGATCATGATGTATCATGATCCTATAATATGATCATATATAGTTGATTAAATACCGAAATGAATAAGCGATAAGCAGCTCACTCACTCACCCGCCCTATTTGGTGCCCGAGACTGGTGCTGCATCTGAAGCCGGGAACCATAACTACGTAATGACTAGGAGTGCCCCACCTTCACATGGGCATTACGCACGAACGTAGTTAAGTAGTTAAAAATATAACAGTACATTTACAACTACGACGGAACTTCCAACAACGGCTTTGTGGGAACTGCGAATAACCGGGCCAGAAAACTGAACCCCATTGTGGTAAAAATCCCTCTTTTCTGTGGATAACTTTATGATCTAACAAACTTTATAAAATGAAAGATGTAAGTGTGATCTAAGAATAAGAATGCTGTATTTTGTTCTGTAAAAACGACAATGTTTTAACTATAGGTCATTTCAATGAATTTAATTAATTACAATTAGGGGTGTGCGAGTACTCGACTATCGAGCTTCTTCGAGCCGAGTTTACACTGCTCGAGTCGACTCGAAGTTTTCAAAAATACTAAGAAGTTCTAGTGTAGTAGTTAGTTCCACCGTTTACCCGGAATTGATACGCGCGATCGCATTTTACGGCCGTTTTCACATCAGTCAACACCACTCATGAACAGCCATCATAGAAATGTTGTTATTTTATTTGAATTAAAGTGGTTTTTGAGTTATTAATAGCAATCAATATAGTTTCGTTTTTCCTTTCTATAATTTCAGATATTTTCTTACTTATGATCAATGAGACTGATTTAACTTTACATTTTAAACATATTATGTTACAAAAACTCTTTATTACAGCAAGTGCAGATGTAGCTTGGTTTTTATTTCCTCAGGCTGAAAGTTTAATAAAATAAATAGTAGGCCTACCTGGTGAACCGAGACTTGCTCGGTATTATTTCATATTTGCCAGTTCATCCAACTACTGTAAAATATTTCAGTGTAATAAAATTGACGAATAAAAAGTTTTTATTGCTCAATGCAATATTCATACCACACGCTGCATATTTCCTTGATGGTTGTAGATTGCAAACAACTGTTATGATTACGGTACTTAACTCTGTTTTACACTTTCCTTGTTTATTTCGTTGCTATCGTGGCAACTCATAAAGACAATGTAAAAATGTTACAGCTTTAAAATCATTTTATTACGTTATTAGATTTTCTCAGGCCAAGTAATCTGTGTAGAACGCGTTTTTAAGTGATAAACTATTTGAGGGAAATCCTCGGAGCCGCTTACGAGATCGTTGTGCAAACAAGCGAGAACGTACGCAAGATAACATTACTCCTATAATAGTATAGCCTATACTATTATAGGAGTCCTATACTGTAGAGGATTGAGTAATGAATGCTGTAAAGGTAGGTTAAAGATGGCCTGAATTATCCTTTCATTTTATCTGAAAACAGGTTTGCTTTTAACTCGTAGGAACACTTCCCAGTATAATAACTTAAAAAATAATACATTTTGTGTGATCAGTATAAACATTGACTATGAATGTGTATAAGTATGAAAATTATTCATTCTATATTCAAAATACTTGACTCGAAAAAACTGGAAACTCGCGGGTATTTTTAAAACTCGACTCGACTTCAAAATCACTACTCGCAACCTTCTATATACAATCTTAATTGTTGGGTATTTTTAGCGAATTTCCTTAAAGGAATAAGCTATTACCGTAGGTCTCATGGTAAGACCTAAGCCCGAGACCATGTTAACTTTTCATTTTGGGGCCCCCAGAGGCTAAAAACACTATTCGTTCGAATTTATATATATATATATATATATATATATATATATATATATATATATATATATATATATATATGTCTGTTAACACGATAGCGGCCGTAAATATGATCCGATCTTAATGAAATTTGGTACAGACGTGTAAAGTGGTAATCACTCGGACGAGTTCGTGAACCAGCCCGATCGGACCACCGGAAGGGGGGGGTAAAGGGGGATAAACCCCCTCAAAAATGGGTTTTTTGAGTTTTTTACATAGAAAATTAAAAATTATCCAATTTTTGCTAGCATTTTTGAATTCAGCTAAAAAAAACAAACAATTTAGTATTTTTAATCACTGCTCTATGTCCATTGGTTTCCGAGATATTAAAAGTGGTAAACAGAGTACGTTGTCCCAATGTTAACCTTATGGGAAATAAAGAAAATTCTATATCTCGCTTATTTCTCAACATATCTTGATAAAACTTGGTAAATGGCTTATTCTAGTTCAGATCAACTAAATATTGAATTAAAACCACCCAGTTTTAATATACCCGTAGCAGCAAACCTGCATACTCATTCCCCATGTTATTCTTATGGAGCTTACAAAAACATGTTGAATCTCGCTATGTTTGATTGAAATAGCTAGGAGCAGTTAGTAGTTGACATTTGAATTTAAACATTGTAATTCTTAAATTACATTCTAAACTTTGAGTTACCTGGAAAACTTAGAGTAGTTAAGTTAATTTCAATCTCTAAACTAAAAGTCCTCACATTTTTTATAGAACCAATCGTTTAGGCGCCAGAGCCAAAAAAGAAAAGCACTTTTTCAACCTGATTTAATTTACCTCTCATGGAGGTTTGGAAGAGGGTATAAATGTTTCAGGTTTGAGCCTGTCTATTAAATCTCAGGAATATTTAGTCAAGTAAAACTTGCATTCCAGCTAATCAATAAGTGGAAAAGCTGTTGTATGCCTCAGTCAGTTAAACATGCCGCTGAATCTTTATTTAGATGTATATCTTTGGCAGTAATTCTCGTAATTTATGTACTAAGTTAGTATTGACAGTACAGTATAAGATGCATTGGTGCAACATTAATTTCTTCGCTGAAAGCTTTCGTAAGAAGAATAAAATACCCCCGTTGCAGCAGACCTGCATACTCAGCGAATTTCAAATTCAAAACAACATATTTCAATCCTACATAGCAAGATTTGACATGTTTTTGTAAGCTCCGTAAGAATAACATGGGGAATGAGTATGCAGGTGTGCTGCTACAGGTATATTAAAACTGGGTGGTTTTAATTCAATATTTAGTAGACCTGAACTAGAAGAAGCTATTTACTAAGTTTTATTGAGATATGTTGAGAAATAAGCGAGATATAGAATTTTACTTATTTCCCATAAGGTTAACATTGGGACAACGTACTGTGTTTACCACTTTCAATATCTCGGTAACCAATGGACATAGAGCAGTGTTTCAAAATACTAAATTGTTTGTTTTTTTGAGCTGAATTCAATGGTGCCCACAAAAATTGGATAAATTTTATTTTTCTATGTAAAAAACTCTAAAACCCCATTTTTGGGGGGTTTGTCCCCCTTTACCCCCCCTTCCGGTGGTCCGATCGGGCTGGTTCACGAACTCGTCCAATTGATTACCACTTTACATGTCCGTACCAAATTTCATGAAGATCGGACCATTTTTGCGGCCGCTATCGTGCTAACAGACACACATATATATATATATATATATATATATATATATATATATATAATATAAAGAAGACACATATATAAAGAATAATAAACATGAATTTAAAATATATCGCAAACCAACTCAAACTGACCTACTAATACCATCAAATTCTAATGACCCATGGCTATACAAAATGTCAGCATTTAGAGCGATGATAAACAGGCTCCTGAATATCCCAATGAATAAAGAAAACTTTGAAAAAGAAAAATCTATCATAAAATATTTGGCAAAAAAGAATGGTTATAAAGAAAACTTAATAGAAAATATGATTAAAAGAACCAAAAAGAAAAGACAGAGACCTAAAGAAGAAGACAAGAACGAGAACAAGGAAAAGAAATACATATCTGTACCCTATAACACTGTACTTAATAAAGCAATACGGAAAACGTTTGACAAGAAGAAATACTGTTTAAGCTTCAAAACAAGAAACAATGCTTTCTATTTAATTAACAATAAAATTAATCAAAGCAACATCAATAATAGAAATGATTACAACAAATCTGGTATTTATCAGATAAATTGTTCTACCTGCAACAAATTCTATATTGGACAAACTGGAAGGTCTTTCTGTTCGCGCTTTAAAGAACACATACAAGCACTCAAAAGCAATAATAACACCACTATGAAAAGTACCTTCGCAGAACACTTATTAAACACTAATCATGAATACAAAAGCATGAAGGACAATCTGAAAATAGTAGAATATTTAAAAAAGGGGGACAAAATGAATTCAAAAGAAAATTATTATATATATTTAAGTTACAAAAAAGAACCCCAAAACTTATTAAATACCCATATTGAAACAAACAACCCAATATATGAAAAAGTGAGACATATATAAGAAAACAACGTCAAGCATCTTAATATTTCTATACTATACTACAAATAAGAAACATCTGTTCTCATAAACATTATAATTTTAACTTTATAATATTAGGTTAGGTTTTGTTTTGACTATGAAAATGGCCAAGAGCCGAAACATGTCGTCAATTTTAATTAAATAAATATTTAATTATGAACAAGAAAGGGTACTCTGTTTTGTAAAAATGATAATCTCTCTAATTATTATAGTAGCCCTAACAAGTGAATGTAATTTAATTTATATATATATATATATATATATATATATAGATATAAATATATATATATATAAATTCGAACGAATAGTGTTTTTTGCTTCTGGGGGCCCCAAAACGAAAAGTTATAGTGGTCCCGAGCTTAGGTCTTACCATGAGACCTACGGTAATAGCTTCTCCCCTATAGGGGAAATTCGCTAAAACGCACTATGTTTCAAAGTAAATTAATTTCCAAAATGTACCTGAACCGTGGACAGAGTTCCATATCAATTATACGTTTTTAGGTCGCCTTTTACGTCAAAACGCCGAAAATCGTGAACCGATGAACGGGTGGCACTTCACCAACTCGTTCGATTACTTTTAAACGAAATTCTTCGAAAATTAAGTTATCCCGAAAAAGATGGAACATTCCACTAACGCGGAAAATATTGACATATTTGATATCGTGTTATCTTTTTTTAAATGAAGTTCGACCTCTCTGTCAGTCCCGGCTCCCGGAGTGACAGTGATTAGCGCGTAGTCTGGTTCATTTCCCTCCAAACCGCCACATCCCCCCCCTTCCCCGCAGAGGGGCGGATCGGATATTTGAAACACGGCGGGAAACGAGCTCATCCCCTGGATATTTGAAGACTTAAACCTCCATGATAACGGGGGATGTGATGAATTTATGCCGCGCATGAAATTGTAAAAAGGTTAAGCGATTTGGAAACAGCTTATGTTTTTATTGCAAAATCATGTTAAAAAAATTGTGTCTTGATTATACATTGTGGTCAACAGGATTATTTAATAAGGGAAAAGAAAAATATTTCCAAAACCGGGGATTTTACATATGAAAATTAGATAAAAAAAAAACCCTTCATAATCTTCAGTTGAAACCATAAATAATTTATTTAAAAAAATACTTTAAATACTCTAAAAATAATATAAAAAATTATATTAGGGACCTAGTATTATTAACTATTTTAGTAATACAACGTTTTTATGATCATTTTAATATTTTTACAATAAACAAGTATATACTAAGTGTTATTAATCAAATGAAAGAGGGATTTCTAAGGCACTGTTAGTAAATGATACATAGGCCTAGATTTTAATACTTTAATCATCTGCTTAACTAGAAAAACTTATGGCAACAAATTTTGTAGAAGGCCTAAATACGTACGTTCTGTGCGTGTGTTGTTGTAGGAAATCTGCATATATAACTGTTACTGACACTTGAACTATAAATAACTGCCAATTAAACACCACATTCAAAGCGAATACAATCCTAAAGCTTAATGCGACACTAAAAATACTGCGCTGTATTTCAATTTTATTTTATTTTTTATTTTATAAAACCCGTGGATTCGCCGACGTTAAAAATGACAGTAAGATATTTTCTTGATAAGATTCTATTTACATTGATTATATTATGTACATGAATATTATTCTTATTATTTCCGATAAGAAAATTATTTAAATTTATTCAGAATCAAGCAGCTATGCTTTATTTAAAGAAGTAAACATGCTAAATCAAAACAAAATCATGACTGTTGAAAATTTTATTTTTTTTTAATTTGAAATGAATAAAATAAGACAAGCATTGCATCTTAAAAACTAGTAAATAAATAAATCGAGGGCTCTATTACACCTGTAGAGCCCTGATTTAATGAACCTAATTCACAATATCTCAAAAAATAAAAAACAAAATCGATCCAGACTATTTCAAGAGAAGCTATGATAAAGAAAAGATTTACCCACATCAAAATCGTTTTATCTTTATAAAATACTTTTGAGAGTTTCGAAACTTTTTGTTGAAATTTTATTACAGTCGCTGTCAGTTCCGCGACCCACCCTCACATATCAAGGGCGGCGGAGCGTGGCAGCGCGGCGGCCACATAGTGTGCTTGTTCGCTCATAAAATCCGGACAGAGGAGTGTAGGTCTAATCGAATCAACAAACTAAACCGATGAACACCGGGGATTCACATTGTAGCGATCCGAATGTTTACATTTAGCACTTGTACCGTTTCTAGTATGGGACCGTCCATAAATTACGTCATCACTTTTTGGCCAATTTCGGACCCCCCCCCTCCCGTAAAAAGGGCAATTTTGGACCCCTCCCCAAAAAATCTTCCCACCGTCATAACCGCCTGATTCACCCCCCCCCCCCCGCCACCATTGAAAAATTATCTCATTCAGTGCAAACTTCCGTTAAAACCACCAAATAATATACATTTTTAAAGTCATTGTTGAGCTGATTTGTGTTAATTAACTAGCTATCTAGCCGGATTCAAACAAAAAAACAAATTATCGAAGTTATTGATTTTTCACACTTTCTACTATTTAATTCACTGTAGTGATGAACGCTACCTGCAGACCTAAGGGAACTAATTATTAAAATCTGTAATTAGTCCAGCTTCGTTTAGACCTTAAAGCTAAAATGACCATAAAACCAGTACAATAGAAAATAGTACTACATCTATCAAATGAATTTCCTAAGCTGATTTAACTTAAATGCTTCAATTGTTTCCATCAAAATTAGGAATAAAAGATAATTTTAAAAATGATATCTCAACGTTGTGTCTCCCATGGGCATCTTCATATCATCATTTTCAACCTTGCCCCCTCCCCCTATTTTCAGTTGGTGTAATGTATGGACGACCCCTTACCGCGATTAAACCCGTTCTTCGCACGTTTCCATAAATTGGAAGTAAAGACCTTTTGTGTATATATACCATCTTGGATGTAAATAAGATCAGTATAGTTAAGTACGCCAGTAGGTCAGTATAAGTAGATATAGGTCAGTATAAGTAAGTACGCATAAGTGAAAATCCTATATCCTATACTCTACGAGCAATGTTATCTTGCTTGCTTGCTTGTATGCTTGCTTGCTTGCTTGCACAACTATCTCTAAAACGGCTTCGAGGATTTCCTTCAAAGTTTGTAAATAAGTAATTTATGACTCAAAAACGTCTTTTATGCAGATTACTTGGCCAGAGAAAATCTAATAACGTAATAAATCAAATTATAAAATTGTTAAATTTTAACATTGGCCTTATGGGGTTGCCGTGATAGCAACGAAAATAAACAAGGAAAGTGTAAACAATGAAGTAATCATAACAGCTGTTTGGAATCGACAGCCATCAAGAGAAAATTCAGCAAGTGGGATGAAGAGTCCATGGAGTAATAAAAAATGTTTCTATCAATTTGATGACATTGAAATATTTTACAGTAACTGGATGAACTGGTAAACATCGAGCAAGGTTCGGTCCACCAGGTACTGTACTTTAAGTACAAAAATCTTTCTCATTTCCATCCAGAAAATACATTCCAAATAAAGTATAGTTCCCAGTATGGCCGAGTTAACAATAAAAACAGCGGCGAAAAGAACCCGATGTGCGAACGAATTTATCGGTCACCTGAGGGCGATACTCCGCTGAGCCGGGATGGAGGATTACCCCGACCTTTTACTGTTTACAGCGACTGTTATTGTCGAAACGGAAACTGATTCTGAACATTACAGCACCGGTTTTATCTTAAATACAAGCTAAAACTAAGTTCTCACTTTGTAAATATCGGTTTTATTCTAGTATTATCGTTCTCCATCATTCTCTCTACGACTGTTATTTTTATATAGCTATGTTGCTAAACTATTGACAGTCATATATTCGTAGCCAGAAACACTATATATATTGATACAAATGGAACTACATTGTACATTTAAAGTAAAATTAAAAGGTCCCCTTCAGTCGTCGGTTTGAGGTCTATGGCTGTGTCTGCGACCAAGCGTATGTAGTGAAACTAGAACTCTCAGAATGGTAGATAAGTCAACTTGACAGATAAGGCACAAGGCTTGTAAGAATATTTGACTTCTAACTTGAAGCTAACTGATCAAAATACATTTTTCGTCATCCTGTTGCTGTTGCGTTGCGAATTCCCGCCCTAGGGAGAATAAATGAAGATGTCGAGGGCGTCAGCGGACTTTTTTGTTCGTTTTTAAACAGTACTTTTAACTCCAAGGCGGGTAGGTCGGCGTAGATGGCGTC